>CM069861.1:157958363-158575863 GCA_036172795.1 Pelodytes ibericus | reverse complement strand
TTTATGCTGTAGTTTTCAGTGGAGGCCGGGTTTGGCGTATCAAAATGCACCTTTGCCTATGTAGACAAAAAAAAAATACTTGCACCAGCCCTTCCTACTAATAATTCTTATTAAAAAAAAAACATATTGTAAATGTGTCCCTGATTCCTCCCCTTGACATATCCACTCTAACCCGTCTAACAGGCTTCCATTACATCAACACGGATAGGAGCCCAAATAACTCCGTGATGAAACCTGGCAGGATAGAGAATGCTTTAAGGGCACATTAAAGCATGCTCCCAATGTACAGTCTGTGCAGACTGAGAAGCATTATGCTTCTGCTTTCCTTCTCTGTAGACTGATTTATTCACTGCTGTCATGAAAGATGTGGAAGCTGGCAAAAATGTGCCATGTCAAAGTATGTGTATGAAAAGCTGTACCAGTGGTGGTGGCAGCTACCTTGTTTTCGTGTGCCAGTCCAAACCAGGCAGGAGTGGTGGACAAATCAAATTATCAGAGGTGAGAAGGAATTTGTGCAAAAGAGGACTTTGAAATACCAGGTATCAGAACATGAGGGGACAGAGCCAAATATACAGTGATAAGTGATATCACACGACTTTGCATCACCTTTGAGATTGAGGTTCTGGTACCGGGTGTTTGGAGCTCTATTGTTCAGTGTTTTTAAATGCAATTCTGCCAGTGCATAGTGCAATACTACAGTTCTGAACTCTAATATAGCAACCTCTTTGCCAAAAGTTCAGAGAGGTTTCATGCTATTGTGACATATTCTGCCTACAGCTTCTCATTAGCACACAAACAAGTACACCTTTTTACTCATAGACACTAAACAATTGTACATTGATCTTTGTACAAGCATAAGGTGACCTTTTTTTGTTTTCCAATTAAGTCTCTGTTGAGCAAGAGAAAATTGAAATTACAAGTGACAGTGACATTTGCTTTTTTTTGTAAAATAGAATATTTCATGTGTTTTCTGTATTTGTTATATTGCTCTGTGAAACTAGTTCATAGTCAGGCTATGGTTGATTGCTTCTAGTGGTGTAGTGGGGAAGTTTTATTACATTTATTTATATAGCGACAAAAAATGCGTATTATAAGGTACAGAGAGCATAAAGGGGGGGCTACATACTCGGTTAGACTAACAAGAACAGACTGATACAGAGAGAGCTAGGGTTGCCACCCAGCCGGTATTTTACCGGCACACACGGTTTTCAAGCCGGAATAACTACTACATAGTTGCCAACAGTGCCGGATTTGTTGGGACAGTCACGGCAACATGGAAAATGTCCTGCGTATTTCGTGATCACGGGACAGTCCTGGGAAAATGGGCTGTCTCGCGATCATGGCGGGTCACAGGGTCACGTGACCGTACGCACGTGTCAATGTGTGATTGCAAAATAAGACTGGCAAATGAAGGGCCAAATGAAGGGCAAAATAACACTGGCAAATGAAGGGCAAAATAACACTGGCAAATGAAGGGCAAAATAACACTGGCAAATGAAGGGCAAAATAACACTGGCAAATGAAGGGCAAAATAACACTGGCAAATAATGCGTAAAATAAAACACAGAGGAGATGTCCAGGTGAGTACTGGGAAAGGGGGAGGAGGGTGGTGGTGTATTAATGGGCAAATTGTCTGGCATATCAATGGCCATATTATCTGTGGTATATTAATGGGCAAGTAGTGGCATATTAATGGGCAGTCTAATAGGGGCATATTAATGGGAAATTGGCTGTGGCATATTTATGGGCAGGCTAATAGTGGCATATTAGCAATCTGACTGGCATATTAATGGACAGGCTAATAGTGGCATATTAATGGGAAAATTGGCGGTGGCATATTAATTGGCACTCTGACTGTGGCATATTTATGGGCAGTCTAATAATGGCATATTAGTGGGGAAAATGACTGGCATATTGATTGGCAATCTGGCTGTGGCATATTAATGGGCAGGCTAATAATGGCATAATGGGCAAATTGGCTATGGCATATTAATGGACAGTCTAATTGTGGCATATTAATGGGCAAATTGGCTGTGGCCAAAATGATACTGTGGCATGTTCTGTGGGGCAAAATAACATGTACTATGGGGGAAAGTGACATCGTGGCATGTTCTGCAGTGGCAGTTCAGTGGGACAAAGTGACAGTGTGGTATGATCTGGTGGGCAAATTGACACTGTGGCATGCCAAATCGTATGGGTGCAATATGAGCACAAGCCAAGCGTTGTGTGTACTGTATGGTACTGTGTTAAGACCTATAGGTGCAATGTGGGTGCAGAGGAACGGAATAAAAATAAAAAATGAACAATGTTTCAATAAAAATTTTATTACATATGAAAATAGTTGTATATAATATTAAAAAGTTCAAATTCGTATAAATGCTACTAGTTATATACATATATTTGGGGTCCACCTCAAGCTTTTGAAAAGGCTCGAAATATCTCATATTTTAATGTTTTTTGTGGTCATAAACATATTACTTTGCTGAGAGGCTGGTGGGTACATGGAATAGTCTTCCAGCATACAGTTAAGGAGTTGAAGCATTAATGGGGTAGGCATAAGGCTATCCTAGATATAAGATAAGACCCAGCACTAATTAAAGTATTACTTTACTAAGAGGGTGGTGGATGAATAGAATAGTCTTCCTGAAGAAATGGTAGAGATTAATACATTAAGGCGTTTAAGCATGCATGGGATAAGCATAAGGCTATCCTTGATATAAGATAAGGCCAGGTACTAATGAAAATATTACTTTACTGTGAGGGTAGTGGGTGCATGGGATAGCCTTTCAGCAGTAGTGGTAGATGTTAATACAGTGAAGGAGTATAAGCATAAGGCTATTCTAGATATAAGATGAGGCCAAGCAATAATGTAAGTATTACACTTTCTGTGAGGGTAGTGTATGCATGGAATAGCCTTCCAAAAGAAATGGTAGAGGTTAATACAGTGGAGGTCAGAAACTTAGTATTACTGAGATGGTAGTGGATGCATGGATTAACCTTTCAGCAGAAGTGGTAAACACAGTGAAGGCGTTTAAGCATGCTGTGGGTAGCAATAAAGATATCCTAGATATAAGATAAGCCCAGGCACTAAAGAAAGTATTACTTTACTGAGAGGATAGTGGATGCATGGACTAACCTTCCAGCAGAAGGGGTAAACACAGTAAATGAGTTTAAGCATGCATGGCTATAGCATACGGCTATCCTAGATATAAGATAAGCCCAGGGCCTAAGAAAGTGTTACTATCCTGAGAGCATAGTGGATAAAAAGTCTTCCAGTAGAAGTAGTAGATGTTAACACAGTTAATGAGTTTATTCAGGCATAGGATAGGCATGAAGCTATCCTAGATATAAGATAAGGTGAGGGACTAATGAAAGTATCACTTTACTGATAGGGTAGTGGATGCATGGAATAGTCTTTCATCAGAAGTGGTAGGTTCATACTAATGGATGTTTTATGGTGTAGACACAGCTTTCTGACTGAAGCACATCTGCCCAAGGTCTTACTATATTTCATGTAAAAGTGATAAAATGCCTGATGTAGATGTCGTGCTGCGAATGTATCTGTTGTATACCAAGGATGTATGGTAATGTTGGTGGGAACTTGATATAATCCACACTGTGACAAGTAGGTGGAGTTACATTATGCTAATTATATGCAGCGGGCGGAGCTTTGTGCAGTAGGTGTGGTCAATTTTAAAGTAAATATTTTGGACGCTGAGCTGCAAAGTGTACCTGGAAATTTTTTTCAAATGTTGGCCACTATACTAGCGATGCAATGCCCGGTTTTTTTTTTTAAACCCCACGTGCAGCGACTGTCTCACTAGCACTGAACGGCTGCCAGTATTTGTTTTCCTCCTGCTCCGCACTGAGTCTCTTGCTGCTGCTGGGAGGGGCCTTGTTCACTCTTCTGTCTGCATTTATACACAGGCTGCAGAGACCTGTGCTGACACCACGGTGTATAGCAGGCAGGCTAGAAGGATTTATTTTTTTACAGAAATGTAAAGCATTTGTATTTATTTTTTTGACTTGTCACATGGAAAGGCTGCACAGACAAAGTATGAATTATCAATTAAATCAGACAGAGACTGAAGCACAACAATGAGGACAGAAAGTTAGAAAGGACTATTAAGGTTCCCTTCTTGTTTTCTTTAAAACATCATACACTGTAAGAAAAGTATTAGCACCATGTGGCTGACAGTGCATTTACAAGGCATTGCAAAGCAAAGAGTTCACTTTACCTTTGTAAAGCACTGTACTGCTTACTGTGAATAACAATCATCTTATTTTAACAAATAGCCATGTTATTTTAATCAGGATTAATGACATGACAGCCCAAAATGATGGTTTACCTTATATCAAAATCAGAAACCATGAACCCAAGACAAAATTTCCTGGACAGCAGTCTGTTGCTTTAATAGCTTGAATGAGATAACATTTTCAGTAATAATAAAAAACACACAAACATTACAATTCCTAACAGTGTCAAGTAAATTGGAAATTACTTAATAGTCTGTAGAAGCAAAACAATGTCTGTACATCAGGATCACTTACTTTGTTATACATTGCAAAGTTTTCTACAAATTGTACATATGTAATTTCATAAAAGTAACTTTGACACCTGGAGTGTCCATTTAACAACTGCCCAAAATAAAATCAGGAACACTTAATTTGTTATATATTGCAAATTTTTCTGCAAACTGTACATGTGTAATTTCATGACATGTCAGATACTTTACACATGACCCTTTGTAAAATGTCCATAATTGTTTTGAATGTCAAGAGCAAAACCATAAATTCAGTCTGACACTTTTATTAATCAAGAATTTTTAAACCGCTTGCTAGGAAGCGGTTAAATGTTAATCAGCCGAATATGTTATACCATATTCTTTGTGGCAAAAAAAAAAAAAGGAAAGATGAATGACTTCTTTCATTCTTTGGAAAAAAAAATATGATGGTGTCCCAGTGGAGTTCACAAAGCCAAGCCAAAATGTCTTTAAATTGTATATATGTAAGGGTTTTGGAACATAATTCGTAAGTCCACACTGTAAATGTCTGCAATGGCAGCTCTAATAAAATAATATGTTCATTTTATTATTAGTCATTTAATACTGCAGTCTACACCACATTTTTTTTTAAAAGGTGGGATAAATAGAGTTTCCACTGAACTGTTATTGTTCTTGTCGCAAAAATGAACAGATGTCGGAAGGCTTCTCTTGCACATGCAATCTGTCACAGTGAAAGAAATCGTGCACCCTCAGTTCTATGTGAAGAATATACTATGTGTAGTAATATATCAAGATAACGTAATGTGCTTCGTATTCCCTAATGTTACAAGAAAAGCAAAAGTGTAATCACATGTCATAATAAAGTAGCATGCTGTGAGATTGTGACGGCAGAACCAGATGACCAGTGGCGGCTCTAGACTTTGTGAGGCCTTAGGCGAAAGTCGAACATGAGGCCCTCACGGACACACATTATTAAATAAAATATATGCAAGTGATAATAAAAATGAACTGTAGAAATAGCATATTTCAAGATCAGACTCAAATCCCAGCTTCTAGAAATGAACAGCTCCTAGAATTTTATTTGTCTCATAATTATTCTACAAGCATCTATAAACATTTGGTATAGATAAAATTGTGTGCGGCTGACTAACTCACATTGTTATTGCTGTGTCCTAAATGTGAACACTAACACATATCACACAGTCATTCATAGACACACTCAGTGAGCACACACTGACTCACAGACACACTCAGTCAGCACACACTCACAGATACACTCAGCCAGCACACACTGACTCACAGACACACTCAGAAAGCACACAATCACACACTAAGAGAAACACTCAGCCAGAAGGAAAGGTGCTCAATGTTGAAAGTGGTCTCACAGACCACGTTGTGCTAGAAGATTGGCACTTTGTTCTTCCTCACAGCACCGGATGCACTGTGATTTAGCCATTCAAAATGCCAGAATTTTGCCACTATATATGCCAGGATTTAGCCCCTTAATATGCCAGGATTTAGCCCCTTAATATGTCAGGATTTACCCCCTCAATATGCCAGGATTTAGTCCCTCAATATGCCAGGATTAAGGCATTCAATATGCCAGGATTTTGCCCCTCAATATGCCAGGATTGTGCCACTCAATCTGCCAGGATTTTGCCCCTCAATATGCCAGGATTTTTCCACTCTATGCCAGGATTGTGCCCCACAATTTGCCAGGATTTTGCCACTCTATGCCAGGATCTTGCCCCTCAATTTGCCAGGATTTTGCCCCTCAATATGCCAGGATTTTGCCACTGTATGCCAGGATATTGCCTCTCACTATGCCAGGATTTTGCCCCTCACCTCATTATGCCAGGATTTTGCCCCACACTGTGACAATATTTAGCCCCTCATTATGCCAGTCTTTGCTCGTTTGTACCACCCTCCTCCCCCCTTCCCTAGTACTTACCTACATGCTGCTCTCCGGTGTTTCCTCCGTGCATCTTCCCAACGTCCCAGGTTAGTGTAACAGGGAGCTTAACGGCAGCGTTAAGCTCCCTGATACATCAAAGGTAATAAGGTGAGTTAGGCAGCCGCGAGGCCCCCGTGAGTGCGAGGCCTTAGGCGGCTGCCTAACTCGCCTAATTAGAGAGCCGCCTCTGCAGATGACGCATCTAGTCTGCCTGTAATGAACTCTCAGACTTACTTTACCTATTTCTTCTTCAGGGCAGCCTTATGCACCTCACAAGCATTCTTGAGTTCCTTAGGCCTTACATCCTCAACTTGAAGCCTATTCCAGGTATCTAACTGTGTGTAATGGTATTTATTCACACACACAAACAATATTAGTAATAATCAACCACATCTGTAGTAATGATTACCTTTTATACAATAACCCTATATTTCAAGAGCTGCATTAATTAGTTGGGTTGTGCAGCAGATCTTCACTCACAGACCTTAATGCCACAAGAAACGATCAGCACTCCTTTAGTGATATATTTATTTTACCAGTTGCCGCATCGTCAAAACTGGCAAATTTACTGATCAGTGGTCCTTCTGTACAATTTGTTCACTGTAAAATTCCTTGAGAGTTTAGGTCTGTTATGTCCAGTTTGTTTTTGTACATCATGCAGCTCAGTTACATTACATTAACATTTATATATATATATATATATATATAATAAGCAATCATTTACATCGGAAACTAAATACTTTGTTAGACAAACAGAGGCAGGCTGGTGAGGTAGAGAGCCCTGCAAACAAGTAGTTTCCAAATTTGCTGGGCTTGTCAGATTTGTTTATTTTCCGTTTTGTGCTATCATATGTGTCCTTGCATTACTGCCGTTATGCACAGCACTTTACACAGGCATCATCGCGTTCATACATAGTTTAATTGGGAAGAAATTAGCTCAGATACCCAGCACCTGTACCAGGCAGCTGGAGCTCAATCTTGCTGGATCATGCAACATCACGTAACCCAGAATGCTTTAGGCTCTGCCTATTCTGCATCCAGGGACTCTGCAAGTATGTATGCATAAGCTCATATTCGGGTGCCAGACATTATTATTTTCATGAGGTAATACCAAAGACCCTTTGGACTTTTAGCCAGGATTGGGGGACAAACAAAAAGCACTGCAAGGGTGCAACTGGGCACTCTGGACTTCATGGGCACTGAGTAGGTGCTTTTCTCTTTTAAAAAATAAACTCCCCTACCTGCTATCAGAGAAAGTAGTGCCACAGTCAGGGCGCGGGTCACGTGACCCCACTTTGACTGTAGAATTCAAGTATGTAGATGAATGCGAGGATCTGCCAGGAACCCGGACAACACCAGTCAGCCATGTGAGTAATGGAAGTGGGGAGGAGAGAGAGACTTTATAAGGTTCTGAGATCAAACTGGCATATTTTAATGGGCAAACTGGCTGTGGCATAAGTTAATGGGCAAACTGGCTTCAACATATATAATAGGCAGGTTGTGGCATAGTTTAATGGGCTCCATGGGCATAGTCCGACACAGAAAGAGACACTGTGGCAGGTTCTGCGGGGGGACAGAGTTCTGTTGGCCAAAGTGACACTGGAAAAGGCTGTGGGGCAAAAGGAAAAGGTAAACAAATCTTGGGGTGTATACAGCAATTCTGTGTGTGCAAATCAACTACATATGAATAAATAATACTACGTATATGTATTTATATATAATTTATGTAACAAAATGTACATGTCTTGCAGCTCTCAAATATCTAAAGTCTATCCTATGTTACTCTTACATTAGGCAAGCTTGGCCACCCCTGTACTACTCTAATGAATAGGGAAAAGAAGGGAAAGGTGTTACAGGATAGCCCCATTATATTTAAAGACCACCCTGTGGATAGACTTGACTTTTTACGACACGCTACTTTGGATATCATAAAACCACTGCTACTTGAGAACCATCTACTGTAGAATTCACAGAACTGTATTATTATGTTGTAAAAACAGTTCATGGTTTTAATAATATCCTGAAATATTTTAAAAGGACTACTGCTGGGTGGAGGCTTCTATTTATTCTCTGGCAGTTAAATATTATTATTATGGCTTTTAAAAATATAACTGTTTTTTAAAGGGTTAGGTATATCTTGCACTGCATCTGTATTTTTCTTGTAAAACAAAGTTTATACTTGGCAAACAATTAAATGGGGTTGCCACCATTTTGGGTACAAATGATATATTTACTGTTACCATAGAGTTTTATAATTGGCTAGTAGCCATTTCTTTACTGGGTTGCCAGTAAAATACCAGCTTGGTGGAAACCAAATAATTGTTTTAATACTCAAGCAGTGGCAAAAAGGTTGCAGATGGCATAATATGCTGTTTTTTGTATATTACATGAGTACAAAGTATATCATATATTTATTAGTTGTCATCACACTATTATTATGTATAATGTGTGCCTTCTGTTTTTTCTAGCCTATCGCCATCTATAATATGGTGCATGTTATTATGATTATTGGTATTTTTGAAGCACTATATTGTCTACATAAAAAAAAACCTGAGCATTATAGGAATATATGTAGGGGATATTTTTTAGTTAAGGAATAACTACTCAGGTCCTTTTCCCCCCACACTGCTTAAAAGTCTCTGTCGCCTACACATTGCTTTTTTACAGTGAATTCAGTTAATAAAACATCCATACATTAAGAGAAAAATGTGTTTTAATTGTGTTTCTGTTTATGACATCACCTGTGGTTTAACGTGCTAATGAACTACTCTGAGCACTTCCGGGGCATATGATCACTATGATAATGAATCACAGTGATCGTATGCTGCCTGTGTCAAAGCCCATTGGCTGTGACACCAGCGTTTAGGCACAGTTAATAGAGTCAAAGACATGACGCCAGTGGATTAAACACAGCGGCAGCGATAGTGTTAAAAAAAAATTTGTATTCTCTTGAGCTGCATCCTACATAGTTATTTTTCTGTTTGAATCTTCCTGTTCCATTTGCTCTTCACAGGAAATGGCCTCTTTTCTTTTAGGAAAGGAGTTACCAATTCTGGCAGGTTGCCTATTACAAATTTGGCACAGATTAAAGGCATTTGATCATGCATTCACCAACTCTGTGGTCTGGCTTAGGCCCAGGAAGCCCATTACTTACTGTTTGTAGTTTTAACCCTTAGCCATTCATTCATTACCTCTAAGACTAACATTTGTAAAAAGCACTGGGTTATTTCAAGCTGTAATGGAAACGGCAGCCATGTTGTATGTTTCGAGCAATGGTAACTAAAGCCATCAGCACTTCTCACACTATACTGCTCCTTACAGAGTACGTGTACCCAACACATAGCTATTGAGCTGTTTTTAAACTACATCTTCCATGTTTCTCAATATCATTGTGAGTAAGAGCTCAACAGGAGCTGGGGACTATCTCAGCAAAAACACACTAAAAGGAATAGAAAATTGTTTTCCCTAAGCTACATTTTTACCAAACACATGACCTCTCAGTACATTACTGCCCTGGTGATAACCACAGTTGCAATGATAAAAGGCTATTTTAAGCTGCGTTTAATCTTTTGCACAAGTCAACTGCATGATATTTGTTTGACTTAAGCCCCAGCCAGTAATATACACACTTGACACTGAACTTTTTTTCCCTGTGTTTCTATGTATAGCCATTTCCTTTAGTGTCTTCATCCCGCTGGTTACTAAAGAGAGGTGAACTCACAGCCTATGTGGAAGACACTGGGATTTTCTCAAAGAGAACATCAAAGCAGCAAGTCTACTTCTTTCTCTTCAATGATGTGCTCATTATAACGAAGAAGAAGAGGTAATTAATGTATTGCATGTACTCTTCATCCTTCCATTTCTCCGTGTAGCATATATTTCACACAAAGTTTACAGTGAAACTAATTACACTAAAAGGTCAACTCAGGTAACTGATTTTTCCTCAAAGAAAACCGGAGCTCGGCGTTTTCAGACCCAATCGGTTCACTGTGGTAAACCGAGTAGTCCTCAAATTCAGCTACTAAGAGTCCACTGAAGTAATCTTGAATAAGCATAAAAGTTGAACCGTGTGCCTATGGTCGAAAGTCCTCCCAAAGTGTAATAAAAAAATCAGTGTAAAAAAAAAAATATATATATTTATTAAATACAGAAAAACAAAGTAAATGAATATAAACATTTTTTAGTAAATGTATATATGCTTATATTAATATAAACATACTATTATAATATATAACATTAATATATTATAATGACATATAAATATATGGTTATGTTTACTTTAATTCTTCTACACTTTTCTATTCAATTCTCTAGCTATAATCTGGAGAATTGAAATACCCGCAATTTGTTCATTTCTGACGATTTTGGCCCAACTTTGGAAGTGGGTTGATCCTTAAGGAGTAAGTGAATTCCAATGGATTTCGCTGTCTGTCCTACCCGAACCTAATGTGGCAAAAAACAGCCCAAAATTTACGGAAATTGCAGATTTGTAGGCAAAATTAGCCATATTGGTATCCCAACAATGGATTTCTCCGGAATTTAACTTCAGGCCAGATCAGGGTATAGTAAGTCGACCCTATCATCAGGGTATTATATTGAGTCAGCAGTGTTTTAAAGGACAACTAAAGTTGTTTTAACCCAATAGATAGCAAGGGTTAAAAGAAATAGTCTCCCCTTCTCTGAAGTAAACCCAATGTATCTATAGAGGCAGAGCTGGTCAGAAGCCCGAAAACTTCGGCTGACCTTTTTTGCTATTCGGTTATGTCGATATATTTAATTTAAAGATATGTTACTGATAACTAATGAATTGTTATAGTTTTATAAAATGAATAAAGATTGATATTTAAAAAAGGCTGAAGACCATGTCAGTGCACGCACAGCCAATCAGAGCAGGAGCTCATACTGATCTGTGTCTGTATTCAGTTGTCTCTCCTGGCTAGTGCAGAGCTAGAGACTTGTTTTCAAAGGTGGTAAACACAGGGTACCTAGTTTAGTTGCCTGTCAGTATAAGCTGGCATGAACTATCAAAAGTACATGCCAGTTTATCTTCATACTGAATGTTTCACTTGTGCTTTAATATTTTCTGATAGGATGTACCTTTTACATTTTGCTTTAATTGGTCGATTAAGCTGGTAATTAGGTTAGATACAAAGCCACAGTGCTTAATATTTTAAACGCTGTTTTAGATCAAGTAGAAAGCAAAGCCTTTTTTTCTTTGTAAATGAAATTCTCAATTTCCATTCCTAAGTATATTACACAAGAGTCACATTTAATATTCTACAGCAAAACAATAGTAAATGGTGAAAGATTAACATTCTTTGGCTTTATTGAAACTATTCTGGTAATATGCTGTATTCTCAGTCTTGCATATTCCCCCCCCCCTGTTTTGCTATTTATTATTTATTAATCTTCACTGCCTCATTAATCCCAACATTTGTAAAAATGTATACAACTTTTCATCTCCAGCTGTTAGAATATTTCCCATGATATTCAGTTTGCAAAGCAAAAGAGCCATTGAAAATACGGCTGCTACCTAGAAAGTATGCTGCCGACAGGCCAGTCAATGTTAATTGACCACAAACACCCAAATAACAGTGTACAAGGTGACATAACACAACCTATAGTGTATATATAAAGTGTGCATTTACTTAAAAACTTGGCAATGAACATGACAATTGCAGTATCCAATCAAATCATTAACTGGTAATAAACAAGTTAATATATAGTATTGAATCTAAAAGAAAATTGTAACGGGAACAGGCTACCCAACCATTGCCCCGGGCTTCCCTCTCCTCAAGGCTTACCAGGACCCTTCACCTGAGTGGGGGTCAAACTACCCATAACCACACAAGCTTGACAGTACCAAAATTAACTCTCTTGATTGGAATGAAACATAGAAACATAGAATGTGTCGGCAGATAAGAACAATTCGGTCCATCTAGTCTGCCCAGTTTTTTTTTAATACTTTTATTAGTCCCCCGTTCCCGGTCTTATAGCTAGGATAGCCTTATGTCTATAATAACGAATCCTGAAACCAAATAAATCCAGGATATTTATTGAAGATCATTTGACATGCAATATTCACAATGCCATACACTACAATAGCCAACAAAGTCCTCAAGGTAAAGTATGAAGCGATGAGTCCTAGAAGTTATGGATTGCACTATGGCAACTTATATATAGTTGTTTATTATCCCATCAATCCCATAAAACAGAATCAAATAAATGTTACGCTTCTATGGAATATGCAATTCATAAAATAAATTTGGGATAAATCATCATTTTATGTTTATTTTTCTTTGAGTGCATGAACAGTTCTCACCCTTGTACTGCGTAACATCTATCCTGAAAGCTTTTTTTTTTTATTTTGGATGAACAACTGAAAGAGAACTTTGATTAATGGTGAGACAGAGAAATAATTAACCTATCAGCACCTTTGGCAACTAATACAAAACTTCTTAATTTGCAAATTCCAGAAATCGAGGCAATGCCAGAGGCACATTAAACAACATAAACATGTCCATGTCTCTGTGCAGATCTCTGTGGAAACCTTAAAATAAGTATTTGATTAGTTGGACCTTCCTGTAACTTATTGTTTACAGGATGCAGCCAGAATCTGATCTCTCCAAACTCCCGCTCCATTTGTGAGAAAGGGACGCAGTCATTTTACAATATTAAAACCTAGTTTAAATGAACCCAAGATGTTTTAAAAAAAGGCCAATAAAAGTATGCGTTTGCTTCTTATCATTCCAGTTGTGGTACATTAGGTTATGGTATACTCGTGAATCCCTTTCAAAACAAACATGAATCATACAAGGCAATGATTTTGTTGCAGACCGGAAACATTTTTTAGTAAACTTTTCTGGCTAAAGGGGACCTCAATCTTATCAGATTATCATCTGATAAGATGTTATACCTTCTTAGGTGTCTTTTTGCTGCCTGAGCATCATGTAAAGAGAAGCACATAGCAGCTTGGACAATGTACCATGTTCCCAAATAATGAAATCAGTCAAAGGGCTTCCAGAATGTTGATTAAGTGACATGAAATCCATATTATACAGCTAGTACAGTGGCAAAAGTTAGCCCCCTGCCATTTGTCTTTTCTTTCCTAGTTGTATTGGGACTTCCTACTGGTAGTCCAGTGTGATATGTTTGTTAGGTTGATATATTTGTCAGTCCATTTACTGTTCATTTATTATTGATATGTTTGTTAGGTTGATATCTTTGTCAGTCCATTTACTGTTCACAAGTATTTAGTAAATGGAAATGATAACTATGTTGTAATATGTAAAAGGTATGTATTGCCAGACCCTGATAGAGTTCCATTATGAATAATAAAGTTGTACAAATGTAAATATAAATGTTTTAAAACTTAAGGACCTGATTATTTTCACATTTGTTATACTCTATTCAACTTTACATGATGCAGTGGTTGAATCATTGATCAATTGTCATGTGACAATGATTGGATATTTTCAGGCATGCAAAGTATATATTGAGACACTCTTGCAACATCAATAAAAGCCAGTCTGAATATTTTACTGTATCCTTAAAAGCACTATGCTTCTAGCAGTGCTTTGTGTCTGTGTTGAAATGACGAGTGAAGTTCCATAAGATCTGTGTCTCTATGCAGTAGCCTGTATGCAGTTGATTTACCAGATACAAACTGGTTGTTTTATCATTTTTATGAAGAAAGGGGTTTTCCCCAGATTCATAATCAGGTTGTTCCCCAGATGTTATAAACATAATGTCTGTATATATATATATATATATATATATACACACACACGCGGCCAGCATCAGAAATGTTTGTTTTACAGAACAAATGGCATGCCCCAGAGTTGTAGGCAGGTCTAAAACAATGCAGTAAAGAAAAGAAAAAAAAAAAAAAAGAAATGTTAATAGAAAAAAAAGCTAAGTACACTGATTATACATAAAATTTTGTACATAAAATGTAATTAATAAAATAATAGTGTTGTGAACAGGGCACATGCGCTCTGACACGTTTCGCCGCCATCTTCCACTTGAATATTTGAAAAGAAGAAAAGTTAACTTTTCATTTATTGGGATAGAAATGAGCAATGGATATTGAATTGCAAACGACCATTATGTCATAGACTGCTACAAACAGGAATTCTGAATCGGCAATACACTACCATAGTACAGCCAGCACCTTTCCAGCCTGAAAACATTGACAGGAAGCTGTCATTTACAAGAAGCCTGTAATTTTCAGATTTAAACTTCCAAAAATCCTTCTCAATGAATGGGAGCGGCCTTTCACATAATAATGAGGAAATTCCTGGCTGTACTATCACAAATGGTCATATGCAATCCAATATCCATTTACAGTAGCTAGTCCATAGCGAGCAGGGGCTCTTTGAGGAAGACTGGCGGCGAAACGCGCTGAGACCCCTGTGCCGTCTTTGCAACACTATTCTTTTGGTGCCAATTACATTTTTTTAGTCATTAATTTTGATGTACTAAATATTATGTATTATCTGTGTATGTTTATTGTATAATTAAATTGTACATTTATGATTTTTACCAGCCTTGTATTACTATTTCTTCAAGCACTTGCACCATTATCGTTTCAGAAGAAAAAAATTAAACCAGATCACTATTTGGTGGGACCATTCTTTCTTCTAGGTATACTATACAAAGTTAGGGATTTTGTATGCACAGTTGGGTGTATGATTAAACAATTATACAAAATAGGTGCCAGTACTCATCAATTTAATATGTGGGCTGAAACACAATCATTAACTGAAAGAGAAACAGCTGTTTTGGAGGAATAAACTAGTCGAGAAACAGTCAAACTCATCTAACAAGGTAAGGTTGCGGAAGACCGTATAATTCTGATACATATACACTGTGGTCAGACTGAGTAAAGCAACAAGCCACATGGTAATTATACTTCATCAGCAAGGTCTCTCTCAGACACATATTTCAAATCAGACAGGGGTTTCCATATGTGTTGTTTAAGCTCATTTGAAGAATCACAAAGTAAACCATAGACACAGTGGTCAGCCAAGGAAACTTAGTACAGTAGATAAGACACATCATGCTTACTTCCCTTCACAGTCGGAAGATGTCTAGCAGTCCCATCAGCTCAGAATTATCCGATACTGTGACACCCTGGTAAACCCGTCTACTATCCGGAGACAGCTGGTCAGAAGGGGTCTTCATGGCAGACTTGTGGTCAAAAAGCCATACCTCTGAATTATGCTTGAAAACACAGGAACGGGGGTGCATAAAAATGGCAGAATATGCTCTGGACTAATGAGTCAAAATGTATAATATTTGTTCATAGGAGTAGAAAGCATGTTTGCCAAAGGGCTGAGAGTGGTAAAGAATTAGTGTCTGCAGACAACAGTGAAGCATGATGGAGATTCCTTGCATGTTTTGGGTTGCATTAATGCAAATGGAGTTTGGGATTTGATCAGAATTAAGTCTCCTCAATGCGGAGACATACACACAGATACTTATCCAACATTGCTTTACCATCAGGGAGGCACATGAATAGCCCCAAATTTATTCTGCAGCATGAGCATAATCCCAAACATAAATCCAAAGTCATTAAGAAGTTTCTTTCAGCGTAAATAAGGACAAGGAGTCGTGAAGTGACATGTGACCCCCACCGAGCCCTGATCTCAACATTGTCAAATGTTACTAAAATTACATGATGAGAGGGAAGCAACTGAGGCTGAATAAATCCACAGAAGAACTGGGGTTAGTTATTCAAGATGTTTGGAACAACCTACCTGTCAGGTTTCATAAACAACTGTGCAAAAGTGTTTTTGGAAGAATTGATACTAATTAGAAGAGTGGTCACACCAAATATTGATTTCATTTAGATTTTTCTTCTGTTCACATTAACATTTTAATCTTTTTCTTTTTTTGTAAAGCATTCTTTTTTCACACCTGCCTAAAATCTGCCTCTGAACAAATTCCACCATAAAGGGCACTCATTGTGTGTCTTTGTGTGTGTGTGTGTGTGTGTGTGTGTGTGTGTTTGTATATTGTATATATAAATATATAATAATTATTTGCGTGCAGTTTCGTTTCAAATGTCATATATTTGTCTTTTCATGAAGTTGACCCTCCATTGTCATTCTGTTAACAGAAGGTCAACCGTTTCCCAAATTACTTCACCTACACATGACTGGGTATTACATTTCTTCTGATGATCGCAGCATTTAAAGGAATTTCAGTAGGAAATAGATCCACAAATGTAAATTTGTATGAAGTTCAAGGCTAACTGTATGTGGGCTTTTTCTTTTTACCATGCACTTTTCTGTTCTTTGTCTTATTCCTTTGGGATCCCAGCAAATTGCTGAGACTTTTGGCTCACTGCCCTATGGAAAGCAGATATATTTGAGAAAATGCAGCTGTAGTTCATAAATTGGACTCAACCCAAAAATCAGACAATGTAGTGGAATGTTACCTGTGAACAGCTGCATACGGGACTTTTTATAACACTGCTATTCTTCAAAGAAAAAAAAACACAGTATGGCTTAAAATCTGATCAGCTTTCCAAATCTCAAATTGATCGTCCTCTCAGTTTCTTTTTTCCCATGTTTTGACGGATTTTCCCAAAAAATACCTAAAAAACCAACAACTTTTTCACACTAGTTTTTGAGTAGAGAAAATATTTCCTTTTAACAAATATACAGGACAATGTGTCACATGCAGAGATGTGGTTTGTAACAAGGGCATTTTGCCCCTCAAAAAATTATTTTGTAACATATTAATCATACTGTATGCGTGAAGATGCTGTTGCATATGTTTCTATTTCTGTTGGTATGTTTGACTTACTGTAGACCTTGAAGAGGTAGCTGACACCAAGGCCACCTGAGCCTTCTGACCTGGTGAAGTTCATGGAAGAGCTGACTGATCTTCTGTATTCCGTGCAGGCCATGGGGCTTCATCATTAGATGAGCCGAGGAGGCACAGCGTGAGATGTTAGAAAGGAAAGTGAGACAATAGCGTTTATACATTCAAATGCATAACATATCAATGGATGTTTTCTACTTCTTACCAGGCAAGTCTGTGTCAACTGTCCCTCAATCCCTTTGACTGCCTCAGGCCACATGACCTGCAGTAACTCCTCCTCGAAATCGCGGAGGCCACCCCACTCAGGAGGATCACCACCAGACGCTCTGGCAGCAGAAGCTACCTTGGATAGTTTCCTCATCAACCTCCTCTTGATGTCATAAAACTTGAAATATAACAGTGGAACATTGCTATTGGTTCACTATAATTAATCATCTATACATGTTATCCCATTCACACACATACATCTGTCTATCTCTTCATGTGTGTATGCGCATATTGATGTATACAGATGCATAGACACACCTATGTACCTGTGTAATCAAGCATTCATTTGGACATGTTAATGTCTGTAATGTGCTGCTAGCCCACCCTCTTTCCAGCTAGCATGCTCTGTGCAGCTACAGTTCTCTACACACACCCTTGCAGCTTCTCCATGCGTGGCAGCCATTATAACATGTGCAAACACATGTAACATTCCTGTGAGTGTACATTCCTAGGTATGCATGGCTAATACATGTGTTACATGAACTACAGGTGTGAGTTCAGTGTGATATAATATGCTGCCTATGGTCCGCAATCTGTTACCAGATTTAATTCTTCCTCCTCTGGCTTGTCCTCTTTGCTGTAGTCATATCACCCGTTTGTAATGTTGGCAGAGTTTTTGTACCAATGCTGTGTTCTCTGCTGGTAACCTTTTGGGCTTTGACTTCCTCCCTCACTTGCTACCACTGTTCTCGTCCCCCACCTGCCCCTATACTTGGCTCCACATTTTAAAATGTTTGTTTTGTCTTGTTTTGGGGGTTGCAGTCTGCTAATCCTGCTGTCAAATGGTGGTCTGCATGTGTGCTCATTATTTATACACACATTCTTCGACAGTGATTGGGTTGCAATTGATTGCACATGTCATTTGTATTGATTTCATGAACCTGGGCCTATTTCCTATGGGCATTTCGGATTATTTTCTGTATTTCTGGGCTATTTGTTCTGTGTGTGTGTGAAATCTCCCAAATCTACCACTTTTCAGTTATGTGCATTTTGGACATGTTTCGGCTGCATTCGCTTTCGGCAGATATCTTGTGGAATTGGCTGTGATTTACAAATTGTGAACTTATTCTGAGGAACACTGGATGTGACCCAAATCCGTCTGCAAGTTGGAGGCACCATTTAGGTGCCGATTATCAGTACATATTGAGTCGACCCTTATAAACCTATGGATTCTTTGTGCTCTTTCTCTTCTTATGCTGGCCAAGTTACTTTTACCAGGCCACTAGAGAAAGAGAAAGGTTAATTAAGGTTATCTCGGGTATGTTGCTGCAAAAGGTCATTGCGTTATTTAAAAACAAAAAAAGTTTTAAAATCTGCATATGAAGGAAATGGTCTGCTCCCATTCTCATTCTCAAACATTTAATATCTTATTTGCTAAACAATCACCGTGGGGGAGAAAAATGGTTAAAATACACACAT
Source organism: Pelodytes ibericus (assembly GCA_036172795.1). Taxonomy (NCBI): domain Eukaryota; kingdom Metazoa; phylum Chordata; class Amphibia; order Anura; family Pelodytidae; genus Pelodytes; species Pelodytes ibericus. The sequence goes on along the minus strand of CM069861.1, from coordinate 158,556,885 downwards.
CTACTATGCAGAGAGGTCTGGTAAGAAACGGTCTTCATGGAAGACTTGTGGCCAAAAAGTCATTACCTGTGATGTGGAAAAAGGCTAAGACCCTGAACTATGCATGGAAGCGCAGGAACTGGGGTGCAGGAAAAATGGCAGCAGTTGCTCCGAACTAATAAGTCAAATAGGGCTAGTCACTAAAAAGTGAGTTGCAGGTGATTAAGCAAACTCATAGTTTGTCCCTGCACAATGGATAGCTAAAATGGTGAGAGAAAATGTGCATCTCACCATGTGAATAGCCCCCAAAGTGTATAAAATGTTTCCATAGCAAAAAAACAGTTTGTTCGCCAAAGGGCTGGAAAGCGGTACCAGAATGAGTGTCTGCAGACAACAGTGAATCTTTGTGGAGGTTTCTTGCCAGTTTAGGGCTGTGAATTTCTTTCTTTCTTTTGTAAAGTTGTGCACATTTTAAAGAAATTTGCAAAGGTTTGTGGAAAAAGAATACTTATACTAAATGTGAAATTAATCCAGTCACACAACTATTTGTCAACATTTTTTCCTGATTTTTTCTTTCTTTCTCTCCTCCAAAATGTGCTCCTTTTTAATGTATTCTGCCGTGTCAAAGTATACAATAAATGTTACCACACAAACTGCATCTGTGCTATCTGAGCATTAAGAGATCAAGTATTGTGTGCAGCTGTGTCATACGTGACACCCAGTATTTTATATATAAAGAGTCATGGATATTGGTGTGCAGGAAAGGTGAATCCGGAAACATGCGAACAGAGGCGTCCAAGTCATCCATTGTCAAGCAGGGTCTCAAATACCTTCCTAAGTAATAGGTCAGAGGTTTGACATGCCAGATTATTTTCACTTACCTTACCTAACAGCTGGTTCACAGGCATGCACGTGACAGACAATTGTCGGAAGCATTTGTGCAGAGTGCTGGTGCCAAGAAACTATTTAAAGTATTGTCTGTGAGCAATGCTAATTATTATAGTACACACATTCCACTGGGGATGATTCTGAATGCGGGAGTTTTTTTTGAAGCTGTAAATGTTTTTAACATTAGCTGACTTCCATGTCCTTTAAAACCTTCGATTTAATAGAGATTTAAAAATAGTCCGTCCTCAGCTGGATGTGACAGATCGAAGGGTTTGTTTCTGTTTTCAGGGTTCCTGGAGAAACACCTGTTCCTGATCTCAAATGTGGTCCGTAAAATCTGGGAACAAAATGTGTAGGGTTTCCCAGGATCTCCTGTTACCCAATTTTGATTTCACATGTATTGGAGTTACTTAAAACATGCTTTAGAACAAAATGGTCCAATGCAATGGTTCTGAATAAAAACATAGGATACGATCTATGGGAACTTTTTCTCAATAACAAGACTAACAGAATCAAAGGATTATTCATTTTGGAAATCTAGGGTTTGTAAATGCAATGATTTTGTGATCTTTGGTAAAGTGATGTCTTTCAATGGCCCATATGCTACTGAATGTTAAAGTGTTTTGTTTTTAAATGTTTTGTTATTAATAGAAGCAACAGTTAAAACCCTTTTGCCACTCATCTTGGCAGATACATGCAGGTTTACTCTGAGCTCTGCCTCTCATCTGAGGCAGAGCTTGTCGGATGTTGGCGCACTCTGACACTGTCAGCGGGTGCTCAGTCAATCGGCAACAGGGATTTGCCCTGCACTTCTGATCAGGGTCTGACAGTCTATCTCTGCTAGTGCAGAAAAAAAAAGAGATTTGTTTATATATGCCACCAACAGAGGAAACATAGCTAATGAAGTTCCAATGGAAGCATCATGGCTGCCAGTTAGAGCATAAACTGGCATGTTGCAAACATATGGCCCCAATTGATAAAACTCACAGAATAAAATACAATTGACAGCAATGTAAAATCCACGGATGGAACAGCAGAAACCGTTTACTGGATACAGAGTGGATCGGAAAACTAACCTGGACCAACAGGTCGAGGTGCGGTGTTGGAGATGGCAGACGGAGGAGAAGAAAACATTCAAGGTGCCGGCGTCTCAACGCGTTTTGCCGGAACGCAGGTCTCTGCTTCGTCCGTAGAAGATTTTACATTGCTTTATTAATTGGGGCTATATCTTTGCAACATTTTGTGGTCCTGCACATGTGCCTGTTTTTAGTCTTTCCAGACATATTAAAGTTTACATTGAAGAAATCAAGTGAAATCTGAGATGTCCTTCTTTTTTACAACCAGTTCTTTTATCCTTTGTATTTACAGTATTGCATTGTGTGGTATCGCAAGTATCGTATTTATTATTGTTGCACTTTTTATGCACACTTGTCACTTTCCTATTTTTCACCAATAGTTTTTTTTTTTTAACAGAAGGCATTAGGGTAGAAGACATAATAATAGTTCTGGTCTTGTGTGTGTGTGTGTGTGTGTGTGTATGTATATATATAATGCATTGATAATATTTTCCTTTTGTAGCATCGATATGTTATATAACAATACTGTATATAGATGTGTAGCTCATATGCAAAATACAGTTGTATATACACAGATGGGGGGACATTATCTATTTACAGAAAACATATACAGGAAACACATTGGGAGTAAAACAAAATACATGAAGTTCACTGCAACATCTGCATTGTTTTTGATAATTTGCCAGTTACTAAAGGTTAATCGCTTTCTGAAATATTAACAATGCACATATGTCATCACAAAGGATTCCTTCTTTGGTCCTTTGTCAATCAAACACAACCCCAGGATTAAAATATTAACTCACGCACACACAAAAATACAGATTCACTTATAAAGTGACAAAACAATTACCCATGTTTTATGTTATTTATGTTTTCTTCACTAGTTAATTGTATGTTTTGGAGTCAGTAGGTCCCCAAAGGGACACATATGGAGAAAAAGAAATTATGCATTTTAATTGACTGCCTTTTAGAGGATTATGTTTGTCCTTTTTTGTAAAATTTACAAAAAAAAAGGGGGTTATTGACACTGGTTTTTAAACTAATGGATAACTGACCCTGTTTTATTTAATGTCATTTTTAAAAATTATTTATAGTTGAGTAGAGTAGCAAACTGAATAGGAATTAGTCCCCTTACCCAGTGTTAATATAAATGTCTTAAAAGATTATAGGGACAATCCAGGGATTGAACTTAATTTGATGCATTTAGTAGTGTTTAACCTATAGATAAGTAAGTTTTTTTTTCATAAAAATGCATGCAGGTATTCTTTAAGAATATCATTGAAAGTTACTGTGCTAGTGTTCCTCCTACTGTTGTTATTTAAACTACAAAAGGACAGTTTATCTGAATATAGAGTGACCAGTCCATTTAAGCATAATTTTTTGTTTGTTTTACATCAGTGTTTGGCAAGGTGAGACAGTTATGTGCTGTCACTGGTATACAGCGGGCCTTTGCATCCATCTATTTGGGAGCCCTCTGATTGGCTCCCAGGAAATGCTGAGCTCCCCTCATAATTTGGACACAGCCTACAAAACCTCATTTATTGCACAGTAATGTTACCTAAACAACTCTAGTAAATGAGAAATGCTTCTTTTTCTGCAGTGAGGAGAGTTACAACGTCACAGATTATTCCTTACTAGAACAGCTCCTTGTTGAGCAATATGATGTTGAGGACTCGTCATCTCCACTAAAGAGCAGCACTCCAATACTCTACTCACGCCAAAGCTCTGCAAACCATCTGTTTACTTTAATCATCCGCATCAACTATGCAGGGGAGGAAGTGGAGATGCTTCTTGGAACAGAGACCCTGTAAGTAATAATCATTTTTCAGCAGTTAATGCAATTTATTAGAATATTTAATGGTAATACAATGAATTAGAAGAAGCAGCCTGAAATCTTGAGCACCAGAGGAATGCAGACATGAACATATCTGATTGCTGTATCTTATGTTGGACAAGGTACAAACATATGGACTTGACGTCTACATTAGAGAATCCCTATGCTATTGAGCTTGTGCATTCAGAGGTCTTATTGATTGCTGATACTTCAAATCTTGTAAATCAATTCCCGTTTAAAAAAGATCTTTAGAGGTGAAAGATGACCTTTTTCACTTTATATAATCTTATCTATATTGCTGTTCCCCTATTTTCTGTACTTATACTAACATTATAATATAAGCAATAAAAAGCAGATACAATAGTCCAGGGCTTGATAAATTTATCTGAGTTTTAGGAGCCAGCTAAAAAATCTAGGAGCCAGACAACGGCACATAAACACAAACACAAGCAGTCATACACAGACACATAGTCTGTCCCATATACATACAGGATCCTTTATTTCACTAGGGTGAAAGTCCTCTCCTTGCACCCTCCACTTCTGAGTGCGAAACCTGTTACACCTTGTTTTTCTACAAATACATACAAACACACACACATATATACACACACACACAAACACATCCAGTCAGTCACAAACATACACACAAACATCCAGTCAGACACATATATACACACAAACACATCCAGTCACACACATATATAAACACAAACACATCCAGTCACACACATATATACACACAAACAAATCCAGTCACACACATATATATATACACACACACAAAGACATCCAGGCAGACACATTTATACACACAAACACATCCAGCCAGACACATTATACACACAAACACATCCAGACAGACACATATATACACACAAACACATCCAGGCAGACACATATATACACACAAACACATCCAGTCAGACACATATATACACACAAACAAATCCAGTCACACACATATATATACACACACACACAAAGACATCCAGGCAGAGACATATATACACACAAACACATCCAGACAGACACATATATACACACAAACACATCCAGGCAGACACATATATACACACAAACACATCCAGGCAGACACACACAAACACATCCAGGCAGACACACACAAACACATCCAGGCAGACACACACACACACATCCAGGCAGACACACACAAACACATCCAGGCAGACACACACAAACACATCCAGGCAGACACACACAAACACATCCAGGCAGACACACACAAACACATCCAGGCAGACACACATGTACACACAAACACATCCAGTCACACACACATGTACACACAAACACATCCAGTCACACACACATGTACACACAAACACATCCAGGCAGACACACATGTACACACAAACACATCCAGTCACACACACATGTACACACAAACACATCCAGTCACACACACATGTATACACAAACACATCCAGTCACACACACATGTACACACAAACACATCCAGTCACACACACACAAACACACAAACACATTCAGACAGACACATACACAAGACAGTAGGTTTTTGGGGTTTTTTAAGAAAAGAAAAAAAAGTTCACCTATCAATGTCCCCCCTCCCTGCCATTACACCTCAATGCAGGGAAAGGGGGGATGTTTCCGTTGCAGCCCGGTGGCACAGAGCAGCTTCCCTGCTATGCTCCCAGGTGATAACAAGGTGCGCGAGAGGGCGGAGCAGGAAGTCTGTGCAGCCGGTGCACTCACTCTGCTCCCTCGTGCACCGCTGCTGCAAAAAAGAAAAGGGAAAAAAACAATCCCATTGCCGAGGGCACCACGCGGGGCTCACGTTACCCGGGTGCCAGGTCTGATTTCCTGGTCGCCATGGCGACCTGGCGCCCGGGGTTTGTCGAGCCCTGCAATAGTCATATCTCGTTGAGGAATGTTATGTAAGTGGAAGACTGAAAATGTCAAAAGTAACTGTGCAAATCTATTTATTTCCATATTTTTGCAGTCTGCTTGGTAGTTATTTTTGCCTATTTCAGTTTTCAAGTCCTATCCAGGACAAGTTGGTTTCTACATTCCTTTTCGATTTTTGATGAAGTTGTTTTCTTTCTTTTAATATAATTATTGATATTATTCAAAAGTGTTGCTAAAGAATATATAAAAGTAATTTATTTGGGCACCAAATGAAATATCTGCATGCATTGAAAGCCAAGACACACAAAATATCACTGTAGTGTTTAAGTGAAAACCCTATTGTATTAGAAAAGAATTGTTACTGACTTAATTAAAATATCCGGATCAGAAGGAAGTCGCTATTGGCAGTCTCTGTCTACAGAACACACAAAGAACGAATGCACACATAGACATTTGTTTACATAACTGGAGTATTTGTGAGTATTTGCTCCAATCTCTGGGTGAATAGGGTGATTCTCAGGATTATGCCGTGCACTGTCAACTGATCCTTCGACTTTAGGGCTTTCTGTCATTGTGGTAATCCAAACTCATACAGGTTTTAATCAGACAAAAGTTCACTTCTGCCTGAATAACTGGCTATTTGAGATCACTGTTCAAAAGCATTCAATTTTTTTTTTTTATCCTGAAGATATAATTTCCCTGACAAGACTGCACTGATTGGTGTCTGAAACACAGAAAACACTTCTAGGCAGGAGATGCCTCACTAAGCTATAGGTTGTGTCCACATGATTGACACACCCACACACCAATGACTGAGAGAGCTGATTTTCTCTGCTGCCATGGAGCACTGTTCCATCAACTGACAGCCTAATAAGGGTCTATGTCAAATAGACTGAATTCTGTACAGGTATACTCCAAAATTCAGATGCTCAGTATGGTTGATTTTTGCCTTAAATCGTCAGTTTCCCATCTTCAGCAATATTCAAAATACTTAATAAGGGCCGAAAGCTCCCAAATGTGGCTATAATAGCTGATTTCGGGCATTTCAAGTGTAAAAGAATTAAAGTTAACCTGTTGAACACAAAAATATTCAATATATTAATGTTATATGTTATAATAGTGTATTTACATATTTGCATTTTTTATGTCTAATTAACACTTTATATTTTATGTTAATTGACTTTCGTATATTTCGGTATTTTATTAAATTATTTTTAGTATTTCTTATTTTATTAAACTTCGTCCCATTTCGGGTGGACCAGCTTTTTTCAGGTATAGACTAAGTCCTCCCATTGACTTATACAGGGGATATTGGTTATTTACATATGGTCCTCACCATAGATGTCTATAGGGAGGACCCAGGCTACCACTTTGGTCAGTTGAATTCCAACTGGACAATTTTGAGAGAAATAAATTACTTGAATTGTGATGAGTTGCATTGTTGCATATCTCGATGGTTTGGTCCCTCTTTTAAATATAAGTGACAACAATATTAAGTTAACAACATATTTTTCCAACTACTAAGTTATTACAATTAGTCAAGATGGTATGACATTCGGTTGATTTGGAAAGTTCCCAGCTATTGCTGTGAGGAGTAAAATATAAATTCCATCATAGAAAAAAATATATCTTGTTTTAGTTTGTATTATGTTATCTACAAGTAAATGGAATTCACTAACTTTTATTATGAGGAAACATTAATACTAACATGATATAAGGATATGAACATCACGATTTGTTTGCTTGTATGTATTTTTATGTTTGAAATCTGTGTGCAAGACAAATTGGATCCCTTTGATCTCAAAAAGACGTGTTTAGAGTGTCAAAAATCCCAATAAAAACCAGAATAGCACAAATCCAGTGTGTAAGAACATCCACACATAGTGCCCTTTTATACATAGCTACAAAGTCCAATACATTTCCGTGTGTGTATATATAACTATAAAACATAATAATATTTATATATAAATAATAATAATTAGCAACACAACCTAGATTATATCTAACTCTAGAACATGTAAAAAAGTATTACCACATACATAGAAAACATACATTTTTTGAGCTGGTAGCAAAGCTGAAGCACATAGTGTTAATACCATTACTATATCCTTAGATGAAGCATGAGACTAGTTGTGTTATAGAGAGGTGATAATGTTACAACAATTCTTACTATTGTTCAGCAGAGCAGTACACACCATGGAGTTTAAAACATGTGTATTCATTTTAGCTTCTTGGTAAAGAAACGTTTTTTTTTAACTTTTGAAGTGCTTGGGGTTCAATGTTTAGGCCTGCTTGCTCGTCTGGGAAACTAAAGGTTCAATGTGTAGTGTATATATATGGTGATTTCCTGACCATATTAAGAACTACCGTGTAATCAAGGAGGAGATGATGATCACTGTAAAAAAAATGACAATGGTAGGAACCAGTCTTAAATGGTATTGCAGTTGTTCACATTGGTGTGTTTATCTAGTGGTTGGTAATGAGTCTGTTTTCTGTCATCCTGTTCCCTTTGCACTTAAGTGTCAGGAATCCTAGAGCTGCTGCAGTGCAAATGACAGGGTGTCTGTGAATGCTGCGTTTTTGATGGTTACCCCTCCATCCTACTGTGATACCACATTAAACATGAGAGATTTGCTTTTGAAGGAGACTAATGTAGCCTCTGTTTTAAACTATTTTATTTTTCTCACAGTTTTAGCTGTGTTCCGTTAATATAAATGTTGTGGTTGTGGGGGGGGGGGGGGAGCCACTCTTTATACTTTATAGTAAAGGGGACCACTTTAAATTGGAACACCCAGGCACTTAATAACTTATCCAGAACTCGCTCTTTCCATTCCTGTATTTGGTTTCCAAGACCAAAAATATGTAGCTGTGACTTTTTTATACCACCATTACTTTCCTGAGCCTTAGTGGATCAAGTGTATTGGCTGTAACATACATATTGACATACAATAAGGGAAATTGAACCTGCCACCTCAGCGAGCTTTACATTATTGGCTACAAATACCTGACTGTGTGCTGTTTAAATTTGATTCTCTGCAGTTTAAGATAAATTACATTTAGGATGAATATTTTTTCAATATTATTGCAACTAAAATATATTTGTAATAACTAGTTCATATTGAGCTCATCATGCAGAGGCATTAAAAGAAATGCTTTCCTGATTTCTAACAAAAATATATATATTTTAAAATTACAACAATTTCAAAAAGATACAAAAAATGCTGGAAGGGAAGGGTCAGCTTAACATTGGGAAGAATTTTATTTTTACACACAGACTATTAATTTACTTGGAGATGTGTTCGTTAAAATGCAAATGTTCTGTAATGAGAAGGCTAATTTATATATGGAAGAGCTAGGAATATCTCCCACCTACACTGCTCTGTCTTGATGCCGGTGTCTGGAACAAATTCATTTTCCGCACCCATTCTCTTTTATTTTGACAGGGAGAGTCCTCTAATAATATGTACAAACAGGGGTGTCGGAAATGTGGGTACCAAATAAAATCTGCGATCACAAAGGTATCTTCATAAATAGCAGTTGTTACCGTATTTGCTCGAATATAAGACGAGGTTTTTTTCAGAGCAAATGCTCTGAAAAATCCCCCTCGTCTTACATTCGAGGTCGTCTTATAATCTGACCTCAAGTTGAGGTCAGACTATAAGACTGGGATCCAGGTCCCCAGCAGAGCTGCAGGGGACCTGGATCCCCCTCTCTAGCAGCAGGGGATGTCTGCGCAACGAGCGCAGACTCCCCTGCTTCCGCCCGGCACGACCGCCGGGGCTTCTGTGAAGAAGCCGGGAACTTCCGCTTTCGTCACAGAAGTCCCGGCGAGCGTGCCGGGCGGCAGCAAGGGAGGTCTGCGCTCATCGCGCAGACTTCCTCTGCTGCCCCACTAGACACCAGGGAAAAGCGGGCAGCTGGGGGATGTCTGCACTATACGTGCAGATATCCTCCATGCTGCCCGACACCTCCGTCTATTATGACGGACCAGCTGTCCGTCATAATAGACGGAGGTGTCGGGCAGCATGGAGGATATCTGCACGTATAGTGCAGACATCCCCCAGCTGCCCCCACTAGCCACCAGGGAAAGGGGGGAGATGGATAGTGAGAGACAGGGGGGGGATAGAGAGAGAGGGGGGGGATAGAGAGAGAGAGGGGGGGATAGAGAGAGAGGGGGGATAGAGAGAGAGAGAGGGGGGGGTAGAGAGAGGGGGAGAGAGATAGAGAGGGGATAGAGAGAGAGAGACTAGGGGAGGGAGGGGGGAGATAGAGAGAGAGACTACACTGGAGGGGGGAGGGAGAGAGGCCGCAAGGAAATAAAAACAAGAAATACATTTGTATAATATCAATTTTTTATTACATATTAAAACAGGGCTCGACAAACCCCAGGCGCCAGGTCGCCATGGCGACCAGGAAATTAGACCTGGCGCCTGGGTGCTGTCAGCCTCTTGATCTCCTTGCCGCTGCCATCCGATTTTTTTCCGCAGCGCGAGGGGGTAAAGTCTGTGCCGATGGCCGATGGCACAGACTGCAAGCTCCGCCCCCTCGCGCAACGCGTGTCTGAGTGCCGGGTGTCGTCACGTGACATCCAGGCACTCAGCAGGCCGACCAACGGAGATCAGCAGCAGCATGAATGTCCCCCTCCCCTGCAGTGAGGTAAAGCAGCAGGGAGGGGGACACATCAAGAAGAAACCCCCAAGAAAAGACTGTGTGAGGTGGGTGTGTGTATATGTAAAGTAGGTGTGTGTGAGGTGTTTAGATATTTGTGTATATGTAAAGTAGGTGTGTGTGAGGTGTTTGTATATATGGGTATATGTAAAGTATGTGTGTGTGAGGGGTTTGTATATATGTGGATATGTAAAGCAGGTGTGTGTGAGGTGTTTGGATATATGGGTATATGTAAAGTACGTGTGTGTGAGGCGTTTGGATATATGTGTATATGTAAAGCAGGTGTGTGTGAGGTGTTTGGATATATGTGTATATGTAAAGCAGGTGTGTGTGAGGTGTTTGGATATATGTGTATATGTAAAGCAGGTGTGTGTGAGGTGTTTGGATATATGTGTATATGTAAAGCAGGTGTGTGTGAGGTGTTTGGATATATGTGTATATGTAAAGTACGTGTGTGTGAGGCGTTTGGATATATGTGTATATGTAAAGTACGTGTGTGTGAGGCGTTTGGATATATGTGTATATGTAAAGTAGGTGTATGTGAGGTGTTTGTATAAATGGGTATATGTAAAGTAGGTGTGTGTGAGGTGTTTGGATATATGGGTATATGTAAAGTAGGTGTGTGTGAAGTGTTTGTATATATGGGTATATGTAAAGTAGGTGTGTGTGAGGTGTTTGGATATATGGGTATATGTAAAGTAGGTGTGTGTGAGGTGTTTGGATATATGGGTATATGTAAAGTAGGTGTGTGTGAGGTGTTTGGATATATGGGTATATGTAAAGTAGGTGTGTGTGAGGTGTTTGTATATATGGGTATATGTAAAGTAGGTGTGTGTGAGGTGTTTGGATATATGGGTATATGTAAAGTAGGTGTGTGTAAGGTGTTTGTGTATATGTGTATATGTAAAGTAGGTGTGTGTGACGTGTTTGGATATATGTGTATATGTAAAGTAGGTGTGTGTGAGGTGTTTGGGTATATGTAAAGTAGGTGTGTTTGGATATATGTGAAGTAGGCGTGTGTGTTTATGAATTGTGTTTATGTTTGCGTGATTGTCTGGCTCCTAAAAAAAATTTCTGGCTCCTAAAATCAAATTAAATTTGTCAAGCCCTGTATTAAAAAGCAATTTACATATATACAAGTTAAACTTTTTTTTTCCTATAGGGTAGTCTTATATTCAGGCTTTTAGTTTTTTTCCTAAAGGAATATACAAAGTTTGGGGGGTCGTCTTATAATCAGGGTCGTCTTATAATCGAGCAAATACGGTAATTACTTAAAGTGGCAAAAACAGTGCATGGTCCCCCGCATTTCTGACACCCATGTTTGTACATATTATTAGAGCCTTCTTGGCAGATGCACCGAACGAAAGGCAGGGTTAAACCATTACCGCTGTGCTTGTACCCTCAGTGGTTGCAAAGGAGTCAGTTTGCTATTTTTAGAGTCCTCTAATAGTTCAGTATGGCGCACCATAACCAAATTCTTATAATGGCTTCTTGCACCTGTAGACCACTACATCAACTCCAAGAGTCCAGGATTTAGGGAATACCCCATGGTGTTTAAATGGACATTTCTATAAAACCTGGTCCATTGTAGTTCATTAAAGACTGGTTTGGAATTTAATGCATACTACCTTTAGGTGACAACCATCCTCAGGTCACGTGCTCATATAGAATATGTTGTTCTAGGGGGGAACACATATATCTCTTTCCCCACACAGCGCATTGTATCAGTCATGATATTTGGTGTTATGGCATATTCAGCTCCTTCAGTCAACTGGGTCATGGCATGGCATGGCATGTCATGGCTAGGGAGCAGTAAAGGCAGATGTGCCATTATAGGATCAAATGCAGTTCAGTTTGATAAATAAAATCCATAAATCCAGCTGAAACATGGGAGCTGCTGCGGCCCAGTTACAAAATAATTAGCACTGATTATACCAATAAAATCAATGCACATTCCTAAAATCTGTATAATCCAGAAAAGAACAGCTAGAAATCTGAAGTGGAATGTACAAAAACATAACATACCAATTTCCTTCTTGATGGTTTCATAATTTATTGATTAGAAACTGATGGATGTACTTACATTTTTACATACAACGTCCGATTGCATTTTCTCCTTTAATGTTAGTTCTATATTTACTGTATAATTGTGTCATTTTCAGTATATAATTTAAATTTAGCATATCCGCATACCCTGTATGGTCACATACCCTGTATGCTGTACAACAATGATATGCAAAACAGAAAATGCAACAAACATACTTGCTTTTAGCACGTCCTCAACTGTCATATGTCTGTTAGCAATGTTTCTATCTTGGATCATTTGCAGTTTTTTTTTATTCTTATTTTACTCTTTGTTTATGAATGTGTCTAGTTAAAATCGTAGTATATTATAGCGATTTAGGAAGCCATAATTTTAAACACCACCTTTTTGATTTTGCAGGAGTGACCGGGCACGCTGGATCACCGCACTGGGACAGAGCCAAGAAAAGCCGTGCACAGATAGAACAAGTTAGTGGAGTATGGTGCTTTTCTGTTGTGTCATACTGCCCCCTGCTGTACAATTGTGAAACGGACATGAATTGGATGCACCACCAAACAATTACTGTTTTTACACAGATCTAGCATGTAAAACAAGAATTGAATATAGCATGAACATTTAGGGTCCATTATGCATGTATAAATATCCATCTCTGCACATTCGCATTTAAAAATATATACACGTAGGCCATGTTTCTAGGTAGAATTTTAGTCACCTGGAAGTTTTATTTTTCTAAGCTTTGCTCTAATCAATGTTTTATTTTTTTCCTCAAGCTTTAACACAAGTGGAAATTATCAGAACATACACAGCAAAGCAGCCAGATGAGCTCTCCCTCCAAGCTGCTGATGTAGTTCTTGTGTATCAGAAAATTAATGATGGTATGTACATTATTAGAAGATAATATGACGTGTGTATTTATATATATATATATATATATATATATATATATATATATATATATATATATATATATTTATTAAAGAATGTTCAACCATCCCACCCACCCCTGGCTATTCACCCTCAGTTTTTTATTTTATTGCCAAAAGCCTGACTGGTCAGTCCTGTTCTGTGACCTTTTGGTCCTACACTGGCTTAACATGATGGGCACCATAGTCCACAGCAGCTGGAGGTTACCAATGAAGCAGCATTATTTATTGTTTAAAAGGGTGATGTGCTTATTACATCATCATACATTCCATAAATTTAGTCCGATATTTTGATTTTGAAGTCTGTATCTCTGTCTTGAAATTAAAAGTCGGCCAGATTTTTATAATGCCCATGTGGAATTCGACATATTGGCACAACCAACCAGTTTAATACAGGCATGGTAAATGTGGCAACCTTATTGAGGATCATTATGTCTATCTTATAACTGATATATGTAGGGACTGTTGTTTTATATTATTGTACTATTGTGCATTGCCTCAATTCTCCTCAGTAATACAACTGTGAAGTTAAAGATTATTCTACAAGGTGGTTTATACTCCAGGAGATTTTTTTCCCATGTATTTATTGGGGGAGGGGAGTTAGAGGGAGAATGATTTTGCTTTAAGAAAATCTGTTACATGGTTGATGGTACAGATCGGTTTTGTTGTTTAACCTTACTACAGCAGTTTCCATAGTAACAAAACAGATGATTGATATTTGTTTTTCTGAATGTACTGTCAGAGAAAATCTTCATTTTTTTCTGGTAATTTTAGGGTCCTGAACAAAAATGTGTTATTTTAGCAATTATATAGTTTCCCAAGTAGATAAAATGTAATTAATTGAATTCCTCAACTCATGATAAGAAAAGTAAATGCATTGGAGCAACTCTGTTTTTGTGAAAAGGAATGCAACTGTCTGAATGGAGATGTGACAGCAGGCCTGATTTTGTGCAGAGATTGGGATTGCTGACCTTCATTCAGTCACTTTGTTTCTAGACAGCACAGTGGACTAATAAGATAAATACACGAGATCATGAAATAATTTCCCACAATGCCAGTTTATAAACCGCTGTATTAAAACTGAGCTAGGCCGGATCATAAAATCAATACAGTGAGACAAGCAGTTATTTATTTAGTAATTGACCATTCACCACCATGGTTCTCTGCTTTACCCTATAGGCTGGTATGAAGGTGAAAGACTGAGGGACGGAGAGAAGGGCTGGTTTCCTATGGAGTGCGCAAAAGAAATAACATGCCGAGCTACAATAGAAAAGAACATGGAGCGCATGGGACGATTACTGGCATTAGAAACAAATGTGTAAACTCAAAAGTCAGCCATTTCTTTACAGAAGGATTTGCACTACAGTAATAGCACTGTCTGTGGGGGAACTAAGAAGGGTCATGTGATAATCATCATTTACTGAGACAAATACAACCTCCCAGGGAGATTTGTTTGCTGTAAAACTGTGTGTCACCTTGTAACCCTCAGAGTGCTTGGCTGAGAGCCGCCACTTCCATGCTTTGCCGGTCCTTCACTTTTTGTGCCCTATCCTTTTTATGTGTGGGATTGAAAAGGGAAGGTTACTCTGAGGCCTAAAAGCACAACCAGACAGGAAACAATGTGTTTGTTCTTTGTTTATAAAGCGTAAATAACGGCCAACATATTATATATCAACATTTTGTGTAAGCATCTTCCCTGACAGATGTTTCTTGGAGTTGCTGTAGATTAATTCTGAAGAGACAGGTGTGAGGAAATATGTGAAAAACAATTCCAGAGGTATTGACAAAGAAGAAAATCCAACCTGTGTTCACACCTTGCGAACCATTCTGCTTGAACAAGGCTCCCAAAGCACATTAGTGAGCAGAGTGAGAGCAAGACTCAGAGCAGCTTTTGAACTTTGAATGAACTGTAAATGCTAGGGAAATAGTCTTAGCATAAAGAAAACCATGATATTCCTCATATTTTATTCCTAGCAAACAATGATTCCATAAACATAAACACTACATTCCTTAGATAAGAAAATAAGGCGACAACATCAAATAGCTCTGCATATGACTTTTCATTCTGAAGGCCAAAAGACAGAAGAGTGTACAATGCACTGAAAACAAAGGCTGGTTTGTGGCAGATGTGGTTTTATATGATACAAAATGAAAACATTATTCAGGCTTCTTGAATCCTGTTTTAAATGTGGAAAATCACTGGATAGATAATCATTTATACATCAAGGTATATTTGGAAAAAAGAGGGAAACTCGGCTTTAATACAACATATATGGTCCCAGTTGCATATATATGTACATATGGTAATAACCCCAAATCTCATTAAATAACCTTACAGGGAGACAGGACAGGTACAAGTCTGTAGTGCTACCAGATCACTAATATTTAGGGTTGTCTCATCAAAAACAGTGGCAACCCTAAATACTATTGCCTCCATAGACTTAACATTGGCCTCAAGCCAATTTCCGGCAGTGTTGATAATTAAATCACTCCGGACATGTACTTGTTTACAATACAGCATACTTATATATATTATCTACATGTGTATAATATATATGCATTTGGGCATGGCATATTGCAGTTGTGCAAATAGTTTTCCAATCTGCAATAGGGGGTCTGAACAGCACCTTGGCAGTAAAGGGTATAACATTACATTGTTGTTTTTGGACCCTTCAAGCACCATGTGCCTTCTTACTCTTGTACTCTCTTTTTTTTTTATTTTAGTACTGCGCAGGGCTTAAACTGGAGAAATATCTATTTGGTTACAATTACAATCCTAGATAAAATACATGCAAGTTTTTAATACAGAATACTGTGACTTAAAAATACCACTGTAAATAAAGGATTTTAATGATGCACACACTTGTCTTTGCGTAATTAAAAAATATATAAAAGTAAAAAAACAAAATAACTCCGTCTGGGATTTGCTATTGCAGGATGATTTATAGGATTCTACAGTCTGCTGATGCTTTGGAATCTATGTAATGGAGCTGGATACTTTTTAAAAAGGGCTTTAAAGTAGGGTGACTATATTGCATCTTTATTCAGGAATGTTTATGAGCAATGTATATTCCAGGGCTGTAATTAAAATGTAGAAAAGTTTGCATTGTTCAACAAGTGACAGGTGCATTGGCGCTGGTATGAGTATACAGCCAGTAGTGTATCTTCTACAAGGCAAACAAGGCACTTGCCTAGGGCGGCCAGAGGGTGTTAAAGCACACTTCTGGTGCTCCAAACATTTTCACTCCCTCCCCCACTGTTCAGTAAGCTTTAGCTCCTTCCAATTAATTGGGGTGATGGGGGCATGTAATGGGGTGATGGGGCATTTAGTGTGTATGCAATGTGGGTGATGTAGGAATGTAATGGGGTAATTGGGCATTTAATGTGCTTGCAATGTGTGGTGATGGGGCATGTTGTGGGTGTGCAATGTGGGTAATGGGGCATGTCGTAGGTGTGCAATGTGGGTGGGGGGATGCCTGAATTTTGTCTGCCTAGGGAAGCACAAAACCAAGATACACCACTGTATACAGCAGCATGTCATTTTTAAGAAACATGCTATTTATATGCCAATTTTTATATATACTAAGTAGAGTGGACCCTAAATTGTTGAGTAAAAAGAATAAAGCCAGGTTTTATATAATGTTACCATTCATCCTACCTTGATTTTATTTCTGCATTACAAAATGTATTAAGGTGGATATTTCTTTAAGTAGATGGCATCCCAGAGCTTTCCACCTGCAGTAATAAGAGCATAAGCTATCAGACCCACTGAGTAAGACAAAGCCAGGAACATGTAATAAATATAAATGCCTTGTTCAAGTATTTAAATAGTGAGGGATGAATGCAGAACACCAGTCCACCACATGATTTATAGACTTGTCACCGTTTGCACACGAAAGAAAAAGGACAGACACCCACAGGGAGGTACCCATTGCCAATATTGATGTCATTCAATACAACTACAGAAACAACAGCAATTATCTATTTTTTTATATATATATTTTTTTTAAAGTTTTAGTTCCTTTGTATTTTTTTCACCTTATTTCCTATTATTTAATTTGGAATAAATAAGCTTTGCGGTATTTTGCTAGGAAACTCAGTGGAGTCCATCTATGTCAGCTACGTGCTATTTTTCCTCCTCCACCTGTACTTATACCAGCATGCGCATGTTGACAGATGTCAGTAGGAAAACGGCATTTTCACTCAGGAAGCATGAGAAGAATCAGCTGCAGCATTACCAACATGGAGTGCTCCTACGGCTCAGTACAAAGGTGAAAAGAGTTGAACGACTTGAGCCAATCTTTCTTTTCCACTAAATGTATAAAAGAAAAATAAACAGCCTTCAAAAACTAGCTGTAAAAGAGAGCTATATTAAAATATACTGCAACAAATACACTATATGGACAAAATTATTGGGACACAATTATTGAATCCAGGTGTTTTGATCGGATCCATTGCCACAAGTGTATAAAATCAAGCCGTTGATGCATGTTCACAAACATTTGTGAAAAAATGGGTTGTTTTTGAAGAGCTTGGTGAATTCAAGCGTTCAATTAGTACTGAATGATGCCACCTTTGCAATAAGTCAGTTTCTGAAATTTCATCCATGCTAGATTGGTCAATTGTAAGTGCTATTATTGGAAAGTGGAAGCGATTGTGGACAGCAACAGCGCAAGATTATATAAAGTCACAGAGCGGAGTCGCAGAGTGCTGAGGTACATAGTGCGTAAAAGTTGCTAATGCTCTGCTGATTCCATAGCTGAAGAGTTATAAACATTGACTGGCATTAATATCAGCACAACAACTGTGAGGCGGGAGCTTCGTCGAATTGGTTTCCATGGCCAAGGAGCTGAATGCATTGAGTGGTGTAAAGCACCCCCCCCCCCCCCCCCTACTGGACTGTTTTGTGGAGCAAGTCTGGGTTTGGCAGATGCCAGAAGAACCTTACCTGTCTGACTGTACTGTGCCAGCTGTAAAGTTTGGAGGAGGGGAGATATTGGTATGGGGCTGTTTTTCAGGGGTTTGGCTAGGCCCCTTTCTTCCAGTTAAGGGAAATCTTAATGTTTCAGCATACCAAGACATTTTGGACAATGCTATGCTTTCTAATTTGTGGGAGCAGTTTGGCAATGGCTCTTTTGTATTCAAGCATAACTGTGCCTCAGTGCGTAAAGCAAGGCCCATAAAGACATTGTTGGATGATTTTGGTGTGGAAGAACTTGACAGAGCCCTGACCTCAACCCCATCATACATGTTGAGATGAACTGGAATGGAGATTGCGAGTTAGGCCATGTCGTCCATTATCAGTACCTCACCTCACAAATGCTCAAAAGTTCCCACAGAAACACTCCAAAATCTTGTGGAAAGCCTTCACAGAAGAGTTGAAGCTGTTTTAGGTGCAATGGGGGACCAGCTACATTTTAATGTCTAGGTATTTGGAATTCAATGTTATGAAAGTGACTGTTGGTGCAAAAGTCAGGTGTCCCAATAGTTTTGTCTATATAGTGTATGATCGTCAGTATGTAACGTCATACAAACAATCTGGTACTGTTATTAACAAAAGTTATATATGGCAAGGCCAGAAACAAAGCTTTTATGGAAAGTAATACGAGGAATTGTAAAATTAAGAAAACTATCCTGTTCAAAATAAATATGCAGAGCGTGTGGGTGATGGGGTGGGTGCTGGCTGGAGTAAGTTCTGGGTGTGCAATGTGGGTGATGGCACATGCTGTGTATGCATGGTAGGTGCTGGCTATGTTTACTATGCAAGCAAGTGGGTAAAAAGTATTTACGCAACCTAATCAATAAATGGTGATCTGATGTCACGACAATAGTGGGTTATGTAAAAAAAAATATATACCACTCCAATTTTTAATAGGGCTTTAAGTGCTTAGTGTATAACTATTTATCTATACGCACACAGACATACATACTTTCTCTTAAATTTAGTTGACAGATACTAATATTTTTGATCCTATTCTCTAATGCCCTGGAAATTACTATCAGAAACACTACAATTATTTCTGACTGTGAAAATGATTAGCTGTCAGATGATTTACTACAGGATTACAGGAAATGCTGAGGGAGTTGTGTTCTTACACCGAATTTTACTTTGTATAATCCGCAAAACTTTTTCTTTATCTTTATAGGGAAATTATACTGTAGAGAATACCATAATTGACTGGTTTCTTAAAAAGGCAGTTTCACATACATGATTGATTGCATCTATGTTGCACATGCTTGTTACATGTTAAATTTATGTTTAATGTAAAACTACAGGAGAGCTGAAATTAGATTTAAAATGTAAAAATAACACAACAGAGACTTCTAAATCATTGAGAGATTACACAGGAGGCAGCCTGCCTCCCTTTGCCTTAGTTTCCCCTGTTAGGAAATGCTGCCATTCAGGGCCCCTTACGGAACAAATTTTCTGGGCCCCCGACCCCTCCCCCCTCCCTGCCCTCACAAGCATGTTATCCAGGTCTACTATAATATGGAGGGTGGTTGGGAGCAGTTGGTCAACATGCCAGTAATATTTTGCCACTCAATATGCCAGAATTTAGCCACTCAATATGCCAGGATTTTGCTCGTTTTATGCCACCCTCCTCCCCCCATTCCCCAGTACTTGCCTCCTTGTTGGTCTCTGGTCGTGTCCTCCGTGCAGTTTTCCCTCCTGCACAGAGGAGGGAAACTCTGGTCGCATTTTTTTTTTTACGTTTCTATTGAAGCCGCATGGCTTCAATAATTAAAAAAAAAAAAAAAAAAAATGACCGGAGTTTCCCTCCGTGCGAGCATCAAAGGCTATAAGGTGAGTTAGGCCGCTGCGAGGCCCCCGTGAGTGCGAGGCCTTAGGCAGCTGCCTAACACGCCTAATTAGAGAGCCTAGGTTAGTTACCCAGGCAGCCATCATTACACAGTTGACGATATACTGATGATTGTTTTATTAAATGTGTGTGGTATTGTGCATACAATAGTCCAAAAATGTATGAATTGTAGTTTTACTGGATTCATGAAAAGAGGTGATTTAGGACGTATATTATTTTCAGTGCCCATTAACAATGATAAAAACATACTGATCATGGAAAGCAGAAATATTGTACATGCACACCACTACCACAATTATCTGGGGGTACTAAATCAAACTTATTTAAAGTTATAATGTGAATAGTTTTGCTTTAACTGCATCCTGACATTGTTGTAAAATTGTGAAACATGATAACCAGGCAACAGAAACTGCAAATGAATCCCACCTTCCAGAAAATATATTATATATATATATATATATATATATATATATATATATATATACACATATACAGGGGCGTTGCTAGGTCTTCGGAAGATCTGGGGCTAGAGCCCAGATGAGCTCGGTCACACACAGGGGCATACCTAGAGCATTTGGCCATAATAAAATGCACCCCATAATAAAAATGTAAGAAAACACCCACACATTTTTCAGTGTTTGAAAATTGTACAATTATAGATACCAGGAATATTGTGCCACTCAGAACCCAGTAATATTGTGCCAGTCAGATACCAGTAATATTGTGCCAGTCAGATACCAGGAATAGTGTGCCATTCAGAGCCCAGTAATATTGTGCCAGTAAGATACCAGTAATATTGTGCCACTCAGAGCCCAGTAATATTGTGCCAGTCAGATACCAGGAATATTGTGTCATTCAGAGCCCAGTAATAGTGTGCCAGTCAGATGCCTGTAATATTTTGCCAGTCAGA
The DNA here is from genome assembly GCA_036172795.1 of Pelodytes ibericus. NCBI lineage: Eukaryota > Metazoa > Chordata > Amphibia > Anura > Pelodytidae > Pelodytes > Pelodytes ibericus. The sequence goes on along the minus strand of CM069861.1, from coordinate 158,535,852 downwards.
GCCCAGTAATAGTGTGCCAGTCAGAACCCAGTAATATTGTGCCACTCAGAACCCAGTAATATTGTGCCACTCAGAGCCCAGGAATATTGTGCCACTCAGAGCCCAGTAATATTGTGCCAATCAGATGCCCAGTAATATTGTGCCAATCATAGCCCAGTAATATTGTGCCACTCAGAACCCAGTAATATTGTGCCACTCAGAGCCCAGGAATATTGTGCCACTCAGAACCCAGGAATATTGTGCCAATCATAGCCCAGTAATATTGTGCCACTCAGAACCCAGTAATATTGTGCCACTCAGAACCCAGTAATATTGTGGCAATCATAGCCCAGTAATATTGTGCCAATCATAGCCCAAGAATATTGTGCCACTCAGAACCCAGTAATATTGTGCCAATCATAGCCCAAGAATATTGTGCCACTCAGAACCCAGTAATATTGTGCCAATCATAGCCCAAGAATATTGTGCCACTCAGAACCCAGTAATATTGTGCCAATCATAGCCCAAGAATATTGTGCCACTCAGAACCCAGTAATATTGTGCCAATCATAGCCCAAGAATATTGTGCCAATCATAGCCCAAGAATATTGTGCCACTCAGAACCCAGTAACATTGTGCCAATCATAGCCCAGTAATATTGTGCCACTCAGAACCCAGTAATATTGTGCCAATCATAGCCCAGTAATATTGTGCCACTCAGAACCCAGTAATATTGTGCCAATCATAGCCCAGTAATATTGTGCCACTCAGAACCCAGTAATATTGTGCCAATCATAGCCCAGTAATATTGTGCCACTCAGAACCCAAGAATATTGTGCCACTCAGAACCCAGTAATATTGTGCCAATCATAGCCCAAGAATATTGTGCCACTCAGAACCCAGTAATATTGTGCCAATCATAGCCCAGTAATATTGTGCCACTCATAGCCCAAGAATATTGTGCCACTCAGAACCCAGTAATATTGTGCCAATCATAGCCCAAGAATATTGTGCCACTCAGAACCCAGTAATATTGTGCCAATCATAGCCCAAGAATATTGTGCCACTCAGAACCCAGTAATATTGTGCCAATCATAGCCCAGTAATATTGTGCCAATCATAGCCCAAGAATATTGTGCCACTCAGAACCCAGTAATATTGTGCCAATCATAGCCCAGTAATATTGTGCCACTCAGAACCCAGTGATATTGTGCTAATCATAGCCCAGTAATATTGTGCCACTCAGAACCCAGTAATATTGTGCCAATCATAGCCCAGTAATATTGTGCCACTCAGAACCCAGTAATATTGTGCCAATCATAACCCAAGAATATTGTGCCACTCAGAACCCAGTAATATTGTGCCAATCATAGCCCAATAATATTGTGCCACTCAGAACCCAGTAATACCCACACACACCTAGACACCCTGACACACACACACACACCTAGACACCCTGACACACACGCACACACACCTAGACACCCATACACAGTCACACTTTTTTTTTTTTTACTTACCTTACACTTTGTCCGTCATCCAGGACCCTCTGCCGGATGTCCGTCCACCTGACATCCGGCAAGCAGCTGACACAGCGCGACGGGGGCGGAGCTTGCACCCGTCGCGCTGTGATCTCTATGGCCAGGAGGAGAGGCTAGGGAGCGAGCTCCCTATAGCAGCCTCTCCTCCCGATCAGCCCTCACCCCCGCGTGAGGTTAATCCTCCGATTCTGGGACTATGTCCCAGACGGAGGAAAGCTCACCGGGGGATTTTTTTTTTTAATATTTATAGCCCTGGAGTCTCGGGGCTAAAGAATACTTTAGCCCCAGAGTCTCCATTCGGGGCTATGAAGGGGGGACTCGGGGCTATAGCCCCAGTAGCCCACACCTAGCGACGCCTCTGCACATATATATATATTATATAGAGGGCTAATGTTGGAGGACTGAGTGGGAGGATCAGTAGAAGCTGCAAACCTGATATTTGTTACTGAGAAGACAACCAACCATAAGAAACAAAGGCCTTCCTATAAGCTGTATACTTTTGGAGAAAGTGTGAGTGCAAAATTTCAGAGCTACACCATACTCTCCACATACTATCAAAACGTATTACACTATATACTCTGTGTATTGATTTCTCTGTTTTTATATATTCAATATATTTAAAGATATTTCCCTGGAAAGACACCAGGTTGCATACATTGCACTTTAAATCTCTGCATAGAAGCGGACTGTCACCTTGTTACTTTCCTTTTTGTTGTAAAATTGTATTTATCCATATACAAGAAGCCTTGCGTTCAGAAGTGTCAATGGGCAAATGGCACACATTTGGATTTGGTGCATCTGGGCCACCAGCAAACAAGCCTAGTCCATCACTTTCACTGCTTTCCAATAAGGAAAGGCAGTGTGACTGGTATGGGGGTGATTATATGCAATTGTGGTGTCTGGTAATGGGAGAGTGTTAGACTGTTTAGGAGAATTGTGGTTGTGTAAATGGAGAAATATATATATATTATTTGATTAAAAGGCACGCCAGCTGTTATTTATGGATTGCTATTAAAATAGTAATTAATCAATTCATTTGTTTTTGCTGTTGTGGTGGAGGGTGTGATTACATGCTATGGAACGTGAGGTGGGAGGCCCAAGCAAGCCTACCCTTGGTCCAACCAATATTAAAGATGGCCTTGGTACAGTAGTAATTACTTTCATAACCAGGCTGCTAATTGTCACAATCCTCAGTAGCACTGGCAAGGAATTGCAAGATCTCCTGAAGCCTTTTTCCACCAGGCTATAATTTCCCCAAAATGTTTATTTTTTTCTGTCTACTCTTTTTGCCTTTCTGAGAAAAACTGAACTTGGCCATGGGTCCCGCTTTAATGGTAGGCCCTTAGCAATTGGCCACTCCATAAGTCCCCTGGGTGAAGGGGCCAATAAAAATGAAATCTTAAAATAAATAATATTTTGAATTTGAGTCAAATTTAATGAATCTACATGCACAGATAGACCACACATTGCAGTATTATCTGCATGCATGCATCCCCAGTCACCAATGCATTGTAGGACTGCACATACCACTGAACAACAAACATGTAGACAATATAAAAATACAAGATGCAATTGAACAGACAGCATTTTATCTCTACATGAAATTATACACAAGGATACCATTTGATGGGGGATGAGACAGAATCTGAAAATGTATTCTAGAAAGAGTGGAATATTTTCAAGACAAGTTTGAGGTTAGTAGAACTTACAAAATCCAATAGAATTTGAAAATGGGAACTGCCAGAGAACATTAAACAAACACAAAATACAGTAAGTCTATTTTGATACTGAAGGAAATATGAGACACTTATTAAGGCTAACAAATAAGTTGTGGTTTATAGTTGGCAAATATTTAGTCTGTGGGGTATCATAAGATCAGCCTGAAAATGAAATTGACTCTGGCTCTAGCAGTATATTTCAATTTTAACTCTTCACAGTGAACCACTTTCTACGAACACACAAAGTCATAATGTGGCTTGATTCAAATTTACATCTCTCCATATTTAATGTCAGATGTATTGGGAAGGAATGATTAACAAAGTCCAGAAATCAGCTACATTAAAGATTGGTCAACAAACAATGGTATGTATAAATGAAAGAATGCATCAGATGTAGGCATTTTAAAAATAGATTCTGCAACAAAAGAATTGAACATTATTGAGCTTTCTTTTCCCATTTAGCTCTATCAGGCGGGTGACGTTGTTTAGAATCTTGGGTCAGATCTTTCTTCACCTGACCCATGTCTTAATAAGGTACTTTTTTATATTTTAAATTAAAGCATTCCTATTAAAAATTCATATACTTGAAGCAATCTTTCAATTAACCATAAGTTACATTTTTGCCAACAGTTGTCCTATAAAGAGAAGTATTATAAATCGATAATTTATTTTAGCACTTTTTAGGGCTGGAAAATGTCACTTTCTCTACAGTCAAACACTAACTGTCCACTTTAGTTATATATTTTTTCTTGTTTTTTTTTTTTTTACTCCTGTGCTTACATTGCATTTAATGCTGTGATCTACAAGCTTGGCCAGTAGCCCATATTTCTTAAATATAATACACAGGGACAATTTGGCTTTAGTAAAAGTTGGAAAACAAAGATCACTAAAAAACAGTGTACATGCATAAGTGTTATATCTGCAGAAGCAAAATAAAACTAACCAAATATACATTTTAGAAAACATAACTTTTCTACTAAAAACAAAAAAAAACTGTATTTTCAATCCATTTTAGACTCTTAGTTTCTCATCTGCAGAGATCTCCAAATAAGACAATTATACTGTTCAATATATTACAATACAAACATTTGAAGAACCTATAAATAAAAAAAAAAGGCTGAAAATAAAAAGCATCTAGCAAACAGCTCAGTCTTCCAAAGCCATATAATACAGATTAAATGTTTCACTGTGTATTACACAATGCTCGTGGCCCTATAGCTATAAGCAATCAGTTCACAGGAAGGTTTGAGTAAAGCAGAGTCTCAAACTGTAGTGGATATGAACGGCACCTTTATGCAGCAGGTATGTGGGTTATATGGAAAATTAGGAGTAGAAGGTTTTTCTTGTGGTATCAGAACTACACTCCAATCAATTATAATAATCTCCCTGGAACCGAGGGGCAAAGTTCTTAGAGTCTGCTTTCTCCTGTGTGGTTATGAGATCGATAATGGCCGAGAGAACAGCACAGTCTCTGGACTTTGTTTCCTTCCAGTCAATGGGCTGAGGCTTTTCAATCTTCTCTTGTAAAAGGACATCAAGTTCAGACTTCAAATCCTGAAATGTAAATAGAAATCAAACAGAACCCGCTCTATCACAAACGACACGTGGAGAGACTTTACATTATCTATATACATGTTATAAAGCGGAACTAAATACTCCGTTAGTAGAACAGGGACAGACGGATACACAAGGTACAAAGAGATCGCTCGGGATCTTACAATCGAGAGAGAGTGGGAGACAGGAGGATATATATTACCTTGACTAGATGGGCAATCCTAGCAGGTGACTGAAATACAATCCAATCATCCACAGCAATAATATCTTGCTCTTTATCCTTTTTGATAGAAATCTCTCCCCCAAAGAAAAGCAGGGAATACGGGGAGACCTCCGTGCAGTCATAAAGGTAGATCTGGAAGAGATCAATGTAGGGGAATGCTTAAAACAAAACACAAATTAACTACATTTCCTGTGAAAACAAATGGGTTGATTCCCATGGTAGATAAATCTGCACAACAACTGTTTGCGATTCTCTAATAGCTTCTGCTATTTACATTTTTTTGTAGTTTGTGGTCTCCTGATTAAGATTTCACCTTCTGCCCTGACATGCAAATTACTAATTTTACTTAGCTGAAATAATTCTGTACATTTGGAACCAGAAAGTGACATCATCAACAAACTTTGCTCTTAATCCATTAATTTACAATTCTGCTAATACAACGTATAAGTAACTGAAAAGGGGGATTAAGAATCCAACATCCGGGCTGGATATAGATTGAGTGCAATATACACACACACGTCAGGGCACAATAGTGTGGCCAGTAGCAGTCTGAATTGCATCATTGGAACTCTCAAATCATGAACAACATTATGAATATAATCCTATCAATGAATGGATAAAAAAAAACTGTTGTATATGTAAATAAACATTTACTATATATGGCCAAAAAATGGGAGCTCCACGAGTGTCCCTAGGGTTCATCCTAGTGCAAGCCTTTTGTATTTGTATGTCTGCGGTGGGCTAGAAGCTGGGGGCAATATCTGTAGAAACATTAGCATTTTTTGACCATTTTTATGTTTAGTTACATATAAAAGTAAAAATGTTTTATGAAACCAATTTTCAAACAAAGTTTTATTACATTTATAGGATTATATCCATAATGTTATTTGCGATTTGACCACTCCAGTGACATCATGGAGACACTGTTGTATCCTCATGTGTATTTATTGTACTCATGTTATTTCCAGCATGGACGTTTGATTCTTAATGCACCTTTTCAGTGCGTTTATGTTCTCACAAGTATGTGAAAGTTAGAACAGCGACCCTGAAGTCTTGAAGCCGAACTGTGAGTGTGACCTGGAAGTGAACAGTGCAGCTCTGTAATATATATGCAGCATAGGACTGTATCTACACCTGATGAAGCCACGCCAGTATATGTGGCGAAACGTGTTGTGCTAATCTGGATTTGGGACACACTTCGCTCCCATACTCATATTTGCACACTCATATTTGCACTTGTATAGATTGGAACCAGTCATCTTTCAACTTCATACAGCGCTTTCCATCTACTGTATTTGTACAGACTTCTTTTTAATATGCAGGATATCTAATTTATGTATTTAATATTCTGTTTAAGAGTGTCTTTTCGCTTGATTCTTCCATTCCCAGAGTGTATACCCAGGCTGCCATTTATGCTTCTTGAGGGTCACAAACATATAAGGAGATCGCTATTCATACCAGAGCAGGTCATATGTAACATCCTCACCACATTTCTTTATACACATTACTTTATGGAAGATCAACATAATTTGTATATTGTTTTTTCACGTGGGACAACATATTGTGTAGAAGTGTGAACCCAGTGCACTTAATATCTTTTGTGGTTTACTCTGGAACAGTGCCAAAAGTCTTTTAACTTTAATATTTAATCATGCAAAACTTCATATTTACCTTTTTAATGAATACATTAGTAAGTCCAGATATCAATAACATCTGCCATATATATTATATATTCCAGCACTTTGTTTTTAATGAGTTTAATTACAGAGCACACTTATGAACACAATAAGTTTAATAGTGCCTTGTTTTTAATTGGATATTATAAAAGTTAGCTATTATTACATATTTATACAATCCAAGACATTTTTTCTTCTTCACTCTGAAGCAAAAAAGTTAAGAAAGCTTTTGTGCCTTTTTTCCTACCTTTGTGTCCCTTTTTAGGAATGTTAATGTATCACAGAGCTCCACAGCCATAAAGCTATTAATAGCAAGTGTTTTATTTAGAAGAAGAAAAAACACATTTACGGTTTCTGTAAATAATTAACTTTCTTCATGTTCTAACTGACTTCACAAATTATATCAATCAGTATCTGCAGCTGATAAAAGTCACATCAAATTTCTTTAGAATTTGTCACATGCCCAAGTAACTCCCCAAAAAACCAATAAAGCCTCTTTTATCAATGGCAATGTCGGGAGGTATGGTATTAAAAACAACTTTCTATATGGCAGTATGCACATACCACTAGACATATTAAGAAAACGTATTGTACATTTGCAATTACCAGAATACAAACAATTTCGCAAGCTTTTTTTAAAAATCTTAAAAAATATAAGAAATAAATAACAATAAAAACATTTAACATTGTTAAAGAGGAAGTGAACTCATTTGTCTTTATTTATACATTTCCTGCACGTTTTTCCAGTTTATATTTTTATTAAATGTTGGGTCTAATCACTAGGAGGAAAAAGAGACCCATTCTTAACTAGCGCATCTTTCCAACACAGCTATTAAAGAGACTGTCCGGTGCACAAAATGCATCTTCCAAATATTAAAAGGGCCACTAAACTGTTTTTAACCCTTGCTTCTTTGAAGGCAGCAAATGTTAAAAACCATGTCCTGAGAGTCTGGAGTAAACACGCAAGGCTGTTTTTTCCTGTCCTGGGGATGTCTGCAGGCCGCTCTCTGGCACTATGTAAGTGAAATAAATATTATATATTTACTATTGGCCGGTGTTGTTGCTGCAATTTATGAGAATAGAAGGACAATCTGTCCATCTTGTTTGTCCACTAATCCACATTGCTGCAAGCATAGCGTTGAACACAATCTCCCCATATTAATTGAGGTTGCTTATGTTCCGTCTAATTTTGGAGTACTTTGTTTCCATGGTGCGTCTATTCTTTTGTTTAGTTATCTTTTTTAGGTAATAGAACCAAATATGTTGCACTGCTGTGTACCTGCTTTATTCACTTATGCACAAGGGAGTCCAGAGGTGGGGGCAAGGTGGGCACCAAGTGTTCTGTTTTGGATCCAAACCTTTATGTCCATTTTTACTACCCTCGAACTGCCCTCCTTTTTGTAATACCTCAGAATGCTTGCTGTGCATCTATGTGTTAAACTACAGTACACAACATTAACATTTGTTGACAGCAACTCCTATGATGTGGGGCACACAACATTGCTAGTTTATTATTATGGAAATGGTAGATAACCACTGGTCCTGGGCTACAGTACAAATACTAAAGAGTTTGTGTGAGAGAGAATTGCAGGGAATGAATATGGGAATTTAAAACTTAAGGCCAAAGTAGCCGAGTTAGAAAAATGATACCATTCAGCTGAATGTGAGAATGTATCTAACTCAGCTACTTTGGCCTTAAGTTTGAAATTCCCATCTTAATTCCCTACTATTCTCTCTTTCATGAATAGAGCCCTAACTTTTGGTGACTGCCTCTGCTATAATATTCAGCCAGCCATATTGCTAGCTATACTTCATGGGACTTGTAGATAGACACTGGGATTACGGTAAAACTATACTACATTACACACTAACATTGTTGTTGTTGACTGCAACTCCCATGATATCCAGTCAGTCCTTACTGGCTGAATACCATAGGAATTATAGAACTCCACTCCTAAGCCAGCAAAGGTAGGCAATGGGGAGGAGGTAAGGAATTATTGGAATAGGAAAGTGGAAAAGGTGCAGGAGATTTTTAGCCCCTTTGCTGTAAAGACAATCAGCGCATGCCCATGTTTATGCATAAAACTCTCAAACAGTCTGCTTATAAAATGTAAAAAAATAAAAATTAAAAATAAAAGGCTTACAACGTGGTTCTTAAAAAAAATGGCTTCCCCTAAAGACCTTTGTCATTGTAACCAGTCTTGTGAGCTTTAGCCCCTTCATGACAAAGGCACATCCAGCCAGAAACTCCTTTGCCGAAAATGGACGTTCCTGACACGTCCTGCGGTGGAACTAGCGGTATTCGCGATCAACTATGGCGAAAACCGCTCTGATGGTGCTGCTCTAGTGTGTCGATGTCGAGGCAATAGGGAGCACTGAAATTCTGGCTCTGGGGCACCCATAATTTCTCCAATGAGCAATCGTGGGCGCCATATTGCAGGAGCAGCATGCTCCTGCAATATGGTTGTGCCCTCTTGTGGTTAGAGCTTCGGAAGTGAAAAAAAAAAAATTCACTTCCGATGTTCTGAATCTGTAGCTTGACAGCCCCTAGAGGCAGTTAGCAACATTGCAATGAAAAAAAAACCACTTAATTAGCTCAAATCTAGGGTTAGAATAGTTGTTAGGGTTACAATTAAATTAGGGTTAGCATAAGGGATACAGTTAAATTAAAATATATTAAGGGTTTGCATATGGTTTAGAGTTGGGGTTAAATTCAGGGTTCGGGTTGGGGTCAAAACGTCAATGTAGGGGATAAAAAAAAAAAAACATACTATTTTTGGTTCTTGCCCTTTAACTTGCAAAAAACTGCAGAAAACATGGAAACAAGCATATTTCTGAACTCGGGACAACATTTAGACGGGGTCTTTTTTAATGATTGTATTTGTGTAAATAATTTTTAGGTCAAAGTTAGAAAAAAAATTTTTTATATTTTTTCATCAAATTTTATGATTTGTTTTAGTAAATTCTGAAGATATGATGAACATAATGGTATCTAATGAAAGCCCTTCTTATGAAAAAAAACAACATATCATTTGTGTGGGTACAGTATGTGAGAAAGAAGAAAATTACAGCTAAACACAAACACCTCAGAAATGTAAAAACAGCCCATGTCAACCAAGGGAAAGTCAAGGTCAAAAGGTGTCCCTAAGGGGATTTTCTGCAACTCGAAAGTGTATGCAATACCCAAGGAAACCACATCTTTACACTGCACATTAACCACAAACTAGCCAAACCATTATATGCTGAAACAAGGGATATTTTACTTACACTGCTAGTTCTCATCTTCAAATGGTAGACAAGCCAAGTGTAATGGAACTCTGCTTCCTCAGCATTGACAGACTTTGGATGTATGCTGACCTTGCCATCAGCTTTTGTATACACCTTTGGCCTACAATAAGTATATTGTGTTAGAAGGCAGTATAGTGAGATGTAGAATAATTAATTTGAACATGTTCATAGATTTTGATTTACTGTTTTATATCTCTATATCTTGTAGCATAATGTAATCTTTCTATATAATGCAAATTCACTTGAGGAGTATAGAAAAGGGATCTGATTTATCCATGTAATTCATTGGTATACATTACTGACAATACAGATAACATACTGCCTACAATGCATAAGTAGTATCTCTATGTTGGGGACTATTCTTCATTAAAATGTGAGTTGTAGCGGGAGTTGAACATTTCATCTCACCAGACCTGGTTAGTTTGCTTAGCGGGGGGAAACTCACCAGGTGTATCCCTGCACCAACTAAACTATTCAACTAGCTTCATCTCACCATTAAGTGAATAGCCCCCAAAGAGGAAGATCAAATGTTGCAGTAAGCTGCTCCACCGTACATAAAAATTCTGCTAAATTTGCTTGACAAACTACAGAAACCAAGCATTCTTAGCTACTGAACTCCCTACTACTGGTTCCTAACATTTTAGATTGTTTCACATACACATTTATGAAAATACCATTAGCGCAAGGGGTGGTGGGGGGATATTGCACACTTGTACACATCAACACGCTAAACTTACATTTGCCTTCTCTTGCCGAAGCTTGGACGGATCTTAGCCACTTTTGGATATAAGCCAGCACAGATGACAGCTTTAATGAGTTTCTCATTATCTATGATAAAACCAAAGTTACAATAGATAAGAAGGAATATTAAAGCACAGTGCAACATCAGATCTTAGATCATTTACACAAATGTACCTGAATTGATATTAGATTTGGGATCTTTTGGATTTCTGCTACTCACAAAGCCTGCCCCCAGCAGATGTTCAGCAAACTGCTCTTTCATATTACTCAGCATCTGAGGCAACAATAAATAATAATAATTACACATGAAGCTATTCAATAAGATGATTACTTCAATCATTCAAATCTTGTGTACAACAAGTCGCTTCAATTCAGCCCAAAGCCAAAATATGTCTATGTGATATTTACCTTGAGTGTGTTAGAGGACAGAAAGTTCTCCCAGCAGTAGTCTCTCTCTCCACGGACACCATGCCACTTGGATTCTTCCCAGCCCTGAGGAGAAGAGCTGGTGGATTAAGGTGCAACGTATGTCAACTCTATTAAAAATGGCAGAGCTAAAATAGTAGCAGATGATCTAATTCTATAAACTGGAAGAGCTATCAATATGAACTAGTTGTAATTACAGAATTCACAATGAGTACATAAGATACTGCATTACTTTTTCCTATATCCAGGAGAGAGTTTCAGACTTGTTTTAAACCACTTGAAAATAATCTATATTTTTCCACAAATCAAAACCACTTGCATGAACTTTGGTGATCAACATGATCCTCCAGTTAATCCTGCTCACACTGAGCATCAAACACTTAAAACTGGTGTGCATCATCCTTACACAATCAAATTGTACATGCCACTTTATCAGATTTCATTTCCCATGTTCAAGTTTTAAAAAAATTAAAAAATTCAAACACAATCTTAAGCAAGGTGATTGGTCTTGTAAATGTGTGGTAAAATTCAAACTGAGGATTGTGTTTAAATGTAATAGAACCTAAGTAATTTGTCCTAAGAACTTCAATTCATGCATTCAGTACACATCTCTTATTACTCGTCGGAGTTATGCATATTGTAAATTCAATAAGAAAAGGTTAATCTATTTATTTTAAAAGTGCATTTTCTGTCTGATACATGATGCTTCAAACTGACCAGTGTGAGATCCCTTATAACAGGAGTGTCCAAGTTTTTTCTTCAGTGGGCCACTTCACGAGAAATGTATGTGCGCGTGGGCAACATAAATTTTTCATTGAGAGAAAATTATATATAATATTCATACATATATAAAATTCACATTAATGTGCCTTGTGTGAGTGTATCACAGACTCCACAGTAATAAAACACATACTCACACTGCACATTACTGTTTCACAATACACAATAAGACTCACCGCAACTTAACTCACATTAATTACACACACAATCACTTACACATATACATTCACTGCCACAAATACACACAGTCACACACACAAACACAGCACATTTACACAGACACCCTTACACAGAGATGCACACCTTGACACCCTTATACACAGACATCCTTATATATACACGCACAAGCACACGCACACCCTTACACACATGCACAAAGATCCAGACACTTAAACACACAGGGACATCCTGACACACACACAAACACCCGTACATAGATACACACACACACACACACACACACACACACACACACACTCCCTTCCACCAACCCCCCCAGACTCCCTTCCACCCCCCCAAACACACACACTGCATTCCACACATACACACAGACTCCCTTGCACCCCCACACACAGACTCCCTTGCACCCCCACACACAGACTCCCTTGCACCCCCCACACAGAGTCCCTTGCAGCCCCACACACAGACTCTCTTGCAGCCCCACACACATACTCCTTTGCAGCCCCACACAGACTCCCTTGCAGCCCCACACAGACTCCCTTGCAGCCCCACACACAGACTCCCTTGCACCCCTACACACACACAGACTCCCTTCCACACACACAGACTCCCTTCCACACACACACACACTCCCTTCCACACACACACACTCCCTTCCACACACACACACACACACACTCCCTTCCACACACACACACACACACACTCCCTTCCACACACACACACTCCCTTCCACACACACACACACACACACACTCCCTTCCACACACACACTCCCTTCCACACACACACTCCCTTCCACACAGACTCCCTTCCACACACACACACACACTCCCTTCCACACAGACTCCCTTCCACACACACACACACACTCCCTTCCACACACACACACACACACACACTCCCTTCCACACACACACACACACACACACTCCCTTCCACACACACACACACACTCCCTTCAACACACTCCCTCCACACACACACACACTCCCTCCACACACACACACTCCCTTCCACACACACACACACACACTCCCTTCCACACACACACACACACACACTCCCTTCCACACACACACACACACACACACACTCCCTTCCACACACACACACACACACACACACTCCCTTCCACACACACACACACACACACACACACACACACACACTCCCTTCCACACACACACACACACACTCCCTTCCACACACACACACACACACACACTCCCTTCCACACACACACTCCCTTCCACACACACACTCCCTTCCACACACACACTCCCTTCCACACACACACTCCCTTCCACACACACACTCCCTTCCACACACACACTCCCTTCCACACACACACTCCCTTCCACACACACACTCCCTTCCACACACACACAGACTCCCTTCCACACACACACACACAGACTCCCTTCCACACACACAGACTCCCTTCCACACACACACACACACACACTCCCTTCCACACACACACACACACACTCCCTTCCACATACACACACACACACATACGCAGACTCCCTTCCACACACACAGACTCCCTTCCACACACACAGACTCCCTTCCACACACACACACACACACACTCCCTTCCACACACACACACACACACACACACTCCCTTCCACATACACACACACACTCCCTTCCACACACACATACGCAGACTCCCTTCCACACACACACACACACACACACACACACAGATATACCATCTGTGTGTGTGGCACAGGACGTAGGTGCGGTTACCGCATCCAATCTCATGCAGGCCGCACCTCCGTGACAGATGGGCACCCACCTTATAAACTAACAAGTTTTACCAAATTTGAGACACGAGTTCAGTCCTCCCCTCTAATGACATCACTGGTTCATGTTGTGTATCTTCCTCAGCTGCATCACCCATTTATACAAATTTGCAATTCTGTCGGAATTGAAGAACGTGGCTACTACATTGCTTACCAAAAATGCATTCAGCACAGTTAGATGGTCACTTTTAGAATTGTTGGATAACACTTTCCTTCTTGCATCTGCAATTTTTTCCTTACCCTGAAAGTATAGAAATAGAAGTGTGCATGTGATACCAGTAGACAAGTATGGTCATACACACATTGTTGACAAAAACATTCACAATTTTGAAACAACATATAGTTATTTATCTATGTTGGAGGCAAAGGCCTCAAGTCAAGCCTTAGACACTAGTTACTATGGATTTCCCATGATGCTCAATCAGCCAAACACTAGATGAGCCTCATAGGAAATATAAGCCACAACATCTAGCATGTAGTGATGGTTAACCTTTGGCACTCAAATTGCTGTAGATTACATTTCATTTAGTGATCTGCAAGCAAGACATAAATGTAACACACGCTGGCTGAAAAGAGATTCTGACCAACACTCATTCTTGCTCAAGTGGAGGATGGGCAGTGAAAGGTCGCTCAATCCTTGAGTTTGGGGGTGCTCCTGCCCATGCTTCAGCATGCACCAATGTGTGATGCAATTTTCACGCACACACTGTCAAGTGTACTAGACAGAGGGACCATGACATAGCAGGTTATATTGATCCTAGATCTCGGTTTCCCTTGTGTGTTGTGATGTAGAAGCACATATGGGAGTCATGCCATAGCTCCCTCCTAAACCTGCCTGCTGCAGGCTACCTGCACAGCTGAAAGATTACAAAAACAAATCTGCTTTAAGAGTTTGTGTTTATTTTCTTACCTTTGTCTTGTCTTTTGTATGTAACACTTGACGCGCCCTAGGCAATAATGTGATTTTACACATTGCTTGCAGCATACAAAACTACTACAGAAACTTCAAGCACAGTTGGTACATTTTGCACATTTTATCATCAAGGGTTGGAAATTTCAGGTTATGTGCAATTAGCTGCTACAGTGGATCATTTCATCTTCAAATAGACCCTATAGTTTCTCTAAATAAGACATTGCACTTATTGCACTGGCAGAATACATTTGTGTATACAAAAAAATAGGTATTTACAAACAAACAAAAACAATATTTACATGAACATGCATCTATAGAATAAAACTGTTTAACAGATTTACATGTTAATTTAAAGTTTTGTATTTCTCATCCAAAACTAAACACATGTTTACCCAGAGTACAGGGTATCAGCCTGGCAACTGAAAAATACTTCTACTTACCAATGGGATGATAAACGGATCTTTAAAACTGAGACTTGCTGCAATAGTCAGTACTGGATTTAAACAGCAGAACAGAGCTCCAAACAGGATCATTTTCCCAATATGAGGCTCCACAGGTAACCGCGCTAAGTGGAAACCCAGTGGGGTCAGCTCCTCACGCTTATCTAGAGCATTCTGAAATCACAGATTGATACTTTTCAAACATGATTAAGGAAGTATGCGTTTGAAATGGAGACTGTAAATACTAAAAATATTCACTGTAATACAAGCCTGCTTATTCCACTCCTTCTGCACAAGCATCACAGTCATCCTAATTGTACATAAATGTGCAGACCCTGACTTACTTTGTAATGCACATATTGTTATCCGTGTCTTTATGAAGAAATATTGTACATGTCTAAATCTAATTGTTAAACTAGAGCAATATAATCCAGATACATCAAACTCCATGTTTGTGGCTAACAATTCCCAGAGTGGCACCTGTAGAATTCATTGTATGTGTCACTGGTCACATTATGTGGTGTGTAATCAGTACAAACCAGTTCCATTAGATGATTTATTGCCAGACATATTGCTTCTCGAGACGGTGGGTCCATTAACTTTGTTAGAAAACAGGCAATCCCACCAAGTTTTAAAATCTAGAAGAAGAGAAAAAAAAAAAAAAGATTTTAAATCATTGTCAAACTATGCATAGAATATAATTATAGCTTACTAGCTTCCTCAGGCGACTGTTGGTCATTATGGTTTATTGAACTGCATTAACAAGGGCTTGCCTGTTTGACTGATAGTCTGGCAGGCCACGTTTGTCACTCATTAGCAAAGAAAATGAAGCCAATCTCCTACTGCTTAATCGCTTTCCTGGAGAACTGGCCAACAGTGTTACAAAAAACACAATAGAAAGACAATTTAAAAAGTGAATTATATGTTGCCATTACTCCAACACCTTATTACTATAAATATGTGCTAGATTTTTTGGCAATATTTAGCTAATTGCTAATTCAATAATATTTCATTTCTATGTATACCTTAATCTGTAAACACAGTTCTTCCAGCGGTGTTCGGACTATTTCTGGTAGTTGATAGTCATCAAGCAGACTATCCCTCAGGCTGTTATATAAGTGGTAGCAGTAACCCGGCTGAACTCTATATGAGACACAAAGATATACATTAAGACAAAGAAACTATTATGGTTCAACATCTTTCACACTTTTTAAGCAGGTCAGGCACTGACCAGAATGCACTATATCTTGGAAAGAAGGATTTCCTCCAATACTATTCATTCATTCTGTTTGTCTTTTTAATATAATTATTCCTAACATATGTATAGCATTCACATCAAACCTATGATTCTGTATGTAACCACAATGCAGTTTGGTGGCCACTTAGTCCACAAATACAACTTTGTAATCAAGGTCAAAGAAAACCATCTAGAGCACAGAAAGTTACAGTATACATGAATTGTGTATTCTTAGGTTTGTAAGTTTGGCTTCATACACCTATATTATGGATGATATTTTCCTTTGATTTAACAAGCTACCTCTTAGAGTTCTTATAATTGTATTATTCTGATGTGAATATGTGGCGTTTTAACCTTACTCACTCCAAAAAAATATGATTTCAGCTCACAGTTAAAAAACCCCATCAGTTTTCAATAGACATAACTGAAAGATGACATTTAACAACACATATGTAGAGTCAGATTTAGCTGTAGGAGTCCAAACACTTGATAACAGCTGCTAGAGGTCTGTGTAGTTTTGTAGAAATTATGTCTTCTCACCTGCCCGCACGACCTTTCCTTTGTTTAGCATTTGCATGGCTAACCCACTCTGCGGTCATTGTGCTGATATTATTTTGTGTGTCATAGTGCGTCTCCTTTATTTTGCCTCCATCTATGACGTGCACCACATCATCTATTGTAATGCTGGAACAAACACAAAAGAAGTTGGTTTAGAACAGGGGGGTCAAACTGTGGCCTTCCAGCTGCTGGAGAACTATATATGTCACACAATCCCCTACCAGCTTTTTAGTTGAAAATGTATTATAAAAAAAAAATACAGGCCATCAGCAGTTAGATGGCCTCAGTTTGACACTTCTGGTTTATAACAAACAGAGCAGTGGTAAAAATATTTACAGTAAATATAGTGTACCAGAATAATGGAAATGTTGTGGAGTGTCTAAACACTTGGATATCTTTTTGAAATGATCAAATCATTTTTTTTGAACTGCCATTACATAGTTCTCAAGCATCTCACTCATGTTTAATAGCCTGGATATTCCGCAAAACACTAGTTATATAGCAGAACTTAGGAAAGGAAAATCCAATCGTTTGACAGACTAAAACCAAAATGGTTTTCCTAGTACTGAGATGTGATCGTGGGGCCAATTGAGATGTGATCATGGGTCTGTTGGCAGTCAAGTAATAGCAAGGTTTGAATAAAGAGTGTGCAGTCCTCCTGGATCCCCTCTCTACTTAATGAGCTTTTCTATCTAGAGAGTTTGCTAAAAGCGACAGATATATTCACATCTGCTGCCATACTCTCTGTGCCATTGTCAGTCCACAATAGTACAAGTGGACATCTACAAACAATTATCTAAAGTGATGGCCTATGCAAGTGAGCATGTGAAGCTATCCATGTCACAGATTCCCCTGTTAGCCCACAAACTAAAAGAAAGAGTTCCCTGCTGCCAGATCTCATGTCTAGAAGCAGTTGCTTGTTCAGGTGTGAAAGGTGCTGGGGGAGATACTGCACATACTTTTAATTCTGAGAAGTAGCAAAAGTTCATAATTTCTAAAAATGTAGTGCCGCTTTAAAAGTATATGGTCAACTTATTTTTGGCAAGAGAGGGGGATTTTCC
Source organism: Pelodytes ibericus (assembly GCA_036172795.1). Lineage (NCBI taxonomy): Eukaryota > Metazoa > Chordata > Amphibia > Anura > Pelodytidae > Pelodytes > Pelodytes ibericus. Next base: position 158,517,720 of record CM069861.1, on the reverse strand, counting down.
TGGTACAGCGGTTTTAGAAAAAAGGAAAACACCAGGAGAAAACTAATCTGAGTATTTATTAGTACATGAAAATGCTGCTATAAAAAAAAGGAAAATCAGGAGGTTTAAATAAACATTCCCTGGTGCACGTGTTAATACGGTTTTTAATAAATAGCTGCAATTGACATATTTACCTAGTCTCTGCAATGTTGGTGGCAATTACAATTTTCCGTACCCCTGGAGGAGGCTTCTTAAAAACCTAGAAAAATAAATGTTGTGTTTAGTAATTAAGATAATTCAGCTATAGGATTCAGCAAGAGATGTTTCTATCATAACACACACTTCATTGTTATGGTGTCTGCCAATGTTTGATAGAAGTAAATATTCTGGCTAATAGACAAATAGAAGTGCCTTCTAGTACAATATGCATCATATGCTATGGAACTTAATTTCCAGAGACAAAGCATTACATTAACATTTATTTGTACAGTATCACCAATTCTCGTAGCGCTAGGTACAGAGCATAGAAGGGAAGGCTGGTACATGAGGTAGAGAACCCTGCTCGTAAGCTTACAATCTAGAGGGAATGGGGTCCATGAGACAATTAAGGGATTGAAGAGGTCAGAGGGATTGAAGTTGTAGTAACAGTAGAGTGGATGGGAGGCACTAAGTGGGATAGCATTCACACTGTATACAGACTGAGAAGCATATGTACACCCAGCTTAACTACAATTCCCATAATGCTCCGCCAGCAGAAGTAACATTCAATCCGATTGATGCTGGCCAACAGATTTCATGAGCATAACTTGCTAAAAGGCTGTCTGAGAATAACTGAATTTGTAGTTCAACTCCAGCTAGTTGGCTGCAGGTCTACTGGCCCTAATGTTTTAACAATACAATGGAAATGAGTAGTATCTTTCCTTTGGTGTATCCTGACTCTTACCACAAATGAGAGGCCACAATATTCTGACACGTCCCTAGCTGCTAACTTCTTGTAGCACAGGCATTACGTACAAATGGTGGTATTATGATTTTTCTAATGTAGTTTTAAAACATTCTGTATTGTTTTACCTGCGTCTGGTTTACTGTTGGCATCAAGGAATGCAAAGGGATAATAACAAACCTATCTGGGGAAAAAAATAAGTGTAAATAAAATATAAATATACAAACACATTCAATTTGTTTTTATTCACACATTACCTAAGATCTCAAGTTTTAACTTAGAACAGATCTGTCATCATCTACAATCTACAATAATCAATAAAACCATTTGTACATTTTTTAGCAGTACAGTAAATAAAGTAATAACAGATTCAATCCTGCAGCTGTAAACCCCCATTTATGTTTATTTCTCTTTATTTCTTGCATCCATTAAGTTATAACAGGGGCGTACAAAGTGTAGTCTGTGGGCCAGGTGCGGCTCTGGTTGTCACACACACACAGAGACAGTCACACACACAAACTAGTAATGTTGAGGCTTTAAAAAAAACAAAAAAAACACACTCTTCCCTTTCCTCATGTGTCCCCCCAGTCACATAGAGATTCCGACGCAAAGAAAGTCCCACACACACACAAAGACAGTCCCACACACACAAAGACAGTCCCCCCCCCCCACACACACACACAAAGACAGTCCCACACACACACACCCACACCCACACAAAGACAGTCCCACACCCACACAGACAGTCCCACACCCACACAGACAGTCCCACACCCACACAGACAGTCCCACACCCACACAGACAGTCCCACACCCACACAGACAGTCCCACACACACAAAGACAGTCCCACATACACACACACACACAAAGACAGTCCCACATACACACACACACAAAGACAGTCCCACACACACACACAAAGACAGTCCCACACACACAAAGACAGTCCCACACACACAAAGACAGTCCCACAGTCATACACACAAACCAGTAATGTTGAGGCTTTAAAACAAAAACCTCCCTTTCCTCATGTGTCCCCCAGCACAGCAAACTTCACTCCTAGCACTCCAGCTGTGTGCTAGGAGGCAGTGATGTGTGAGAAGGCGGAGCTTCCTGTCTAAACACCTCGCACAGACTTCCCCCTTTGCAGTTCTAATTTCCTGTTGCCATGGCGACCTGGTACCCGGTATTTGTTGAGCCCTGACACACTATGCAATAGCTTAGTGTTTGCTGCTCACCTCTCTACCTCAAACAAACAAATACCGGTCTTAACATAACCGGTATTTTACTTTTACTGGTACCGGCTCCTACCTCTCAATTACTGGCCATATCGGTAAAATACTGGCCAGGTGGCAACCCTAAGGACAGCAAGGTGCGGCCCACCTGATTTAACTACCCACGTTCTCATTAGCACTAGAAACGTGTAGTTTTAATGAATAAAGTTACTTTAAAAACATTTTTTTCTGCTAAATAATTAAAACCTTTTCTACTGCCAATAAGCTTGTCTTTAATAACCGGTATGTTAGAAGATTCTTAAAGATCTAAACTTCAGCTTAAGCATGACATTTATGTATATTGGATGGAAAGTTTATTTTTGTTGTGCGTACACATTGCTTGTGATGATCCTTGTTTTGTGATGCAGTATACCTTTGAATGCATCAAATCTCAGCTTTTCTGTGCCACAAACACAAAGATCAGTAGGATGACATTTGGCACATATATTCAGATCTATCTGATTCCTTAAAGAAATCCTAAAACTTGTCTGTTTGACACCTTTTGCCTAGAGTTTATTTACCTTTTGAAAAATAATTCATTTGAACCTTCTCACTAAAAATACTTCACACATTTTTGTCATAAAAAAGTTATTACAAGCACAATAAAATGAAACCAACCTGATTTAAACATGACCTGTGACATCAACAAATCGTGCAGCTTACTAATATTGTCCCATCCTGGGAGAAATACCAAGATTGCACCATCCTGTCCAATCCAAAAGACAATTTTCAAACATATTAATTTTTTTCCCAGTGTTCATATGTTTGTAACTTTGTATCCAATACTTGATAAGAAAATGTAAAAGCATTAATATGAATTTATTTCTTAAATGACTGTGGCTTATTAAAAAAATGTTCGAAAGTAGCAAAAGACGTGGATGGAACGGTTCATTGCGGCTGCTTAAACACAGGCATGCCACCGCAGAGAGTTCATCGAGGGATCGCGTACAAGGTGAGTATCATTAGCAGTAGGGGTTATTGTTAGTATTTGGGGGGTTAGAGTTAGGTGTAACTTTGGGGGGGGGGGGGTTAATTAATTTATTGGGAAGAGTCTACTCTGATTGTAACTTAAATTCTACTACGCCTGAAGTTTAATGGGTTCTTTAGCGAAGCCAGTCATTTTATAGAAGTTAATTGTTCAGATGAAAAAAATAATAAAATACACACTGCTATGTATTCGTGCACAAGCAAAATATGATGATGCTTCCCTGTCTGATGTTGAATGTAAAGGTTATAAAGAAGCAGCAATAATGCATATAATTGCTTACCTCTCCCTTCAGAACAATATGCTTGATAAGCTCTGCAATCAGGTCAAGGTCAACTTTTTCATCATCTACAAGTTCAAGAGCATCAATGGTACTTGCGGAGTACCTAGACATGATGGAAATACAGTACAAGATGTTACAGTTACTTGTAGGTTAGGAGGGAATAGATCATCATTATTAGTTGAGGTTGGTGTTCTTGGAGAGAAGTGATGTTTTGTATGTTGGTTTATGTCCAATAGATAATTATGAGAGGAGATCACTCTGATTTATTACAATGTGTCACTGGGGAGTAAAGGAAAATGGTTCATAGTTTACCCCCAATAATGCAGGCACAGCCTGTGTGCTGCTTAGGTGTTATTTCCCATCTTAAGCTGATATCCACACTTCTCCTATGTGACTCATCGATTGTTCTGTGTTAATTGAATTTACTGATAAACTAATTATGACGTGTTATTGTATATGGTAAATTGCTGTTTAGTTCCTGTTTGGTTGCATGGTAATATGTGGGTTGAGTTATGTTAACTTGATTGTGTATGTATATAAGACACTGTTGCTGTTCAAATAAATGTTCATTCCTATTCTACTCCTATATTGGCATAGTTTGGTACTTGGAGTAAATGGCTGTGGGTCCTGTCTGGTGAATTGGAGTAGCTACCTACAACACTGGTTCTGTCTGGTGGCTATCACAGCAAGGAAGCAGAACTTTGACGGAGGTACCCAGAGAGGGTACCAGGGGGTTCCGGCACAGTGAGTAAAAGGATGCAAAACTTTGAAGCAATTTGGAAGAAGTTAACATGCAGACAGTATGATAATAGTTAAGGATGTTGCCGTACTGAAACCTGCACTGCCAAAAAGATTCATGTAGGTCCCACATATTCAAACTTGGCATAGCTTGCAGCAAAAGAAAAGAAGAGGTGAATGTGTTGTTTTAAAGAGAGAAACATCAAAAATGTATTTTCTACTTTCCAATGTAAAGTGTATAGAAATACATCCGAACACAAACTGGCAACAGGCACCTTAACAACATACAGCTAAAACCTGAAATAAATCCACAAAAAAATGTCAGAATAGGTTACAAATTAATGAAATTAAGGTTAGGAGCACAATTTATAATGGTTAAGTAAAATAAATGTATTATTGAAAACATATCCTATCCCACGCATGCTTAAAATCCTTGACTGTGTTTACATCTACTACTTCAGCTAGAAAGCTATTCGATACATCTACTATCCTCTCAGTAAAGTAATACTTCCTGATATTACTTTTAAATCGTTGCCCCTCTAATTTAAGACTATGTCCTCTAGTTGTGGTAGTTTTTCCTTCTTGAAAATATACCGTATTTTTCGCCTCATAAGACGCACTTTTTTCCTCCTCAAAAGTGAGGGGGAATGTCTGTGCGTCTTATGGAGCGAATGTAGTACTTACCTGCTTGTTGCTGCTCTCTGTCGTTTCCGCCGTGCAGTCTAACCTTCTGCACGGAGGAAGGAAGCTCGGGTCGCGATTTTTCTTCTTCTTAACTTCATTGAAGTCACGCTGCTTCAATAAAGTTAAGAAGAAAAAAAAAATCGGGACCAGAGCTTCCTTCCTCCGTGCAGAAGGTTAGACTGCATGGAGGAAACAACGGAGAGCAGCATGGAGGTAAATACTAGGGAAGGGGGAGGAGGGTGGCACAAACGAGCAAATCCTGGCATAATAAGGGGCAAAATCCTGGCATTGTGAGGGGGGAAAATCCTGGCATAGTGAGGGGCAAATGACTGGTATAGTGAGGGGCAAAAGACTGGCATAATGAGTGGCTAAAGCCTGGCATAGTGAGGGGCAAAATCCTGGCACAGTGAGGGGCAAAAGCCTGGCATAATGAGGGGCAAAATCCTGGCACAGTGAGGGGCAAAAGCCTGGCACAGTGAGGGGCAAAAGCCTGGCACAGTGAGTGGCTAAAGCCTAACATAGTGAGGGGCAAAATCCTGGCATAGTGGGGGGCATAATCCTGGCATATTGAATGGCTAAATCCTGGCATAGTGAGGGGAAAAATCCTGGCATATTGAATGGCTAAATCCTGGCATATTGAGGTTTTTTTTCTTGTTTTCCTCCTCTAAAAACTGGGTGCGTCTTATGAGGCGAAAAATAAGGTACTCTCTTCCTTTACTGTGTTGATTCCCTTTATGTATTTAAATGTTTCTATCATATCCTCCCTGCTATGTCTTTCCATCAAGCTACACATGTTAAGATGCTTTAACCTTTCCTGGTAAGTTTTATCCTTCAACCCATGAACCAGTTTAGAAGCCCTTCTCTGAACTCTCTCCAAAGTATCACCAGTGCTCTGTACAATGGTATGAGCACTTCCCTCTTTCTACTGCTAATACCTCTCCCTATACAACCAAGCATTCTGCTAGCATTTCCTGCTGCTCTATTACATTGTCTACCTACCTTTAAGTCCTCTGAAATTATTACTCCATTGACTACAACCCTCTGTTGCCTGTCACTCAATCCATTCAACAATATTGGAATCCAAACTCAAAGATTGCAGTTTATTGATAAGCTTTCTATGTGCGACAGTGTCAAAAGACTTACTGAAATCTAGGTAAGCAATGTCTACTGCACCGCCCTGATCTATTACTTTAGTCACCCAATGAAAAAAATCAGTAAGATTAGTTTGGCATGATCTCCCTGAAGTAAAGCCATGTTGTCTCTGATCTTGAAATCCATGCGATTTTAGATGTCCAACAATCCTATTCTTTAACATGGTTTCCATTATTTTCCCCGCTACTGAAGTAAGATGCAGCTATATAGGCTTTAACCGTGATTAAGTACTATTTATAGAGAAACCAACGCTGTACATTTTAAGCCTCCGAGTTTAACAATAGCTTTACAATTATATTTAAACTACTACAGGGACTACAGCAAGCATGACCATACCAAAAATAGAAGTGTGTAACATTGGTGGTGTGTTTACAATATATCATATGGGTCATCATATAGCCCTCTGTGACAGTACATGATATACCACATGTGAATAAAAAAAAAACAGAACAGAGAGGTATTTAAATTACCTCTTAGAATTTGAATTGACAAACATTTGTACAATATGAGAAATCATTAAAGAACAACTGGTTGGAAAAAAATGAACTGGGGTTTAATTGAAAGTTTGTATCAAGTGTAAACACTTTAAACATAATTTTTTTTAATGAAAGAATACAAACAAAGTAACTTACTGAGCCTTCCTGCTTGTACAGTTCTGGCATCTGACACCTAAGCTCCCTGATATAGTTATACAAATGTCTGCTTGTGGACATGGTCTATGCAGGTACTCCCTCCTTGTTCATTTAGACTGACAGAGACAAAGCAATAGGGAGAGTAGCAAAAGCTTTTCTGTCAGACTAAATAAGGACTGTTGGTCAGCAACAGACTTCACTCATTGGACAGATGTCAGGAAACAAATCTCCCTCACATTACCAGTGATATCTTCTAAAAGAATCAAGAACCAAAAGATAAATGCAATGTATTTATTATTATATTGTAATGCAACAAAATAAATCAGATGATCAAACAACTTAAAATGAAATTCACCTTCCCTGGAGCTTTCGGGCAAAATCTGGCCAATGCTCAGTGTACAATGCCTCCTTTTCTACTTTTTCTGGGCGATCCATGTGTCCCTGCATAAAGCGTTTTTTCCACTGGGGTTTTTTTTCAGCATTCTTAGGAAAATAACTATTGTGAAGACAAAAATAAGAAAAGCATTGGTATCTGGAACAAACAATTTTAATTATACCTGATTCAGTAAATGATTTGCTAAATTTCCCTTTGACTAACAAGGCATTGCCCTTTAATTTTATTATGATTATTTTTTTATCATGATCACGGTATGCCAGCGCAAATACTGTGATCGAATCTGCATGGCGGTTCTGGTGAATCACTAAAGGGATTTATACCCACATAATGGTCCAGGACCTTCATTGGTTACAAAGCAGAGCTGCGAGGGAACAACATTAGGCAGAACTGTTTTGTTTGCTTTCACAAGTCTCCTAATCATAAAAAAAATATCTAAGGAACCTTATCAAGCATCTGGTGTCACTCTCCTTCAACAGGAGCAGACAACTCTTATTTGTCAGTGTATGCATGACTGTATTCCCATGCAGTAGGGAAATGAGTCGGAACAGACAAAAATAAAGGACCCTATGAAAAAAAGCCTCAAGCAATCAAATGGATACGGTTTACTCAACCTGTATAAAAGCCTATGCCAATATTGTTTTACTCATATCAGTGCAATCTTCCTAGTTCTGTCATAATGTAAATCAGGATTGCTATTAAATGTTGCATTACATACATACCGTAACATTTCAATCACATCTTCTAGGAGGTACTCTTTCACAGGGTAGGTAAATCCAGGGATATGCAGCATTGGACAGTTGTCTATAGAGGTTAAATAGCTGCAGTTAAAAAATGTGCAGATAATGTATTTCCTCAATCTTAAACCTGTATGCAAATTAACCAAATCTAAAGATTATTTGATATAATTAGTGTGCTATTTGTTTGCATTACATAAGCCTTTATTCTCCAGAAGCAAGTTACTTTCAAGAAGGCATGGGGGTAGCAGGAATCAATTGTTTAAAAAGAAAATATAATTTGTGCTTTAGAAAGGGGACTTGCCAAAGTATTGTGAAAACTTCTCTGCATTTAGAGTGGCACTCATCAATATGACCTTCAAATCCCTCCGACAGATAAGAACATCCTTAACTATCGCCATTAGTATGTCAGATTGCAGGTTCCTCTCGTGGATTTCATCTATCACAATGTGACTGACATTGGTCAACTTCCTGGAACAAGACAGACAGTCATGTTGGAAACACTCCGTGCACAGGTCAAATCCTCTTTCTGTATATTCCTCAACGTTTATACACTTACGGGTCTGATTGAAGCCACTGTAGTACTATGCCGGTTGTACAGTACAAAATAGAGCCTTGTTTCCGTGGCAACTGACTATAAATGAGAAAAAGACAAAATGTTTTAAAAAATAAACTGCAACAAAATGCAGTATGTAAAAACATTTCCTTTAATGCAAATGGGGACAACAATACAGCTAACATTAACATTCCTTTTAAAAATTGCTAATCCCTAACAAGGTAAAAATGTAAGTAGTCACCTTGGAGAGATTTACCGTTAGAAACTAACAAAACATGCAGTACTACATTTTACAGTGCACTGGGAGTCATTATTGTTTTAAAGAGGTATTACATTTTAAACAACCTGCTGATGATTCCAGAGTCAACAATGCTTTTCAGAGTACTTCATTTTCTCCATTAGCATTACAGTCAAAATTACTACTATTACTACTACTAATAATGATAATTATAAATTCTGGGACCTAACTATACTGCATTACAAACAAAGCACACTTTAACCTAACCTTTAAGCCCCAAAAGTAGTAACTTTGCAAAGAGAGTTAAACAGGAATAAAAATGAAATACATTTTTGGAGTAAACGGTACAATACTTAGCATGTGCTTTCATAAGAGTGATCTGCTCTAGGATTACTTGCTCTGCAATACAGGCAGTATTGGTATATAAACGTAAATGACCAAAGCTCCAATAATGTAGTTTAAACAAACTTCCAATAAGTAAATATCACCTTTCAAGACGGATTTGGTAACCAGTGCTATTTCCTCTCCCACAGACTTCAGCTCTTTCTGCTGCCACACGATCTGCTACCTATTAAAAGGCACATTTAACATTTAGTTCCAAGCAAGCACCTCATATATGCTTTGAACTACACACATTCTCTGAATCGGCAAGTTTAAAATAAATAGTTTTCTGAAAGACATGAGTGTGAACACATCACAAAGGTCATACTGAACAATGGGATCACAAATTTAACACCAAGGCACAATTGCAGTTTCTTATACACATTTTCATGTGCAGGAATGATAAATCCAACAAAAAGGCTATGTACATACATGGGCTGCTCCAGAGCTCCTTGGAGGTTTGGGAGTTTGCATCCCTCGGTCCACCTCCTTTATACATAAATCCTAATGTATCAGTCAGACAATTTGCTGTTGTGAACCAAAAGTCAGGGGCGTTGCTAGGTCTCCAAAAGACCTGGGGCTGGAGCCCAGGGCAGATTTGATAGAAGTGGAGTAAATGCTTAGGCGGGCATACAGATGAATATAAGAGATGCCAATTAACAATAAGTATATTTGGGTATATATCAGGGCGCAACAAATCCCAGGCACCACAAAATTAGACCTGGCACGCGGGTATTATTGTCCCCACATGGTGCCCTCGCTGAGGGGGGGGACATATTGATAGATGTACTTTTTGAATCTTAAACAGCAAAAAAAAAACTGCTGGCTTGTGTGTAAGTGTGTGTGACGGAGTATGTGTGTGTATGTGACTGAATATGTATGTGTGACTAGCTGTATGTGTGTCTGTGACTATGTGTTGTTTGTCTGTATGTATGTTACTGACTGTATGTGTGCGTGTCTGTGTGTTACTGAATGTATGCGTGTGTGTCTGTATGTTACTGAATATATATATGTGTGTGTGTGTGTGTGTGTGTGTCTGTATGTTACTAACTGTTTATGTGTCTGTATGTTACTGAACGTGTGTGTGTGTGTGTGTGTCTGTATGTTACTGAATGTATGTGTATGTGTGTCTGTATGTTACTGACTGTATGTGTGTGTCTGTATTTTACTAGATGTATGTGTTTGCATCTGTATGTTACTGACTGTATTTGTGTTTCTGTATGTTATGGACTGTATGTTTGTGTGTGTCTGTATGTTAATGAGTGTCTGTCTGTACAAAGTAATATTAAGAAGAGAAGTTTATAACCTAATAAATCCATATAAAGATTTATAGTATAAAGAAAAAGTTACTGACTGCATCTGTGTGTGTCTGTGTGTATGGTACTGACTGCATGTGTGTGTCTATCTGTGTATATGGTCTTGACTGTATGTGTGTATGTGACTGGCTGTATGTGTGTGTCTCTTTGTGACTGACTGTATGTATGTATGTGTGCATATGTGGCTGACTGCGTATTTGACCGCCTGGATTGGGTGTGTATGTTGGTGACTGAGTGTGTGTGTGACTCCATGTAAAAGTTTGTGTATGTTTGTGTGTATGTGCCGTTTTCTGGCTCCTGGATTTTTTGGCTGGCTCCTAAAATTCAGTTAAATTTCTCAAGACCTGGTATATCAATAATATTCCTATGATTAAGCGGGGTTTCACGCGAAACGAGTAAGGCGAATTTGCTTTTTCCTTCACATGTTGCTGTGTTCCTATTTCCCTTTTTTTTTTTTATCAGATCCACTTTGATTATTAAATGATTAGATTTTTCATTATAAACTTATATTCTAAATACTACATTTTGTGTATGTGTCATTTATCAAATTGTTTAACAGATTATAGAATTTATCAGAATTATTTACAAAGAATACAACCTAATATTACTAAAAGGAAAAAAAAAACTCAAGTAAATAAAACAGGTTTGTAATTACTCATATACACACAGACACACACATATCATCTCACACAGAAATGCATGCTGTCTCAGACACACACATACACACGCTGCCTCACATACTGTCTCTCTCAAACACACACACATAACAAGCACGCTGTCTCACACAGACACACATAAGCACGCTGTCTCACAGACACACATAAGCACGCTGTCTCACACAGACACGCATAACAAGCATGCTGTCTCACACAGACACGCATAACAAGCACGTTGTCTCACACAGACACGCATAACAAGCACGCTGTCTCACACAGACACGCATAACAAGCACGCTGTCTCACACAGACACGCATAACAAGCACGCTGTCTCACACAGACACGCATAACAAGCACGCTGTCTCACACAGACACGCATAACAAGCATGCTGTCTCACACAAATACACATGCTGTCTCTCTCTCACACACACATACACACACAATGTCTCACACACGTCTCCAACAGACACACACAAGCATGCTGTCTTGAAATTAAATATATACAATTTCTAATGATTAAAATGTGCAAAAAAACATAAAAACAAATATACACAAAGATACAAAAAATACAATGACATGAACATATGTTCTATGGCATAAATATAATTTGCATTACCAACAGAGCATCAAAATATATAGATACATAAAACATCCAAAATAAAGACCACTAAAATAGCTGAAAAAAATCCAAATAAGGAAAATACCTTAAAAAGTAACCGTATGGGCTCACTGGGTCTGGCCATAGGCACCCGCACTAAAAGTCACCATAAACTCCAGGAAACTGTTGCACGTGATCTCGCAAGGATAAGCCAGGCTCAGGCCACAAAGAACAAGGATGGCAGGTATAGCCTAAAGTGCGTGAGGTGTGCGAGCCCGCTGGCTGCAGAGCACTTCTGGGTGTCACACGGCAGCTTGCAAGGGGGCGGATTGGCAGTGAAATGCGCCCTTATTCACAGACACCATTACACACACACACACCCAGACACCCTTGCACACACAGACACACTCAGACACCCTTAAACACAGACACACTCAGACACCCTTAAACACATACACACTCAGACACCCTTACACACACACCCCCAGACACCCCCCCCCAGACACCCTTACACACACACCCCCAGACACCCCCCCCCAGACACCCTTACACACCCCCCCCCCCAGACACCCTTACACACACACCCCCAGACACCCTTACACACACACACCCCCACAGACACCCTTACACACACACACACACACACACACACCCAGACACCCTTACACACACACACAGACAGACAGACACCCTTGCAGATTTATTTTCTTTCACCAGGAGTGGTGTCTGAACCATCTCCCTCCCTGCTCCTTTACCTTTTATTTGCAGGGAGGGGGATGATTCAGGCACACCGTCTGCCTCCATGCCCTGCAGCTGGTCCTGGTGTATCAGAGCGCGAGGGGGCGGAGCATGCACCCCTTCGCGCTACTCTCAGCTCCATGTGCCGATGGAGGCACGCTACGGAGGTGCCTCTGCCCTACACGCAGCCAGACACAAACAGGGCTGCGTGAGGGCTTGAACACCGCGCCGGATATAAATTCATATCCGGCGCACTACACTACAAGACAGGGGGAGATGCTGGGTGGTCCCAGTGGTCGCCCCAGGCAACCAACAACAACAGCAGGTCCATGACCCCTGCAGTTACCCACCGCTTGCAGAGGGGGAAAAAAACAGGTTTGGTGACTCGGGATTCGGGGCTATGGGGATGATATTCGGGGCTTCAGCCCCAGTAGCCCCCCCCCCTAGCGACGCCTCTGCCAAAAGTACAGTAACATCCTGATAACCCACCAACATTACATGTAAACAAAAATAGTATTACGGCAAATGTAAAAATAAACGCAAAAAATAGTGCAGCAACGTGCAATAGCACAAACTGGGTAATCAGTGTTAAAATGGCAATAAACTTTGTTTTTAACTTTTGCGTCATTAAGTTAAAAACTTAGGGCCACTACTCCGGACTAAACCAATGTGTATGTTTTCAGATATATGTGAGATTCCTCTGAGCTCTGCCTCCCAGCTGAGGCAGGGCTCTTACAAAGCTGGCGCATGCAGACACGGTCTGTGTGCGCTCGGCCAACCAGAGTGGGTGCTTGTCCCGCATGTCTGATTGGGGTCTGTTGGTGCTGCCAGTCTCTCTCTGCTAGTGCGGAAAGATAACTTTGTTTTAACAAACCATCAACAGAGGGTGCCCTCTATTGGTGCCATGGGAAAATGGAGGACTCTCACTGCACTAGCAGAGAGAGACTATTGGCGACAGCCACAGCCCTGACGCTTCTTAAGAAACAATAAACTGGTTATTTACCTTAAAAAGCACATGCCAGTTTATCCTCATATATATGTACACTAAGTTTAGTGACACTTTAAAATGCCAGCCATGGAGTAATAATAATTTGTTGTTGCTACCTAAAACATAGATTTCAATGAACAATGGAGATGAGCAATTTAGTAAACAAATGATTTAATGCCAAATGATTGTACAGTAAAATGGGTAATGCATGCTGAACCCTCTGGTAGCTCTTGTGGTATTTTAACACTTACTGAAATGGCACTAATCCTCCTTGGCTGTGTACATACAATGTGGCATGTAGATCCTTTACCCTTGGTGATATGATCATCTAAAATAAATTGTGTTACTTGTGTAGTCTTTCCACAACCAGTTTCACCACTAATAACAGTCACTTGATTTGAATTTATCACTTTCATGATCTCCTAAAATAGAAACAAAAAATGGGAATTAGTGTAACTGGAAAAAACACTATTGTCACACAGTATTCCTAGTTTGAGTCACATATGACATTTAAAGGGACACTCCCACCAAAAAGTGAGTGACTAATGTATCACTTTGGGACTGGGGACACAGAATGCATTCTATTAGTCAGAATTCGGATTATAGACTTAAATGTAATGTATCTATTACATCACAAGGGGGAGGAGTTATGATCCTCTTTGATCAGGTCAATCTCTTCTCTTTGTGTTGGAAGGCAGTATAAAAAGTTGTACACAGCCACCTAGTCCTGCCCACTATGATACACAGGAGCCAGTAAGAGAGCAGGGGAGTATCTTGTGACATCATCATGCAGGCTCTGGCAACAGTTATAAAGTGAAACTGGCTGGAAGATTTTGGATGATGTTGCATCATGGGAAATATTCACAAAATGGAGCCAGGATATAAACACATCATTTTATTTTTCCTTTTATATGCAATTAATTCAATCATATATATAAAAAAAAACAGTGGCATATGATTTATATATGTATTTGTTTTAAATGACAAGGTTATCTAGTTCAGGGCTTGACAAACCCCGGGCGCCAGGTCGCCATGGCGACCAGGAAATCAGACCTGGCACCCGGGTAGCGTGAGCCCCGCGTGGTGCCCTCGGGAATTTTTTCCCTTTTCTTTTTTGCAGCAGCGGTGCATGAGGGAGTATAGTGAGTGCACCGGCTGCACAGACTTCCTGCTCCGCCCCCTCGCGCACCGCGTTATAGCTGATCACATGGGAGCATAGCAGGGAAGCTGCTCTGTGCCACCGGGCTGCAACGGTGTCTGACTGGATGTGTTTGTGTGTATGTATGTAACTGACTGGATGTGTTTGTGTGTATATATGTGTGTGACTTGATGTGTTTGTGTTTATATATGTGTGTGACTGGATGTGTTTGTGTTTATATATGTGTGTGACTGGATGTGTTTGTGTTTATATATGTGTGTGACTGGATGTGTTTGTGTGTATATATGTGTGTGACTGGATGTGTTTGTGTGTATATATGTGTCTGACTGGATGTTTGTGTGTATGTATGTGTCTGACTAGATGTGTTTGTGTGTATGTATGTGACTGACTAGATGTGTTTGTGTGTGTGTATATATGTGACTGACTGTGTGTGTGTGTGTGTGTGTGTGTGTATGTATTTGTAGAAAAACAAGGTGTAACAGGTTTCGCACTGAGAAGTGGAGGGTGCAAGGAGAGGACTTTCACCCTAGTGAAATAAAGGATCCTGTATGTATATGGACAGACTATGTGTCTGTGTATGACTGCTTGTGTTTGTGTTTATGTGCCGTTGTCTGGCTCCTAGATTTTTTAGCTGGCTCCTAAAACTCAGATAAATTTGTCAAGCCCTGATCTAGTTACATCTTATGTAAGTAGTAGTGTCCCTTAAACTGTTTTTACTTGCTTTTTTGGGAAATGAAGCACATATTTTTAAATATCTGTATGTGGTGTTCTATTTAGCGATGAATACAGTTCTTTATCTTAACATTTTCTTACCTCTTTCATACTGTATGAAGGCAATTTCTCCCGGAATTTCTAGAAAAGGGAAAGAAACAAAATATTTATAATAAAAAAATAAAAACAAACCTGGCAAAAACATAACTTTGCATCTCGGCTAAGACACACATCTAAATCAAAACTTGGGAGGAAAGTAGCGGTGGCAATCCGGATGGAGAAAATGCACAAAATAGAACAGAGAACAGGCTGCAAAAAAAGGTTTATTACCAGTAGAAAAGCAGCCATATGCCAGTCAGTGATCCCCTTGTAACATGTTTCCAGTGACAAGTTGTATAGTGTGCCATATTTGTAATTATTACTCATAAAAAAAAAAAATAATCTGAGCTAATGACCCATGGTGAAAACATAGAATGTGTCGGCAGATGAGAGCCATTTCGGTCCACCTAGTCTACCCTCTCAGTAAAGTAATGCTTCCTGATATTACTTTAAAATTTTTGCCCCTTTAATTTAAGACTATGTCCTCTAGTTGTGGTAAATTTTCTTCTTTTAAATATACTCTCCTCCTTTACTCTGTTGATTCCCTTTATGTATTTAAATGTTTCTATTATCTGCCCCCTGTTATCGCTTTCCTCCAAGATATACATGTTGAGATGCTTTAACCTTTCCTGGTAAATTTCATCCTTCAACCCATGAACCAGTTAAGTAGACTAAAAAAAAAATCAAAGCACTAAAGGCATTGCACAACATGTTAAAGCAGAGAATGACCCTATGTTTTGTCAGATTGAGCCAGCACCTGCATTTCAACATATCTACAGTCCGTTCTTTTTTTGCGCAGTTCGTCTTTTAGTTGCCGGTCTAAATCATTATTGGCTTCATTTTCTTGAAGGGCAAATTGGGAATCCTGTTCCGGGATTTTTTTGACATTCAATGTTGCTCTTCTTGGTGGAGGACTTGGATTATTTCTGGAAACAAGGTTTCAAACGATAAATTAAACTTCTGCATAATGTAGTGTATTTACTAAAATGATAGTATGTGCGGTGGACATCCCACAATGCCTAAGATGCAGTGAAACACACTACACTATTAATATATTGCAATGTGATGTAACAGTTCTGCAGCTATATTTGTAAAGGTGAAGAGCAATTTCTCTAGTATAAACTGAAAATAATCTACAAAATAACACCAATTTTTAACATTTGTTTTACTACATACAACTTTAAAGCTAATTGACATCTTTAGTTAGATCATATAATTGCACGCTAGACACCTATCAGTCTGCAGAACGAGCTTTTACATAAAACTGTCTCTGCATTGTAAGAAAATTAGACACATAAAAACAACAAAACATTGAATTATATTGGAAATTCGAACGACTATATAAACAAATTTGTTTTAGATGTAATAATCACAGAACCTAAAAAAAAAAAAAAAATGCACACCTTTCATTCTCAGTGGCCCACCATGACTCGTCACTCAGTGTCTGTTTATCACTTTTGCTTGTAGTCTGTACAGAGTTCAGAAGTCGTGTGATATGTTCTTCTCTGGATTCATCCATCCGCACAACCGCTCTCTAAACAAAGGTTTTTCTTTAGTATGTATAAATATACACAATCTGTCATTTTACCAAAGCGATAACTGGTTGTAGTTGTTGTTCAAATAACTATTTTCTTCTTAATATATTGCGTAAATGTCTGACTTTCCTGGCCAATAAAGTTATTTTGTGGATATTAAACCTCACTATCATTATATTATTTAGTTTTATACATTAGCAGTCGTGTTCTGCATTCCCATACTTCCTGGAGCAGTAGGATCACAGAAAACCAAAGGATACAAATTCTGGTTAGCAATTCATCAGAAATTCTATGCTCTCTATGCATATCATGGATGTAGATATTTCTTAGGACTTACCCCAGGGGCCATCATTTTTGCACTCAGGGCTTGCCCCAGGGGCCAGCATTTTTGCACTTAGGGCTATCGTCAGACCGCGAGGGGGAGGAGAAAGCAGTCTGGGCCGACCACATGTGCCTGTCCACATGCCATAACAGAGTGAAGTAGGAGTGAATAGTTGGGGAGGACAACAGTGGAGAGAATGTGAATATGTATGCCAGTGCTATGGTGAATTACCTTTAGACTACAGAAGAAAAATGCAGGCCAGTAGTGTATCTTGGTTTTGTGCTGCCCTATGCAGACAAAATTCAGGCACCCCCTTACCCACGTTGATCACCTACAACATGCCCCATCACCCACGTTGCACACCCAAGACAGGCCCCATCACATGCCACCATCACCCTCATTACGTACCCCCACCACGTCCATTACATGTCACCATCACCCTGATTAATTGGAAGGAGCTAAGGCTTGCTGAAGGGTGGGGGAGGGAGCTAAATTGTTTGAAGCACCAGAAGTGTGCTTTAACACCCTCTGGCAAAGTGCCGCCCTTGGGGAGTGCCTTGTTTAAGATACACTACTGGCAAACAGAAGATGTTGTTACTGTAGTATAAAAAGGATCACAGCATATGCTGAAGTTTTCTTTGCAAGTTGTTCATTCCAGCATATTAGATAAGGATAAAAGTTTTAGGGGAACTAACAACTGATCATCCAGCATAATGGGAGAAGTTTGCATGGCAGAACCTCATGGGAGTTACAGATGCTCGTTGTGAAGCACAGTTCCTATGATATTATGCCAACCACAAATCTCTGATTATGCTGGCTGAGCGTCATTGCTAGAATACTCCAGACTGTATCCCAGTAATATGTGGTGTGTGTGAACCACAGAGTTTCATGGAAATAAAGCTAAGAGTTATTTGCAATCTATATGATGCATCATAATACTCCATCGCAATAAAATGCACAGTAATGTACATTGTATGAATGTATTTAAGAGTACACCACAGTATTTTTAATTTGAATGATGTGGTGCATTGCACTAGTATCCACACTGATACACGCACAATATATGTTATCTGTGGTAGCTGTTCACTATAAGTGAGGTGCAGCGGATAGTTTAAGAACTAGCAGGAAAAACTTACCAGGTTTGTCCTTGCACAATTCAGTTGTCAATGAGAAGAAATGTTCATCTCATCTCAACTCACCTGTACCTCACTTTTTATGATTTGCTAGTTCCCTGTATATTTTGTGTCAAACCATTTGTAATAAAAAAAGAAAAAAAAGTTTTGTAATTGAGGGGAGGAAATGTAATGTCTTAAGTTCCATTTGGCCCAATAAGAGCTCTGACTCCTACACATTATTCTCAAGTATACATTTTATACATTTTGAAGTTCACAATAGTATGCGCTACTTTCATGTACTGTATTTTTAGTCAGTAATGTACTATATGCAGTGTTGTTAGTACTAGGCGCTGTATGGATTTGGCTCTCCAACTGGCCACTGACCTGACAGGCCATATGCGCGCACATAAAGAAGCATTACTCGAGACTACTATGCAGTTAGCCAGTGTACCTCCATCCTTTCTTTGTCTTTGCTCTTCTGGCCCTGTCTCCTGGCATACCATAGACCGATCTCCCGGCCTCTAAGGTGAGGTGGTGGTTTCTCTCTAGCACTGCCAGCGTTCTCACTGGAGGAGCCTCCATCATATTGGGATGATGACCCCCTACCTCTACCTCTTCCACCTCGACCCCATCCCCTCCGCTGCTCGTAACTCATGGTGACCACACAGGAATGGTAAAAGAAAACCGGTTTCCTAGCAGTTCAGAAGCTTGCGTTTGCGTTTGAATTTGAGCCAGTACGGACACCGTACGAACACAAGGCTCTGGGAATCAGAGCAGCGCTGTATCCGCAGATGGCTTGCGTATATAGAGTTTTACACACAAGAGAAGTCTTGTTAAAAATGTCGCCTGAGCACTCATTTTAGTAGTATGACACGACCTACTTGCGGAAGTCAGAGTTTCATTAAGAATTACGCGATTGCCTTCTCCAAAATGGAGAGTGTAATGGAGACATAAGTACAAGATAACACCGAGTCTCTTGTATTTAGATGACTGTGAAATATATGTATTGCTGCTTCAATGGGTAAGCGTGTAGTGACATTATAAAGTTGCCACAGTATAAATGCTACATGTTTCTAAATAATACCAGGATCTAGGAAGGAATTGTATTTTTGTTTTAGTATAAACAATACTTCCAGGGATGTGCTATTTTTTCAATTCATATAACTTGGAATGGCTGTAGACACATGAAAAGTGATGTTTTACAGAGAATGTACATTGGGATATTCATAAGTGAACTGCAAAAAACAGGCATTAGTGATTACTTTTTTTTTGTTTAAATTTTGTTTATTAGGTTTTTCAAATATACTTGTCGTTACAAACAACATCAGAGTAGAGGGTACATATAAAATAGGGGGGGGGGGGGGAGTATAATACAATACATATATTAAATAATGTAGAAATTTACAAAATATATCAGGAGATAGCGTTGGACATTAAAACATTTCAATAATTGAATCATGAATATAAACAACCTCTGAAAGAGAGAAAAAAAAAAAAAAAAAGGGGGAAAAAACCGGGAGGGAGGTACAGTACGAAATCCTAAGAAATTATACTACAGGGGGAAACATTAGACAGTATATGTGTGCTATTACTGATACGGTGTCATTAATTACGTACGTTTGGGATCATGGTATAATATGTCGTCTTTATTATACATCTTGACATAAGGTTAAACATTCCGAGCTGTGTAGGAATTCAGCCCATAGGAGCCAAATCCCTCTTTGTGGTTGTTCTCTATCATGGGTATAGGTTATAAGGTCTTCCGCAGCGTGGATATCCTCTACCGAAACAATTCATTCCTTTATAGTTGGGGTGTGTGTTTGTTTCCAGTGGGTGGGTATCAGTGTTTTAGCTGCTGAAAGTAGTTTGACTGTCAGAGAATTCTTATATGTTTTAAGTGGATAAATGTTGAAGTGTATTAGATATGCTTGTGGGGTAAAAGGAATTGTTAAGTCTGAGTATTTTTCAATGATTAATCTAACGGAGGACCAGAATTTGTGAATCAGGGGGCAAGACCACCATATGTGCAAAAAAGTTCCCCTCTCTGCCTTGCATCTCCAACAAAGGTCCGGGACCAAAGGGTAGATTTTGTGTAGGGTCGTTGGAACTCTATACCATCTAGTCAATATTTTGTACGAGTTTTCTTGGATTCTAACCGACGCAGAGCATTTGTGTACCAGAGTTGTTATCTTCTGCCACTGGAAGTCTGTAAATTTGATATCACAATCCCTTTCCCAGCTTGATATAAAATGTGGTTTCTTCATGGGTTGTATGTTGGCTAGGTGTGTCTGTAGGGAAGATATCAATTTACAGGGACTGTGTTTGGTTAGGCACATAGTCTCAATCAAAGTGAGAGAAAAATTTGGGGTTATGAGCGGGGTTAAGCTACGGTAGTAATGACCAATTTGTGTGTGCAGCCAGGTTATGCCTATCAGCGGATTAGACTTCCCCATTTCGCGTAGGGTTTTAGGTGAGCCATTGTCATTCATGAAGTGTCCTAGTCTTGGGAATGGGACGTGCTCCGTGAAAAACCTGTCAAACGGTCTTCCCGAGACCCCTGGGGGGAATGCTTCATTGTGTGATAGGGCGGTCAGGGGGGAAGGCGCGTTTAATAGTCCTGGTGTGGTGGCTAGTTTGTTCCATACTTGGATTGTTGGAGTAATAGTGGGGTGTGGGGCTGTGAAGTCGATGAGTGGATTCTGTGACACCCATGCTGCTATGGGTATAGGGACCCGCATTGAAGCATGTTCCAGTGAGACCCACAGTTTAGGTGCAGGCCGTGTCCATTCGACTATTCTGGCTATCAGTGTTGCCTGGTAATATTTTTCTAAATCTGGGAGACCTAAACCCCTCTGTCCTTATGTTTTGTTAGGTATTCATATCTTAATCTCGGGGGTTTGCCACACCATATAAATTTGGTAAAAGCCGTTTTGACTTCCTTAAAAAATGATTTGGGGAGAGCAATAGGGAGAGCTTGGATGACATAGAGGATTCGTGGAAGTATGTTCATTTTGATAGTTGCTATCCTACCAAACCATGAAATGTGTTGTTTGGTCCATCTGGCTAGGTCTGTGTGGATTTTATTTAGTAAGGGTTGAAAATGTATGCGGTATATTGGTTCAAGTTGGGGGGGGATCTGGATTCCTAGGTATGTCAGGCTTACTTGGCTCCATTTAAATGGGAATGATTGTGTCAGGGTGTCTAGTTGTGTCTGAGGAATAATTATGTTGAGGGCTTCTGATTTGGCCATGTTTATTTTAAAAAAGGAAAGGGCACTATATGTTTGTATTTCTGCTAGGAGGTTGGGCAGGGAGATGGTCGGCTGTGTCATAGTGAGTAGGAGGTCATCAGCAAAAGCAGCTGCCTTATGACAGTGTGGTCCGACATCTAGGCCATGTATAGACGGATTTGTCCTTATGGCTGAAATGAATGGTTCCAGGACCAGGACAAAAAGGAGAGGGGAGAGGGGGCATCCCTGGCGTGTGCCGTTCGTCAGAGTGAGCGGCTCCGATAGCGTGCCATTAACTTGTATCTTTGCAGTGGGGGCATGGTATAGTGCGTTTATCCAGCTATACATGGCTTCTCCCAATCCGATATGTCTTAAGACTGCTCTAAGGAAGGGCCAGCTCACTCTGTCGAACGCTTTTTCAGCGTCAGTGGATAAGAGCATCATGGGTGTGTTAGTTTTGTTGGCCTGGTGTATAAGGTTTATGACTTTTACCGTGTTGTCTCGAGCCTCTCTGCCCGGTACAAAGCCCACTTGGTCTTTGTGGATAAGAGAGGGTAGGTACTCACTCAGTCTGGAGCTCAAAATTTTCGCCATCAGCTTTATGTCTACATTTAGTAGTGAGATAGGGCGATAGCTACTACATAATTCAGGGTTTTTCCCTGGCTTGGGTATGATTGTCACATGAGCTTCTTGGGACTGAGGGGGTTATGTACCACCCGTGGCGAGAGCATTAAATACTGTCACTAGGTGGGGTAGAAGAATGTCTTTAAAAGTTCTGTAATAAATGGTCGTTAGTCCGTCCGGTCCAGGGCTTTTCCCTGTTGGTGTCTCTTTCAGAGCTCTTTCTATTTCCTCTAGGGTGATAGGGGAGTCCAGAGAGGCAGCCGCCTCCTCTGTCAAGGTCGTTGTCATGTGTTGGGTCAGATATGCCGTTATTTTGTGATGTATTGTTGGGTCTGCTGGGAAAGTGTGTGTGGCGGTGAGGTTATATAACTCATGGTAGTATTTTTGGAAGGTACTAGCTATATCTGGGGTTGCGTGTACTAAAGTGTTGGTTTTGGTCCGTATTTTGGCTATGAAAGAGGTTTCGTGTTTGTGTTTGAGGGCTCGTGCCAGGTATTTACCTGGTTTGTCTCTTGTGTGGAACATAGTGTTGCGTAGTTTTTTGAGGGCTAGTTGTGTTTTGTGGTTGCACAAGGAGGCTAATTGCGCTCGCAAGTCAAGTAGTTTGATGTGGATCTGAGGTGAAAGTGCTTTTTTGTGTGTGGATTCTAATTTGTGGATATCTGTTAAAATGCGGGTCATTGACCGGGCCCTTTGTTTCTTTACGTATGAACCAATTTTAATAAACGTCCCCCTAATCACCGCTTTATGGGCTTCCCATGTAATTTGTGGCGAAATATCAGGGTGGGTGTTTTCTGGAAAATAGTGTGTGAGGGTAGAACGTATCATGTCTAGGTGGGACTCCTCTTTCAAAAGAGTTTCATTTAGTCTCCAGTGGTATGTTCGTTTAGCCATAGAGGGTAGGTGAAGGTGTATTGAGACTGGGGCATGATCGCTCCAGGTGATATTGTGTATTCGTGTCTTTTGGAGCAGGGGGAGATGTCTGTGTGAAATAAATATGTAGTCTAACCGTGAGTATGTGTTATGTGCATGTGAGTAAAATGTGTAGTCTCTGACCGTGGGGTTGGTTATTCTCCATGTGTCAGCCAATTGTGTCTTGTGTAATTTGTTTTTTACCTTACGAAGACGATTTTTGTTCATGGTTGTTGCTCCGGTAGAGGTATCCAGTTTGGGTTCCATGGCTAGGTTGAAATCTCCTCCCATGACTACTAGGCCTTCTGCAAATTGCTCTAGTTCAGCAAGAATTGAACAAAGAAAAAGATGTTGATTTACGTTGGGGGCATATATGTTTGCAATCGTGATGATGTCATTACCTATCGAGCCTTTCAGAAATATTGCCCTTCCGTCATTATCTGACCAGGTGTCACTAATGTGTATCGGGAAATTTTTATTCAAAAAAATAGCGACTCCCTTGGTCTTTTTAAAAGGGGAGTGTGAATAGAATACCTTTGAGTATATGCGGTCTTGAAATGAGGGGACTTTGGATCTGCAGAAATGGGTTTCCTGGATCAGGCCAATGTCTGCCTTAGCAGCTCTCAGTTCCCCAAATAATCGAGATCGTTTAGAGGGGGTGTTTAACCCTTTAGCGTTGATAGTGAGACATTTCATGGTAGGTGAATTATGCGTCATTGGGGTGCGTGTACGTATCAATCATTAATTCTTGTGCACATGTATATACTGTCTGAACAATTATGTAACCGCTAACATAAACTTGGGGACATTCAACAGGGTCGGTGACCCAGGATTGGGGGAGCAGGGGGTCTTTCGCCCTAGCATCTAAGACTAGGGGGTTGAATCCTGCGTAATACTCGCCGTATGGGGATCTACACCTCCAGGGTGACATAAATCCTCGGTGTAGTAGGTATACTGGGAGTTTGGGGGTTTCTAGCCGGTAGGCCTTGGAATCAGGTTTTACCATAACGTAAAGTTGCATGTGGGAATGGAGGGCCGCCATCCCACACCTTTGTGTAGTAAGACTTTGTGTGTGTTATATTTTAGACCAGGGGTCGACATATATAGGGTTTGACTGAGGGGGAATACCCCGATTATGGGGGGGTTGTAGCATAAGGGTTATATCACAGAAAAAGTACAACAGTTTTAGCGCAAAGTGAAACTCGGGACATATGAGAGGATCGCATAAATGTCCCCTTCAGTTCTCTTGCCAATATTTGGTGTGTGGCATATGTTGTGCCTCCTTGGCTCTTTCCGCATCAGGGCACATGTCAATCTTTGTTTTTTCGACATATGTCCTGTCGAGCCTGCAGGTAATGGCAACATGGATGTCATGATCAACGGCCGTGATTGTCTAGTGGGGAACGTTTTTGATGGCTTCTTCAGATAGTCCCCTTTGTGTGCTGTGGTTCTTGTGGTATACTGGCCACTTGCAATCTCCCATGTCTGGGGTCACAGTGTGTAGGGGGTGGATTATACTTGCGATTTGTAGATCTCATATGGCTCGAGTTTCCACTGTCTCTGCGTTTATAAATCCGACTTTTACTCCCCAGCCTATTCTGGTGATGGGTTCCTCCTTTCCATGGGTCTCATGCGTCTTCTCCGCTGAGGTCTGGGCTGTATTCTCGGCCTGGCTTCCATCAGGATATGTGCTGCGCCTTGAGTGTATTTTGACCAGTCCGGTAGGTCTGGTTGTGTAAGCCCCAGCTTTATGCAGAAGTTTGGTAAATCATCCGTGTGGCGTAGGGTATGTGTCTCTCCTTCTCGTCTCACCGATAATGAGAGGGGGAAGCCCCATCTAAAAGGGATATTTTCCTTTTTCAGGAGTTCCGTCAGGGGTTTCAGTAGTTTTCGTAGTTGCAACGTACCCCAGGCTATGTCCGGTAGGATCTGCAGCTCTTTTCCTTCATATATTAGTGGTCTTTGTTGTCTGGCGATACGGAGTATTTCTTCTTTAGTTGTGTAAGAGTGCACGTAGCAGATTATGTCCCTAGGTGTAGGGTTATCCATGTCTTTTGGTCTGAGGGCCCTGTGGGACCTCTCGATTTGTGGGCAGTCTGACATCTCTTTATCTAGCAAACTGCAGAATATTTTTTTGGTCAGTGTCATGACGTCTTCTTCTTCGTGGCTTTCAGGCCATCCTCTGATCCTCAAGTTATTCCTGCGACCTCGGTTGTCTAGGTCCAGGACTTGATGTGTCAGTTGGGTAGAGATCATTTTCTGTTCTCGTAATTGGGTTGCTAGTGCAGCTACCGAGGACCGGATGGTTACTTGATCCGTTTCCAAAGTTGTGAGCCTGGTTCCTTGGTCTTTCAGGTCTTGTTTGATCTCTGAGATCTCATCTCTGATCGTCGACCGTATCTGCTCAACAGCGGTAGCGAAATCTTTAGTGATTTGGGCCATAAACGTTTGCATGTCAGTTTTGGTGACGCATTGGGAGCATGCGGACGTTGGCTCATCCTCTGCTATACTTTCAGCATCCGACATATCTGTGTTGGAGGCCGATGCCTGCTCTCGTTCTTTCTGCGCCATTTTGGATCGGCGGGAAGAGTTATTTTCCGACGAGATAAGGTAAGCTGTGAGAGTGTTATCAAGCTTTTTGGCAGATTTTTTAGCTGCATTCGGTGTGTGGGGTTGGTGTTTACCGTTTTTCCCCATGTTCGTTGCGTTTTCCCTGGTCTAATTTGGTCGTTTTGGGTCTGGGTGGCGGGAGCTCCGATTCAATGCGACTGCTTCACTCGGCCATCCGGACACGCCTCTCATTAGTGATTACTTTTAATTACTTTTTTTATTTTATTACTTTGCCTATTTCTCCAGTTTGTTACTTCAACAAAGTTCACTTCCTAGTGAACAGATTCAGCAGTCAAGACAAAGCCCAAACAATCTGGATTCATAAGCATATTATTGCTTTTTTTGAAATCTAAGAAAACTGTAAACCATGGTACGTAAACCGAACAACAAATTCACAGATTGTCAGGTTAAAACTTCAAAAGTTTATTAAGTCACATAAAATCAGCACAAAAAGATCCATATAGGTCAGAGGAACAAAAAACAGACTTGCTTTTGGGAGGTGGCTAAATTGTAAACTCATGTTCAGGACAAGGGGAAGAACATGCGAAGTTGGAAAAGGGTATGGGGATACCCTACTAACACAAAAAAAGAATACGGTTTATCCGTGTTCTAGTCCGCGAACAGGGGAGGGTTAAGGCCTTTCTAAAGGGTC
The DNA here is from genome assembly GCA_036172795.1 of Pelodytes ibericus. Classification (NCBI taxonomy): domain Eukaryota; kingdom Metazoa; phylum Chordata; class Amphibia; order Anura; family Pelodytidae; genus Pelodytes; species Pelodytes ibericus. The sequence goes on along the minus strand of CM069861.1, from coordinate 158,491,476 downwards.
TCTTTTGTTTGATGTTATTTGTTCAGTTGTATTGAGGAGTTTGTTTGCTGACCATTATCTCCAGTTCTATTGGAATGGCTGAATCGATTAAGATCCCGACACTCAATGTACAGGGTCTGAATGTCCCCCAAAAGCGTTCCTCGCTGCTGGAGTACCTATGTAGACACCATACTGATGGATGTTGCTTGCAGGAAACACACATGATGGGCACAGATATTCAAAGATTGAACAATTAAATCTGAGGTCGTATACAAACAAATCGATAAGATGGGCAGGTTTGCTTTTGTGGCTGGATGACAGACTTTTTTCTATTCTTAAGATATACTCCCAATTCAAAGCAGATGAGGTTTGTAAATAATACTTTGAAAAAGATACAAGATTATATCCAGGGCACTTTTATATACCTGGGTGATTTTAACTGTGTGGCAGATAGTACCATGGATAGGTCAAGTAGAAGTGGTCGGAGTTGTTATATTGGGCAAAAGGTGTTAGCAAGGGGGATGGGACACTTCATCGCGGCTGCTTCCGCGCAGCCGCTTCACCGCCGACTCTGTGCCACACGACACCTCGTCGCTGGAGATTTCATCGCGGGACATTTCATTGCTAAAGGTAAGTTTATTTCAGTATTTTATCTATTTTAGTTTATTTTAGTTAAGGTGGTTAGAATTAGGGTTTATCGGGTTAGCATTAGGGTTTAGGGGGTTAATTTTAGTATTAGGGTTCGGGGTTAATTTTAGTATTAGGGTTCGGGGGTTAGTTTTAGGGGGGTTAGTATTAGGGTTCGGGGGATTAGTATTAGGGTTTAGGGGGTTAGTATTAGGGTTTGGGGGTTAGTTAGTATTAGGGTTTAGGGGGTTAATTTTAGTATTAGGGTTCAGGGGTTAGTATAAGGGTTTAGGGGGTTAGTATTAGGGGTCGGGGGTTAGTATTAGGGTTTAGGGGGTTAGTATTAGGGGTCGGGGGTTAGTATTAGGGTTTGGGGGTTCATTTTAGTATTGGGGTTCATTTTAGTATTGGGGTTTGGGGTGCACTTTGGGGGGGAATCATTTATTAGGGGGGGTTATTTTCTTTTTACTTTTACATTTGTAAGAGCTAACAGTTCAGCGCTGAACTGTCAGCTCTTACATCGCGGCCGCGTTATTCTTCATTGCTGACAGTTCAGCGTTCTAACTGCCGTGCTGAACTGTCAGCAACGAAGATGCGGCGAAGAAGTGTCCTAGACCCGTTGGCAAGAGCTTTTCAAGAGATGCTGGGTAAATATAGACTATACGATACCTACAGGACCTTACGGCCCATGGAATGAAACGATACCTTCTTCTCACACGGGCATCAATCCTTTTCCCGGATTGATATGATTCTAGTTGGTATGGACTCAGTGCGGGATTGCAAGAACATAGATATTAGGGACTTTGCGTGGTCCGATCATGACCCAGTATGCTTAGAAATCAGTAGAAAATATGGGAGGGGGGAATTCACCTGGAAATTAAAGGAATCACTTATGTCAAAAAGACACAATAGATTAGTTGTTACTGATGTCTAAACTTTGAGGAGTACCTTACTGGTGATGTTAGCCTGGGAAATGTTTGGTCAGCCTATAAATGTGTGATAAGGGGATTCTTTAATACAGGGAGTGTAGAATTATTAGGCAAGTTGTATTTTTGAGGATTAATTTTATTATTGAACAACAACCATGTTCTCAATGAACCCAAAAAACTCATTAATATCAAAGCTGAATATTTTTGGAAGTAGTTTTTAGTTTGTTTTTAGTTTTAGCTATTTTATGGGGATATCTGTGTGTGCAGGTGACTATTATTGTGCATAGTTATTAGGCAACTTAACAAAAAACAAATATATACCCATTTCAATTATTTATTTTTACCAGTGAAACCAATATAACATCTCAACATTCACAAATATACATTTCTGACATTCAAAAACAAAACAAAAACAAATCAGTGACCAATATAGCCACCTTTCTTTGCAAGGACACTCAAAAGCCTGCCATCCATGGATTCTGTCAGTGTTTTGATCTGTTCACCATCAACATTGCGTGCAGCAGCAACCACAGCCTCCCAGACACTGTTCAGAGAGGTGTACTGTTTTCCCTTCTTGTAAATCTCACATTTGATGATGGACCACAGGTTCTCAATGGGGTTCAGATCAGGTGAACAAGGAGGCCATGTCATTAGATTTTCTTCTTTTATACCCTTTCTTGCCAGCCACGCTGTGGAGTACTTGGACGCGTGTGATGGAGCATTGTCCTGCATGAAAATCATGTTTTTCTTGAAGGATTCAGACTTCTTCCTGTACCACTGCTTGAAGAAGGTGTCTTCCAGGAACTGGCAGTAGGACTGGGAGTTGAGCTTGACTCCATCCTCAACCCGAAAAGGCCCCACAAGCTCATCTTTGATGATACCAGCCCAAACCAGTACTCCACCTCCACCTTGCTGGTGTCTGAGTCGGACTGGAGCTCTCTGCCCTTTACCAATCCAGCCACTGGCCCATCCATCTGGCCCATCAAGACTCACTCTCATTTCATCAGTCCATAAAACCTTAGAAAAATCAGTCTTGAGATATTTCTTGGCCCAGTCTTGACGTTTCAGCTTGTGTGTCTTGTTCAGTGGTGGTCGTCTTTCAGCCTTTCTTACCTTGGCCATGTCTCTGAGTATTGCACACCTTGTGCTTTTGGGCACTCCAGTGATGTTGCAGCTCGGAAATATGGCCAAACTGGTGGCAAGTGGCATCGTGGCAGCTGCACGCTTGACTTTTCTCAGTTCATGGGCAGTTATTTTGCGCCTTGGTTTTTCCACACGCTTCTTGCGACCCTGTTGACTTTTTTGAATGAAACGCTTGATTGTTCGATGATCACGCTTCAGAAGCTTTGCAATTTTAAGAGTGCTGCATCCCTCTGCAAGATATCTCACTATTTTTGACTTTTCTGAGCCTGTCAAGTCCTTCTTTTGACCCATTTTGCCAAAGGAAAGGAAGTTGCCTAATAATTATGCACACCTGATATAGGGTGTTGATGTCATTAGACCACACCCCTTCTCATTACAGAGATGCACATCACCTAATATGCTTAATTGGTAGTAGGCTTTCGAGCCTATACAGCTTGGAGTAAGACAACATGCATAAAGAGGATGATGTGGCCAAAATACTCATTTGCCTAATAATTCTGCACTCCCTGTAAAAAGGAAGCTTACTTTAGAAAAAAATCTGGGAAGAAACTATCGGAACTGTATATAGCACTGAACGATGTAAAAAAAACTATGTGTGGTTACGTTGGACAATTCATTAATTACTGAGGTGGAACAAATTAAAAAAGAAATTTTAGAATTATTGGTTGAGAGGGCAAATAGAAATCTGGTTAGGCTGAAACAAAAAAGTATACTATGTGGGAAATAGGGCTGAAAGAACCTTACCAACCAATTAAAAAAAGGAATTTGAAAGAACGAATCCTTAAAATTGTTGATGGAGACAAAGTATATTACATTCCAGAAGAGGTCGGCAAGGCATTCCAGGATTTTTACTCAAGGCTATATAACATCCCAGATCAAGAACAGAATAGAGTACAAATAAAGAAATATTTGATAGAATCCAAATTAGATGTGATTACAAAAGATCAAGCAGCACTACTGGAGGCCCCCTTTTCTAATGCTGAAATTTGTGATACCATCAATAGGCAAAAGTTACACAAGGCAGCCGGTCCAGACGAACTTCCAGCAATATTTTATAGGAAAATACTAGAAACTTTGGCCCCTCATATGAGGGAAACTTTCAATGAGATCAGAGAGACAGGGAGTTTTCCGGTCGATATGTTGAGGGCAGCGATATTGCCCATTCCAAAACAAGACAAAGATCCATCAAAACTAACAAATTTCCAGCCAATTTCATTAATTAATACTGATGCGAAGATATATTCTGATATTCTGGCTGAAACATATCTGTCCTGCATTAATATACAAGGACCAAGTAGGCTTTGTTAAAGGTTGGCATTCCAGTGATAATGTAAGAAAGATAATTCATCTTGTTGAATATGTCACATTGCAGAAAATACCATCATTGTTTGTCTCTTTAGATGCTGAGAAGGCCTTTGACAGAGTCGGTTGGGTTTATCTGGAGGAGGTTCTTAAGAACTTTGGATGTGGTGACGGATTCACCGGCTCTGTCATGGCCTTGTACAAGTCCCCCAGTGCAAGGGTGATCGGGCAGGGAATTAGTTCCAATTGGTTTACAATAGGTAACGGGACTAGACATGTGTGTCCTCTGGCCCCCTTGTTGTATGTACTCGCGCTGGAGCCCCTGGCCAATCGGATTCGTCAGAACCATAATATAAAGGGTATAAGGATAGGGGACTTAGAAAGCAAGCTCAGCCTGTATGCAGATGATGTATTTGTTACATTGTACAATCCTGTTGACTCTCTGGTCTCGCTGATGCAGGAAATAGGGACTTTCTCCCGATTCTCTAATTACAAGTTAAATACAAATAAAACCCAGGCAATGGCAATAGCCATATCCAAAAAAAGAGAGGGGTGTACTAGAAGCTGTTTATGATTTTCAGTGGATGAAGAAAGGCCTTAATTACCTGGGAATCATGATCCCCAAAAATATTGATACAATAATTGAAGATAATTACTCAGTACTTCAGAAAGATCAGACAATGGCAGAATGGAAGGGACTGTTTGTCTCATGGCTGGGGAGACTGAACATAGTGAGAGCATACATAATCCCAAGATGGTTATTCTTACTTAGGATGATCCCCATTAGACTTCCAACTAGCTGAACAAACTCTTTCCAGCTTAGATTGCAGGATTTCATATGGGCTGGGAAGAAACCAAGAATTGCCAGACATGTTTTGTGAGCTAATCGAAAACGGGGAAGTGTGGGGCTCCGTGCCTGGAAAGATATGCACAGGCCAACATGTTTACCCATGTACTGAAGATACAAGATAATGAGAGTAAGGGGCAAGATTGGTATATTATTGAGCAGACAATGATTGGGATTAATAACCTGATGTGTATTGTGGTTTCAACAAAAGAGAATAGAAGCATAATTAACTCTGATTGGCCAACAACTATAACTATAACGGCAAAATAACATCCCAAATTTAAGCTTGAGAGAGTGGAAACAATATAGAGATAAAAGGATAGAAGATTTACTCATCGGAGATAGAGTTAAGCCCTTTTATCAGTTGCCCATTGATTTTAATCTAACGAGTAAGGAAGTGTATAATGTTGTTAGGATAAGGTATTAAATAAAATTCCAGGGATTTCTCTTTAATGAGGATACTGTACCATGGAAGATCATGGAGATGTTAAACAATAAGATGGGGAAAAAAGTTCTCAAGAAAATATATGACCTCCTTGAACTATTAGACCCTCCCCTAAAAATTTCAGCTCTGAATACATGGCAGAAAGATTTAGATACAAATGTTGACCAGAAATTATGGTTTGATAGCTTGAACAACATTAGTAGAATCACCCATTGTTTGAACATGGTTGAGCTCCATTATAAAATAATGTTCTGGTGGTATATGGTACCTATGAGGTTAGTAAAGCTAAGTCCGGAAGCATCTCACCAATGCTGGAGATGCGGTAGGGAACAAGGCTCGTTCTTACACATTTGGTGGTCTTGCCCAGGGATAGCCCGGATATGGTGTGAGCTTTTTGGGCTGATATCGAATATTTTGAATGTTATGATCCCACCCTCAGTTGAAAGTGCACTATTACACTTCCTCGCGATGAATTGGCGCCAACAAGAAGAGATAAAAATAGGGAATGTCATTAATCAAATACGACAGCAATGTCTATTGGTACACCTGACCAGCCAGCATAAATAGCTACCAGAGGGAACCGCCCTCTGACAGACATTCCCACCGGACAGACAGGCAACCACCAAATGTATAAGCAGTAATAAAGGATCCAAATAAGGGAATATATGAAATAATAAACACTACACATGTTTAAATAACATAAATTCTCTGTCTCTGCAATAATCAAAGGAGGCATCAAACATTTTTAAATACACCCTAGATAAAATCTAGTTATAGCATAAAATGTATACCAAAAGCATAAATTATATAATTCGAATTACAATGTTTCTATTGAGACATAGCAAAGGTAAATATGTCCTTCTCCTTTTCCTTTTTTTTTTCTTATAAATTTATAATATAAATCTATAATATAAAACAAATAGAAAAAAAGTTACAAAATTGATCAATTACACAAATTGAGAAACATCAAAACAAGCATTCTAACCCTGTAGTGTGAGTCTGTAAGTAAAAAATCCAGTTCACCGACATATGACTAAGAATATCAGGAAGACTACCTCTTCTTGGAGGAACCACTACTTTATCAATACCTTGAATTTTACATTGTTAAATGTGAATTATTACAATAAAGAAAATGTGTCCCTATTGGAGCGTCTAAGGGCTTATCGCAAATAATAGAGGATAAATGCTCTCTAATCCTCTGCAAAAAGGAGTGGGACAAAATCTCTCCTGAGATGTGTGCAAACCGGGTGGCCAACTACAAGAAATGTCTGGCCTCTGTAGGGTTGCCACCTGGCCGGTATTTTACCGGCAGGCCGGTAAAAAATTGGCATCCGGCCAATGTTAAGTCTATGGAGACAGTACCAAGGCCGGTATGTTTTTGAAGAAAAGGTGGCAACCGTAGGCCTCTGTGATTGCCAACAAGGGTTTTGCCACTAATTGGAAAGTCAAATACTTATTTTACTCACTGACATGTTTTTCTGGATTTTTTTGTTTTGTTTTTCTTTCTCTCACTGTTTAAATACACCTACCATTAAATTATAGACTGATAATTTCTTTGTATGGAATAAACTTCCAGCGAAAGTGGTAGATGTAAACACAGCCAAGGATTTTAAGCATGCGTGGGATCGGCACAAGGCTATCCTAGATATAAGTTAGGGAACTGGGGACTAATAAAAGTATTTAGAAAATTGGGCAGACTAGATGGACTGAATGGTTCTTATTTGCCGACACACTCTATGTTTCTATGAATATTATGTCAAATGTAAACCAGTTAATTTTACAATGGTGCATAATTTGTTGGTGCTTTACAAAAAAAGATAAAAAGTAATAACACTAAAAGGAACCTCATATGCTCCAATAATAAAATACAAAATTACAGGCTTACGTTTTTTTTTCCGCTTTCAGTGCTCCAATGGTATTGCTTCGGTGTGTGACCAAGATGGCGCTGCCCTTCTGAGGGCAAGAGTGCAGGAAGAACCTGCTTCTTGTGCTCTAAGGTTGTCCAACGATTTCCTCATCACAGAGGCAATCTGGGACTGCCAGGCAGACTGTCAGGCAGTGGGGATGCTCAGATGAGAATCCCCACTGTCTTGTCAGATCAATATTTGTAAAATATTGATCCGACCACTTTGGATCTGCCTCCCTCTTCTCACATTGTTTTTAGTGAGGGAGAGGGACAGATCAATGTAATAAAAGTAAGTTACAATAACATAAAATAATAAAATACAATAAAACAATAAAAAATAAATTGAGACCCAATGGCTTTTTATTAAAGCCATTCCCAGCATTTAACCCCTTCCCTGCCATTGATCATGCGTAAGAAGTGATCTTGCACATCAGTGCATTTTTTGCTGTTTTGTGCATTTTTTAGGGGTTCATTTTTTGTACTGTAATTTATTACAGTACTACAAAGGCTCTTCTAAGAGCTATTAACCCCTTCCTTTCTGTAGATCGCTGCTCACACAATGATATTGATGCCAAAGCAATTTTTGTCTGCATATTTTTTGATAATTTTTTTCACACCCACTAGGGGGTACGTGTACAGTAAATATATATATATATATATATATATATATATATATATATATATATATATATATATAGATTTTTTTTTTTAAGCTCCCTGAGTGCATGTATAGCGATCAGTGACAGTGTATTAGTGGCAAAGGAGTTTTAGTGATTGCTTAGATGAGCATCACCATTCGCCTGGTCAGATCAAAATTTGTGAATATTGATCTGACCAATTTGGGAGGGGGGAGACACAGACAGACAAGGGGAGTGAGGGGGGGAGACAGACAAGGGGAGGGAGGGAGGGGGAAGAGAGAAAAGGGGAGGGGGGACAGACAGAAAAGGGGAGGGGGGATAGAGAGAGACAAGTTGGGAATAGAGAGAGACAAGGGGAGGGGGGAAGAGACGAGGGAGGTGGAGAGAGAGAAGTTTGGGAGGGAGAGAGAGAGACAACGCTGGGGGGGAGAGACAGCTGGGGGGAGGGGGAGAGAGACCACATTGGCACATAAAATGAAATAAAAACAAGAAATGCATTTGTATAATATCAATTTTTAATTCAATATTAAAAAGCAATTTACATATATACAAGTTAAACTTTTTTCCTATAGGGTTATTCTTATATTCAGGCTTTTAGTTTTTTTCCTAAAGGAATATACAAAGTTTGGGGGGTCGTCTTATAATCAGGGTCATCTTATAATCGAGCAAATACGGTAATACCACCTTTTGAAATACCTCTAGTTTCCAAAAATATATGGTTTGATGGGGTAAAATACATTGTCCGGCTTCAAAAATGTTCCAAATGGAACATGGGCTCAGGATGACTACATGTCAAAATTCCAAGTTGGAAATGTGTACCTCTCAAAGTAGCCTTTTAAACCCCCAAACAACCCAACAAACCTATGCATGGGTGGTATCCCTGCACTCAGGAGATGTTGCTGAACATATATTGAGGTGTTTGGCAGTGACACATAACAGGATGTGTAAATTCATGCCCGAAATACAATGTGTATGGAAACAAAACATAAAAAAATTACTAACCAAAAGTTTGACATAGGCTGGTGGGAGAATTAATGCATGAAAAGTGTTAAAAACCACAATTTGAAATACCCTTGGGTGTCTAGTTTTCATAAATATATGGTTTTGTGGGGTAAAATACACTGGCTGGCTCCAAAAGTGTCCTAGATGGAACAAGTTGGAAAACCAAAAAGCACACCTCTCAAATGTGGCCTTTTAACTCCCATTGCACAGGGAAGAAAACCCAGTACTGTACCTCCTCTCACCCCTCTCGGCATCCATTACATTGTGATACAATCCGTATCAGAAAGAGCCTATTGCTGCATATACATCCACCACCCTCTCAGTAATGTAATACTTTCATTAGTCCCTGACCTTATCTTATATCTAGGATAGCCTTATACCTATCCCACGCATGCATAAACTCCTTCGCTGTATTAACCTCTACCACTTCTACTGGAAGACTATTCCATACATCCACTACCCTCTCAGTAAAGTAATACTTTCATTAGTCCCTGGCCTTATCTTATATCTAGGATAGCCTTGTGCCTATCCCACGCATGCTTAAACTCCATCACTGTATTAACCTCTACCACTTCTTCTGGAAGACTATTCCATAAACCCACTACCCTCTCAGTAAAGTAATACTTTCATTAGTCCCTGGTCTTATCTTATATCTAATATAGCCTTATACCTATCCCATGCATGCTTAAACTCCTTCACTGTATTAACCTCTACCACTTCTACTGGAAGACTATTCCATGCATCCACTACCCTCTCAGTAAAGTAATACTTTCATTAGTCCCTGGCCTTATCTTATATCTAGGATAGCCTTATACCTATCCCATGCATGCTTAAACTCCTTCACTGTATTAACCTCTACCACTTCTACTGGAGGACTATTCCATGTATCCACTACCCTCTCAGTAAAGTAATACTTTCATTAGTCCCTGGCCTTATCTTATATCTAGGATAGCCTTATACCTATCCCATGCATGCTTAAACTCCTTCACTGTATTAACCTCTACCACTTCTGCTGGAAGGCTATTCCATACATCCACTACACTCTCAGTAAAGTAATACTTCCTGATTTTACTTTTAAATCGTTGCTCCTCTAATTTCAGACTATGTTCTCTAGTTGTGGTAGTTTTTCTTCGTTTAAATAAACTCTCTTCCTTCACCGTGTCAATTCCCTTTATGTATATAAATATTTCTATCATATCCCCCCTGTTACGTCTTTCCTCCCAGCTATACATGTTAAGATGCTTTAACCTTTCTTGGTAAGTTTTATCCTTCAAACCATGAACCAGTTTAGTAGCCCTTCTCTGAACTCTCTCCAAAGTATCCATATCCTTCTGGAGATCCAGTACTGCGTACAATACTCTAATGACATGAGCACTTCCCTCTTTCTACTGCTAATACCTCTCCCTATACAACCAAAAATTCTGCTAATACCACTCCCTACACAACCAAGCATTCTGCTAATACCTCTCCCAGTACAACCATTCTGCTAATACCTCTCCCAGTACAACCAAGCATTCTGCTAATACCTCTCCCATTACAACCAAGCATTCTGCTAATACCTCTCCCAGTACAACCAAGCATTCTGCTAATACCTCTTCCTATGCAACACACATTCTGCTAATATCTCGCCCTATGAAATTATTACTCCTAAATCCCTTTCCTCAGATGTTGAGGTTAGGCTTGTATCAAATATTCTATATTCTGCTTTTTGGGGTTTTATGCCCAAAGTGCATAATCTTGTACTCATCCACATTAAATGTCAGATGCCATAAATCACTTATGAAGTTGGATTTAAGATTGTTTCTGCTCTTTACAGCAATCAGTCCATACATCATATGAAAATCACAACCCTACGTGAAACAATGTTTAAGATCAGAGTTAAACCCAACTCTGTCTCAAAGTAATGTTAATATGGGGCAGTTTGAAAACATAAGTTTTGGGGGAAACTGATGTTTTGTTGGACTTGGGTTTCCATTGCTTTCTCTATACATGACATGCTGGGGCTTTTACAAGATAAAAAAAAAATTGAACTCAGGGTATCTGTATTATGACATCATATCTATGTCACAAATCCTTGAGATATATGTCAGTAATCCTTTAATGTTTCTCATTAATCTTTGAGATGTTTCTACTGAAGCAATCAGCTAATTTTCTGCGGAGAATGTTCGTCAGGATCAGGACGCCTTTGTCTGCACCAGAGGCCATGGGTCACGAGAGACCCACTGGCACTTTCCAGGTGCCAACACCAAGGTGAGTACACACTCAGTGAGTGGCAGTGTCAGGGAGGACTCTCCTATAATTGGGGGGCATGAGTCATGTCTTACGGCCAGGCCTTCGGGATTACTCACTGAACGTAATAATACCACGTAAATATTTGATCAGTTAACGTGGGTGGGTCTATGGCCCTTTAGAGTTTGAATTATATTCATGTTAAAGGGCTCACGCTGAATTATTAGAGGCTAATGAGATGTGATCGTATTCCAGTTCCAGTGTTTTAATAAACCCAGCCCCAGAAGAACATCACCCGAAAATGGAGGAGCAGATTGTAGAGAGCCAGGAACCCAAACCTCCCAACTGCAGAAAGCGGGTCCAGGAAGGCAAGAAAAGAGAGACAAAGAGGCCACGCAAAGCGCCAAGGAGGTATCCTAGAAGGCAGCGTAGGCCCCCGAAAAGGCTGGTTTTGTAAATAAATGATATAAAGCAAATACCAAAATCTCTGTGTCTCTTATACAATTACGTTGTATTTAAAGAGGCCATTCTGCCTAGTTTATGTTCTCTATGTTGTACATGTGTCTGATAAATGTCAAATGCATTTTTTTTTTTTTTACTTTAAAACAATTTACAGTTGAAAATAATTTCACCGGGGCTTCTACATTCACGCCATGCAATAAGTAGGGCTTGATGCTACAGCAATACTTTCATTACACTTTATATACAGTCTTTAGGAGAGACTGTAGGTGAGGCAATAAATAGTATTACAGTTTGACAAGTGCTACTAATATGTCGCTCAGTGCCATAAAGGGACTGTATCTCCTAAACATTGCGTATAGTGTGAGAAACAAATGGTTGAAAATGAGCTATCCATTATGTTAGCAGGATTGCAAACAAATGCCTAACATGTGATGTCATAAGGAGGAGGCGCCACACGTTTAAAACACAAAAGTGATTTTTAGGTGATACCGTCCCTTTAAACAAGCCATCGCTGTGAACACTGACATCTAGTGGAGAAAGTAAATACTACAATCCTGCTAAAATGAATGACCGTATTAATGACATGTAAAGAGCAACTGTCAAGAAGCAATTAAGTTCTGCTTAACTGGAAGATGACATAAAGAGTAGCTGTTTTAAATGAAAAATAAATCACAGTATCACAAGCCTCCTGGCTGTCCCTCTTCACGCGGGACACTCCTGATTTTGGAAGGCTGACCCGCCAAGCTCTACCTCTGTCCCTACTGTCATGAGAGGTAGAACTTGGTGGGACAGTGGGATTTAATACAACAAACCTGCAGAGCGAGAGTTGGCAGATGTAATATCAGGGAGCAGTGGATATGTTGGGTCAGCTCTTCCTTCATCTGACCCAAGAAAGTAAACTCATTTAATTCAAATGGTTGCTCTACTAATAGTTATATCCAGGGGTATTAATTGCTCATGTCGTGGAGGGGCAACTTTAAACCTGTCTGCGGTTAATTATAGCTAACTAAGAGAAATTTGAACTTACAGTATCACTTTTAATCTCTCTTCAACCGTTTCTTCTCTTTCCCTTGCCTTCCCAGCGTGCCCAGTGCATACCAATTAAGCTGGTACTTGAGATACTATACATGTTCCCTCAACAATCACAACATTCATACATTCATTCAGTCCCCGGGTGGGAGCGCAGGTATCGTTGGACGAGACTTCTCGCGAGGAACGTATCTAGGTATTAGTCCAGTATTTTTTCCAAGGGGCCCATATCTGTTGGTGTTTTTTGAATTGTCCCTGACCTGTGTAAAAACCTGCCTCCATATTAGATTGAAAATTTATTTGTTGCATGATCTACTGCCAACATAGTTCCCCTTTTTTTTTCCAGTTTATTGCAATGCATAGCTTAGCCGCTATCAGTACCTGGATCACAAGGCCCTTCTGAGTGTTGCTCCCTTTTATCTGGATGTTAAAAATAAATTTTTTGGGAGTTAAGTTAACAGGCAACCCTAGAGCACGACTCAGTGAGTCCTGCAGTCGAAGAATTGTAGGTTTCAGGTGTGGGCAGTCCCACCATATATGCAACATGGAGCCATTATCTCTTTCGCATCTCCAACACAAATTAGACACCTCAGGATTAATCCTGTTCAGTCTTGTTGGAACCATATACCATCTCATATTGATTTTGTGTTGTATTTCTAGCAGATTTATACTATGAATATTATTGATTTCGCCCAGTCTTCGTCTAAGAGAGAGAACCCAAGGTCCTGCTCCCATCTGATCCTTGGAATCGCCCTCACAGGTGGTTATATGTTGGATAGATAGTATGAGACTCCTGATACCACTTTTTTCTTTAAGTGTTTTGCTATTAATTCAGTTAGTGGTTCCCTTTCTAGGGTTATCCTTCTGTTTAAAAAGTTTTTTAGTCTCAAATAATTAAAAATCTCCCTTACTGATAGATTCCAAGTGGATTGGATTGTTTCAAAGGAGTATATTGTACCTTGGGGTGCAATATCCGCTACCGTGCTGATATTATTGAATTTCCAGGTTTGTAAGCTGATGTTACCTATATCGAATTCCAAAACCTCTATTGGGGTATTCGTAGAAATTTGGTTTTTCGTCACGGAGGAGCATTTTCTAATCTTCGCTATTATATTACAAAGGTCATTAAGTATTGGGTTTTTAAAGAGGCATTTTCTGTTCAGCACCCTTTGGCTCCAGAACAAATTAATTAAATTAATTTGTCTAAGTTCAGCTCTTTCAATCTCCAGCCAGATGGGTGGTTTGGAAGAGGTATTGTCCCAAGTTAGTGCATGGGCTATCATGCAAGAATCGTACAAGTGGTAAATGTTGGGGAAAGATATTCCTCTAGCTTTGACATCTTTTTGTAGTAGTTTTAATGCTAGTCTCGGTTTTTTTCCCTGCCATATATATTCTGTCACAATTTTCTGTATAGTGTTTAGAGTAGTTAAATCCACTTTGAGAGGAATATTTCTAAATAGGTAAGATATCTTGGGGATTATATAAGCTTTTATGACATCAATTCTACCAAGCCAAGATATTTCTTTCCCCTTTTGCTCACTTAGATTTTTCTTAATCTCTTTGATTTTGGGATCGTAGTTTATACTAATAGTATTCTCTAGGTGTATTGTTAGCCCTACTCCCAAATAATCTATATATTTTTTAGTCCAACCGAAACCATATTTAGACTTAAGAATTGCTACGTCTTCCTTTTGTACGTTACTCGTAATTATTTGGGTTTTATCAAAATTTAGTTTGTAGTTGGAATACCCACCAAATTCTTCAATCAAAGTGATTATATTGGGAATAGATTTTATTGGGTCGGTTAATGTTAAGAGTACGTCATCTGCATATAAGGCAACCTTATTTTCAATTGCGTTAATAGATACCCCTTTTACTCCATTCGATTTTCTAATCATGGAGGCAAATGGTTCCATTGTTAATATATATAACATGGGTGCCAAAGGGCAACCCTGTCTTGTTCCATTATTTATCTTAAACCAGTCTGAAGTGAACATATACCCCGAAACTCTAGCTGTAGGTGTGGAATAAAGAGTCATAGTAGCGTCCCTAAATAGGCCCTCGATGCCGAAGGCCTCCAAGACCTGATCAAGATAACGCCAATTAACTCTATCAAAGGCCTTTTCGGCATCGAGGGCCAACAAGGTCGCCGGCACTCCCTGCTTATTTATATGGTAGATTATATTAAAGGCTCGTCTGGTATTGTCAACCGTTCCCCTTCCCATTATAAATCCACTTTGATCTCTATGGACTAGGTCCGACATTACCAGTTTTAACCTACTTGCCAAAATCTTAGAATATATTTTTATGTCCAAATTTATTAATGAGATCGGCCTGTAGTTTGCCGGGACTGTCGGATCTTTATTGGGTTTGGGTATCGGGGTAATTGAAGCCTGAAGGAGCTCTTCTGGAATGTTGACCTTCTTTGTAAATTGTGTAAATACTCTCTTGAGGATCGGGGCCAGTTGGTTTTCGAATCTAAGATAAAAAATCGAGGAAAATCCATCAGGTCCTGGGGATTTACCCCCCTTTAGAGTACTAATATCTGTAACTTCCTTTATGGTAATAGGCTGGTTTAAAACTTTCAGTTGATCTTGTGTTAGTTTAGGTAGGTCTAATTTTTCCAGAAAGGCTGCAATCTCCATTAAGGAGTATTTAATTCCCTCTAGATTGTATAAAGCACTATAATATTCTTCAAATGCATTGCCTATTTGTCTGGGGGACAGCAGGTGTTTGTCTTTAATTATAATTTTTTTTTATTATTTCCCTACTCTGTTTATCAGTTAATAATTTCCCTGTACGGTTAGCGCCATAATACCATTTTTGTTTTAGTAATTTATTGGCTCTATTGGTTTTTTCGTACAGTCTTTCCTTAATCAATTCCCTCACCTCTTGGATTTGTGACAGCAGGGAAGTGTCTAAAGTCACCTTGTGCTGTCTTTCGAGTATGGCCAATTTTATGTATAACTTATTTATAGGTTCTCCTCTTTTCTTTTTGTGCTCTGCGACGATTTTTATTAACAGTCCGCGTGTATAACATTTTAAGGCGCACCACAGGGTCGCGTCAGAGACCTCCCCATTGTCATTTAATTCCAGGAATGTCTCTATCTGTTTTGCTAGATATTCCACTGTATCTTCAGGTCTCAGTAAATTTTCGTTTAATCGCCAGTTATTTCTATTCTTATATTCTTTATTATTCCTGATTGTTAGAAATATAGGAGCGTGATCAGACCATGATATTCCACCTATATTTGTTTGTAAAATTTTATCAAGTTCATCCGATCTAGTTAAAAAGTAGTCTATTCTAGTGTATGATTGATGTACCTGAGAGTAGAAAGAATAGTCCCGATCACCTGGATGCCCTATTCTCCAACAATCATAAAGCTGATTTTTTTAGTAAGAAATCTATGAAGGAGGGTAGGCAGCTGGTTATTTTTTTGTTTTCTCACTTGGTTGGTACTTTTATCTAGTTTATTGTCCACTATGCAATTAAAATCTCCAGCGATTATCAAATAGCCAGAGGACAGTTCATCTACTCTGGTCATTAGTTTGTCTAGAAATGTCCGTGGAGTCTGATTGGGGGCATATACATTAACCAGTGTATAAAGTATATCATTTATTTTTGCTATTAGTATTAAGTACCTACCATTTTTATCTAATTCACAAAAGACCTGTTCAAATGTTATTGCTCTGGACACCACTATGGCCACGCCCCTTCTTTTTGGTTCCCTGCAAATTTGCATGGGATACTAAAGGATATTTTGAAAATCTCCAGGGCCTGTCCATATTGTCTGTCCAGTGAGTTTCCTGAATTAGCCCAATGTCTATTCTCTTTTCAATCAACAGATTATACAAACAACCTATTTTATGAGTTGAATTGAGGCCCTTGGTATTTATCGATAGAATATTAATAGACATTCCTCTCTTCGGGGTCCCCCGCACCGACCCCTAGCCCCTCCCGCCCACCCCGCCCGGTTACTCTCACCTTAGCTTCCCACAAACACTCATACTCATACTCTCTTATCTTCATCCCTCCAGGTAAACACCCTAGGTGGGAGAAGAGACACTTATTCAGCATTTAGGCCTAATCCTATTCAATAAAGCCTTTATGCCCAAACCTACGTCCGCCGCAGGTGTACGAGGTCCAGCCGACTAGGCAATGTTGCCCCCTCCGAATACGCAATGTTGTCCCCTTAAATATGTAACAAAAAATATTTATCAAATTCTATAATCCAATCCCAACCGGGCAATAGTATTTAACCTGAGGGGAGGCAGAAAGGTGGAGAAGAGGAGAGGGGAATAGGGGGGGGGGGGGGGGGAGAGAGAATGTCTTCCTCTCTACTTTCTTATTTAAGGATTATTTGACTTTATTGACCACAACTTGTAGTATGCCTTGGTTTGTATACTTCCCCCTCCTTACCGCTCCTCTTCCCCCCCCCCCCCTTTATTAGATGTTGTCAAAAAAAAAAAGATAGTTGACTCAATTCCTTGCTCCCAGTCTTTAGTTAATCATTGTCTTCATTTTCCTAAGGGAGGGGGAGAGTTTGTGATCGGCCCAAGAGTGTCCCTTGTTCCTTCCCTATTTCTTAACCCCTATGATAAAAAAGTAAAAAAAAAAAAAATAAGAACCCCAAGTAAACGTTGTTGAGTGTCAGATGAATTGTGTCTCGTGTCAGTGTGTTCATCGATATGGTGTTGTGTGTGTATAATTAGATCTAAAATGTGTCTTGTGATAGTTAAAAAGTGAATAGTGTTTGTTTGTGTATAATATGTGTGTGTTTCTCCCTGGGAGTGTATTGAGTGATTTACTGTAAATATGTTAACCGTGTGTTAATGAAAAGTGTTTGTTTATGCATATTATATCATCTGTATGTTTACCCTATAAGTGTATTGAGTGATTTCTATAAATATATTAAACCGTGAGTTATCTTGGGGTGATCACCTCATCTCCCCCTCCCCGCATGCCTCTCTAAACTCCTGAATAGAAAAAGGACGGGGAGAAGAAGAGAAAGAAGACAGAGGGGGAAAAAGGTGAAAAAGGGAAAAAATAAAAAACCCTGACATTGAATTTAAGCTATTTCAAGTACCATAGAATGATCTTTTCTTTAAGCTCTGCGGGTTCTTTGAAAAAATATGTTATGTCATTATGTCTGACAGTCAATGCTGTTGGGAACGTCCATTTGTATTTTATGTCTTTGTCCCGCAGTATTTGGGTTTGTTCTGAGAAAGTTCTTCTTGTTAGTCGAGTTGATAGTGATAAATCTGGAAAATAATTTATGTTTTTTTTTTTTTTTATTAATAGTAATTTTTATTGTGTTTCCCAAAAATTTAAACATGGTATTTGCAGATCACAACAGTCTTCTTGTCATTTGTCTAATTTTCTTTTACATTTCACACATTATTGAACAGCATAACGAAACAACCATCATTAAAGATTAAATCTTGGGTGTGACTGTCAGATTTCTAAACATTGGTTAACTTACCATGACATAACCATTTCTTAATTATACTTTGGGAAATTTGTTAGTACCAATTACCAAATATCAGGTTTAAACTAAAATGGTACGAATAAACATAAATAATAGATAATAGATAATAATATTTTCAATAAGTAATGGTATAATCAATAGATACTTGTACAATCAAAACATTAAAGATGTGGGTGAAAAACAGTATATAGGAGAGAAGAAGGAAATCCGAAGAAGAATAGGTGGGGGAGAGGCACGGAAACCACTGCTGTGTGTGTTGTCTTCCACTAACAGCTTTAGTAGTGATCGGTGTTTGTTCAATTAACTGGATTTTGTGCACTTGTCGCTGGATTGGAATGTGAGGTCCATAAATGTAGAATCTCTTCATATTTGGTCATATTCCCAACTGTTGCATAATGAAGGTTTTCTGAGTGGAGATTTACATTAATAAGGTTGTATAGTTCTTGCTTAGTGGGTATTTTCGTTGATTTCCAATTTCGTGCTATTAAGACTTTTGCTGCTAGTAAAATTTGGCCCGTCATCATTTTAACTGACCACGGATTGCTTGGTGGAAATATATGAAGTAATGCCAGCTCAGGGCTAGGAGGGTAATTGATATTTGTGACCTTGTTGATGATATTGAAGGTGGTCTTCCATAATTCTTTTATGTGTGGGCACTCCCACCAGATGTGGAGCATGGTACCTGGGTTATTACAGTTTCTCCAACATAAATGGGACACTGATCTGTACATTTTGGCCAATCTGCTTGGAACTAGGTACCATCTATATAATACTTTTCTAGCAAGTTCCATATGATTGGCACAGTGAGAGATCTTCTTTGGGAACATAATAGCTTGACTCCATTGCGTTGGCGTAAGATTAATACCCAGTTCCTGTTCCCATGATTTTATAAAAGATAGATTTGTAGACAGTATAGGTTGCATGGATGAGGAATAGCAGATTGATAGAATCTTTTTTGTTTTGTGTATATTCGCACATACTGTATTCATTTGATGTGGCGTATATGATTGATCTGTAAGCATACTTGGATATGAATTAAGAGCATGTCTCACTTGCAAATATTTGTAAAAATCTGCTTTGGGAATATGATATTGGGTATGAATTGTTTCAAAAGATTTCAGTTGCGAATTTTGATAAAGGTCTCCTAGGGTTGTAATTCCTTTTATATTCCAGGAGTCTAGATTAATATTCTGTATACAGGATCTGTATACTAAACTTCTGATAGGAGTTGCAATTGTAAATTTGTGGAGTTCACTAATATTGGCGGCGAACCGCTTCCAGGTTTTGTATTGGTTCCACAGATTGGTGCTTGAGAGTGGGAAAGTTATGTTTAGTTTGGGGACCTTTGTTGACCATAGTAGGTGACAGACTCTTCTAGGTGCTACTAGTATATCCTCTATGTCTACCCACGCTATAGTATTTGGCTGAACATGATGTAGTAATGTTTGGGCCATTCTAGCCGCATAATAATATTTAGGGATCGAGGGTACGTTTAAGCCTCCTTGATGTATTGGGAGCATTAACCACTTGTTGGCTATCCTTGTGGATTTTTTTGCATGTATGAACCTATGTATAGTGACCTGAATTTCTGCCAGCATAGTTGGTGGTATGTATACCGGAAGGGTTCGGAACATATACAGGAATTTGGGGAGAATCATCATTTTGATGGCCGCTATTCGACCCATCCAAGTGATGAATAATTTCGACTATTCATTCAGTTCTTGTTTCACTTGTTTCCATAAAGTTTTTATGTTATATTCCACTAAATCATGAGGGCCATATGTTAATTTCGTTCCCAAATATGTCACATACTTGTTGCGCCAGTCAAATTTATATTTAAGTTTAAGAGTGGTTATTAGATTCGTAGTTAATCCTAGTGGTAGGGCTTGTGTTTGATTTATTTACTTTGTGATATGATACTGCACTAAAGTTTGTTAGTGTATCTTGAAGATGTACTAATGATGTTTCTGGCTCAGTTAGTGCAATTAGTATGTCATCAGCAAAAAGTGCTAGTTTTGAATCGTATCGTGAGGTGAATGGAATTCCTCTGATGTCAGGGTGGGCTCTAATGGCTGCTGCTAAAGGCTCTAGAGCCAACACATAAAGAAGTGGGGATAGCGGGCAGCCCTGTCTAGATCCATTCGTTATCATAAAGGGTTGAGATACAAACCCTGCATAGGATACAGACGCTGATGGAGACGAATACAAGGCCATCACTGCTTTAATATATTCCTCTGGGAATTGAAATTTTAAAAGTACTTTTCTCAAATAACCCCAGTGTAGGCGATCAAAAGCCTTTTCCGCATCAATAGCAAGGAGGAGACTAGGTTTTTTTATCACTTTTCTGGTGTTATCCGATGCTTGTCGACCTCCCACAAATCCTACTTGGTCATAATGTAAAATTTTAGGGAGTATCTCTTTAATTCTGTTTGCCATTATTTTAGCATATAGTTTTGTATCGGTATTTAATAACGAAATTGGCCTAAAATTTGGGCATAGAGTTGGAGGTTTCCCCGGCTTGGGGATGGTTGTTATATGTGCAGACAACATGGATGGAGGGAAATATCCTTTTGTGCTGCATGCATGGAATGTTTTAAGTAAATAAGGGGCTAATACATCTGCAAATTTTTTGTAATACAAATTTGTGAACCCATCTGGTCCTGGTGCTTTGTTTAGAGGCAGGTTGGATATGCATGTCACCACTTCCTCTAAAGATATGGGTGTTGTCAAATTTTCCATTTGTTGTGTGGTTAGGGAAGGAAGGGAGGTTTTGTTCAGAAATTGTTCTATAATTTCTATCGTTGGTTGAGGGGTAGATTGGTCCTCTGATAAATTATATAGTTTGGAGTAGTATTTTGCAAAGATGTTAGGGATGTTAGCTGGGTTTACAATCTTTTCTCCAGTATCAGAATATATATATGGGATAGCCTGTTTTGTTTCTTGTTTACGTAAGCGTTTGGCTAAAAGCTTTCCTGCTTTGTTGCCATGGTTATAGTAAGTTTGTTTTAACTTGGTAAGCATCAATTGCGTTTTGTAAAGTTGCATATGGTTAAGTTCAGTTTTAATTAGATTGATATGCTTTGTTCTTTGTTTTGTAATTGTTATTTTATTTTGTTTCTCTAAACTACTCAATTCTTCCTTGAGGGATGTTAATTTTTGTTCTCTTACTTTTTTAGCATGGGATGCTTTTGATATGAAAAGTCCTCTCATAACCGCCTTATGGGCTTCCCAGATAACTTCTGGTTGCATATCCGTTGAATCATTTAATTGAAAATATTCAGATAAGACCTCAAGGGCTGCGGATTGGGTCGTTGTCATTGAGAATAAGGAGTCATTCAATCTCCAAGAGCTTCTGCCTTTATAAGGGAATTGCTCCGTTAGTGTTAGGGTAATTGGAGCATGGTCCGACCATTGTATGTCTCCTATGGTACATTCCGATACTCTTTGTAGGGTATCTTTGTCTAGGAAAAAGTAGTCTAATCTAGTATAAGATGAGTGAACAGAGGAAAAAAACGTGTAGTCCTTTTCAGGACCATGCATAAGTCTCCAAGCATCGTATATCCTGGCTTCTAGACAGACGTTTTGCATGATTTTACTTTGCGCTAGCGCGCCACGTAAATGTCGCGCTGTCATTTTAGTTGCGGTATCTAGACTAGGGTCTGCCAGCGTGTTAAAATCTCCGCAGATAATTATTGCTCCCACCCTGACATCTAGTGCTTTTTCTATTACACTACGTAAGAATTGGGCTGAGCTTGAATTAGGGGCATAGATATTAACTAAAGTGTATGGGGTGTTGTTAATGGTTAGTAGTAATATTATATAACGTCCTTTTGGGACTTTTTTTATTGATTGTACTGAAGTTGCCAATGAGTTGTGCAGCCATATCGAGACGCCAGCTTTCTTTTTTGAATTGGTGGCATGGTATACTATGGGGAATTGTTTGGGGGTAACATATGGTACTTTGTTAGATGCAAAGTGGGTTTCCTGTGCACATAGTATTTGAGCTTTTAAATTTTGAGCTTCCTTAAAGAATAGGCGACGTTTGTGTGGGGTATTCATCCCCTTGACGTTCATGGACATTACTTTTACACTCATTTCTGCTTCTGTGTTTTTACTGTTTGTAATTCTAGCTTTCGTACTAGATGTTTCCCTATATGAGAGGTAGTAAATGTGTTGTGTCTGTCATGACAAACAGAAGTGTGATCATAAAACCTTATTATCCCAGGAGAGACCTTGATTCCGTATCTGCGAGTGCGGTCCAGTTGTTCCTGCAGCTTATGGTATGGTTGTGCCGGTGGCGTGTTGTTCCGTTTGGAGCCTCTTTCAAACACCAGGTATTGAACATGGGGGGAGAAGAGGAAGTTAGTGAAGAAGAGAAAAAGAAAGGGAAAAGAGAAGAAAAACCAAACATTTGGTGCCAAAGAGTGGCACACAGATCCTTGCGCATTGTAAAAAATTACATTAAATACAGATAGATTATTCACTGTACTCACAGTCCTCGTCCCCAGACGAAGGGGTGGATTAATTATAAACATTTTTAAATTCAAACTTCTGCGTAACTTTTGGACCGGGGAATAGTCCAACATAACTTATTGTTATCTTATTTTAGACCTATGCTTATTCAGATAGTTCTAGAGCCGTTTCTATGAATCTATGGTGGTAAATATATTGATGGGGCATATATCATAATTCGACTCTCTTTGTTTCATATAGTTATCCCTCTTCTATTAGCAGGATTCCAATGCTCCTACCTTTACTACCTGTCTTACTTAACTGAATACGGTAAGCAACTATTGATATGTCTTTTCCCCCTTACTCCTTATAAACTAAATATTGTATTAAGGCATTGTGGGATTTAGGCGTGTATCCAGAGGTTAGTAGACAGATCACTTATTATAGCCGTAGTTTGGGAGAGATCTCAGTTTGGCTGTCCTTGTCTGCTTAATGGATCCTGTATTCTTCTTCCGTCCTGTAACATTTAAAACCACCAAGGTAAGGATAAGGATACATGAATCGTTCACAGCTATCTACAGCAGTCTTAGAAAATTCAGCTTCTCCGATGTTAGAAATGTTGCTGTATATTGTTATGTACGGGGTTCCAAAGGTTTTGGGCTTATAGTCCTACGATCAACCTTCCGAGATGATGTATCAGGTAAGTTATTCCGACCCTGGGTTGGGTGATGCTTGGGGTGAGGTTCTTTTCCCTTTCGGTGGAACTACATTCCATTCTTTTTCTAGTCTCGGTTTTTTGGGCATGGCTGGATCACCTGGGTTTTGTATCGGGATGTTCCACTGCTGTAGTATTCGCATGCCTTCCTCTTTTGTGGCAATTGTGGTGGTCGTCCCGTTCCTCGTAATGATGATTTTGACTGGGTGGCCCCACTTGTATTTGATGCCTGCTTCTCGGAAAGCTAAGGTAACATACCTCAGTTCTTTGCATCAATGTCGTAGCTGATATGTCCGCAAAGATTTTCACTTTCGTGAAGGGATCTGGTAGGTTACTCTCTTGTCTGCTGGCACGTAAAACCTCTTCTTTGATATGGAAGTAATGCATCCTCAGGATTACATCCCTCGGTACTTCTGATGGTAGGTTACGTGGCTTTGGAATCCTGTGGATTCTGTCTATAAGTAGTTCATGACTTGAGGTTTCTCGTAGGAGTGTGGAAAATAGTGCTGAGGCCCAATCTTGCAGTCGCGTTGGATGCACTTCCTCTGGGACCCCCCGGAGTCTCAGGTTATTCCGTCTCGATCGATTTTCAAGATCTCCTACCTTCTCTGTCAGCCATTTCACCTCATTTTTCAGCTTATCCTGGTGGTCAGCTAGAGAATTCTGTACTGTCACCGTGTCATTCAGTTTCAGTTCCACTTTATTTGTTCGATCTCCCAGTTCTTTCAATTCAGCTGTAAAAAGATGCGTGAACGCTTGTATGTCATCTTTTATTTGAGTCCTGAGGGTTGTAAACATTTTTTTTATATCTCCCACAGGAGCCATCATCGGGGCTGATGAGCATGATGCCGCTTCATCGAGTTCAGATGTGTCATCCTCGTCTGGATCTGCTCGGGCGCCATTTTGAGGCATGCTGTCTGGCATGTCCTGAAGCCGTTTCGCGCCTCTCGGGGTAAGAAATCTCATCATTTTTTCCTGATTTTTCTTTTGCCTTTGAGTAGACATTGTCTCCGCTGTAGGATGCTTTTTCAGTCGAGGGATTGGGTCCTGTAATCTTATATATTCCCCGGTCACCGCAGGAGCTCTTCACTTAGGCGTCCAGTCTCCTTGCGTGTTAGGACACGCCCCAATTTATGTTTTTATATTCCTCGTCTTCTATGTTTTTTGCACTTAATCCTTTGCATAATCATGTCCTTCAGGAAAAAGTGCGTGAAGCGAATGATAACGTCTCTGGGTAGAGAAGGGTCGATCCCCTTAGGCTTTGTAGTTCTATGGAACCTCTCAAACGGATGCTCTTCCAACTCATTTGGTGATAAGAGGGATGTGAACATTTCCTTTTAGGTGTTCTTGTCGAACTATTTCAGGAATCCCTCTAATTCGAATGTTATTACGTCTGGCTCTATCCTCCATGTCGGCGACTTTATATTCCAGGAATCCCTCTAATTCGAATGTTATTACGTCTGGCTCTATCCTCCATGTCGGCGACTTTATATTCCAGGATCTTCATTTTTGCTTCTAGTTTGATATCTGCTGTGTGAAGATTCTTATTGTCCTCTTGAATTTCTTCTATAGCTTTGGACTGTTGATTTAATTTATCTGAGATGGCAGCTTGGGGTATTTTGACACTTTTCATGTAGCCATTTTACCACCAACCTTTTGGTGATTTTTCACACAGACTGCAATTCAGGTAACCATTTCCTGAAAATGTGAATGGGTAATGCCAAATAACACCTCAATATGTGTTCAGCAACATCTCTTGAGTACAGAGATACCACCCATGTATAGGTTTGCCAGCTTGTTTGGGAGTAAAAAAGCCACATTCCCTGTGTTGTCTAGTTTTGAAAAATATGTACATGTCAGGGGTCATTCATGGATTTAGTACAGATATCAGTGTGACAATGTCACTATCGCTAATTTTGAAAAAAAGGATTTTGAAATAGCTTTTCACTACTTATAGTTCTTGTCCTGTAACTTGAATAAAACAAAGAACATAAACATAAAACATGGGCTGTTTCTGAACTCAGGACAAATATTAGAAACTATTTAGCAGTGTTTTTTGTTGTCTTTTGTAGATGATTATATGATTTTTTTGTTTTTTTAAGTCAGAATTTTTTTTGGGCCATATTTATATTTATTTTTTATATAAAATTATATGCTATTATCAAAATAATGGTATCAAAAGAAAGTCCCTCTTATGCCGATAAAAACAATAAATACCGTATTTGCTCGAATATAAGATGAGGTTTTTTTCAGAGCAAAGGTCTTTCAAGGTCGTCCTATAATCTGACCTCAAATTGAGGTCAGATTATAAGACTAGGATGTGGGGACCTGGATCCCCCTCTCTAACAGCAGGGGAATGTCTGCGCGATGAGCGCAGACCTCCCCTGCTGCCGCCTGGCACGACCGCTTCGTCATAAAAGTCCCGGCGGTCGTGCCGGGCGGCAGCAGGGGAGGTCTGCGCTCATCGCGCAGACATCCTCCGCTGCACCGCTAGCCACCAGGGAGAATCGGGCAGCTGGGGGATGTCTTCACGATACGTGCAGACATCCTCCATGCTGCCCGACACGGCAGTCTATTATGACGGACCAGCTGTCCGTCATTATAGACTGCTGTGTCAGGCAGCATGGAGGATGTCTGCACGTATCGTGCAGACAACCCCCGGCTAACCCCACTAGCCACCAGGGAAAGAAACCAGGTGAGGGGGGTGGGAGGAGACACAGGGGAGGGGGGGGGGAGAGACACAGACAAGGGGGGGAGAGGGGGAAGACAGACAGACAAGGGGAGGGAGGGGGGAGACAAACAAGGGGAGGGGGGAACATAGAAAAGGGGAGGGGTGATAGATAGAGACAAGGGGAGGGGGGATAGAGATAGACAAGGGGAGGGGGGAAGAGATGAGGGAGGTGGAGAGAGAGAGAGAAGTTTGGGGAGGAGAGAGAGACAACGCTGGGGGGGGGGGGAGAGACAGCTGGGGGAGGGGGAGAGAGGCCGCATTGGCACATAAAAGCAAATAAAAACAAGAAATGCATTTGTACAATATTAATTTTTTATTAAATATTAAAAAGCAATTTACATATATGCAAGTTAAACTTTTTTTCCTATAGGGTAGTCTTATATTCAGGCTTTTAGTTTTTTTCCTAAAGGAATATACAATGTTTGGGGAGTCGTCTTATAATCAAGCAAATACGGTAGTTTGTGTAGGTACACTAAATGAGCGAGAACGAAATTACATCAAACCCAAAACCCCCAGAAATGTTACAACAGCCCATGTCACCAAGCATCAGACAAGCCAAAAAAGACATGTTATTAAGGGCTTAATCCGGAAGAATGGACATTAACAGATACCAACCAGTAACTCCGGTTTATAAAGCCTGCTAAACACTGCATGGAAATAACACACTTATACATATATGTCCCTCTCTCCAAGTTCCAGCATCCAATTGAAGTCCATAGCAACTGAGCATATAAAGAACATTCACTTAATTCACTCAGTATTTGGTTTTAACTGGGTTGCTTAATACAAACTCTCCTGCATACATCATGCCTGCATTTGCCATTGGTGACATAGTGATATAATTAGCTTTAGCAAGAAGGAGTCCATTACAGTAAAGGTCTTTTTGTACATGTATTTAACATAACCATATTTCTAGTTTATAGGTAGTAATGGACACCAGTCAGGATTCAGAAGACACCGGTAAGGTCATGTTCTTTCCGTGCACAGTGTTTAGAGAAACAAAGGTCCCTTGACAGAAAAAAATACCACCAATATGATTTCTTTGATCACGCCCTGGCAGTGTTAGTGTGTGCCAGTGTAAGAATAAGTCTGTGGTTTTTTTGTAGCTGATAGGACAAGAAATTAAAGGCCAGCTGTAACTAGGACAATTTAGCCCTTTTGACTTTTTCCCTGTGCTCTTCAGCTGAAAGACACTCTTTGTTAATGATCTGGTATTTTTACTTTGTGGCTTGCTCCCGTCTTGCTGTTTTACGTCCAGATCGGGACTTGTAGCCTAATTGCAAAGAAATCTGCAATTTGGATACTCAATATGGCCAAATTTGCCTCGAAATTGGCAATTTACACCGATTTCAGCTGCAACTGGCTAATAGAACATAAAATTGTAATAGAATAAAATAAAAAACATTTTTTAATACAAAACATACTAATAATATATAAATATTATATATATAATAAGAATATATATAACATTGATATACTCATTTTTTTTTATTATTAATACATTTATTTTGGTGTTTAGTTACTTAATTTATATTTCTTTTAATTTATTATAATTTATTTTAATAATATTTCATTTTATTTTCCATAATTTCATATGTTTTTTAAAATTTGGCTTATTTCAAGAGGATTTTGGCTAATTTTACAATTGCCAAAGTCCTCCCGAAATTTGGCCTGAAATCCTTCACATAGAAGTCTATGGGAAGGAGAGAGGCTTCCATTTTAATTGGTCGAACTCCAACAATTTGGCGAGTTTGGCTATTGAAATTTCACCAAGAAAATCTTCCATAATGGCCAATTATCATGCAGATTTGGGGCCATCCCAGAGTAACATCAGTGATCCAATTAGTGATTTTATTGTCTGGCTTTAAAGAAATAGGAATTATAAATGCTGGCAAGTCTCAATGAATCCTTCATGTTTTTCTTCAGTTGATTGTTATTCCACAGAAGCAAATTACCATGGTTCAGTAATAAAATTGTTCTCGAAAACATGACTTACACCTACAATTTTAAACTCTCAGTGAGTTGAGTGAATATAACTCGTAGCAAGGGCCTTTGGGTGGTAAAGGGAGCTTTTCTTAACTAAACAAAGCTACCATTGGTAGAGCCGCAGACACAAAGAAGAGGAATGCTGCACCTCTACCATTCTCAGGACACCAGAATGAGAAATGCCAGTTAAGTATACGATTAAGAGGAAATAGCCAAAAAAGGCAGGAACTGTGGGAAGTCACTGGAGAAATGTCAATTTAATTAGAATCAAGTGAGAAAAGCCAGGTTCATGCACAGAAAGACAGGATCAGCAACAGATAAAAGTAAGCCTAGGTCAGGAATAGGGACAAACAGCAAAGTTGTTTAAGCCAGGATCATGCACGTAATATCAGGAACAAATTCAGAGTCAGGATATAGCCGAGGCCTGGAGAGGAAACAAATAACAAAGTCAGGCAATGACATGGGTTAATACACAGGAATCAGACAAAAATACACCACAACAAGAGAAACTAGGAAAGCAACTCTTTAGCAGGCAAGCAGAAGAAAAACTAAGGTTTTTTTTTGTTTTTTTTTTTAACAAGGCTTCAAATCTCCCACCTGATTGGAGAGACAGGAAGAGCATTATAAAACTGTCTCTTTAATTCATGCACAAAACATCCAAAGGTCCCCACACAGATGGCATTTCGACTGAAGTGATGCTGCTGGTGGAGCCAAGAGGATTGCCCTGTCGGCTCCACGGAGTAGGAGGATGTGGCGGTGGAGAGAGGTTCATAGTTGCCAACATCGGCCATGTTTCCAGGGACAAGTTTGTGTTCCACATGCTGCAGACAGAGCATACAAAGTGCAACCCAGCAGTATGTAGGATGGATATACGCACAATCCAATTAATTAATCATTTGAGATCTCCACCCTGATTAATTAATTGGATGCTGTCTGTGTGTATATACATCCTACATGCTGCCGGGCTGCACTTTGTATGGTCTTTCTGCAGCATGTGGAGCAAATATGTGTCCCTGGAAACATGGCCAATGTTGGCAACTATGGAGGTTGGCAAGGGGTGATGGTGAGAAACGGATTATCCAGATGAAACTGCCTTTCTGCTCAAAGCTGTCCCTGGGTCTCGCTCAAAATAGACATGGATATAAATTGAGAATTAATTTCACATCCTTACAATTATGGGAATGTCCCAAACACCAAACTCTTTCATTTATTGTCAAGATGACAGAGTTACTTATAAATAAGACATACTTTAGTTATCGTAATAATTTTTTATTGATGTTAAGAGACTTTCTAAAGATGGACTGCCTTCATTCATGCACTCTGTCTGTGCTAAAAGCAATAATGTATTATACGTATGGATGATCTTAGTGACCAGAACAATTTTCTAATTACTTGTTCATATTTCAAATGGCGTCTTCAATTTAATGACATCATTAGATGAGTCATCCATTATTTTTATAGTTTTGTACACAACAGCTTAGACATAGAACCTTCGTTGAATAGTTTATTAGTAATATGTTGCACCAATCAACATTTCCTGCATAAATAATACGATATAGGAATCTTGTCTGCAATTTATAATCTAAAATCATATATGTATCAGGAATTTTTACTAGCGAGATGAACATTTTGTATATCCAAGAGGTGATGTATAAATATTGGTGTTATGTCTATGTCCATATTCTGATTCATCAGGTATGATTTTTCTTGCTGTGTGTCTTGTATAATTATTTTATACGTATACAAATGGCTCATAATTGTGTTTTTTATTCTCATGCCTATGAGTTAGCGCTAGTTTATAGAGCGGAACGCGTAAAGTGTATTTTGGTCTGCACTGAGGTGTGGGTGACACTGAACGGTGAATACAATAGAGAATTATTTATCACTTATGTTTGGATCAATTTCTTCACCATGTGAGGAGTGCTGATGATGTTCTGTTTCTTCCAACATATAAAAATGACTCATAATTTTATTTTTTATTCTCATAATGCATGTGCACTGCTTTTATGACCAAAACACTTTTATGACAAACCCAGAATGACACATTGCACCTTTAATAATTTTTTTTTATTACTGTTGCTTTAATTGCAGGGTATTGTCGGATTATTAATAACCATAAAAATATGAATATGAGTTATTAATTATGAATCATAAAAAATATGAAAATTAATGATTCATATACATGGGTCCGACTAAAAATGCCCATATCAAGAATTCGTTATGTATGTAAGAGTTTGGATGACGTTTTTACAAAAGTAAATATAATGCAACAATTATAAAATAATAATGAATTTATTGAACATAGAATAAAGATCAAACGGTAAGCAAAATAGCATAACAACAAAATACAATCTCAATAGATGTTAATTATAATTCACATGTATGACTTATAACATAAGTAAGTAGGACAAAAAATTAAATATGCAGCTCTGTCCCTATATCAACATACATGTAGAATACTTTATTATGCAGTACATTTCTAACCGTATGATGGCCATGCATTTTATTTAGATACAACTTACAATGTTTATGATTAGTATTTAAAATGGTTAATGATAGTACACCATAATTACCTACAAATTACCAACATATACTCTGCTTAGGTGAGGTAATATTACTAAATCAATCACTACTCAAGGTGGCTATTTATTAATCTGCTCGGTAAATGATAATGTATGTATTCTAGCTTAGACTTTAAGAATGGGAATATTAGATAATCTCTGGAGATTAGATATGACATATTTGGGTAAATAGCTAGACTATAAGAACTTATGGTTCTTGGTAATATCTATAGGATATTCCTCTGGCTTCCTTCTGCAGAAAGGATGACAGATAAACATCAGGCTAACATATAGATCCCAGAAATTGTGGGATTTAAGTTAAATTTACCCAAATATATATGCTAATGTCATCCATAAAAATGAGATTATGCTAGAAACAAATTACCACATTTATACATTACCGGCAGAGGTTGGTTTGCAGTTGAGACTCCTTCAATTGAAGAATGGAGTGATGGGAGTTACTCCTGGGACTTAGCTCAATACTATTGGTATGGAGATTTATATTGTTATAATGAACATGTGCTATTAAAAGCCTCATATTCCTGAGTCCTCTCCAGAAGGAGAGAGACTCAGCCCTTTTCTAAAACATTCCCATCTCCCAAAATCAGTCCCCCCAGGTCTCTCAGGTATCTCCCGTCCTTTCCCTTCTACCCCTCCAGTACCAACTTATCAACCAAACCTTATCTCAGACTCACACCCTGTTTCTGTAACTTCTAGCCAATTGAATGGATGGGTGTATTTAATTTAAATGAGATGATGTCATGGTTTATAGCTACACCTGGATTGTGAGTATAATATAAGACAATATATGTTTAAATGTCTAAAAGTGTTAATACAATTTGAAATTAGAGTAAATATGTATCATATTCTTATCATTGCACATTAAATAAAATGTATAATAAAATATATACCACACTAATAAAACAATAAAAACAATATTCTAATTAATATGTAGGATTAATTATACTTTACATTTGTATTAGTGAAGGTATGATATAATATATTTTATTGGGTGATTTGAATCCACTAGGTGTATTTATAATAAGCCTTATTAGAATCCTAATGAAATCAAAAATCCCAATAATCTCAGTGTGTCTGTGTCTGTCAGTTTCTGCCAGTTTGGGTGGGCTAGCAAGTTGCAGAGAAGCCCCCCTTCTCCTCTAGTATGTACACAGCTGTGTCTGCATCAGTACAATGAGATGTAATAAACCTTGCACAACAATGGCCCCCTTATCTGTTCCAGTGATACTATGAACTTATCAGTAAAATATTTGGTTACAGATAACAGAGTTAGGAATGTGGAAG
Source organism: Pelodytes ibericus (assembly GCA_036172795.1). NCBI lineage: Eukaryota > Metazoa > Chordata > Amphibia > Anura > Pelodytidae > Pelodytes > Pelodytes ibericus. The sequence continues at coordinate 158,459,699 of CM069861.1, read as the reverse complement.
ACTTTCCTTTTATCCTCAGGGACACAGAATAAGATTTTAACACAGAGAAGGATATCCCAAAACTGTCACAAAATGGAGGCTGCTGGCATCCATCTTGTTATACTTTGCTTCTGCTTTATTCATATGTACCAGTCTCGAGATTACTGATCAATACCTCTGACAATTCCCCCCTAATTGGAACCAATAATTCTTAAGAAAATGATTGTGTTTCAAATTAAGAAGTAGGTATTTGGGACTGGTTAAAATTCATAACTCTGGACCTTTAGCTTTAATCTGCAAAGCAAACTCTATCTTCGTGACTTCAGTCACCAAACAACTGGAAATATAAAAATTGAATGGCCTTGTAGCAACGTGGATTCTTCGGCCTTTAGCTGGTTGACAGCACACTTGGGACACAGATTTCCTTGCTTGTCCGGCACTTGGCTACAGGAACTTGAGAGCGATGTCTTGCGGCGGCAGGTCTCTTCTGGCGACTTGATATCTGTTATGTTGAACCTTTTCTTGATGGGATGTCGTTGGATCAGACTGCTGGGTACATCTAGAGATGAATCCCCCTTTTCCTTCTGGATAGACCTTGGATTTCTTTGGAGCTTTTGGATGATGAGCTTTGCATCACGATTCGCTTTGTCCAGAAAGTCCTGTCCCCGAAGTAGGATCATCTCGACTTACGTCATCTTGTCTTTAGTCATCATGCAATCCCCATGAATTTGGGCTTTGATATATGAATCTAAAATTAAGGAATCAACAAAACAGTATAAGTACATTTGTGCCAGAATTGAGAATACATATATACCTGACTTAGGCCCGATGAGATCTGTCATATACTAGCCAATTACTAAATATGGAAAATGCTAGCTTATTCTAGCAAGAAAAATATATAAAACATGGGAGAACTATCTTTACTAGGTTCACTATATCCTGAATTTATTCCACTTAGGGGATATATTACACATAGGAGTGATCATCTAGGCAGAGTATCTCTGATATTTGTTATAATATGGGTACAAGAAAACATAATGTTAGTAACAGATGAGAGACAAACAAGTGGATTAATAAACCCCTGTTTATACGATACCAATCTGATCTTCATCTGATCTTGTGTTGATGTTTCTTTACTGTACCCGCAGTGGTGTTTAAACTTTCTTTCTGGGAATCCCCCCTTGGAAGATGGGGTCCTTCCAGCATAGGAACAAATGATTAGCTGTTAGATTACCTATTAAGATAAACAAAAAGAACACTGCCCCGCAAAGTTGTTGAAAAAAAACAAAACAAAAACAACTCTAGGTCAATGTTATTAGAATAACCTGTAAATAAAAATGTGTTAAATTATATTAAACATAAATTATGTTTAATTAAATGATCTTGCTTTAGGTAGGTGGTTAAAGTGTGTTAGCTTCTTCTATCATCGTGCTATCTTTATGGAGATGAGTTCACTATATGTGAGTAAATTTTCACTCTTTGACCTTTCTGCAGCTTCGTGACCCTTTGGAAAGAAACTGACAGGCATTACCCACCTGCCCCCCTTCTCAGGGGCTTCTTGATTGCAGCATCTCGCTGACAATTTGTGACTAACCCTTTCAAGGTTGAATCCTAAATATTCAATCACTAGGTAAACGCACACGTTAGGAAGTGAACTATCTTAATCCTGGATAGGCTGAAAAATAGATGAGAAGTTAGATACACAGATTCCCCATCTAGTAAGAAGCGATGGTTTAAACATTTAACAACATTTTAACAATAGGCTTATGGTCTTAACACTGTAAAATAAAACTTTGGTTACAATAGACATTACAGGATGCAGTTTAACAACTTGATTACCTAGTGTTTAATTTAACCTCTATTGCTGAGTTTTATTGGGTCATGCTGGGTGTTTCAGGGTTATTTCTTTATCCAGCCACGCTTTGAGCTAGTTTACTTACCTGCTCTTGTAAGAGTACCATTAGATCATCATCCAGGTTATTCACCTGAGTATATATTTAATTTCTAGGTTTACGGCTATGCCTCCAAGTATTGGAGGTAGATGGCTGAGCTTGATGGGAGCTATAAGAGTCAGTATCTCTGTCCCCCTAGGCATATCAGATCTGTGGCCCCTCCCGTGATTACCCTTATGGGGATGTGGGTGGCTGAGTCTGTGGGGAATTATCAGGATCAGTGTCTCTGTACCCTCTAGGCAGACCAGACTTATGGCCCCTTCCATAATTTTCCTTATAGGATGTGGGTGGCCCCTCTCTATCCTTATAGTAGGTATAGGGCTTAGCTTTATGGGAGTTATTAGATTCAGTGGCCTGATTCAGCCAAGGCATGATAGGCCTTTGGCTGCTATATCTGAGGATGCCCTTAAGATTAGGATACTGGTACTTAACTGGGGCGAGTTTAACTCTTTCCTGCCTTGCCAGCTTAGGAGACTTGGCTTTTTGAGCATAGCTCACTTTCTGGGGTTTAAATCCCAGATGGGGTCTACCTTGGGCTCTACACCATCTGCTTCTTAGGCCGAATCCTATGTGGGCCAAATTCTAATGTGACCTCCTGGATTACCTTATGACAATTTTGGAAATTCCTATTTATCATAGATCTAAAGAAATTGTGGTACTTACTATCAAAGACCCATGTTAGTAATTTAATGTTATCTGAGTCTGAGTACAGATTCAGAGATTACAACTCAATATGGTTAATTATATTAGATAACCCTTCCAGGCTAAATTTGGGAACCTGGGAATAGAGAATAATACACTGTGTGTTAGACTTGTATGTGGGTATTTGCTTGCAACTCCTTGTGGTGAATACACTGTATTGGGAGTGCCACTTATAGGTATGTCTACCTGCCAGGGGTAAGTTAGCCCTCTGGGGCAAGTAGTACCTGTCCTCACTGACCTCATTTTGTACACTATTAGAGAAACTGTCATTATCAGAATCTCCTGATCTCATGCTGATGGCTTCTTCATCAGATATCCTGATGTTAACCCTTTGGGGCTTGCCTGCATGAGCTTGGGATATATTAGTTTTAAAAGGGTTTGGGTCACCTGTGTTTTTCTGAACCAATACAAATGAATGCATTTGATTTATTTGGTTCTTTATTGCCTGCATTTGCATATTAATGCTCTCTTGCAGGGGATTATCTGTGACTCTGGTGGGTTTAACCCCTTCAGTGCCAGATCAGAGATTTTTACTGAACATGGGACACATTATTTTGGGGCTTTTGGCATGTCTTTTTTTTTTTATTTGGAGAGAGCTGTACAGGTTTCTGTACTTTTTAAAGCTCTTCTATATCTTTACCCAAATTCAAAACTATGAATCTTGAGAGTCAATCTGCTCTTAACACAAACATTTTGGACAGGGTGCCAGATTGGCCTGTAACACAGTTATGTGACTACATTTCCCTTCTAGCTGTGTTGTCAATAAGCATATCACATTTATGAATACATTTCTTTTAACATCTTTTTCCTCACACATGCATGTCAGAAAACTTTTAAACAGAGTATCATCATTAAAGTTCTCTGTCTGAATGTGAATTTCTTTAATCCATTTCTTGATATCTGACTGACGATTTCAGTCTTTGTGCATGTTTTAGATACTGTGTATTTTACTGGGATTCTCTGTTACAGAATTATTTCCCAGGGAGTTACTAAATGGCTACTCATATTGATCCTATTACAACAATATATAGCAATGTAATTCCAATACCTAATTCAGTACTATGAGCCCATAGAATGAAGTTAGACAGGGTACTCTGGATTACAATTAATTTACAGTTTGTAAAAACGCATCAAATCTTAAATACATCTCAGCAAGTGCCTCCATAAAATGTCGGATTATTAATAACCATAAAAATATGAATATGAGTTATTAATTATGAATCATAAAAAATATGAAAATTAATGATTCATATACATGGGTCCGACTAAAAATGCCCATATCAAGAATTCGTTATGTATGTGAGAGTTTGGATGACGTTTTTACAAAAGTAAATATAATGCAACAATTATTAATAAAATAATAATGAATTTATTGAACATAGAATAAAGATCAAACGGTAAGAAAAATAGCATAACAACAAAATACAATCTCAATAGATGTTAATCATAATTCACATGTATGACTTATAACATAAGTAAGTAGGACAAAACATTAAATATGCAGCTCTGTCCCTATATCAACATACATGTAGAATACTTTATTATGCAGTACATTTCTAACCGTATGATGGCCATGCATTTTATTTAGATACAACTTACAATGTTTATGATTAGTATTTAAAATGGTTAATGATAGTACACCATAATTACCTACAAATTACCAACATATACTCTGCTTAGGTAAGGTAATATTACTAAATCAATCACTACTCAAGGTGGCTATTTCTTAATCTGCTCGGTAAATGATAATGTATGTATTCTAGTTCAGACTTTAAGAATGAGAATCTTAGATAATCTCTGGAGATTATATATTACATATTTGGGTAAATAGCTAGACTATAAGAATTGATGGTTCTTGGTAATATCTATAGGATATTCCTCTGGCTTCCTTCTGCAGAAAGGATGACAGATAAACATCAGGCTAACATATAGATCCCAGAAATTGTGGGATTTAAGTTAAATTTACCCAAATATATATGCTAATGTCATCCATAAAAATGAGATTATGCTAGAAACAAATTACCACATTTATACATTACCGGCAGAGGTTGGTTTGCAGTTGAGACTCCTTCAATTGAAGAATTGAGTGATGGGAGTTACTCCTGGGACTTAGCTCAATACTATGGGTATGGAGATTTATATTGTTATAATGAACATGTGCTATTAAAAGCCTCATATTCCTGAGTCCTCTCCAGAAGGAGAGAGACTCAGCCCTTTTCTAAAACATTCCCATCTCCCAAAATCAGTCCCCCCAGGTCTCTCAGGTATCTCCCGTCCTTTCCCTTCTACCCCTCCAGTACCAACTTATCAACCAAACCTTATCTCAGACTCACACCCTGTTTCTGTAACTTCTAGCCAATTGAATGGATGGGTGTATTTAATTTAAATGAGATTATGTCATGGTTTATAGCTACACCTGGATTGTGAGTATAATATAAGACAATATATGTTTAAATGTCTAAAAGTGTTAATACAATTTGAAATTAGAGTAAATATGTATCATATTCTTATCATTGCACATTAAATAAAATGTATAATAAAATATATACCACACTAATAAAACAATAAAAACAATATTCTAATTAATATGTAGGGTTAATTATACTTTACATTTGTATTAGTGAAGGTGTGATATAATATATTTTATTGGGTGATTTGAATCCACTAGGTGTATTTATAATAACCCTTATTAGAATCCTAATGAAATCAAAAATCCCAATAATCTCAGTGTGTCTGTGTCTGTCAGTTTCTGCCAGTTTGGGTGGGCTAGCAAGTTGCAGAGAAGCCCCCCTTCTCCTCTAGTATGTACACAGCTGTGTCTGCATCAGTACAATGAGATGTAATAAACCTTGCACAACAATGGCCCCCTTATCTGTTCCAGTGATACTATGAACTTATCAGTAAAATATTTGGTTACAGATAACAGAGTTAGGAATGTGGAAGACTTTCCTTTTATCCTCAGGGACACAGAATAAGATTTTAACACAGAGAAGGATATCCCAAAACTGTCACAAAATGGAGTCTGCTGGCATTCATCTTGTTATACTTTGCTTCTGCTTTATTCATATGTACCAGTCTCGAGATTACTGATCAATACCTCTGACAGTATTGTACCTTAATGCATTAACTACCACAATCTCTAGCAAAAGTATATTTTATGTTGAGTTTTTTCGACATGGGGCATTCCATTCACAGCTGTGAATACCATCTGTACATGTGAGCTTTAGAATAACAATCATTCCATTATTGCACTCTCCACACTTACTGTGCATTACAAATACAATGAACTTGGCACACCGTGCTGCTTGTTATGTTAGTCTATTTCTCCTGGTTTAAATTGCATGTCTGTAGTTGTTATGCACAGCTAGCCTGACAAAGAACCAAGATTGATTTCATATTGGATTTTTTAAAATGATTTTTTTTTTTTTTGTGTGTGGAAAGAACATTTGTCTTTGTGGAGAAAAGGTCCATATTTCTCAGAACATTTTGGTATATTGATTTAGCATCACCCTCATCCCAGGGTTAGACAGTTAACTGTATCTCAAAGTACTCTAGTGGCTTTTAAATCTCAGAAAATTCGGGACCATTATAGAAGTAATTAAACACACGCCTCTTGAGTCACCATTATCGTTAGGCCACAATTCTGCACAGTGTAGAAATGAAAAATGCACAGTATTATATGTATTATTGGAGAGGTTCTTCTTTTAACGCATTGCCAGAAGCCATTAAAATGGGGGAAATTATTATGATTACACAAACAAATAATTTGGGTATATTCATTAATAAACAATAATATGTAATATTTGCAGAGTAAACTGGATAATGTCATATAGACTCCCAAGGGTATTAAATCATGAAAATAATTCACATCAGTATGACAATGTTTTCTGGGGCTTCTATAAAAACCTTTGTTTAGAGGCTACACATCCAATAGCTGTTTTTTGCATATGCCAGGCAGGGCCAGATCCACAGTCTGATCTCGGGAAGGGCACTACACATGTCCATCTGTCTTTTCCTCTCCCCATGTCTGTCTGTCTTTTCCTCTCCACCCATGTCTGCCTGTCTCTCTCTTTTCCCTTCCCATGTCTGTCTCTCTCCTCTTCCTTCCCATGTCTGTCTCTCTCCTCTTCCTTCCCATGTCTCTCTCCACTTCCTTCCTATGTCTCTCTCTCCTCTTCTTTCCCATGTTGGTCTCTCTCCTTTCCCCTTTCTGACTCCTCTCCCTTCCCATGTCTATCTCTCAACTCTCTCCCATCAAATGCATGTTTCTCTCCTATACCCCTATGACTGTCTCTGTGTCCCGCTAACCATGTATATCTTTCCTTCCCTCCCCATGTCTGTCTCTCTCCTATTGGTCCATATCTGTCTCTCTCCTCTTCGCCCAAGTATTTCTCTCTCCTCTTTGCCCAAGTCTGACTCTCTTCCTCCTCTCTCAGGATGTGTTCTCTCTTTTTCCCATCAGTATTCTCGAAAACTATGCTGCTCCCCATTCTTATTGCCGTACAGTCTATAAACGGCATCCATGATACTTTCATATTTCCTTGTGGCCCAATAATATGCCACAATTAGCTTGCCCATTAATATGCCAGTATTACTATACCCATTAATATGCCAGTGCTATTTTACCCATTAATATGCCAGTGTCATTTTGTCCATTAATATGTCACAGCCAATTTGCGCCTTAATATGCCACAGCCAATCTGCCCATTAATATACCACTATTAGCCTGCTCATTAATATGTCAGTGTATGCCCATTAATATGCCACAGTCAATTTGCCCATTAATATGCATTGATATTAATAAAAGCTATTACCCCCTTCCTCAGTACTCACCTGCTGAGTGAGGTTCATTTTTAGACGGCTTTTGCATTACTGCTAAATAATTTTAAAAAAATTAAAAATTCTGTGCCTTACTGGCTGTAAATATTAGGAAAAAATGATAATGATGTCACCCAATAATCATTTTTATTTCTTATTATGCGGCACACTTTAGATGAATCATGGATGCCCCTGGCATACACCATACGACATGAATGGTTCACTTTAGTCACTCCAGCTGATTAAAAATCATCACAATGCTCATTGAAAACAGCTAGAGTGCCTTAAATTCTCCTGCCTAGTTATCCATCGAAGACTAAACTTAAGATCCCCAGCTGTTACCTAAAACCAGCTGCTTAATATCCTAATTGTGATCATGCTCAGTTAGTCATTTGGCATTTCGCTGCTCAGGATAACATAGAGAAAAGTGTGAATCTGTGCCAGTGAAGAGCTGTTAATAAAATTATATTCTTTAAATTTGCTAGCAATATAGCTATCACAATATATATATATATACGTTTTATTTTTATTATCTGCAATGTGATAAAATGTTATTTTTACATGTGAACAGAATTTACTGTAACCATTATGAAGGGCGGTGCATTAAATAAATCTGTGTCCTCTTTGCTTGACCGTTATGTTAACTGGGTGCCACTTATTACTTGTTCTGTCTATGGTATGAACAGCTGCTGCTTGAGAAGACTTTGTCTCAGTTCCAGTCTTTATAACTGAATTCTTTCATTAGTTTTGTAAATGTTATATCCTGCTTGGTAACATCCTGGGAAAACACTCCCTTAATTAAAATTGACCTGCAGCCAATCACAGCAACTGAATGTGTTTAGCTGTTAAAGTACAGTACGGGAAGCTTGCCCATGTCCCCCAATAACCTCCAACCTACCAGATTTTATATATAAAAAATAAACTTTTAGGCTAGGGTTAGGGCTACAATTTCACTTTAGGTAATTCTGAAAAAAAAATGATTAGGCAAAAACAATGCACTACTTGTACTTTTTGCCCTATAATTTTCAAAAAAATAAATTTAGGACAAATATTAGAATCATTTTAGCAGTTTTTTTCATAAGCTTTTGTAGATTTTTCAAGTAAAGTATTTTTTCTTCTCACATTTTCATCATATTTTATTATTTTTTATAGTAAATGAAATGATCAAAATAATGGTATCCTTCTTATCACAAAAAAAAATAATTAATGTGTTGTAATAAAAAAGAAACTTACCTGCCGCCACGAGGTCCGTGCCTCCGCTGCCGCTGCCCCTCGACGAACGCGCAACAAACCGAAACTGCACGCATGCGCAGTACCGCTACACACAGAAAATTAGCATAGCCTTAAGGGCTATACTTATACTTTTTTGGGGACCTATTAGGGGCGGCTTTTACCGCCCAAATTGTATTTAAACCTTCAGTTGCTACTCAGACCTTGCCTGAGATAGTTCCTTGTGGCTTGATCTAGCGTTTATTCTTGATTCTTGATTCTTCGGTTTTTGACTCCTGCTGTGATTTCTGACTCCTCCGTTGTGTTTGACCCGGCCTGCTGACTATCCTATTATCCTGTATTTCCTGCGTATCCCTGCCTCAGTGTGTGGTTGCAATCAGTGTTCCAAGTCCTGGGTGGTCATTTACCTGAGGCTCAACCGTAGGGTATAATACCATTCAGGTGAATAGACACTGTCCTGCCTCCAAACCTGTTGCAGTAAGATACCAGGTCTTCGCATCGCGGATCCAGTCTTCAGATCCTACTCAGTCCGTGACATGTGTGTGCAAAATGAGAAAGAGGCCAATTACTGCTAAACATAAACACAGCATAATAAAAGCCATTGTCCTTAAAAAAACAGTCAGGTCATGAATGTGTTAATAAAATTATTCAGAATAATTATTATGTGAAACTTCACTGTATATTCTAATTGAGCTCTTAGTGATGCTTTTTATAGTGATAAAATGACACTAGTCACTTGCAATATAAATTTTTTAAAAGGACTTATTCTTTGAATTGTTCCATAGATGCTTACTGGCAGGATGTGTTACTGTTACTAAGTGTCATGACTAGAACCTGGAAGTGTAGCGCAGGGATGGATAACAGAAGGCACAGCTGTGGTGTAGAAAGACCAAAATGAGGTACCAAAGGGGTTAGGCAGAAGCAGAGTTGGGGACAGTCCAAATGGTCGGGGCAGGTAGACTAGGATTTTAAGCGGAGAGAGGGAAGCCAAGGTCTGAAGCCACTTTGAGGTGTATTCAATTTTTTTTTGATACAGACATACCTCATAATATGTTGTAGTCTGATTTTCAAATGCAGAAAAAATGATTTCAATGTAAAAGAGGCAGGGCCGATTCTGGGCGGGTGCACGGAGTGCACCGCGCCCAGGCGCACAGGAGGAAAGGCACTCCGATGAGGACCTTACTCCCTCATCCTAGAGGTGCAGCCCGCAGGAGAGCGCCTGCGGTCACTGCACCTCCTAGTCTCATTGAGTACAGCGCGACAGGTGTAAGCTCCACCCCGTCGCGCTGTCTTATTGCGACATCCGGCAGAAGAACTGAATGACGGTGTTCTGCCTCTGCAGACACCCTCCGGAAACGTCCTCCTCCCTGCAGGGAGGGGGACCAATAGTATAACGTGTTATAAAAAAAAAAGAAAAGAAGTGTGTGTGTTTCAATGTGTGTGTGTGTGTGTTTCAATGTGTGTGTGTCAATGTGTGTGTGTGTTTCAAAGTGTGTGTGTGTCAATGTGTGTGTGTGTTTCAATTTGTGTGTGTGTGTGTTTCAATGTGTGTGTGTGTGTGTTTCAAAGTGGGTGTTTCAATGTGTGTGTGTGTTTCAAAGTGTGTGTGTGTCAGTGTGTAAGTATGTGTGTGTGTTTTAATGTGTGTGTGAATGTGTGTTTCAATGTGTGTGATTCAATGTGTGTGTGTGGGTAAGTGTGTGTATTTCAATGTGTGTGTGTGAATGTATCTAAGTGTGTGTGTTTCAGTGTGTGAATGTGTGTTTCACTGTGTGTGTGTATTTGTGTGTGAGTCAATGTGTGTGTTACTGTCTGTGTAAGTGTGTGTAATAAGCGGCTATTTCCCGCCTCCTGCATGGAGGAAAGACTGTGCAGAGGAGACACGAAAGAGCAGCAGCAAGGTGAGTACTGGGGAATGGGGGAGAGGGGGTAATGCTTTTATTTGGAAAACTGGTGGTGGCATGTTAATGGACAAACTGACACTTGCATATTAGTGGGAAAACGGACACTGGCATATTAATGGGAAAACTAACTGTGCTATATTAATGGACAAACTAACTGTGGCATATTAATGGGCAAACTATCTGTGGCATATTAATGGGCAAATTGGCTATGGCATATTAATGGGAAAACTAACAGTGGCATATTAATGGGAAAATTGGCTACGGCATATTAATGGACAAACTAACAGTGGCATATTAATGGGCAAACTAACAATTGCATATTAATGGGCAAACTGTCTGTGGCCTTTTAATGTGGAAACTAACCGTGGTATATTAATGGGCAAACTGGCTGTGGCATATTAATAGTCAAATACAAGGGGATTATGAGGAGGGAGAGACATGGGGAGAGAGATACATGTGAGTTATGAAGAAAAAGAGACAGACAGACATGGGTGTATAGGAAGAGAGACAGACATGCAGAAAAAAAGACCACCATGGGGAGCATGAGGAACAGAAAGATAGACATGGAAAAATATATGGGGTATTAAGGGAGAGATATACATGAGGGTATGAGTGGAGAGAGAGTTAAACATTAGGGTATGAGTGGAGAGAGAGTTATACATGAGACTATGAGTGGAGAGAGAGATATACATGAGATTATAAGTGGATAGAGAGAGATTATAAGTGGTATACATGAGTGTATGAGTAGAGAGAGCGAGATATACATGAGGGTATGAGTGGAGAGCGACATATACATGAGAGTATGATTGGAGAGAGAGAACGACATGGCGGTATGGGAAGAGAGAGACACGTGAGTGACAGGGTGAGCATGGTGGAATATTATTTATCACTCCTTGTGTACTTATGTTCCAGTGATGCTCAGCCAGACTAATGGGAGACTTTGGCTGGTTGGGCATCATGGGAACAGTAGTTAAAACTCACTCTGCTAGCCAGCAACAAGTCTCCCATGTTGCTGGCTGTGCATCATAGACATAAATAAAACCACTACATTGTTTTTACGGCCAAACAAAACAAGTTTGTGTTGGTCCTTCACCTAAAAATAAAGTTTGTGCTCCCCCCCCCCCCACCCCGCCCCAATAATGAAAAATTGGTATGCCTGGAACATACATGTGTAAAGGGGAGGGGTTTATCATATAGCCATGCCCACCTGGGGGTGCCAGAAAAATCCTGCACACAGGCGCCAGTGGCCCTAGGATCAGCCCTGAAAAGACGACTTCTCTAGGCTTTCTCCAGTATCATTCTCAGCTCTTAAAAATGGGCACCCCATCATATCTTGGAATGCAATAAGAGCAAAGCCAAAGAGATGCATGGAAATGCACACAAGGACATGATTGCTGACGTCCCACGCCTGCACATGTGATCATGATCTCTTCATTTGGCTTGCCAGCATTGTTTACTCGATTATTTTCATTGGGGAATTTGCTGGGATTACAGAAATCTGAGCATGCACCTGTTCATGTAGATTTTGCCACATCTAGGTAGAACATGAATCTAACTCTGCATTGAAAAAATAAGGCATGCTTTATGCAGAGTTCTCAGCCAAATGCATGAACAAAAATATTGCTTGTAATGACCCTTTTTATTAAAAACCAAGGTAGAACTGATGCATTTTTAGTTTTAACATATATTAATGAAAATGAATGCAATTTCAACAGGAGATCTTGTTATTGATTGCAACACTTTTTTTTACTTTCTATTTGTGTAGAAGAGCCGCTATTGTGAGTCTTTAATAAAAAATACTTATAAACATGGAAGTTTTTTCTTGTTCGGTGTTGACGTAAATTCTGTAGTATTATGTACGTGTCCCCTCTGACCTTTGTCTAGACACAAATTCAATTTGTAATACCCTTTGATTTCAAATCATACTCTAGACATGTACAGGATGTACTGCTAAGACATTTTTACATAATGCCAGATGCGCATTTATTGCGCAGTTCATTTGAGATTGAATCATTTGCAGAAATCTAGTGCACAATATCAAAAATAAAAGAGGCTAATACAATTTGTGGGTTGAACATGTTTTTGTTTAGCATATCACTGAAATATGGATTACACGGATATATAAGGGTTATAACTCAGGTGTACACTGTATTTGTCTGATTTAATGTGTTAAATTGTTGGAAGCTGGATTTTAAAACTAAATAAGCCAGAGCCAAGATTGTAATATAGTGTTTTACATCTGCTCTTGTTAATATTTCTCCCGGTTGCAGAATGCATTCTTTATCTCTGCTCTGTATAGATGTAAATAATCTATTCTGTCAAGTCAGTCTTCGATATGAAAACATTTATGCCCATAATATATACTTAAGTACAGTACATTTGCTCTCTATATTCCTTTCAGCATTCCCTGATTCTGAATAAATAATCTGATGTGTGGGGAGTTTTCATCAGATGCACCTTGTAAAGTTAAGACAGCCACAAACCTTCAATGGTACTTACAAAACAGGTTAAATCCTAAAATTGTGGTTTTCCGTAAAGCTACATAAATACACCTATCTAACGTCATGCATTATGGCCGGACGACATTAACATTACTGGTATATACCTCCCAACATTTCCGCCAGCGAATTAGGACACAGAGGTGGAGCTTGGGAGGTTGAATGTTACCAGTAAACAATTTGCTCAAGTCCAATCCTAAATTTATGGAGGCAATGGTAGCAGCATGCAAGGTTTTTTTTTCTTAAAGTAGCAGGGTTTTTTTGGGGGCATTTTGTGCCGCCCCTTAAAGGCATACAAGGCAAGTGGCGCCCTAGGCACTAGGCCACTAAATACAGTGCTGGTTAGGACCCACCAATAGAGTACTTTGACATAGTTGTGAGTTGTGGGCTAAGCATAATAAGGCCAAATGGTGTGACTAAATCACAAATACTTTCATCTAGGATAGGTGCTTTTAAAATACCTTGCAATTCTTGTTTGTGTGCTTAAATTTCTATGGATTGTGTAAACATTTTGGTCGTGTCAGCAGCACAATGTATTAAGTATGCTGGTTTATGATTGTGTTCACCATTCCCTTGTCCCTTTTGAATCAGAAACTAAGGTTTCCAGAGCACTGTGAAACTCTCAAAATGTTAGATGACATGAAACATCACACAGTCATCTCCAAATATTCCTCATTGCCTTCTGGCAACCCTACCAGGAGCTCAGGAGTATCTTTCCAGGAGGAGTTACATTCTTCAAAGACAGATTCAAAGACATTCTAGATACCGTTGGGATCCGTGGTATTATCCATTTTTTGGCATGGGATTATTATATTTTCTTATAAATGTATACCCATGGAATTTATGTTTTAAAGAAGGCTTCACAGTCACTTCATTAGTTGAAAGAATTCTAGAGGATGTCACGATTCCAAACAAATCCCTTGGGTGCTCGCTGTGTAAGGGTTCTTATCTGAATGGTATAAATAAAACTGTTGTATGTGGATTATAGTATCATGTTGGAAGCATGCACTAATAAGACATTTCAAATTGCATTTTCATTCTCTTAGGAACATTTTAATTTTACACTCCACATTAACAGTTGACAATGAGAACATGATAATTACCCTGTTATTTTGTTCATAAAAAGAAGCTTTTAAGTCCTTTTGACTTCAACTCGAACAAATCAAGAACAATTGTTAGGACATTATGTCATTTCTCTTCTGATTGAACATATAGTTATTTTAACAAAAGAATTATATAATTGTATATATACACAGCATGCATTATATCATTTTAATTTTTTTTGTGTGAAAGTCCAGGGGATTATAAACTACGTTATGAGATTATTAACTCAGGGCTTGACAAACTTAATTTAGTTTTAGGAACCAGCTAAAAAATGTAGGAGCCAGACAATGGCACATCATAAATGCACAGACACAGTTGCATACAAACACCTCACATACACAGCCAGTTACATACATACATACATCACATACACAGCCAGTTACAAATATATACACACACACACACACACACCACATACACAGTCAATTACATACACACACATCACATACACAGCCAGTCACATATATACACACACACACACAGCAAGTTACATACACACACAGCCAGTTACATACACACACACACAGAGTTACAAACACACACACAACCAGTTATATACACACACACACACACACACACAGCCAGTTACATACACACACACACACCCAGTTACATACACACACACACACAGCCAGTTACATACACACACAGCCAGTTACCTACACACACACATAACCAGTTACATACACACATCACACACACATACAGCCAGTTACAGACACACACACATCACACACACCATCACACACACATCATCACACACACAGCCAATTAAATACACACAAACACAAACACAGCCAGTTACATACACACAACTAGTTACACACACACACACATATTACACACACAGCCAGTTACATACACACACACATCACATACACAGCCAGTTACATACACACACACATCACACACACAACCAGTTACATATACCCATACATATCACACACACACAGCCAGTTACATACACACATAAACACAACCAGTTGCACACACACATATTACACACACACACACTCAAACAGCCAGTTACATACACACACACCACAGCCAGTTACATACACACACAGCCAGTTACATACACACACACACACACACACACACACAGCCATTTACATACACACATAACACACACAGCCAGTTACATACACACACACAGCCAGTTACATAGACACATACATATCACACACAGCCAGTTGCATACACACACACACAACCAGTTACATACACACACATATCACACACACAGACAGTTACATACACACACATCACATACACAGCCAGTTACATACACACACACATCACATACACAGCCAGTTACATACACACACACATCACACACACTACCAGTTACATACACCCATACATATCACACACACACACAACCAGTTACATACACACATACACACAACCAGTTACACACACACATATTACACACACAGCCAGTTACATACACACACACATCCCATACACAGCCAGTAACACACACACACACACACACAATTACATACACACACAGCCAGTTACACACACACACACAACCAGTTACACACACACACACAAACAGCCAGTTACATATACACACACACCACAGCCAGTTACATACACACACAGCCAGTTACATACACACACACACACCGCCATTAACATACACACATAACACACACAGCCAGTTACATACACGCACACAGCCAGTTGCATACACACACACACAACCAGTTACATACACACACATATCACACACACAGCCAGTTACATACACACACACACACACACACATCACATACACAGCCAGTTACATACACACACACCACATCACATACACAGCCAGTTACATATACACACACATCACACCACATCACATACACAGGCAGTTACATACACACACACATCACACCACATCACATACACAGCCAGTTACATACACACACACACACCAGGTACATACACATCAAACCACATCACATACACAGCCAGTTACATATACACACACACACACACACACACACAGCCAATTACATACACATCACACTACATCACATACACAGACAGTTACATATATATATATACACACACACACACACACAAATACAAACATACACACACACACACAGCTAGTTACATACACACACACACACAGAGCCAGTTACATATACACACACTGCCAGTTACATACACACACACAGCCAGTTACATACACACACACACAGCCAGTTACATACACACACACAGCCAGTTACATACACACACAGCCAGTTACATACACACACACACAGCCAGTTACATACACACACACAAACACAGTTACATACACACACACAGCCAGTTACATAGACCCACACAGTCAGTTATGTACACACATATCACACAGCCAGTTACATACACACATCACATACACAGCCAGTTACAAACACACACACATCACACCACATCACATACATAGCCAGTTACATACACACACAGCCAGGTACATACACACATATCACACAGCCAGTTACATACACACACACATCACATACACAGCCAGTTACATACACACACACATCACATACACAGCCAGTTACATACACACACACAGTTACATACATACACAGCCAGTTACACACACACATCACATACACAGCAAGTTACATACACACACACACACACATCACATACACACACACACATCACATACACTGGGCCGGTGCAAGGATTTTTGTCTACACAGGCGAAGGTGCATTTTGGTGCCCCCTCCTCTAACCTGCCACACCACCAACCCTTCATACATTTTATATATTTAAAAGTATAATGTATAGTGTGGAAAATAAATATATCTAAATATTAAACTCGCATGCTCTAAATTTGTCACACATTGAAACCCTTAAACACAAAGACAACCTTGCAGTCACACCCTTACACAGACACACTTACCACTTACACAAACACCCTTACACAGACACAGTGACACACTTACACACACACTCCCTTACACAGACACAGTGACACACTTATACACACGCACACTCCCTTACACAGACACAGTGACACACTCCCTTACACAGACACAGTGACACACACACACACACACACTCCCTTACACAGACACAGTGACACACTTACACACAGACACAGTGACACACCCTTACACGGACACAGTGACACACTTACACACACACACACACACACACACTCTTACACAGACTTAGTGACACACTTACACACACACCCTTACACAGACAGTGACACATTTACACACACACACACACCCTTACACAGACACAGTGACACACTTACACACACACACCCTTACACAGAAAGTGACACACTTACACACACCCTTACCACTTACACACACAGTGATACCAATACATACATAACCTGAGACACATTATTTTGCCCCTCAATATGCCATTCTTGTGCCATTTAATATGCCAATATTTGCCCCTCAATATGCCATTTAGTATGCCAGTATTTTGCCCCTCAATATGCCATTCTTTTGCCATTTAATATGCCAGTATTTTCCCATCAATATGCCATTTATTATGCCAATATTTTGCCCCTCAATATGCCATTTAATATGCCAGTATTTCCCCCTCAATATGCCAGTATTTTCCCCTCAATATGCCATTTAATATGACATTATTTTGCCCCTCAATGTGCCATTCTTTTGCCATTTTATATGCCAATATTTGCCCCTCAATATGCCATTTAGTATGCCAGTATTTTGCCCCTCAATATGCCATTCTTTTGCCATTTAATATGCCAGTATTTTCCCATCAATTTGCCATTTAATATGCCAATATTTTGCCCCTCAATATGCCATTTAATATGCTAGTATTTCCCCCTCAATATGCCAGTATTTTCCCCTCAATATGCCATTTAATATGACAGGATTTTGCCCCTCAATGTGCCATTCTTTTGCCATTTTATATGCCAATATTTTGCCCCTCAAAATGCCATTTAATATGCCAGGATTTTGCCCCTCAATATGCCATTTAATATGCCAGGATTAAGCCCCTCAATGTGCCATTTAATATGCCATGATTTTGCCCCTCAATATGCCATGATTTTGCCCCTCAATATGCCAGGAGTTTGCCCCTCAAGGTGCCAGGAGTTTGCCATTTAATATGCCAGGATTTTGTCCCTCAATATGCCATGATTTTGCCCCTCAATATGCCAGGAGTTTGCCCCTCAATGTGCCAGGAGTTTGCCATTTAAATGCCAGGATTTTGCCCCTCAATATGCCAGGATTCTGCCACCCTCCTCCCCCTTCCACAGTACTTACCTCCTTCCTACAGGTGCAGGTCCGCAGCTGTGAGGGAAGCGTTGTGCATCCCCCTCCAGCCACGCGGCTTCAATAAAGTTTGTTTAAAAAAACAAAAAAAACTCCGGTCACATTTTTAAAAAAAATCAAACTTTATTGAAGCCGCGCGGCTGGAGGGGAGCGCACAACGCTTCCCTCACAGCCGCAGACTGGCTTAACCTCTGATGGCGTGCCTGGGGTGCGCCGGCGATATTTCCACACCCCCTCCCTTGTGGCGCCTTAAGGCAGCCGCCTGTGCTGCCTTACGGTAGCACCGGCCCTGCACATACACAGCCAGTTACATATACACATCACATACATACACACACACATCATATACACACACACATCACATACACAGCAGTCAGCAGTGTTTTTAAAGAAAAAATGTATTTCTTATGGTTTCTTCCCTCCCTGCTGCTTTACCTCATTGCAGGGGAGGGGGACATTTATGCTGCAGCCGGATCTCATTTAGCTTTCTGCTGAGTGCCGTGTTGTCACAGCACTAGTGCTTTGCGCTGTCCACACAGACTTTTCCCTCTCGCGCTGCGCTGGAAGAAAAAAAGGGATGGCAGCGGCAAGGTCTGATTTCCTGGTCGCCATGGCGACCTGGCGCCCCGGGTTTGTCGTGCCCTGTATTAACTGATAATGAGGAATTGCAGCAGCATCTTTTCCATTCTCTGATTATATTGTATGTTCCATCTCTGTCTCCCTAAAATACTGTGTGTTATTCTTCTTCCAAGGTATATGTGTTTGTTTCTATTGCACACTTCAAGGTACAGCAACAAAAAATATTTAACGTGAGATAGTTAACAATGACCTTGTATCCTTTTGTCTGTGGAAATGCATGCCCAAAAATAAAATATAAATAATTTTCAGTGATGTAAAAAAAGACTTACGGGCTGAGAGTCAGCATTTTACTCCTGTTTAACATTAAGGGGAAAACCAACCATTTTACCCTCCTTTTAGGACATTCGGGGAGATAACAGTGACCATGTGATACTCTTAATACTTTGGTGGTGAAGAATTTGGACGACTGTATATTATTGACACATTATAAATGCCTTTTATTGTGATCCAGATGGAAAATTCCAGATTCACACTGGACTTGTTAAAGCAGAATGTATTGAATTCATGGTATTAAATTTGTCCTTATACTCTGGAATCTGAGTGGTTTGATCATAAAAACCTAAAAAGTGTCCTTAATAAGTCATGTCTGAATCTGACATTCTTCTAAATGGTTGGCTTTTAAAGACTGTATATGAATTGGTGAGTTGTATAATTCTCTTTTTATGAATTGCGCTGTTTAACACTATTCTGCTGAGTGGAGTCATAGTTACAATGATTCATGAATAAGACCGAGGAGGGTGATTTGCACCCATAAAACTCTTTATGGAATTGTTGGTCTGCCAATCAATGTGACGTTGTTGGTGATGTTCTATAATGAGAATTTAAAAAAAAATGCTCTCTCAACCCCACTGTCCAGTTAATGAGAAGGAGTAGAGAGAAATCATCACCTCCCTTTCCAGTATTTTTCCCCATAACTTTCCACAGGAGAACTCCGGCTTGCCTGTTTTTAAACCATTGGGTAGCATGGGTTAAGAAAAGAGTGTGCAGAGCTTTTTGGGCTGTTCCTGACTATTCCCTGTTTTTTTCACTTTTTATTTTCTTATGTATTAAATATATTTATTTTTAAGAAAATGTACCGGTTTAAAGTTGTCGCCATGTAATTGCATGCTGTATTCCTTTACAAAACCAAATTAATGTATATTTTGTTTTAGGGAAAGTATGTTAAAATGTAGATTCCCTTCACCCTTAGCTACTGAGACAAAATGCATTAGCTGACATTTTGTCTAGAATGTTCGTCCATAAGTGTAGCATTAAAGTATAGATAAATCAGGCTGCATTTATATAGATTTGTCTACAAATATGGTATGTCTATTCAGCTCTATTAGTTAAGTTAGCACTGCTAACATTCGAGCCTGTGTGAACTAACTCAATGTATTTTGATGCATGTTTTGTGTCTGTGTACAGGGAGAGCAAAATGTCTGTACAAGTCCGTACTACGTCTGGGGTAAGGTCTGTGAAGATCCACAGAACATCATTAAATTGTCTGTTACAAAGTCCGGTAAATGTCAATGTTAGCGCTAATCCCTGTCTGGCTAATTTGAAAAAATCAATGGACCACTATTATTACCAGAACAATCTAGCAAAGAGTATTTCCATTTTCAAAATTTGAGATGTCTGTGCTAATTATTTGTTAATCACATGAATAGGACATAACTGAAATTGCCTTTTTATTGTCATTTGATTTTCTTCACAAGAAAGATGTTTGTAGTTTTGGAGGGAAATGTTTATTTATGGAAATCTCCTGGCAAAGAATGCACATCATTATCACAGCATCTCAATACTTTACCAGCTGACTCCATTCTCTAGGCATTGCCCACAATTAATTTTTATCTCAGCCTGAATTCGGCATTTTGCTGAGAGAAAATGTCTTTCAAATTCGATAATACACAGTTGCAGCTAATTCTGTGAGTATTCTCCCTCTAGTTAAATTTATTTAAATAAATGTCTAAAAAATATTTATTCAGAAATATAAATACTTAGTTGGATTTTCCATTCTAACTGCAGTAGTAATGATTATAAAGAACAGTTATATGCTTTGTAAGGTGAGAAATTATTTGTCACTTGATAAGGCATGATAATCTAACTGCTGGTAGGGGTATGAGTTAATCACTGACAAAGAGATGAGTTAAGGTTTGGTTGAGTTGGGTTGATTGGTTATCAGCAGAAAGCAGTCAAATCTAAAATGCTATTTTCGAAGCATATATTGCACTGGAGGTTACCTGTGTGTGTGACAAAGGATATTTTGTGGCTTGTCGATACCAAAATTTGAAATACTTAAGGTTGCTGAAACTTTTCCGACACTAAACTGAAAGTGTCAACAGCAGGGACGTATCCTGCCAAGGAGAGACAGGTGTGCTCCGAACACAAAGCACCCCCCCCCCCCCAAAAAAAATTACGAAATATAACTGAGAGGCCAACAGCAATATGAATTCAGAAAAAGTCACTCACTCTATAGTCATTTCGATCAGCACGAAAATTATACGAGAATAACTTTGAATACTTTTCGTGCTGGTCGAATCGACAACTGAGTGAGTGATTCTGATGCCGAATTCATGCAGCTGTTGGCCTCTTGTTTATGTATTGGATCTTTTCAGGGTTTGTGTGCTTTGT
This sequence comes from Pelodytes ibericus, assembly GCA_036172795.1. NCBI lineage: Eukaryota > Metazoa > Chordata > Amphibia > Anura > Pelodytidae > Pelodytes > Pelodytes ibericus. The sequence goes on along the minus strand of CM069861.1, from coordinate 158,437,990 downwards.
GTTCGGAGAGCATCTGTCTCTGATTGGCAGGATACGTCCCTGCTGTTGACACTTTCAGTTTAGTGTCAGAAAATTTTCAGCAACCTTAAGTATTTCAAATTTTGGTATCGACAAGCCACAAAATATCCTTTGTCTCTCACACACAGGTAACCTCCAGTACAATATTTGCTTCGAAATTAGCGTTTTAACATATATTGCTCCTAACAGACTAGCACACAAACCCCGAATATACTGCTTTAGCACGGGATTATGCTTACACAGGATATACCACTAATCACCAGTTAACCGTTGCCAGGCGTAGGGGCCTTATAAATGAATGAGCGAAATGCAGGGAATTGAGATGGAAATTTTGAACTTAAGGCTTAATTGTTCCAACTCTGCTATTTTGGCCTAAGTTTGAAATTGCCATTTCAATTCCCTCTGTCATGAATAAAGTCCCAGATTTTTAAATAGTCTGGTAGCTACTAATGTAAAATAACCTCACTTTCATCAGGCAGCAGATAGCACACAAAGATTTTGAGGTAGAACTTCACTTTTGCATCTTTACCTTTTTTGGATATATGATTTGAAAGGGGGATATATATTTCACAAAAGAAATTGGAGGATAGACAGTATTGTGCAAAGTAGGAGGAATTTATGGACCAGTGCACAGTGGGGGATGTACTGCAGAGAAGAAAATGTGGAGACATCCATATCATCCTGTGAAATTTGGTACTGTGTTAAGTGGGGTTATCTGTGATGCTGTGGAAATTGTGGAGATTTATGGCACAGTTGAAATTGTGGGGCTGTATGGCACTATGTAGAGGGCGGAATATGTCACTTTGAAAAGGGGAAATGATATGGCATTGCACAAAAGGAAAACTATGAAGGAAAACTGTGAAAGGAAGGTATGGCAAATGGCACTGTGAAAGGCACATATTTTTCCTGTATAGAAAAAAAAAACAGAGCATTATTGCTTTTTTAAGATCAGTGTGTTTAGTAAATTCCAGTTTTCTAGCTTTCAAGTATGTTTTATGTTAATTTGAAAAGGTATGGTGATAACTGAAATAATATCTACAGAATATGTGGTGTATTGTGAACGGATTCCCTCAAATTCTTGTTGTTGTTTGATAAAGACAAACAAACAAACCACCCTTTCTGTATTCCACTCATATGTGAACATAAGGAAGACTAACTCTTTCTACAAAATTCATAAACCTGTCTCTTCAATACCGAGAAATGTGACTTTAATGCATTCCTTAAAAGCACTGTCAACTTGACAAGTAAATCCAATGGTTAAACAGTATGTCACTTTATGGGTGATATTGTAGAGCTAGGGAATCATTTTCTACAACAGCAGCACAGTATTGGACATAATTGTGCACTTCTGCTATTATGGTGTTCCTGACAATGTATTTTTTTTTACAGATGGTGCACTGAACAGATGCCATTAAGATATTGGTTGTGGTAAACACCCAGTCATAGTATATGATATTCAGCCCTAATTATATGCTTCATTTCTTGTATTTAATTTCATATTTTAATTTGAAAACTGTCTTAGTATCCATCTGTACATCTTACACTGCATTTTTCCATTTAACACAATGTATATATTGTTTTTATTATATTATTAGATACTATAAGCAATACTTAGGTGACAGTGTCTCTTTAACACAATCACACCACAGCTGTTTGTCTTGTTAACATAAATAAGGCCAACTGGGAGATGTAGTGGAGATGTACAGAATATAGAAATACATATAGAGAATAGCATAATATTCTATGCACCTTTTTATTACGTTAATAAAATAATCACTAACAAGAGATTAGTGTGTGATGTATAATTAAAAGACTGTTAGTAGATATGCATTTTTGCGATAACATGCAAGTGTTTATTACAAGTTTTTTGTATTTTGCATCCTAACCAAATTTAACTATTTAACATGTAACTTGAGAATGGCTTTCCCTGATGCATTAAGTATCATGGGGAGTCAGCTTTTCATCCTCCATATTAGTCACACATGATATAGACAATATGAGGTTCCAATCTGATCTACTGAAATAGATCAGGATACAGAAAATAGGATGAATCTAGAATCAGAAGCAGCACTTGTCTTCTTACTATTCCAATTTTAGGAATTGTATATACAACTTCACTTGGCTAGAGCTAGCTTGATGTGGATATTGCATCCAAAATCTTATTTGGGTCAGTCTTTTTCTCCGTTATTTTACTGGGTTGGATTTACAAAACATTGATTTTTACAAGCAAACACTTCTATAAATGCAACTAAAAATTACTTAGCTCCTTTCCAAAGTAACTGAAGCTTGTCAATTTTAAGCTGCTGTAATGTTTACTATAGATTATGATGCAACATATAACTGACTCAAACTTTTTGTGATACGTTTAAAGGTGCGCAATTCAATAATTTCAAATACAGTTAATTTTGACACATCATATTTATAAATATAACATTAAAGCATTTTTGCATGGTATAGCATCACTGCATATTTATTATAACAAACTGAAACATTAAAAAACTGTCAAGTTGTAATTTTATTTTATAGAAGCCATGAATGGTACAAGAACAGTGATGGAAAATTACAGCAAGCGCAAAAACCATAGCTAATTCACAGATAGGGTTGCCACCTGGCTGGTATTTTACCGGCAGGTCGGTAAAAAATTGGCATCAGGCCAATGTTAAGTCTATGGAGACAGTACCAAGGCCGGTATTTTTTTTGAAGAAAAGGTGGCAACCCTATTCACAGAAACACAGAATGTGTCGACTGATAAGAACCATTCAGCCCATCCACACCGCCCAAAATGTAATGAATACTTTCGTTAGTCCCTGGCCTTATCTTTTATCTAGTATAGCCAATTACATGTAAGTATGTACTTTACAGAATGGAGCTTCTAGTTTTGGCGGGAAATGGATGGAAAGATTCTACATAGCACTATAATACATAGCACTATAATAATTATTAATTTGGTTTTACTAATAGATTTGGGGTTTACCACCAGTATGCACTACAGAGAAAAGCACTACATCTGGAAGCTATGTAAATTGGGTCTTTACATTATCTAATTACTTAAACTTTATATAACTATGACGTGCTTATTATTAATCACAAAAATGCACAGATCCTATTTTTATACGTTTGTGACCAATTCTACCTATTAATACAGTTTACTCAAACAAAAGTCTAAAAGTTTTGGACTTTGAATGTTTTGGTATGTTTTCCAAAACTTTCACATTTTAACATTAAGTGTACATTATGGATTCCACTAACCAGCGTATCCCTATTTATGCCAAAAAGTTGGCTGTCTAAAGGTTAAGTCAGAATGTTGTGTTTCTTGATTTCTATCTTCAATCCAATAATCAGATCTCTTGTATTTGAAGGGGTGCATGAGACGAACTACACCCAGTCCTTTAAGCGTATAAATAATAAGACAAGTACTCAGCACTCCATGGGTGGAATTTTATACCCAGGTCAAGTTCTTGATTTCTAGGCCCAAATTCAATGACAAAAAAAGCTGGTTTATTACACCTGATAAGAAAACATATAAACCACACTAAAAAGGATGGTGTTCCACTTTGGATTAGTTGCACTCTTATCAAAGTGGGAACTAACTGCATATGGATTTTAAGTTGATATATCTTAAAACTGCATTATTTTATAAGAGTTTTAGTTCTGACTGGACACATAGTTGAACTACCTGCATGCACAAGTTTCTATCTAGACACAAAGCTTTCATTTGTTTTCGCGTAAAGAGACACTCACTGTTTCCTACTTGTTGAAACAAAGCTATTCATACCTATCAGTAAAGTCCTGTTACTGAAACGTGGAACTCAGTATTCTATTTTAGGAAAAATGCTTTTAGGTCAATTCAGAAGAGACATAGTAAGTTTTCTCTTTGAATTGTATCTTAAAATCTTTTTTTTTTCTTCAGTCTACTTCAGGGGTAGGCAAACATTGGCACTCCAGATGTTGAGGACTACATTTCCCTTTATGCTTTGCCAGCATTACGGCTGTAAGAACATTATGGGGGATGTTGTACTCAACATCTGGAGTTCCGAAGGTGTCCTACCCCTGGTCTACATGAATCTACAGCAACTCAAGAAGAGCAGGTTGTCTACACCTGATCATAATCAGCATGGTGTGAATATAAACGTCTAAACTTTAGTTTAAATGGATTGAGGAAACAGTATTTTTGGTTAATTTGTCACAGAAGTATATTGCTTCTCTGCTATGGATTGATTTGGTAAAAGTAATTTAATGGCACATATAGGAGCAATATTGAGGATGATCATAAAAAACTCCTAATAACTTTCATTTGTACTGAGTAAAAATAAATTTATCTATAATTTAACAAAAATGACACTACTGGTGTAAAGCTACCAAATAAAACGATATTTAAATCTATATAGCAGGGCAGGATGTCAGGTCTAAAGCTTCATTTGGTTCAAAAGAAGAGTGATTTTTCTTATATATATTTGCATGTTTTCAGTTGTCTCCATCTCCTTCCCACTTCCTGTAAGCTTTGTTTAATAACTGTATTTCTTCTTGATAGCTGTCTCTCTCCACACGCTGTTTCTTGCTGTTCTGTCTGTGAGCCTCAACTGTATCTGGAATTGAAATATTAATGTCACTGTCGGGGTTGTTTGTTGGAATAAACAGAGAATAAGAAGCTGTTTCTCCCAGATCACAAGAAACAAAACGATTCTCCTTCCGTGAGTAGCGCAGAGATGGAGACCTGGCTTGAGTAGAAGATTGACTTATATTGCTGATTATTGACACTGTGTCCATGGCCTCTTCATTTTCACATATTTCAAGGACTTCTAAATGGATCTTCACATTTGTGTCTGGAAACTGGGTAGGAGAGTCTTCCTTGCTTGGCTCGTGGCCAACACTTTTTGACCGGTATACCTCAATCTTTTTGGATGTAGGAGTTATTTTTTGTCCGTCACTGCTTACCTCGTAGGTTGATAAAGAAAGGGTTTTTCCAGTAGGTGCATGAAGAGATACTGTCCCTTGAAAAGCACACAGTGGTATTGCTAATGCTCCTCCTGATCGCTGAAAAAAGAAAATAGCATTATTTATAGTCAATATTAACTGAGCACAATACATACAATAACATTATACAACATACATACATGCTTATAAAATAAACAATATCCTACTTAAAATCCCTTTAAAAGGGGGTTAATGAGCATTAATGATAGTGACAAGTATTTTGTTGTGACAGTATGCTTATTTAAGGAGGAGAAAGAGTCTTTAAATAAACACTGCAGAAAACAGTCTGATTCCGCTTCATACTATTATTGATGAAGTAATTTATATATCTTTTTATTTTTTGTATAAGACTGATTACAACATAATAAACATACCACACTTTATCACAAGGAACCTCAGTTATCTAGTGTTATCTTGAAATGTTACTTTTATTGTACAATTATACTAAAAATAAGGAACGGTGAGTTAGTAGTATTTAGGCCCACATTCAACTTAATAGTGGTATTTTTACCAGCCTTGTTTGTTGCCCCCCCCCCCCCCTCCCCAACTTCAATAGGTGGTAGTACTATACATAATTATACAGTGGGGCAAAAAAGTATTTAGTCATCCACCAATTGTGCAAGTTCTCCCACTTAAAAAGATGAGAGAGGCATGTAATTTTCATCATAGGTACACTTCAACTATGAGAGACAAAATGAGAAAAAAAAATCCAGAAAATCACATTGTCTGATTTTGAAAGAATTTATTTCCAAATTATGGTGGAAAATAAGTATTTGGTCAATAACAAAAGTTAATCTCAATACTTTGTTATATACCTTTTGTCAGCAATGACAGAGGTCAAACGTTTTCTGTAAGTCTTCACAAGATTTTCACACACTGTTGCTGGTATTTTGGCCCATTCCTCCATGCAGATCTCCTCTAGAGCAGTGATGTTTTGGGGCAGTCGCTCAGCAACACGGACTTTAAACTCCCTCCAAAGATTTTCTATGGGGTTGAGATCTGGAGACTGGCTAGGCTACTGTAGGACCTTGAAATGCTTCTTACGAAGCCACTCCTTCGTTGCCCCGGCGGTGTGTTTGGGATCATTGTCATGCTGAAAGACCCAGCCATGTTTCATCTTCAATGACCTTGCTGATGGAAGGAGGTTTTCACTCAAAATCTCACGATACATGGCCCATTCATTCTTTCCTTTACACGGATCAGTCATCCTGGTCCCTTTGCAGAAAAACAGCCCCAAAACATGATGTTTCCACCCCCATGCTTCACAGTAGGTATGGTGTTCTTTGGATGCAACTCAGCATTCTTTCTCCTCCAAACACGACGAGTTGAGTTTTTACCAAAAAAATTCTACTTTGGTTTCATCTGACCATATGACATTCTCCCAATCCTCTTCTGGATCATCCAAATGCTCTCTAGCAAAATTCAGACGGGCCCGGACATGTACTGGCTTAAGCAGGGGGACACGTCTGGCACTGAAGGATTTCAGTCCCTGGCGGCGTAGTGTGTTACTGATGGTAGCCTTTGTTACTTTGGTCCCAGCTCTCTGCAGCTCATTCACTATGTCCCCCCGTTTTTGCTCACCATTCTTGTGATCATTTTGACCCCACGGGGTGAGATCTTGCGTGGAGCTCCAGATTGGGAGAGATTATCAGTGGTCTTGTATGTCTTCCATTTTCTAATAATTGCTCCCACAGTTGATTTCTTCACACCAAGCTGCTTGCCTATTGCAGATTCAGTCTTCCCAGCCTGGTGCAAGTATACAATTTTGTTTCTGGTGTCCTTCGACAGCTCTTTGGTCTTAGCCATAGTGGAGATTGGAGTGTGACTGTTTGAGGTTGTGGACAGGTGTCTTTTATACTGATAACAAGTTCAAACAGGTGCCATTAATACAGGTAACGAGTGGAGGACAGAGGAAGTTACAGGTTTGTAGCCAGAAATCTTGCTTGTTTGTAGGTGTCCAAATAGAAAAATGAAAACAGGCTCACGATGAAGTTAAAAGGAATCCTCAGCAATAGTAGCTCCTTTCTCTACAGATCCGGGTGCTTCTGTGGGTGTTTTGGTTGCACCATAGAGATATAGAAAAGCGATATCACAGAAGAAAGAACAGCACTCACGGTATCTTGTAAATCAGTGTATCGTGGTTTAATCTTCAGTGAAAATATACAGCAAACGGTGGGGAAAAAGGAAAGCCAAAACTGATTTAAATCACTGTATGACTCGTTTCGCGCGCTAGGCGCTTAATCATATGCTTGTAGGTGACCAAATACTTATTTTACCCAGGAATTTACCAATTAATTCATTAAAAGTCCTACAATGTGATTTCCTAGATTCTTTCCCCCCATTCTGTCTCTCATAGTTGAAGTGTACCTATGATGAAAGTTACAGGCCTCTCTCATCTTTTTAAGAGGGAGAAATTGCACAATTGGTGGATGACTAAATACTTTTTTGCCCCACTGTATATAATACTCTATTGTTTGGTCATTTCTTGACCTTTTTAATATGATTGTATAAAAAAGTTCTATTTTATGTCTTCTCTTTTCTGTTAATTTTTCAAGCCCCCCCCCCCCCTCCCAGTGTATTTTGATTAAGTAGCAACCTTTTTTGATATATAGTGTTACCCTAATAATATAGCTCTTCTGCCAATGCTGACTTTAGTATTATGATTTTTTTTTTTTTTATATAGCTGGCATGATGTGGGTCGTGCAAGTTATTATTATTTGTGCCTATGGCCCTCTGAGATTTAAATCTGATCCTGAATCCAGATTAAAGTAACAAAATCCAAACAAAATATACCAGGAAAGCCTTGGTCACCTTAATATATACATTATGCAAGAGAGAAAGTAGTGAATAAGCATGACTTAAATCCATCTGTACAATTGTAAGTTAAAATACAATGTATTTATAACTAGAAGGCTTTGGCACATTACATTTTTTCACTTTATATTGCTCTTACAAATAAATTAAATATTAATCAGCAAAACAAGTCTAATTGAATTTAATACAGGCTATGACGCCTGTTTATCCACAGGAATCTGTTATGCTGAAATGTCAATTTATTTACAGTGTAGACAATCTTTCAATCATCCATACATGACTGTTAAAGGATTTTGCACTTTTGAGGGGTTTTTTTCTGCAATTATTATTGTTATTGTGTTGTTTTTATTATGTTTCAATTCTCTTTGTAATCAATGTGCAATATAGGCTTGAAAGATGAAAAATCACATTGTAGTGATTAATTCATTAAAATTAAAGGAATAATCTTTCAGTACTGTCATTTCATTTTTTTTTGCTAAAATGATCACCTTGTCCTTGAAAATACCAAATAATGACTATATCCTCTTGTCTTGGTATTTTTTCACTCAGTCATCCATGTAATCATCAAGTCACTTGCCTGAGTGCCGTCCAACAATTCAGGTACAAATCAACCAATGACATGCTCACAAGTCTTTATAATTGTGACAGAACTCTCCATCATTGGGGTTCTTGAAGAGATGTAATGGCAAGCCTCCTCCCTACAGATTATGGGCCTTGGCATTGAAAAAGGGGTTCTGTTTCTGGAGAGGTGGGTACAGTAGTTAAGTTTTCACTTTGCATTGACTTTGCAATGTATATGCTGTTTTTAACCCTTTACTCATACTCTGAGAGGAGACAATGCATCTTAGGCTGATGCTGATATCCACACGTCTACTATGTACTCATCCATTGTTCTGTGTTAACTGAATTTATGATTAAACTGGTTATGATGTGGTTTTCTATATCCATAGCAATACTGGTTAATTGCTGTTTGGTGTATGTTGTGTTGTATGTTAAAATATGGGTTGAGTTATGTTAGCTCGATTATGTCTGTATATAGACATACTGGTCCTGTCTGGTGATTTGGAAGCTTCATCTACAACACTGGTTCTGCCTGGTGGCTTGGGGTGGCTAATACAAGGAAGCAGACTTCTGACGGAGGTACCCAGTCGGGGTACCAGGGGGTCCATCACAATAACAATAACACAATCTTTAGCATCTATAGTATAAAATCAGCGTTTCAAACAAGCTAGTGGACACCTGAGTACATTTATATATATATATATATATATATATATATATATATATATATATATAAAATTTAAAAGCACACCTAACATAGGTGTAGCTAACAGGTCTTTCTATTTACAATGCATTCACTAAAGAAAATATAAAATGGAAAAATCTGTTTCCATTTGAGAAATCTGAATGAAATGTTTGAAAGTATGTTTGGATTATTGTGTTTTGTTCAAATCAAGGTTCTCATAAACCCTTTCACTTTGTAAATGAATTATATTGTATGCTGAAGAGTTCATTTTTGCAATATTACTGTAAAGTGTGTGCAGCTCTGCCATTATGTCACCGTGGTGCTAGTCATTTATTCTCAATCAATATGACAGCCAATCTGGAATAGCTTTTGGCTATTATGTCTTTTAGAAACTAGGGCACAATTTTCACTTGAGGACCATATTTATCAGTGCATTAACTTTTTTAACAAGCTCAGAGATGCCTAATATTCAGTAGAACATTTCCCAACTTTTCACACATACAATATATAAGGTTCATTGAGTTTTCTTGCTCATTTTAATCCATTCTCCCAAATATCACTAGATAGAGTTCACTGAGTTTTGTATCATCTCAATTCATTCTCCCAAATATTTGTGACGTGCAAGGCTCTAATGTATACTATAAAATATCACAATACCACTATGGATCAAAAGGTTTTGATTTTACAGAATATGTCGTAAAAAAAAAAAGAAAATACATGTTTTCAGTTATGGAACAAGGTTCTGAGCAATGCTGCTTCATCTCTTTCAGGAAGAAGAAGAAGTATTAATAGATCTATTCACTAGAGACCAGGACTGCCTGGGAGCAGCATAAGGTCAGTTTCAGGTAACACAAGACTTGTCACTATGGATAATCACTGATGTACTATCTATGGAAAATGCAACCGGCTAAGATCAATAGAATTCCTTCTGAGACTTGTCACAAATTAGAAGTCATTTAGGGTACACCTTATAACCCCAAAAAGATAACTCAGAATTCATGTGAGTCTTATAGCCTACAGCAAATGTTGTATATGCTCTCAGAAAAATTAGGTCTCAGTTCTTTGTGGAGACGAAGAGGACAATTATCTCTGATTATTCACCAGTGGGAGCAGAGACCTTGGCATGCAACGGATGTGATGTCACATGCACACTATCTTTAGGTAGTATGGAGGAACACCATTAGGGGGTAGCACCATGAGGCTAAGAAGACCCAGCTCTCCATTCTTCTGCAAAGCTGTTTGGAGGAAGAAAAACATTTCCCATTTTTTAAATTGGCAAAACATATGTATTTTAACTACAGCACCATACCTAGAAACATGTCTCCACTTTGCATGATTTCTGAGTTACTGATGCAATAGATTATATGTTATATGAGCTGATACTGCTGCTATTTATGTATAATTGACCATGGTTTCCCCTATATTCTTGACCCGCCTCTCTGTCGTGGTCACTCAATACTGATGGGCACTTGTCCAATGTACAGTGTGTCAGAGGTATTGAACAGTACTCCCGAGACTGGTACATAGGAATAAAGCAGAAGCAAAGGATAACAAGATGGATGCCAGCAGCCTCCATTTTGTGTCAGTTTTTGGACATCCTTCTGTGTGTTCACATCTTATTCTGTGACCCTGAGGCTAAAAGAAAGTCTTTCACATCCCTAACTCTGTTATCTGAAACCAAATATTTTACCGATAAGTTCATAGTGTCACCGGAACAGATAAGGTGGCCATTGTTAGTGGAATGTTTATGACTCTAAGCCTCATTGTATTGATGCAGACCCAGCTGTGTCTATATACATACAAGATGTGAAGGGGGGTTATTACAAACACACTTAGTGGATTCAAATTGCTCATTAAAATATATAATTATATCACACCTTCACTCATAAATATGTAAAGTATAATTAATCCTACATATTAATTAGAATATTGTTTTTATTGTTTTATTAGTGTGGAATACATTGTATTATAAGTTATCTAATGTGAAATGATAAGAATATTGATAAGAATATTTACTCCAATTTGAAATTGTAACACTTCTATATTTCAACATATATATTTTCGCACATTATACTCACAATCCAGGTATAGCTATAAATCATGACATCATCTCATTTAAATTAAACACACCCATCCATTCAATTGGTTAGAAGTTACAGAAACAGGGTGTGAATCTGGGATAAGGTTTGGTTGATAAGTTGATACTGGAGGTGCAGAGAGGGAGACTGAGATACCTGAAAGAAACGGGGGCACTGATTTTGGGAGAGCTGCCACTAGTGGGGTGAGAGATGGGAATGTTTTAGAAACGGGCTGAGTCTCTCTCCTTCTGGGGAGAACTCAGGAATATGAGGCTTTTAATAGCACATGTTCACTATACAATAGACATCTCCATACACATAGTATTGAGCTAAGTCCCAGGAGTAACTTGCATCACTCAATTCTTCAATAAAAGGCGTCTCAACTGCAAACCAACCTCTGCTGGTAATGTATAAATGTGGTAATTTGTTTCTAGCATAATCTCCATTTTTATGGAAGTAATTAGCATATATATTTCGGTAAATTAAATTTAAATCTCACAATTTCTGTGATCTATATGTTTTAGCCTGGTGTATATCTGTCATCCTTTCTGCAGAAGGAAGCCAGAGGAATATCCTAGAGATATTACCAAGAACCATAAGTTCTTATAGTCTAGCTATTTACCCAAATATGTAATATCTAATCTCCAGAGATTATCTAAGATTCTCATTCTTAAAGTCTAAGCTAGGATACATACATTATCACTTACCGAGCAGATTAAGAAATAGCCACCTTGAGTAGTTATATGATTTAGTAATATTACCTTACCTAAGCAGAGTATATGGTGGTAATTTGTGGGTAATTATGGTGTACTATCATTAACTAAATCATTATCGATATAGGTGTGGTTGTATCTAAATAAAATGCGTAATTCATGTTTTATCTTATTTACATCTGTTATAAGTCATACATGTGAATTATGATTAACATCTATTGATATTGTATTTTGTTGTTACGCTATTTTGCTTATCATTTGATCTTTATTTTATATTCAATAAAATCATTATTATTTTATTAATAATTGTTGCATTGTATTTACTTTTGTAAAAACGTCATCCAAACTCTCTGTATACATAACGAATTCTTGATATGGGTATTTTTTGTCGCACCCATAGATATGAATCATCAATTTTTCATAATTTTAATGATTCATAATTAATAACCCATATTGATATTTTATGGTTATTAATATCCGACAAGTGGGCCCTGACTTAAGATCACATGTAAATGACAGATAAATAGCAAATCAATTAAACAAGCTTTTTGTACCTTAGTTATTATTTGACGCATATAACTAGCCTACAGCTAGACATATTTGCAAGGAATTTGGTTCTTACAACTTTGTACTTTGCAAAAGCTTTAAAGAATCCTTGAAACCTGATCCTATTTTTTTTACTTCTTTATTATTAATAACCTCTCTGTACTCATTTTCATCAATAATTCCTAGATTTTTGCAGAGGTCTTGACAAACTGAATATGTCTCTGCTGTTATAATAGTCTTGTTTCTGTAAGTAAGTACCATCCTCGAATAGATATATTTAACAAAGCTAAAAGCTTGAAAAATAAACAAAAAAATGTCCTTAATTGAAACATGTAGATTATCAATATTTCTGTTTAATATTGCAAAAATATATATATTTTTGTAAAATAGCAAATCATTGGCGGATGTAAAATCATTAAAGTAAAAAGTAAATGTCAAGAAAGTACATGTTTCATTATGAAATTAAGCATTAATTAAAAGAAAATCTAAGAAAGTACTAGTATTGTGGACTTATAACTAAGTCAGGGGTTAGAAAATGTACGTTGGATGATACATGTTATAGATTTAAAAACCATTGATCTATGCAGTTTGTGAAAATCCTAAACTGGAAACAACATGCTATTAAGTCCATCACTGGATTTAAATGTGACATTCCCAAACCTTAAAGCCAGCCTTCCTTCTACAACTGCCCTTTAGAAAAAAAATAATACGTTTACAAATCCAAACACAGTCTTGGCAAGGCAAATATGAAAAGATGGGCAACACGATAAAAACACTGGGAATCTGTATCTGAGAATTAATGTAAGGGGTATAACATTACCATTATATGTTCTATATATCTGGCTTTTCATTTATATACGTGTACGTATTTTCGCCTGGTAGATGAGAAGAGGCTGATAAGGTAATTGGCATGTGTCATTGATACTCACATGCTGCATTATTCTTTCATTATGCAATGAATTGCATATCTGCTTACTAATCAAATTGTATAGTGAATACATTAACATCTTGGAAACTGTACCAAAACAAGGTGACAAATAACTTTAAACGACGACCTCTTGCTGCATAGAGAACAATATTTTTACCACATATAAATTAAATGTTATGTTTTATTACAAGTCTCTCTAACCTCTCTGCTTTATGACAAATAACTTTACAATTAAAATACTACTATTTATTTGGGATCAAATGAATGCATTTTCTTGAAACACTCTTGTCCATTTGCTTGATGGCCTGGATATGCCTATTTTCTCCAACCTATCCCATTTCAGGGCCTTTGTCCCATGATTACAGGAGACACTGAATGGCAAAGCATTCTGTGCATGTGCAATTTCTTGAGATCTGCCTACTTGCACTAGCACTCTGCATGAGAGCATTATGTATGTCACATCTCCTTGCATCCCACTTTAGCAGTCTCAAAGGTTGGGGGGTACGAAACTTGTATTTCATAGCTGTTTTCAGGGTTATATTTCCATCACAGTTTAGTAGCCTTTTACTAACAATAGTGCCTGTAGCCCCCAGACCAGGGAGGGGCAATCATGACAGGGTGCTGAGGGGATATGTTCAGCCTATAGTGGGAGTTAGTGCAGAGTATCCAGGAGGGTTAATGGAAGAATGGAATGGGGAGAGTCAATTGGGACTCTGGTGGGAGGTTCGAGGGAAAAGTGGTATTGGGGGCATTGGTATATGCCCAGAACATGGAGTTATTCGGCAGCCACCTGGATACTTGTGCAAGCTTGGTCGTTTTTTTTCTGTTATATGGAATGTTATGTTTTGTCATTGTATAATACGGATATATATGTGTGGAATGTATATATATAATGTAAAGCAATGACTATTTAAATAAAGTGCTGTAGCCGTTATTTTACCCCACTGTCTGGTTTTAAGTTCAGGTATTTCTAGGCAAATACATATCCCCAATGATAGAAGCTACCATGTCATGATATTTAATGTGGAAAACTATTTTTTCTCTTTGCTGCTTATACAACGTACTAAATGTTTAACTCTCAGATATTAAATATGAGCACATTGCAGATAGAAAACAGGCATGTTTTTGCGTATGTTTTCCACCCAATTTTATTAGCACAGAAATACACAGAAAAGGCAAAGAATGGAAAAGGTCACAAAATTTTAACATTTTGCAGATTAGTCCATACTTATGTTTGACATTTTTTGTTTACTGTGCTGGCTTAATATGTGACCCCCTAAATGTTCAATAATCTCTCTATTATGACCTTGAGTTCTCTATCAGGTTCTTGTGACTGTACTTGTTGTCTGATGTTAATTAGGTGAAATAAAACAGAAGTCAACATATCACTTTAGTGTATTAAGATTGTGTTTATTGTGTGCAACAGGTGATTAATGTTTTAACTTAGAATAAGAACAGTTATTAATGTAATTACTAGGTTACACTAGGTTACTGCGCTGACTGTAATCAATAAAACATATCTTATTTAACAGAGAAGGCAGATAACCTACAAACATATTAATGGTCTTTAATTTTTTTGTATATAAGCCATGTGACAGATTTGTTAAATTTTTGTTTTGTAACCTTGTACACTTGGAGTTAAGTTAATTAGCCCAAGCTCACAAGGAAGAGACTTCCCTGTATCATAGTCCGTGTCAGGGTATTTCCTTTTATTCAAAGCCTTTTTTAATAAGCGAATCTCACACACACAGGAAAATACCACCCCATGATTTACTGCTTGTACTGTTACCTTGACACATATTTTAAAACTGCAGTCAATACCCGTTATGCATTATTTATTGTCATTCATAAATCAGTACATAAGAAATAGCTTTCTCTGTTAAATAAATCAGTTATGGCTTAGAGACACTGAGCTGCTTCTCTAGCCTCAAGCTACATCTTTCAAACATCATGAGAGATTCTATATTCATTTTATACAAAACAGACCATCCAGATACAATATTGTTTTCCATCATACATCACACAAATAACAGACTACAAAATACATTACAAGTGTACCGTACTTGCAATACATTCATTGATTTTATTTAGTCTCTAATTTATTTATTTTTTATTTTTTGTTGGTGCAAATATTTTTTAGCTACAGTACCTAACCGCGTGAAAGGGAATTATAAAACATTTTTCTGCTCTTAATACTATAACGATTTTCCCTTCACTGAGTGATGTAACCCACATTTTTTAACAGAAACACTGACCTATAAGAACCTTTGTCCTATCTCACCTGCTTATTTTTCTACCTGCTATAAAACCGCAAAACCTATTTGGTCCTTGGTTTTGACCAAACTCCTCCATTGTATTCATCTCTACTACATCTGTTCGAAGGCTTATCCATATATCCATCACCCTCCGTGTTAGACATGTGCAAAACTAACATTTTCGTTTAGTTTTTGTCCATTTGGACGAAAATGTTATTTAATTAGTCTAAAACGAATTTCGTTCATTACTGCATTCGTTTCAGACGAAATTTGTTCATTATTTTCATTGTCGTTCGGTTTCAATGTCGTTCGGTTTATAGACTTTCGGCTTATGGAATTCATGTAATGCTATTGGCTTTCTATAAACCGAAATAGAGCCCCTATTCATAAGAATTTCTTATGAATGGGGACTCTATTTCGGTTTATTATGTCGGTTTTTGGAATGTATGTAATGATATTGGTATTCTATAAACCGACTCTATTTCGGTTTATAGAATGCCAATAGCACAAATGGACGAATGGACGAATTATTTTCGTTTATTAACCATTCGTTCATTCGGCTTTCGTTAGTTTAGCATTTTCGTTATTCGTTTTTCAGACGAATGGACGAAAATGCTATTTTCGGACGAAAATGCATTCGGACGAAAACGAATGCACATGTCTACTCCGTGTAACGTGAGATGCTTCCAAAGGCAATGATACCTCATCTTAAGCCTCTAGTTCAGACTAGGGGTGTCAAACTGTGGCCTCCAGCTATTGAATAAGTGCATCTCCCAAAGTGCCCTGCCTGCCTTTTTGCTGACAAAATATTATGGGAGATGTCATCAGCAGCTAGCGTCCCACAGTTTGACACCCCTGTTCTAGACCAAACTTGTTTGTCCTAAGATCACTCCTTCTTTGAATTCATAGACAAAAATTGTAGCTACATATTCAACAAATTCTAGTCTTTGAAGACCATTAGATTTTTCAGTTGCTTTGTTACTCGGCATTAGCAATATATATTTTTTAAATGATTCAACTATTTGAACTTGTTTTTAATAATACATTATTCTATTTCAGGTGTCGGGTCTAATTTTAATAGGCGCTTAGACAGTGTACACTAACACTAATGGATCCCACCCAAAATAGTATCATCTACATGCTACCAAAATTATGTATTAGTACATTTTGTTCAATACATGATTGAAAAACACTTTGCTCCTTACTAGATCAATACATCAGTATCCTACCATGACATGATGCTTTTATAGTTGTTATAAATAAAGAACAATGTTTTATTTTGTTATTTCATTTTCTTAACTTAATTGTCTTTTAGTGGAACATTCCGTGAGGAATATACAGTACACAGTTTGGATGTTAAGTAACATAAAAAAGTCTGCCAGGAAAGAACATTTGGGTTAAGTCTAATGCATCTTTCTGGCAAGGAAAGAAAAGATGTTTCAGTAAAAAAATAAAAGGAAATGACAGATATTGGTCCAAACTGACACAGCCTTTTGTGTGGAACATAAGTATTTTTTTTTACTAAAACTCCTGTGTTGTACTGAAATAATGATGACAGGGAAGAAGTATGTAATTGTTCTCTATAGCTGCATTTTAATATTTAATTTCTTCACATGCTGTCTTTTCATGTTTTTTTTTCCCAGTCAACATTACATGATTATCCATGTTTAAATTTAGATGTTAAATGAATTAAAACATAATACATGTGATGTGGTGTCTAGTATTTTTAGTCGGGACCAGTATTTTAGTTATAGACATCCGCCAATCCTAGTCTGAACCCAAGTTAGTAAAAAGGCTGAAATACAAATAGGGGTACATGTCGGTGTGAATTCCAGCTGAACCTTGCTAACTGTTGTGTCTTGCTAACTAAATTTCATATGTGTGAAAAGCTGTTATTAGGGAAAATAAATACTTTGAGCTATGCAAAACTTAGAGACAGGTTTCTAGAAAACGTGATCTTATTTTCATTATGCTTTTTGGTTCTCCTAATTATCAAGACAATTATATAATTTAAAAAGTTGAAACTTAATAAATCTAGATTCCGGCACGTGTACTTTATTGTGTGAGGTTTCTATTTCCTTTCTTAAGTATACATGAATGCAGGGCCAGTGCAAGGATTTTTGGCACCCTAGGCGAAAATGGACTTTGCCGCCCGCTCCACGTAGTATTACCATTTCAGTGGTTGTATAGTCAAGCTCAGTCTACAGTTTGCAAGGCACAGATGTACAGTATAAATCCCATTACTAGTTAACTCACAGTCGGTTGTAAAGAACAGCTGTAATCAATGTATTGTTAGCCAGACTGATAATTATTAAAGTACCTAGATTTACTTTTGGCTGTCTGAGCATTATAGGAAAAGTAGTCAGTAAATAACATTAGAATTTAAAAAATAAATAAAATAAAAAACACTACTTGAAAAATGCACTCCTGCAAAAGGTGACAGTGACAAGAAAACAGAGTACGATATACAAATGGCGTATTGATAAACATTGGCTGTTGGCTTCATTTCTCAAATAAATTCTCCTAATCTTTATACCTCTCCAGATTATCAAAACTTCATCAACAAATCTACACCAGAGGACTAGGCTTGCCACATAGAGCCGTTACTCCAAATACATTTATTTTCCCAATGAGCTAAAATATATTGGCATAACTGGGTCTGAACTAGGTCTCCATGGCTATTCCGCAGATCTGAGGATAGTACGTTGTTCGAACACAAAATAATTATGTGTCAATTAAAAAAGGAAAAATAAGTACAAGAACAAAATCGGCACTTATTACAAAATACGTTTCACATCATGGGTGACGCTTAATCGTAAGTGATCAGAGACATGCGCATATCCAAACCTGCATCCTGGTTTTCATCACTGGACCACTCTATATCTTTAACAACACTAAGAATATGCTTAATGTCATGTAAAAAGGAGGGGGCTAAAGTAAAATATTTCTGTAGGAGCAGATCAACATATTTAAAGATAAATAAAGCCCCACTTGGATATTCTTTATATAAATACTGATATTCATTTTTATTCAATACACCTTCGCCAAGACCATTCCAAAGTAGAGTTCTAACCTCACATTTTAATTAAGATGTTCTTCTAAATATTAAGACTTAAAGACACCTATATGGTCACCTTTTTCCCAAGTTAAACTTTGATTATGGTTTAAGCAAAGTTGGTGCAAGATTTTTTGCTGCCCTAGGTGAACATATATTTTGCCTCCCTTGGGGATCTTGTCTATCAGGACATAGGGGATTACAAGTTCACACATTCCCAAAGGATAATTGAATTTGGTGCCAAACAGGCTGGCGACCAATAGGATTGGGGAAAACAGGAAGCTACCAATCACTGGGGAGGGGCATGGTCTAGGGCCAGACTTGGCGGCACTGAGGGATTCAAGTTTGCCCTTTAAATGGGGAACCAATCAGCACAGCGCAGATTAGGACCTTTAAATGAGCGACCAATCAGTGCTGTGCTGGACATTTAAACATGTTATATGAAACCTGGTTATACTCCAGTAGCCAATCAGAGGACAAGCGACATAATTCGTCTCTAATTCGGCTAGTGGACCTTTAAACCGCAGGCCAATCAGCAACGTGCCGACAATTCAAATGTGGCAAATGCCACCAGAGACCGGGCTTAGGCTTTATTGAGGAACTTGGTCTCTGGTTGGTCATCCGAAATATAGTGAACATAGCCCTTTCAACAAAGGTATGGGGAAACACACATAACTTGGTCGGAACATAGGCACTGACGAACGGGTACAATAGTTGGTCGCGGAGGCTACCGTGACATTTCTCACCCTTTCAAGGAGAGCCAGCTCGGGGTTGTCCACACGGATTAGCCTGAGGATGGCAAAGGGAAAATACTTGGTGGAGGGGTACTCACATGTCCTCTTGCGGGACAAACCATCAGCATTTTTGTTATCCTTCCCCAGACGGTATTGCACCTAAAAATTAAAGGGTTGGAGGGATAGGCTCCACCCCAACAGTCTACCATTGTACCTTAACACCCGGTTCAGCCACACAAAGTGGTTGTGGTCGGTTAAGACCATGAATTCCCGGCAATACAAGTATGGTTGGAACATTTCAATGCCCATACAAGAGCCAGGCACTCTTTCTCAATAGCGGCATAGCCCACCTCCTGTTCCAGTAGTTTGTGGCTTTGTGGAATGCTACCGGATGCTCCTCTCCTTGGCAGTTGACTTGGCTTAACATGACTCCGTGCCCAAACATAGAAGCGTCTGTGTGAACCATGATGTGTTTGTTAAAGTTAGGAGCGGCCAGGACCAGAGCATTTCCCAGGGCTGTTTTTAGGATGTCGAAGGCAGCACCGCATTCTGGGGACCACAGGACTGTCCGGGGTAGGGTTTTCTTGGTGAGATCTGTCAGGGGCTTGGCCAGGGAGCTATAGTTGGGGACAAACTTTCTGTCATGCCCTTCTTATCTGCCTGCGATCCCAGTACTTTCCTGTCTCCATCCATTGCCCCAGTTCCTCCATTATCGCAGTGTAGGCCGAAGCTGGGGCCTGTAGTAGCGCATTCTATCCGCAAATACGGTAGGCCAAGACCAGGGCCTAAAGTTTGTACAAACCCAGAACACAGCATCCAGAGTTTACCCCAATCAAAGGGGATCTATTTGCACCTGTAGGGGGAGGTAAACTCTGTCCCTCCCATCACCAAAGCTCTAGTAGTCTCCTGGCAAAGAGACAGAAAGGTATGTTCTATAGAAACACACCCCTCTGACATCCAATCCAGTGAGGGGCTTGTCCAGCAGAGGGGAGGAATGGAAACCCACAGCACTATAAAAACCCTTTGAACTGTTACCACAGTGCTCCAGTGTTCCAGAGCTTTGGTTCCTGTTTGTCCTTGGACTTCAGTTTCCTTTGATTCTATATTTCTGTGTTACAGTCTATCTTTTGGATTTCCCGTTACCTGACCTTTGGCTTGTCTCCTGGACTTGCCTGAACCCTGACCCCTGCTTGGATTATTCTACTATTCTTGACTGCTGCCAGTCCTTTTGGACTGTTCCTGACTTTGCTTTGTGGATTTACCTTTTATTATGTTGTGGCTCTCTCGTGCTCCTATCCTTACCAGGGTGTTTTGCCTATTTACATCTGTGGACCACCTGGAAAGGGTTACTGGCAATAGATAGCATCCCCTGCTCTATGCTTCTAAAACACCAACCCTGACACTTTCTATAAAACCCGGCCGTACCTAGGAACGCTAAGACCTGCTTCTTACTGAATGGGATGGGACAGTTTACAATAGCCTCAGTTTTGGCTGGTTCAGGTTGCTGCTTCCCACCCGGTATCCTTAGTACTGGACCTCGGCCATACATCTGACATTTGTCGGGCGGATGGTCGAACCTGCTGCCTGGATTCTACCCAGTACCACATCCATCCTCTCTCCCCAAGAGTCACTGACGATCACTATATCGCCGAGGTAGGCGCAGGTATAGCCCTGTAGCCCCTCGAGTAGCTGATCTGTCAGCCATTGAAATGTGGCTGGGGCATTCTTCATCCTAAATGGCATGACCCGAAATTGGTACAAGCCAAATGGGGTGATGAATGCCTACTTGGGGACAGCATCTGCCATCAACGAGATCTACCAATACCCCCGGCTAAGGTCTAGCATTGAAACCCAGGTCACCGTGTTAGATGGTCTAATATGTTGTCTACCTGACACATGGGGTAGGCATTGGTGATCATTTTTTAATTTAACTGATTATAGTGATTAAGAAGCAAGGTAGTCCCATCCTTCTTAAGCATTAGAACTACCGGAGAAGCCCAGGGGCTGTGAGAGGGCTCTATAACTCCCAAGTCCCTAATCTCCTCAAGCTCATACCTAATGTGTGCCTTGACAGCTTCAGGAACCCGGTAAGCGGGTTGCCTGAGAGTTCTCTGGCTGGGGGTCTCAACTCTAGCTGGGCTAGAGAGGTGATGCCGAGTAGAGCGGAGAACAGCTGGGGGTGCTGTTGTAATAGCATGAAGACTTGAGACTGTTCTATGGGGCTAAGCTGTTCTCGGAGTTTAACTTGGGTAATATCCCCAGGGTGGACTGACTCAGTTAGGAGGTCCGGGATAGCCCGGTCTCCTGCCTCGGTGTGTGAGGGGGTACAGAGAGCGGTCACCTGCTCAGTATGTTCTAGGTAGGGCTTAAATGCCTTGATGTGGCAGAGTTGCCAGGTCTGACCCCTGGCTCCTCGGGCGATGACGTAGGTCATCTCTCCCCTGCACTCTACAACCTCATACAGTCCTATCAAGGCAGTCTGCAGTTTATTTTGGTGGGTAGGACGTAGCATCAGGACCCGTTGACCCATTAGCAACTCTTGGGGCTTAGTGTTATGGTCATACAGGGTATTGTGGTGGGCTTGGGCTGCTCGGAGGTTCCCATGGCCGAGGGACATGAGCTGGTTAACTGCTGGAGCAACTCTGAGGTGAATTGGGTGCCCTGATCAGAGAGCACCTCTTGGAGAAAGCCTACCTGGTAGAATATAGCTAGAAGGGTATTCGCCACTGTTTCAGCCAAACTATTCGTCAGAGCCGTGGCTTCGAGTTAGCTGGTGGAAAAGTCTACCACCGTTAGAATGTATTTCTTCCCTGTCTTGCTGGGATGGGCAAGGGGCTCTATCATGATATCTATGGCTACCCTACTGAATGGTTCCCCAATAAGGGGTAGAGACTGCGAAGGGACCCGCGACTCTACAGATCGGTTGGTGCAGCAATGGTGCTTCATATCCCAGGAGATCACTGGCTGAAAGAACGTATGGGTGAGTCTATACTCTGTCCGCCTGGTGCCGAGGTGGCTGGCTAGGGGGGTTTTGTGGGCTAGGGTGAGCAGAGCGGGGTGATGAATGGCGGGGATGATTAGTTGGAGCAAGGGAACTTCGGTCATACTGCTAGTATTGCCGGGGGTAGCCCTGTACAAGAGACCTTTCCTCCATATAGTTTAGCCTGAGAGTGGGTGACAGCCAAACAAGCAGGGTCCATGGAACAATCCTCCTTGGGCACATAATGGTTCTCCAACTAGCCCAAATCATTCCCAAACCATACATCTGTGGGTAAGCCCTCCAAAATGCTCACATCCCGGTAACCCTCCCCAGTGCCCCACTCCAGGTATACTCTGGTCATGGGTAGTTGATAGACCTGCCCCCTAGCCATGCGCACATCCACTTTGCTGGTTAGGGGGTAAGGCACAGGGCTGGACCAGCTTGAGGGTAGCTCTAGACCATTCATCGGGAATTGCTCAGTATGTTTCCGCAGCTCGTCCAGATAGCTTGCCCACTAGTATAGATACCCAGTCCTGGGTGTCCACATTGTGGAGTCGACAATGTCATTCGAAATCCTGCAAGAATCTGTCGATATCCCTGACAGCATCGTCAAACTGTTTGAAGGACTGGTGGGTCACTTTGATCGGGCATGTAGAGGTGTGCATCCTCTGCGGCCGATACGGAGCCAGTCCGGAGATAGTGATTCTCCGGTCCGCCAATTCGGCTTCTCTCTCCGGCTCCCATGATGCAGTTCACAGACAGGTTGGGTCTGTAGAAAGCCAATCTCTCCCTTACCCTCCATGAGATCTCATCACACTCTGCACAAGGGGGTTCTATGAGCCACTTATTATTAAGTACTTTTGATGTATGAAACGCGTCCAGCGTATTTGCCTTTATTCCTGTTTGTTCCTGTCATCATGCTTTTTTCTGAGATTTTATTGACACTTTTTGGATATGACTGAAATACTGGAACCTTTTTTCACTAAGAAGTTACACTGTTGTTCCTGAACTGGAGTCTGCTGGCATTCCCTTGGGAGTTTCTTTACTAGACTTTTGGCCGATTTGTATTGAATTGAGATGTTACACGCCCAGAGGAGGGACTAACTTACATTGGAGCGTGAGTTGGCACCTATTTGTCTTTCTTGATATTATTGACAATAACCTCAACTTTATTTTTGCGAATCAAAGACTACCTCCCCCTACTTTACATGCTTTGGAACCTTCTTCTTTTTACAGGGGTCTGGCCTAACAAGGCAAACTTGTAAGAGTCCCATATGGTTGTTTCCCTTCGGAAGAAATTAATGCGTTAGGTCCCTTGTATAAAAAAGACTCCTTTTCTTTATTGATATAATAGCTGTTGGGGCACGTATGAGGATTATTATCACTCATCTTTTTTCAATACTGACGCTATCAAAAGACCTCAGTGTCTCTTGACTAATTCACACACAACCAGACAGAAAATGTAATCTCTCTTTTGGAGTTTGCCAGTTGTTATATTCCAGTCTGTCTATTAGATCAAAGTTTCTCCTTTTGCATGATCCATTTCTTTAATATTAGGATTATCTCCTAGTGTTATATTTGAATGCAATTTTTTTTGCAAAAGCAAGACTAGAGAGCTTCCATATCATGCAGCACTGCCCTGTGACAACAGAGAAAGATGGCCTTGCCACATCTCTCTTCATCACTGATGTCTGCATTTGTCTCAACACAGTTGATAGAGGGAGAATGGACGATCATATGGAAGGTTTAGATTTAAATGGATGTAGGGCTAAGTTAGGCAAGCTTTATAATTTTACCTGTACTAATCTAATTGCTTACATTTTATCCACCTCTAAATCCAGCACAGCATTGCCCAACAAACAAAAAACCCAACAAACAAAATCTGTAAAATCACTATGAAAAAATGCTACGCATACAAGACAGTGCTTAAGAAATACACCAATAATTGACTGGGGAACAGGCTGGTATTGACTAGCAGTAAGTGTAACTATGGCACAGTGCTATTATTGACCAGAAACAGCTTTAGACCGCCCAAGGCATTAAATGTTTACTGATAGAAAGTTGTTGATCATTGCTATCCTTGCTGAACAAATGCATTTCAATTATCCCTGCTGTGGCTTTCTACCTGCCTGTTATCATATCTAAAACATCAAGACACAGTACAAGGAAAACCAATGGTAGTTGTTGCTTGAGGACACAGAATATTGCTTGTGACTGCTCAAATATTGATTTGGACTATTAGGAATATTTTAATGAACTGAATACATTCAATGTTTGTGAACTTCAAGTGTCAGTCCCTTGCTAATGGGTGAGATGTTTCTCTACTCATCTGGAGAACTGTCCAATATGTTTTTAGCTTAAATGGATTAGAACAGGGGTGGGCAATTCATTTTTACCGGGGGCCGCATGAGCAACCCGAGCACTGCTGGAGGGCCACATCGACAATATTTCAATTAAATTTTGCTCAATATCTGTCTCTCCCCGTACCCTCATGTCTGTCTCTCTCTCTCTCCCCATTCCCTCATGTCTGTCTCTCTCTCCACTCATGCTCCATGTCTCTCTCCACTCATGCTCCATGTCTCTCTCTCTTTCCATTCATGCTCCATGTCTGTCTCTCTCTCGCTACTCATACCCCATGTCTGTCTCTCTCTCTCCCCATACCCTCATGTCTGTCTGTCTCTCCCCATACCCTCATGTCTGTCTCTCCCCATACCCTCATGTCTGTCTCTCCCCGTACCCTCATGTCTGTCTCTCCCCGTACCCTCATGTCTGTCTCTCTCTCTCCCCATTCCCTCATGTCTGTCTCTCTCTCCACTCATGCTCCATGTCTCTCTCTCTTTCCATTCATGCTCCATGTCTGTCTCTCTCTCGCCACTCATACCCCATGTCTGTCTCTCCCCTCATCCCTTATATCTTTTTCCATCTCTATCTTTCTGTTCCCCATGCTGGTCTCTTGTACACACAGTCATACATAAACACACACAGTCACACAAACACAGTTACACACTTAGTCACCCTCACAGACATACATTTACACAAACACCCTTATACACACTGTCACACATACATAAATACACACAGTCATACATAAATACACACAGTCACACAAACACAATTACACACTTAGTCACCCTCACAGACATACATTTACACAGACACCCTTATACACACTGTCACACATCCATAAATACACACACAGCCACCTTTACACACAGGATACACTTGCACAGACACTCATGTACATACACTTACACAGACAGTAACACACACATAGTTATACACATTGACACACACATACACATTGACACACACTTCCACAGACACTTCCTTTCTTTTTTTTATTTTAACCCCCCCCCCCCCCCCAAACTGTTATTACCTAATCCTCCTTGTTAATCCAAGCACAGCACAACGGGGGAACGCTCCGCCCCCGTCGCATTCTGTGATTGGCTGCAGGGAGGAGGACGTTCTCTATGGTGTCTTGGCAGATACCCTAGAGAACGTCCTCCTCCCTGAAGCAGCCAATCACAGAACGCGAGGGGGGCGGAGCTTACACCCGTCGTGCTGTGCTTGGATTAACAAGGAGGGGGATGGCAGGGAGAGAGCTCCCTGCTACAGCGCCTCTCCTCCCTTGCGCCTGGGCGCAGTGCACCCCGTGCACCGGCCCAGGATCGGCCCTGCCTTACGCGGGCCGGACAGGGACGCACAAAGGGCCGGATGTGGTCCCTGGGCCATAAGATGCCCAGGTCTGGATTAGAAAGTCCGAATTTCATGATCCACTATCATTACGGTTGTAATTAGTACATACTCTATATAGGCATGTTTGCTATCATCCTGCTGGCATCTCTTTTGAATTTGTGCCTTCTACATGAGTGCTGTAAATGTTATCCATCACATAAAAGATGGTATATACTGTGAGTGTACTGAGTAAAATGAATCTATATATCTATATATTCTGTTAGAGTGGCACCTTCCCTAGCTCAGCCACAGAGTGACACCTTTTTTTAGTGCTGCCACACAGATGCACCCTCCCTAGCACTGCCCCAGAGCAACACCTGCCCAGCCCAGCCACGGAGCAGCACCTGCCCAGTCCAGCCATTGATCGGCTCCTACCTTATTCATTATAACCTGTATTTGTGTTCTGCACTAAAACCCTATAATAGGGCTGCCCTGTCCTGTTCTCTGCCAGAGGGTTTCCCTGTTCCATGCTTCCTTGTTTCACTGATTCTATATAATTGTGCCCCGCCCATTTGTCACTCTTTCCCTGAAGCACCTAAGGATTACAGCTCCTCTCCCAATATCCATGTTCTGGTTTCCCTTTTAGAAGCATCTAAGGATTCAGGTTCCTTACTTCACCCCTTGTTCTCCTTACCTTAGCCCTTTCCTTTGTTTATTCTATGTTTATGTCTGTGCTTATGTAAGCAATGCCTTTTGTCTCTGCCCTGTTTGTCTCTGTGCTGTATTCTTGCTTTGTTCTCTTTGCTCTGTACCCTGTATTTATCATTTTGGTTTCTGTCTTTTTGGTTCAGTTCTGCTTTAACTTCATAGTCTTTCCTTAGCCTTTTATTTTTATTCTGTATTGTATTATTCATCTTCATCTTTGGAGGTTATACTCTTTAACCTTAACAAACAGTGTTTCTTCACTTATCTAAACTGCCTTACTACTTGAATGAATATTCAGTGAAAAATAATTAATATTTTCTTATTATGCCTGGCTCTACTAAGACATATTCCCACTCATCCCACTGCACAGACTCCTCCCTGTCTTACTAAATAATATAGTGATCCGTCATGGACTTATTTGCAAATGTACACTTCAAAATTTAGACAGCTGGCAACTGTCTAAATTTGTGTTTATTCTTCTTCTTGCCCTGGCAAATGACATTGAAACCAACCCAAACCCTTTACCAGTACAAATGTCAGCTTCACTTTCAGTAAGGGCCTCTCTTGGTGTCCATTGCAACATGCACAGCTTTCTCCCAAAATCAGATAACCTCAGAGCATTGTGTTGGCAGTACAAACCAAAAAATATTATCATCTCTGAATCTTGGTTAAGCCCTAGAACTGACCTCCAGAAAAGACAGGCATAAGAGAAGAGGAGGTATTGTATATATATATATATATATGTCAATAAATTTCACAAACCTACTTTCAAATTTACAGTCAGCACAACCCAGCCTGATATCAAGTAACTGCTAGGGAAACATAGTGCCCTAAACAAGAAAAGTGAGCTGCTTGTTCTTGGAGATTTCAATGTAGACTGGCCAGAACGGAAAAATGTAAAACCTGCTTGTTGTTCAAATCCATAAACCTAACTCAGCTTACTTTCTGTCCTAGTTGGATGAGTCCAAAGAGCTCTAACCGTATGCTGTGGGATTAGATCCTTTCATCTTGCCCGCAAAAAAATCAAGCAGTCTGGCATCCTACCCAACATGTTCCGTGATCATTGCTTGGTGTACTGTGTACGGAAACTAAGGCAAATCAAATCGACCCATAAAGTAATTCTTACAAGATGTTTTAGGAAGTTTGATCTCCAGTGACTTGAGCAATTATCTGTGAGGCAGGCTAGACCTAATACCTGATATGGACACTGCAATTGAATATGTTCAGTCTGAATTCATGCAAGTCTGTGATAAACATAACCCTCTGCGTAGGGTGAGAGTAAGCCATGCCCACCTGCCCTGGGTATCAGTTGATCTCCTGGATTTATTCTACTTCAGGGATCCTCTATGGTCAAAATGTAACTCCAACTTTTGGCGTGTCATTAAATACATGTATGATGCCCACACCACTCCATACCCACCTCAATTAAAACCGATAACAAAGTTTTACACTGTATAATGACAATGGCAAATTAATTCAATAACTATTTTGCAGGGTGTGCCACTGTGCTAATCGCAAAACACAAAAATGAGAATCGTGGCACTGTTTATGTGGCAGACATGTCCCCCTCAATATCACCTCTAGCCAAAAACCTTGCAGAATCTGAATTTGAATCTGTATCAGATAGCAAAATTGTCTCTAAAACCAAAAAACAAAACTACAATGTGGGCCGGTCCGATACTTCCATCACTGCTACTGAGACTAAGTGCAATAATTACTGCTCGACCTATTGCCTAGTTAATCAGTGCGTCCCTGTACCCAAAGCCTGGAAAATAGCTAGAGTTGTCCATATTCATAAAAATGATGATGTAAATGTAGTGTCAAACTACAGGCCTATTTCTTTGCAACCTATCCTCTCTAAATTATTGGAAAAATGTGCCCATGAGCAACTATGCAAGTTTAAGCAATGGTCCAACTTTTGAACCTCACTTCAGTCTCTTAAAAGTGAGCAATGACATCCAGCGTAGCATGGAGAAAGGTGGTTCTAGAAGTCTAGTTTTCCTAGACTTTGCAAAGACCTTTCATATGGTTGATCCTGATCTTCTGCTGAACAAGATTAATTAGTCTGGTATAAATGAGCAGACACTTTGCTGGTCTCATTCCTCATACCTCTGTGATAGAGCTCAACATGTGTCTTTTTGCGGATGTTTCCTCCCTCCCATTGCTGATTATTTGTGGAGTGCCTCAAGGATCCATCCTTGGGCTGCTGATTTTCTCGCTATTTATAAATTAACTAGCCTTAGTGTGTGACCTGACAAATATGTATGCTGATGTCATTTATACAAGTGGGACAAAATTTTTGGAAAAAAGTGGAAACCGTGGTGCAGGATACGTTTTTCTAAATTTGAGAGTTGGATAGTTAGCAACAACAGTGAAAAAACTGTGTCCATGTTGTTTGGAACACAAGCTAAACAACTTAAATTAAACAATCCTCAAATTTACAATAAAGTCAAATCGGGTTATCACCTGAGGTAAATCGCTATAAGTATCTCGGTATGTGGCGAGATCCCACCTTGTCTTTTGGTCTCCATATTGACAAGCTCTTGGCAAAGCTGTATCCTAGGATAGGCTCTCTTTACAGGAACAAATATAACCTAGATTCCACAGTAACGAAACACATTGTGCAAATGTTAATGCCGATCTTCGACTATGTGGTATGCTCCGTAGACTTATCTCGGTAAACTTGACATGCTGTACAATGCAATGTGCCATTTTTTCCTCCAGTGCGATTAGAATGTGCATCACTGCGAAATGTTAAAATAACTAAACTGGTTGATGCTTGCCTCCAGGTGCACTCTCCACCTAGCTTGCTTAATGCATAACCACTTCTTTGGAAAGCTCTCCCTCTACATGAGCAGCATGATCACCACATGTCCTACAATCTTGGATCCAGAAACAGCACCTTACTAGCTTTCCCTCACTTCAAAAAGGAAGTAGGGTGAGATGCATTCTCTTTTAGACCTCCTCATATTTGGAATAGACACCCAGATTTAACCAAATCATCCTCTAGCCTAAAATCCCTCAAAAATAATGTCTCCCAACTTCTCAAACATAATATACCTGTTATTAACTTACACACTCCTCTGTATACCATATATGTTGTTTTCTCTTTTTTGAATATGTGTCAATAATGATGTAACCTGAATGTTCTCTCCCCAACTTTCCTGTATAAATACATGCATGTATGTGAAACATTGAGTAATTCCGTTCTAGACTTGGTCCCCAGGACATGCTTTAAAACAAGAGTAATCTCAATGTATTCTTCCTGGTAACACATATTGTAATTAAATAATTAAACAAATTAATAAATAAATACAATTCCTGTTTCTGATTATTGTTCTTTTATTTGCTCTTGCTCTGTTTGGCCTGTATGGCTCAGCCTGAAGCATCAATCATACTACTCTGCAGTCCTATCCTCCATTCCTGCTTCAGAGTGTCTGCAGTAGACATGTGCATTCGTTTTCGGACTAATGCATTTTCGTCCGAAAATAGCATTTTCGTCCATTCGTCCGAAAAACGAAGAACGGAAATGCTAAGCTAACGAAAGCCGAATGAACAAATGGTTAATAAACGAAAATCATTCGTTCATTCGTCCATTCGTAGTACTATTGCATTCTATAAGCCGAAATAGAGTCGGTTTATAGAATACAATAGCATTTCACTACACGGAGACAAAGTCTCCATTCATAAATTTATGAATGGAGACTCTGTCTCCGTGTAGTGAAATGCCGACAGCCTATAAACCGAACGTTCGGTTCATAGGCTGTCGGCTTATGTAATACATGTAATCCTATTGCTATTCTATAAACCAAACGTTCGGTTTATAGAATAGCAATAGGAATACATGTATTCCATAAGCCGACAGCCTATAAACCGAACGTTCGGTTTATAGGCTGTCGGCATTTAACTATACGGAGACAAAGTCTCCATTCATCATTTTATGAATGGAGACTCTGTGTCCGTGTAGTGAAATGCCGACAGCCCATAAACCGAACGTTCAGTTTATAGGCTGTCGGCTTATGGAATACATGTATTCCTATTGCTAATCTAGAAACCGAACGTTCGGTTTATAGAATAGCAATAGGAATACATGTATTCCATAAGCCGACAGCCTATAAACCGAACGTTCGGTTTATAGGCTGTCGGCATTTTACTACACGGAGACAAAGTCTCCATTCATAATTTTATGAATGGAGACTCTGTCTCTGTATAGTTAAATGCGACAGCCTATAACTACTCGGCTTTTGCATTTGAACTCTTGTATACCATCAATTGGTGATCTGGGTCCAGTGTCATCAGGACCCTGACCCTTGACAACCTGATCCTCTCTTTCCTAGATTTATAGGAAGATAAAAATAATGGGCTCATTAATGAGCTTGAGATCCATTTCATGGAAAATACCTGAACAGTGTTAACAATCATGTGAAAATCCTATGTTGTGAATAATACAAATGAATCAGTTGTCGGTTATGTTGGACTCCAGGATCAAAGTTGCGTTCAAATTGTCTGGCTCATACATTCATGAGGTGCACCAGGAGAGGATGGTGTTAACCCACTCATTGAGTCCTGGATGCTAGTAAAGAATAGTAAGGAAAAGTAAATTAGCTTGCAAAATTTGCTAATCTGCTACAATGTTTAACCAAAAATAACCTGATTTAATTATTTAGTGATACAGCCTCTGTAATTCACTTTGGATTAATATTTAACAGGTTGCTACGTGCAGTTGTTGGCTATATTTGTGCACAATTTTAACAACTAAAGCAGCAAACATTGTAATACGCTGCTTAGATTTCAAGCAACACTCCTTTGTTTGAGTTTATTGTTACTGTGTAACTCTGCATATAAATTAATATGAAAAGGATGATACAAACTGCATCATGTGCAAAACCATGTGCACTTACATGTCACACTTGACTATTGCATGTCTCCATAGAGATATTCCAGTCCATAATTAATTGTTACTGAATAACCAATGTATATATTGTAATTTGATCTCATGACACAAAATGTAACTAATGTTTTCTGGCATGGTGGTAGGGAAATACACCTTTGAAAGTGACCTTGTCTTCGCTGGCATTAATGTAGCTCAGGTGGAATTAAAGGACACCAATTAGGGTTCTTTTGCACCTGGATCTCCCAAAAAAAAAAAAAAAAAGGTTGACTATTATAATACATATTTTAGTTACTGTTAAATTATCGATAGCAAGAAATTGGAAGTCCACGAACATAACATCATGACCGCATATAAGAGCTCAAATTGGCCAACATTGTCTTATGGAAAGAGAGGTTGCTTTCATAACACAGCATAAAATCTATACAACCGACTATTGGGAAAATTGGACTAACTACTTTAAGAGTGAAGGGGAGGAAGAATAGAGAGACCTATAAAGGAAGAGGATACCTTAGGGCAGTAATAAAAGATAAAGAAAAATAAAAAAAAATGGGATAAAAATGTAAATAACAACAGTAACAGGGTCTTGTTTAGTGAGAAAAGGGGCCCACACACCATGTCCACATATATGCAATGTTAGTCTATGGTTTATGTATGAATTTTAATAACTAAGCCGATCTGATGGTACTTCGATGTAAACCATGAATATGTCATAATTTATAATGCACCGAATCAATGTAATTTTGATAATTTTGTAATAAAAAAAAAGGAATTCAAGGTACTCTAAATTCAGGCCATAACATACTTCAGGTCTAAACAAATGATGAAATTTATAATGGACAACGCACACACTCAACGGATACCACATGCGACGATCCGATTGTCCGATTGTTTCTATTTTTTTTTTTGTGGTTTAATACTTTTAACTGATACTTGATGATCAAGGTGTATACCTGGCATAACCACATTTTTCTTTTTCTGTTTGTAGCATTATTTATTTTTTTGCTGGACACATACCCCTGTGTCCCCTCCCCTGTTTTTTTGCTCTCCCTGTACACTTGTTACATTATTTTTTATGCCTTATTTTGACTTTATCTTTTTGATGTATTTACCATCTGTGGTCCATTTATAGCACTGCCTTACTTTTTCATAGATTTCCTCCCATTTTGTTTTTTATCTATTTTGCTCGCCATTTTTTATGGTCGTCTTACCCCACATCGACAGCTTCTATCATATATATATATATATATATATATATATATATATATATATATATACGCTGTTTTGTACTATGTGTCCCTAAGTTTGAGATATATACTGTCCACGCGTATCCATTTGTCGATACATTTACCTAATAAACATACATTTTTTACTTATACATCAGTGTGCATGTCTGCTTCTTTCTAAATGTTATGAAATTTATAAATTTCCTCCTATATGGTCATTAATCTCTTTAAGGAACTTAATAAAAGCACAAATCAGACAGAACGTCATTTTCCTATGCAGCACCATTCAGAAGCGATTTCCAGTTCTTTTAAAAGTCTATAGAAGCCCAACTAAAAAGTTAGTTGTCCCAAGTGTGACAAATAACCGGCATGAACTTTGTTGTGGCATAACAAACTGTTGTCAATGCTTTTAGTTGAACTTCTTCTGTACAACATTTGTCTTTTGATATGTTAATGAGGTCACACCTCCAATGACCTCACAAGCTATTCAATATACCTGCTGAATGAACAATCTGAGTTTGGTCTCTCCCTGCCTTGCCTGCCTCCTGCATGCATGGTTCAATCTATGATCTGCTGGGTTATATTGGGTCTTTTGTTTGAAAACCAGGATTAAGGTTAGTCTTGGGAGCATGTTGCACTGTGTGTTGGGCTGTCACTAATTATTGTATGTTACTGTGTTTTTGTCTCTTATTAAATATATTTTAAAGTAGATGGACATATATTTTATATTTGGTAATACACCACATTGTGATAGTACATGCCAATTTATCCTCTGACCGGCAGCTGCCATGCTCCATAAGAAGTAGGCAGCCTGGTATGTTTAGTGAAGGAACATAGTTAATGTCACCTCTACTGTTCCTATGCAAAAACAAGAGTCTCCCTCTGCATTAGTGGAGAAAGCAGAGACATGCTGACTATGGATTGCAGTTGTACACTGTATACAAAGCTTAGGCTGTATCAAAGAAGACCATGGTCGCCAACCATATACATACCCATCCATCCAAACCATCCTTAAGGCATAAAGTTCCATTTTAACAGTGCTTAAGGCAGATGTTGTATTTTTTTCCACAGCCAAATTAAGTTTACCTAAATCATCTCACCCTCTCCAAGGATTTG
Source organism: Pelodytes ibericus (assembly GCA_036172795.1). NCBI lineage: Eukaryota > Metazoa > Chordata > Amphibia > Anura > Pelodytidae > Pelodytes > Pelodytes ibericus. Next base: position 158,404,036 of record CM069861.1, on the reverse strand, counting down.
CCTGCACAGAAAAGAACATATCATATCTTCATTTGTTCTGGGAGGTGATCAACAATGAGGAGCAACCCAGATATAAAACTTGCTTAAAATAATTGAATTATAATATTAGATAATTAACAAGCTGTGTATCAATTTACTGCTGTATTACAGCCTAAAAGTTAACACAACCTATAATGAATTTCAATTTTTTTGTACAATGTGGTTTAATAAACATAGGAATAAAAGGTACTTATTGTGAAGTGCCATCATGTGTGAGGCCATTTTGAACTAAAAATGTCATATTTCAGAAAGCATTGTATGAAGTGCAATGATTAATTTACTAGGTTAAAAAAAATGCTAGTTATAAAACATGTTATTCGTACACATCTCATCTTTTGACATAGATTTTAATAATACATGTAATTTAGTCTGGACACCGTGTAAGTATTCTCTGTATGAATTTCATAAAAATGTGATATTTACCAAAACAATATTCTTTCTAGTATCATATGTATAAATCTCAGCATTATATAAATGTGTATATATGTATATATATATGTATGTATATATATATGTATATATATATATATATATATATATATATATATATATATATAAAATCAGAGTTTAATGTCACAAAGATCAACGTTTCATTCCCACACAGGGGACTTTTATCCAGGTCTTCAAAAAAGTCCCCTGTGTGGGACTGAAACATTACTCTTTGTGAAATTAAACTCTGATTCTTCATGATATCAGGTCCCCTGAGTGCTCTTTTCTCCAACTACCTCCTTGTCTGCTGGACTACATCAGGGCATCGACCTCATTGTGTCTGGAGTGCACGGACCAGGATTTCTATATATTTATGTATTTATATCATCATACATATTTTCTGATAAACCCACAGTTACCAACATCCATCATTTAAATAAAATTATTTTAAGTTTCTAAAAACCGCCTGTCCTACATAGATAACGTGTTTTCCATATCTTATACTTAGATAAATAATTATACATGATTAAAAATTAGCCTCTTTCCTCGTTAGAATTATATTTTAAAGTCCATTTCAAATAAATAAATGATGGCAGGACCCTGACAGTCATATTGGCACTTTGCATTATTTGTGAGTATTAACTGTTCATGGGTTGGTAGGTGTGTTAATAAGGTAGAAAGTGCAGTAAGTTACCCAATAATTGCTCACATACAAAGACAGAAATATGCAGCGAACATTAAAATATTTGACCAAAGGGCCAAGCTTAATGGTAATAGAAGGAAATGTTCTCCACAAGCTCTAGCCTGTAGTTATCTTATTTATCACCTTCACTTAGATTGGGACATTTCATCCAATTCTTTTAATTTGTTACCTACAAATTTGAAATCCTGAGGGGCTAGAAAATAGTGGGTCTATCCAAAATTAACTTTGAATACTACATAACAGGGGATGGGAACTTGAATGTTATGTGCCATACACACCATTTGTAAGCCACACAATCTAGTCTACAAAGATGATGTCACATATAGGCACTCAGTCTTGAAAGGAAAACACTGACAAGCAAGGATGGCGATAATGGAAGTTGTGAAGGCTATTACAGTGCACACTAAACATTTGAATATACTTGCTAATTAGAAAAGGAAAGAAAATTCAATATTTTTGTGAAACTGCAAATAGAGGCTTTCGCTAGGTAAATATAGAAATACCTGGAAACCCTAGCAATAAAATGTATCACTTCTATATAATTTCTAAAAAAAATGCAATTATCTTAAAAACATATTGACAGCATCTTGCTAGATATAGTGAAAGGGGACTACTAAAGAAGAATGATTTGTTGCTATAGAAAAATCTTGGACTTTGGCCCCTTTTGATTTGTCTGTCATCCAAACAAAATGTGACAATACATTTAATGATTTTGCTATTTTATAACTTCCACTAACATAAAATATCATGTGCTAAAACATGTCAACCACTATCACCTCTACTTTGAAAAGCAGTGTGATGTAACCTATGAAGGGATTTCGGAAATAATAAAAGTGGTCATTCTCTTTGCACATCTGCAGGGAAATTAACATTATGGAGTCTCCTGGACTTCCTTCTCAACTATTTTTGAATGCAGTGAGATTGTTGGCTTTCCCAATGGTTTTTTTTATGTGTATGGAGGATCCAACATCCTTACATGGGTGTTGGCCACTGTTCTTTTGTTCCCTGCTGTGAAATCACGAAATAGGAAATGTATTGTTACTTTACTGAAGATAATGTATTTTGTTGGAGGAAGGTGCTGGCACCACATCTTAATGCACCCACAACTCAGGATATAAAATTAGATGTCGTTTTTAAGTCATTAACAGAATACAATCAAAAGTACTAATAACACTTTAAACATGGAATTGGACCATATGGAAAATGCATCTATTTACTTAGTCTGAATACATTGATTTTTTTTTTTTACCTGCCGAGGAGTTCTTTCAGATTTACTTCTGCACCACTCCCAGTCTGTGAGTTCTGGCTTACGACCTTCTTCATGAGATAATCTTCTTTCCTGACCTTCATAAAATGTAGACTTATCAAAGTGTCTGATGTCTTCTTTTCTTAATGCTCCAATTTTTTCTGAAGGTAGATGTCCAATATTCTTGTCCTTACCTTGCTCATGTTTTATCTCTGTGTTAAGTGTTTTGATTTTACCCATGTCGGTAAGCAGTGAGCTGTCCTGGAAAGTAATGGTGCTGAAATCTAATAAGGCAGAATTAAGGATTCTTTCACCCCGAACTTCATTGATGTTTTCACAGTCGTAGTTAATCAAGTTATGGTATGATAGAGAGTTGTCTTCAGTAGCATGGTTGTCCTGTGATATTTTATAAATTCCATAGCCTTTGTTAAATGACAGATTAAAATCAAATCTCCTTTTTTTGGCTAGACAAAGAGAAAAAAAAACATTATCATAAATGAAAAAAGTCCATATTTCCTTAATTATATGTAATGTTACATTAGGAAAACAAACAGTAAAATCACAGCACTAGGTGGCATAATGAGGTCTTCTGAATGACCTGTCTAATCACTAATAACTGTTTGTCTCAAAATGTGTACTGCAGACAGTGGTATTTATGATCAGGGATACATTATAGCTCCCCATTATGTTCAATCAAAACATTATAAAAATACCCCTTCCCCCCTAACAGTATTGAGGCTGGGACTGCCTTAATGGCTTTAAGCCCCCCAAACATAGATTAAGTCCAGGGCTACTTGTCCTGGACTTCATATTAAATCATAAACCCCCATGGGGCCTGGATGCTGCTCAAATGCCTGTGGGCCTCGACAGTAAAACAATTGACCCCCCCCCCCCATGCCTACCCCCCTACATCTAACTTTCCCAGGTAAGGGGGGACAATTCACCTGTAAATAAAATCACCCTTTGGGTGCCAGGGGGGTGAAAATCACTGCCTACCACCCTGGCACCCAAAGTGTGTCCTGTGAAATACAAATGATTACTTGTTTCAGGTTCCAGCGTCATTACACAATGCCTTTGAAAAATATAAAATGAATCCCCCTATTCGTTAAAGAAATTCTGCAGCCAAAAGAAAATCATGCAAGCTCCCTATCTAAGCATCCTTCCCTCCCAGCCACCCATTACACAAATGCAGGGTCAGAGCAGATAGTCCTGATTGCCCCATTTAAAAAAAATATAGCACATGCCCAGCTCTGAGCCACATCCTCCCTAACATTACTGAGTCTGGGATCCACCCAAATGGCTCCCATCCTTCATAAATTAGATTGGGAGCCAGGGCTATTTGCCCTATACAATAATATAATTCCCAAAAATGATGAAATGCCCCAGACCCCGTAACAAGTAAAATTATATCTGGGGAGTGCTGATGGGCGCCTGAAATTGTTACATATAAAATGATTTGCCCAAGGATCTGAAAGCTGACGATATTTTAATTAATTAGAGTCTCGGAACCTTTGAGCTTGAAGACCTCACTAGTCTATTATGGGTTTTTTTGTTTGCTTTCTGGGGTCCTATCGACAGCTTCGGGACCCCAGTGGGCATATATTTGTTTATTTTGGGGTCTGGGGGCATTTGGCCAGACCCTGGGGGGTATTACTTTATTGTATGGGGCCACGACAAGTACCCCTGGTCCCTGATCTAATTTATGGGGGTAAGGAGCCATTTTAGTGGATCACAGCCCTGGTAATGTTGAGGGGGCAGGAATGCTAGTGGAAGTCTTCTGGCCCAGGAGAGCTTTTATAAAATTATTTCTATACATTTTTATATTCAGTTCTACAGATAAGGTAGAGAGTATTGAAATGGTCATAATGTGGTCATAGTCCCCAAAATCGTATTCAAGGGTGATCGTCGCATCGGGTAGTCAGAAATCTATGGTTTTTCAGACAAAAATGCCCCAATCCGAAGTCCACCGATGCTTCAGTTTCCGAACAGCACAAACTGCAGATTGGGATCTTAATTGCGGAATATTGAGTAGGCCGCACATATAGAGGTGACCCTAACATTTAAAATAAGAAAAACTATGACAACAAGAGGACATAGTCTTAGATTAGAGGGGCAAATTTTTAGAAGTAACATCAGGAAGTATTAATTTACTGAAGGACTGAAGGAGCAGTAGCCTTTCAGCAGAAAATGGTCAATGTTAATACAGTGAACGAGTCTAGGCAAGTGTGCGATAGGCATAATCGTTGATCCTAGATATAAGTTAAGGCTAGAGACTAATGCAAGTATTCCGAAAATTTGGCAGATTAGAGGACAAATTCTATGTTTCTATGTAACTATTATCATTCCATGTATATATCTAACACATGCAGTAAGTTGATACTGTACACTGGAACAAAAATATATTTCACCTAATATGTTAGTGATCTTACTAATGGACAAGCAGTGATTATAAGTCATTTTCCATTTTGCCACAGTGGTGTCTGTACTCTCTGAAGTGATGTCATGTTAGTAAAATCAGATAATGTAGAAACTATAAAATAAACTAATTACTTTAAATTATGACTAATCATAAGTGACCATTGCTGGGCATGTTGACAAGACTTCTCTCGGCTGGCTCATAAGCTCTTAAACAGTAGAAAAAAATCAGCAAAGAAAACCTGAATTGGTTTAATTTATTTATGAAAAAGAAAAATTAGGCATAAATAGTAACAGCACATTCTGCCATACTGTGTAGATGTATATTTGGAAACTATTAAAATAAGAAACTGGGCACTGCAGAATCTGCATTGTCTGTTTCAAATGAGACGTTATCTAATACAGTTGTCAGGGGCCAACCTTCATATTACATTTAAAAAAATTTTAACCACTGGGATATAGAATTAAGCCCACAAATAATTAGTAAAGTTAGAAAACTTTACCAGTTATTTACCAGTTTGTGGGCCTATTTCTGCTTTCAGCTTGTAGTGGCCACTTTTCCTGCTTTTGGAACACCTGCTCCAATTTGATGTTGTCAGCTGGGACTTGTTTATCACCTGCTGTTCATTGCAAACTGGGCCTTTGCATTGTTTTGCCTGGTGTTGCTCACTCGATCATTGGCCCTCTGATCTGTTGCTGGTAGCTTTCATGTCACGTGCCCTGTCTGTGGCTTATCCAGAGGAGTGCCCTGTCTGAATGCTGGCATGTCACATGCTCATCTGTTTTTGATCATGCATCGATCATGCAATTTGGCCATTTACATTAGGCATTTTGTAACTCATTGTAGGCATTGACACCAATGTCATAATAGAATGCTGTGACCTAAAACTGTACAAAAGATGATCAAGTAGGAAATAAGAAATGATCCTATTGTACACAATAAAATGATGGAGTTTTTATGCTTAGTGAAAAAAGTGAGTGGAAGTGATGGACAATTTGGCGATAGACTGAAAATTGTAAGTTTTTGTTTCTTGTGAAAGATTGAAAACAATTGAGAACAAAAAATATAAATTTCACAAAAAATAAATGTCCATTTTTACATTTTGTTGTATGTTTCCCCTGTAGTTGTCAACATGTCTGCTGGGAAAAAGCCTAACAGAAAAGAATTGTCAAAATATACTTGCAGGCCATAATTATCACAGTCTTCACCTTCTCCCTTCGACATACAGAGCACATATTCTTCTCAACTCAATGCATTTTAAGTTCTTACATAACTGTGCTTGGGATCAGCTCAAGGTGTTACTCATGTTATCCCCACACCAACTTTATCAGGTCAGGAAGTGCTGAGTGATCTCTCCAAGATTAGCTGTTATGTTAGGCCTGAATCCTTTTAGAATAAACTTGTGGCACAGCAAGTCTCAGTGGTGCACACTCATAAACCAAGGAGTAATTTCCCTTTAATCTGTATGATGTTTCTGCTTCGAAAATCCCAGCCTCAAATATATATACAAGAGGAGAACAAACAGAGAATACAGATGGTTTAATAATGTTATGACTCTGCATCCATAAGGTGACATAATATAAACGGTTGGACTCTTGTCTTTATTTGGAGCAAACCACTGCTCCTGTGTTAAAGCATTGAAACTCCACACTCCGGACTTTCAGTCAGCGCCAGTAGGAAGGATACATGTTGTGAGTAGTGATGTCATTTACTTAAATTTTCACACACATTTAGGAACCTTAGAAATTAAAGGGAAAGTACTCCTCTGTATATCACTGCGCACTACTGGGGCTGCCACAAGTTTATCATATACACTCTATGCTGCACGCACTCACTGATTTGTTGGGTCTAAGTCTGTGTGTCCTACCCTATAAACTGTTGTATGCGCTGACCACTATTCCGTTTTCCTGAATAATTTTAGTGAGTAGCACATCACATTTCAGCAAGATAGAAATGTCAGTGCTTTTTTTGTAGACTCTCAACTCACAAATCAATAAATAATGTGGGATAATTTTGGTTGGAATTTCAAAATTCCGCCGGCAACAGAATTGTTTATGAGCTTTTTAGTTCATTGAAATATACTTTGAAACCACTTTACGGATGGTGTATAATGGAACTGAGCTTTTTATCTGTTCCGTATGAGTCATACATCATGCTGCGCACATGTAAGAGTGCTTTTACAAAGATCATGGAATACGAATGAATGAGACAATGTGATAAAAACAGACATTGCATAAGCACTCAGGGGAACTTGAGTTAAGAGTAATGGTGGGAATTGAATTTCACAATTAGAAGGGCTCTTATTTCTGAATACTCTAATCAGTACAGTTGCTAAATTAGTTTGTCATTAAAATGTATGTATACAGTATATCTGTCAGGGTTCAACACTGACCTTCTGACTCATGCATTTAAAAGTCATTATTTATGTGCTTATTTTCCTCCTGCCTCCTCTAGATGCCTCCATACCTTACTTTGCTTGTATTCCTTCCCCTCTGTTTGGTGTCAGATGGGCTTGTTACCTTTTGCTTACACCCAGGTTAAATAGCGGCAGTTTCTGGCAAACAGTGCTTTTGCATTGAAGTTGGTGCCTGATTTCTGAGAGCTGCTGCTTCTGTTCCTGATCCTCTGCTTAAAGCTCATTTGTATTGTGACCCTGTCCAGGAACTGGAAATCTGAACCTGGGTGGCTCAAATATCTCAGTAGATGATTTTCAGCATCTCCTGAGACCCTCTGACTACATCAAGATCTCTTCAGCTAAGTTGTTCCCTTAAAGCTACCTTTCTAATTTCTCACCCTCACAAGGGTGTTCCTTACTGCTTAGCTACCTTTCTCATACCTCACCCCCTCTAGGGTGTTCCTGCTTAGCTACCAACCTCTGACCTCACGCCCTCTCGGGTGTTCCTGCTTAGCTACCAACCTCTGACCTCACCCCCTCTCGGGTGTTCCTGCTTAGCTACCAACCTCTTACCTCACCCTCTCTCGGCTATTCCTTTTTAGCTACTTACCTTTGACCTTAACCCTTACCTCTGGCCTCACCCCTTGTTTAACTCTCTCCATCCCTACCTTTGCTTTGTCTACAGTCCGTTCTATAGCTCTTTGTTCATACTGCAGTTCCTACTCAAACCCTTTTCCTAATTTGCAGTTCTTTGCTAAATTCCCCTTTGTCTCTCCTTCGGTCTTTATTCCAATACCTAGCTCTTTGTTTCCTTATCTGTTCTCCCTCTGCACAATATTTAACTTGCAACCAGACACCTCCACTATCCCTGCGCTAAAACGCCTACCTGACCTGGTAAAGGACCTGACAATTTCTGTAAATTCATCTTTCTGTATAACATTAGTTCCCACTCATTTTGAGAAAGTTATAATTAATCAATCCATCCACCATGAAGAGACCTTATTTAAAGGCAAAAACATAATTAGGCATACACAAACTATGTTGACGCTTTGGGCAGTAAGTTCAATGAGGTGGCAGCCACTAGCTGCATCATGTGTTTTCTGAAACTCTCTGTTGACTGGCACTGCCTGTTCCCAGTGCTTCTTCCTAGACCACCGGTCCTCTGCATTCTGGGAATGATAATGGTGGATTTACAGAAAAAATAGCGAGGGCAGGAGGTGATAGCTGCATATAGCATGTGAAAGGGAAGGGAAGTTTAGACTGCATAAGGAGATAAATGAGACAGAACTAATTAATTTTACTAGTGGGAAAACTAAAATTGGTATGAGCATATGCTCTTGGCCAGCTCTGAATGCCGATTAGGCCTTTTTTTTTGTAATGCCCTACAATTTACAGTTTGGAAGTCTTTATACATAACCCCCGTAGACTCTTTATATAGATCTAAAGTTCAGCAAAATTCCCTCATCAGGAAACACACATATATATCTCCTCATCGTAAATAGATGCCGTCCATAAAATTGATTCTTTATCTTACACTATTTAATTATATCACCTAAGCTGAAATAGACAGCTAACAAAATAACCTTCAGACTACACATCTGAATGCTGTTCCCATTATTATGAACTTGGGGCATCTCATTCATGTTCTAGCCATTTCCTCTTTCCTTCTCCTCTAGTTACTTTCTCTATAACATGCTGATGGAGACGGCTTACTCTTCCAAACGTACCATTTCTGTTATATTTCTTGAAAACACTTGCATTCTATCATTTCTTGTGCTTGGAATTGCTACACAAGTTTTGACATTAAAAGACTACTTATCAATCCGGCATGTAAAGGAAACTAAGATACCTTCCTACAATAGCTATCATTTGTTCTGTAGAGTAGAATTTCAACTCTTTATATTGGTCTTCTGTTGCTGAGGCCAAACACTGTGATGTACAATTACACAAATGAATGGACTACTTACTGTCTGTGTTGTTATGTTGACTGTATTAAAATGATTATATAACTGTGACAAATGACAGAGTATTAATATAAAATTAGGATCTGACTTTAGTATTCTAAAAAATTCAGTAACATCATTTAATTTAGCCGGGTATTCTGACTGGAAGATCTCCTCTGTGGTTTAAGTAGCTGTACATTATACACTTGGGTGATATGTCATGTATTCTCAAAAGTGCAAGCCGCACTCTAATGCTAGTTTTTTTTTTTCATCATTATTGTAAGAAAGGATGATTTTTGTTGGTGTATATCCATGCAGTATTCATGATAAATAAACAAAATATAAACATTTCCCAGGGTACTTTTAATAAAAAAAACTTCTCAAGTATAATTCTAAATCATCTGCCTGCACTTGCATTAGATGTGCCTTTAGCATTTTACTCAATTAAAACACATACTATTTATATTCATGACTAAATTATTTTTACTGCTTTTCCTGGCACATGACATTGAGTCCAAGCCACATAGAAAAAATGCCAGTTTCGGTGTCAAGGAAGGCAACATCTGTAGTATACTTTTCAAAACAGATTAATTCTGAACATGGTCAGGAGTACGAACATAAAAGCCTTGTTAATTATGAATCCTGGTTCTGCCCTACTCACCAGACTCTACTGTTGCCACTCAGGAATATGTCTGCTCCAGAAGAGACAGAAATAATAGAGGTATTGGCATATTTTATTGAAATTAGCAAGTTCCATCCAAAACAAAAATGTTAATGTTGATTGGCTGGACCCCAAAAATACTAAAATATGTTTGCTGTTTAAATTGATGAATGTATCCCTGCTGGTTTCCAAACTCTCATGAATCATAAAAGCTTTAAACATCTTCTTGGATTGTACTAGTTTCATCAATAGATGCAATAGATTGCAGTAAACTTGTACACAACACTAACAGGTCTACTCAGGAAGCTCTGATTTTTCTAGATGTAGTTTCGGACCTATCGGATCACTTTGGTAATATGAGTGTTCCTTAAATTCGGGCTGCTCACAAGACTGAAGTTATCTTGTATCGGCAGGAATTAGCCATTGTGTCTCCGGAATCTGGCTGATGAAAATGGTAGCCACGGTTCTCCCCATTTATTTCTATGGGGAGGACTTCAGCTTATTTCGGAAGGATCTCAGCTATTATGGAAATAACCAAAGTTTTCCAACAAAAGTGAGAGAGCTTACATACAAGTATTATGACAGGATATAAAAAGTAAATTTGGGGGCATGGCCGACGAGTGATGTAGAGCAATTGCACCTTGCTGCAGCTCCCTCTACCCAGGCCTAATTTCACCGACAAACCAGCGGAAAAACCGACAAAAAATGGGGAGAAATATAAAGAAACTCTCCCAAACAGCAAACCCTGCTAAAGATATGAAAACAGGACCCTCTAATGGCATTGAAACTTACCTACTCCCTTGAAAATCGACAGATGCTCCTAGGTCCAAAATGGCGCCCGCTACACCAGATGCAGGAAACAGCCCAAAGTACCCAACATTGTCTGATTCGGAGGGAGAAGAGCAGGCACCCGCATGCTCCTACTGCTTGGCGGCACAGTGAAAAGCAGATTTCCTGACTTTTACCGACCAAATAAGGAAAGACTTTGCGTCCATTGCGGAACAGATCTGATCTACTAATCGAGATGAAATTGCCAACCTGAAAGGGGACCTATCCCATCAAGGTACCAGGTTGGCTGTCACAGAGCAGGACCATGAAAATTACATGCCACGGTCAAGGATCTGGACCGTCAGCTAAAGGATCAGAAGATTATCACAACGCAACTGACCCATCATGTCTTAGACCTGGACAACAGGGGACGGAGGAATAACATGCGCATTCATGGCCTCCCAGAATCAGAGTGGCCCGAATATACAGGCCAACTGGCGAGAGACATATTCCTCCTCCCCAGACCTGAAGGTAACACAGATCCTGTAACAACTATGAGGAGGATCAGCAATGCAGGACCTGGTGTCAAAGAAAACTGAGGACTTAAGAGGTAGTCGAGATGGATTTCACTCTGACCAACATGCACCCTATGGTTGAGCCACAGATGGAGAAGGCCAGAGACTTGTGTGGTACCCAGAACTACCTCCAGAACCTCAGTAACCCTGATAATATAAATAACTAAAGAAGCAGGTCGGGATAACAGTCGGTCAGAAGGGTAGGACAAGGCAGGATAAATGATGAACAGGCCGAGGTCAGAATCCAGGGAATCAATCAGGAACAAATAAGGAACAAATAAGGAACAAGGACAAAACACGGGAAGCAGGATAAACAGCAACAAGCCGAGGTCAGGAATATAGGAGTCAGAATGGTCAAAAGAAGCAGGAGTCAGAATACCAGAAATAATAAATACCAAATCACAATACCACAAATAGGCACAAGGCACTATCACAGGCAAAGGTTCAATGCAGATGGAGCCTTTAAATATCCCTCCAAAGTATGTCTCTGCCTCTGGGATGAAAACGAGGAAGTAGCTTTTAAAAACTAAGATGAAAACGAGGCTTCGAGGAAAAATAGGAAGTAGCTTTAAAAACGTAAGATGGCGCCGCCGTATGGAAGGGACTTCCGTATGGCAATAGCTAAGCCATTGGCAGCGTGTAGTGTGGAGGAGTGTGCGCTGCACTGCATAAGCGCATGCACACATTCTCTGAAACCGCAGCAACAGATATTTGCGGACAGAACCTCGAGGTAAGTATTACAGATCCTGTCCGCCTGGACCGTACCCACCGTGCCCTCCACCCGAAAAACCTTAATAATCCTCAACCGAGGGACATCATATGCTGTTTTCATGACCAAACTATCCTGAAAGAGGGCAGGATACAAGGACATTTGACGTACAAGGGCCATATCATACAACTATTGCCTGATGTGGCCTGTGCCATGCTACAATGACAGACATCTTGAGGAAAGCTAACATTTGTTTCCATTGGGGCTTCCCTCTGTCTATCCTGGTTCGCAGAGACACCGTCACCCCGACGGATGGCTTCTGTGCCGCCCTAGGAGTAGAGAAACCTGACTTGTCTGACTGGATCTTACATATGTCTGGAACAGCGCTGATCCCGGCTTTAGTGAATCAGCCATGGATACCGAGGCCACAGCGGAAGAAGAGCCGCAGACAAACCGCATGAATGCAGGACAGACCCCTGAGTCCTTCTCCACCTTCATACCAGAACCTGATTCCTGCACAGGTTTAATACTGACCTCCTGCAGGACTCCAGCTAAGTATCTCTTCTTTAAACACTCTGCCCTACTGAATAGAGTTGAGCGGACACCTGGATGTTCGGGTTCGGCAGGTTCGAGTCCATGCTCGAACTTGAACCCGAACTTGACCCCGAACCCCATTGAAGTCACGAAGAACTTTTGGCTACTAAAATGCCTCTAAAAAAGTCCTGGAAAGGGCTAGAGGGCTGCAAAATGAAGTAAAATGTGGGTAAGAGTGTCCCCATTCATACGAATAGGTCAATTGACCTATTCTTATGAATGGGGACTCTATTTTGGTTTATAGAGTAGCAATAGCATTACATGTATTACATAAACCGAAAGTCTATAAACCGAATCTCTTTCGGTTTAATACCCAGTTCACTCCTCAGGCCATTATTGCACCATAACCCACTCCCATTAAAGACATATAAGAATTCCCCACTGATTCACATGCTGAATGCAGCCAAAATCCTAATACCTCAATTCTGGAAACAGACCCATACCCCGACAACACGGGTTTGGTTAGACTCAGTAGAAGCCATAAGGTCAGCCGAAAACCTTCTCCATGCCTCCCAGGGTAGAAGCCAAGCTCATGCTAGACAGTGGCTTGCTTGGTCTGAATTCATGGCTGGTGACAGTCTTTTAGGAGTATTACAAGCTGAATGAGACAGAGCACGGACTCAAGGACTGTATATTCTCCCCATTGTGACTCCCCCCCCCCCTTTTTTTTCCCTTTTCCGTTTCCCAAATGTATGATTATACCCTTCCCCCAACTCTCAGATATGAAAGTCTGATCTGCAATGAATATCTACTGTACACTATATGTTTCAAATATTACTTTATCTAAAACAGTTGATATTACCCATTTCTTACATTGTTTACTTACGGTACAAGGATGATGTTTACTCATTGCATATATGTAAACGTCTATTAACCCTTCCTCTATGCCTCCCCTATATCCCTACCCTCATCTCCCGCAGCAAATCCCCCTTCCCCCTCCCTCACACCTCCCTTCCCTAAACTTTCTCTGTTTATCCTGATAACACTTACAAAACCAATAAAGAAATATTATAGAAAAAAAAATCATACATTGTAAACATGTATAAATGGTTCCATAGTATAACCATACAACAAACATGTCTTGTGACTATCTTGCCCGGGTCAACTCTATGACACTCTGTATCATGTTATTCAATGGAAAATTGTTGATGCATTCTTTGCTAATGTCCAATTTGATGGATATGGATATTCTGTATCATACTATCTCATGTGGGGATGGGCTGAACAAAGCCAAGTTCAACTGAACTAACCATCATGTCCAATCCTGTTATAAACTTATTCTGTTTAAATGTGACTTATATAAACAAACAATTCCAAATGTATGTGTATTTTTTATTACATGATGTGATCATTGCACCATTTATGCTGTAATATCATATGTTCATAATAAATTACAATCAATACATTTTTTAATAATAAATATGCTATTATGCATATCAAAACTATTACCATGCTATTTACAAAAGATATGTAATGTTTTTATTATATTATATATTACTAGAATATATAACATTAATATAATATAATTTATATTATAATTAATTTATTGTAATGTGTTTTTTATATTTATTTTTAATTTAGTTTAACATTTTTGCAAAATATTATTTTTTTAAAATATATTTTTATTAACTTTTCAGTATAAATCGCCATTTAGTACCTGGTGAATGGAACTGCCTGAAAGTCAGGAATTTCTGCCAGTTTCAAATAAATTTCATGGGTGTTTGGCCCTTTAAGAGTTTTTAAGAGTAATAACTGCCAGCACCAGAGTGAAATAACCTTAATAAATCAATTACGGAATGCGACAATAGCCACTTATCTTGCTTCTTACTCAAGTATGAAATACCTGACTTCTGGTCATGGAACCAAAGCCTGTAAAATGGTCGGAGTTGTTCGGATCCACAAAGATAGTGATATAAAGGTAGGGACTATTGCACAGAATCAACTGTAAAGCATGGTCCAACTTTTTAACCAAGCTTCAATCTGGCTTTCCTTGGTATCACTCTACATTTACTGCCCTCTTAAAAGTATTTAAGGATATCCAGAGCTGTTTTTCTAGACTGCTATACCTAAGAAGCATAATGACTCTACTTCCCCACTCGCGGTACAAACTCAGGTCCAACTTGAGTACCTTAATAACCATAACACATTCAAAAAGGAAGTGGGTCAAGGTGCCATTTCCTATAGAGATCCTCATATATGGAATAGCCATCCAGATACCATCAAATTCCTTGGTAGCCTAACGTTCCTGAAAAGACTGCCTCACTGCTTCTAAAACAGTATCTGAATACATACCGCGCTTTAAAAGACAACCGTAGCAAAAACATAAGTAATGTTTAATTGAAAAACTGTATTAAGTGTATACATTGTAAATAGATTTATTTTAATGAAAGAATATAAATAATGTACCTTATTAAGGCCTCTTTGCCCTGTATATCTCTTATAGAGAGCGGACATGTTGTCTAGAATCTTATGACAGCTCCTCATTTTCCTTGGTTCAGATGAAGAAAAATCAAACTAATCTGACCCGAGATTCTAAACAACATGATTAAACAACACCGAAAAGAGAGCTCACTAAAGTACATTATTTATATTCTTTCATTAAATAAATTCTATGTAAACTATCTACACTTAATGCAATCTTTCAAATATACATTAGTTATTTTTCTTTGCTACAGCTGTCCTTTAAGGACCTTCACTTTTACACTCGCGAGTAAGGACTTTACAGTGCAACCATTCCTGTTTATGGACACTCACATTTCTTTTTAGATGACACGGCAATGTCTCTACTAAGACTTTGCTACAATTCAGTACTATACAGTGCTTCTTCTTTTGCTACAACTACAAGCTTGGGTGAGGTCCTTCCTCTATTAAGACAATTGTTCTTTAGACTGGGTAAGATACATTAGAAAAGGTGCTGTTTTACTTTAAGTACATTTTTGTTTTACACACATACTGTGGATCCATTGTGTATGTTAATGTGGGGTTTGCCTGTAGCTTGTAACCTTTTTATGTATATGTATATTTGTATATATGTGAAAATATATAAATATCCATGTAGGCTATCTTCCTGACTTACTATGTATAGTTTTTTTAAATGTTGGAATATGTGTAACATTGTCCCTCAATGTATTTGTCTTGGAAAAAAACATTTTATTAGTAGAAATTCAAAACATATTCAAAACTACAGATGTCTTACTTTGGGCTTCTTCTGGAGACATGATGTATGTATTCTTCTTGCAGTTAATAATACAGCCACATGGCAGATGGCTCCAGTGTTCAGACAGAACAAACAGTGGGGTAATGGAGGCAGCTAGCAAGGTCAAAAGAAAACTCAATGTCTCGAAGGGAAGGCTCTGAAAGTCAAGGATGTGCTGGATAACCATTTGTATCTGCAAGGCAGAGATTTAATATGATAAATCTTGCAATCAATAAACAAGAGACATTGAACAAATGCAACACTGGTACAGCAGCAAGGTTATCATTAGGGATATAATAAAAAAGGCAATTTGGTTCTAGCAAACTATGTTATACTGAGTTATGGGAAATGTTACATTACCATACATTAATATACATTTTCAAATATTCCTGATTTTCTGTTGACCTATCAATGCTGTTGTTGATTGTCTGTATTACAGAATAATTATAGCTGGGTAACTTTAGAGGGACTCTTGTCACCTAAAGATTTTTTACACTGTGAATGTGGAAAATAACAAAACATGAAAAAGTATCAACACATTGTGCTTGTGGTGTTGCTAGCAAATGCATATATCAAGCAAACATGAATGTTTTAAATACATATGTGGTGAACTATGTTTATGACAACTTTGGCTTGAGATGCAAATAAACTAATTTTCATATGTGTAATTGCATATACAACCAAAATGCAATGAAGATGTCACAGGCACATTTAAACCCACTCTTTAGTGTAATATTTGCATTTGCTTACAATTCTGCTAACCTGATGTATAGATCACTTTTGATATTTTTTAATTCTCTTCATAAGCCAGTGGTATACATCAGTAAAATAATGCATCATTTGTTCCATTCCTGGCAGGTTTTTTTTTCATGGCATGTATCATATTTTCTTGGCATGTATCACAGTTTTTTGTATTTATATGTAAATGTTTTTGTATTTACAAGTAACAAAGAGTATACATAATTAATTATTGTATGATGCTGGAGGTTTCAGGTGTGACACAAAATGGTTAAATAACACTCAAACCCAAATAGTACATATACCTCTGGTTAGACAAAAGGTACACAAGACACATAAGGGTGTAGTTGCACATAAGTATAGTCAGGAAAATAAAACAACAGGTGCAATGCATATATTTAAAGGACAATATGAAGGAAGCCAGGGTTAAAAAAAACATGTCCTGGTGTTCTGGAGTAAACCTGATGGGTACCTTGATAGATACACACAGGTTTACTTTCTGCTGTGTCTGTGAGACACAGCAGTTCCATTCTTTTGTGCGTTGGCAGTGTAACCGCAAGCAATGCCAGTCAGAGCAGGGGCTCGTGCCGTGGCATCTGATGCCGTGCCGTGGCAGTCTGCAGAAGGTGAAGGTTGCTGATCCCATGCAAAAACAAGGGGCTCTCTCTGCACTAGAAGTGAGAGCCAGTCGCCAGCCAGCTGGCTGCCTGCTTCCCATGGAAGCATGACAGCTGCCGGTGTTCTATCCAATTTCTTGAGCACATTCTACTGCACAGGCGCAGTAGAATTTGCTCATTGCGCACCACAGCGCATGCGCACACAGTTACTGCAGTCAATCAGCCGTAACTTTAGGAGAAGTGCGCCTGCGCGAGGGACACACCACCTCACGCCCCCTTCGGATCAGCTGAGGTGAAGGGTAAGTATAAGTGTATTATTGATTATTGTCTTTTACTAGCGTAGCAAGCAATTGGTAAAACTTATATCAGTGACATGCTACGCTAGTAAGCGGAAGACACACACGGGGACAGAGTGGGACACACGGGAGCCTAAGGTGCCGATCACAACTCCCATGAAGAAAAGCCAGCCCCCACATGTGTCCCTCATGTGTGTCTTCCACTTACTAGCCTAGCATGCCACTGATATAAGTTTTACCAATTGCTTGCTACGCTAGTAAATGACAATAATCATTAATACGCTTATACTTACCTGTCACCGCAGCTGATCCGAAGGGGGCGTGAGGTGGTGTGTCCCTCGTGCAGGCGCACTTCTGCCAAAGTTACGGCTGATTGACTGCCGTAACTGTGTGCGCATGCGCTGTGGTGCGCAATGCGCGAATTCTACTGCGCCTGTGCAGTCGAATTTGCTCGAGAAATTTGATAGAACACCGGTCAGAGGATCAACTGGCGTGTACTACCAAAAGTACATGCCAGCTGATCCTGGCACTAGGGACAACTAACCTTTCACTTGTAAAGTGAAAAGTAAAGTTTAGTGTACCTTAAAAATAGATACATGTACAAACATGTACATACATAGTTAAATAGGTTCTTTCATCTAAACTTGTGATTGTAGACAATAAAACATGAGCAGTACATGTCAGCAGAATTACAGGCAAGTGCATTGATCAGGAGAAAAATGTGTTTTAAATGCATTCATTGTTTCTCTTCTTTATGATATCACCTTGTGGCTTGATATGCAAATGACACATTTCCCATTCAAAGTGGTATATTTGAATATTAAACAAGAGACACAACTGACACACTGAGAACACATTTTTCGTTAAAACAAAGTATAGATCAGTTTTAAATATTTATATTCACAACACAGACAAGGTGACAGAGTCCCTTTATTAATTCTAAGTGACCACATTGTTATTTTTTTTCAGGGATGCCTTTGAAAAATGAATAATTCAGGACTGAATTGAGTAGAATAAAGATTGCAGACCAGACTGCATTATACTGATTTGCAGAATACATTTATATAAGGGTGCCTGAATAAAACACTGATGGTAGTCCAGAAAAGCAGTAAAGCAGTAAGTTGGAGCAAAATGTCACCTATTTGAACCACAAAAATAGGAGAGACCTTTAATTTATAATCATCTATATAAATGACTCTGAACCAGTGCACCTGCTATTTAAGCCCTTAATGCCCAAATATCCATTGTCAATTTTGTGTTCCTGGTACTGATCACAGAGTCACAGATCCTGTACCTCCTGCTAAAATGGTGTTAGACCTCGCAGCGTCGTGTGTGAAACCGCAGAGGCATGTCTGAAACCCGGAAGTTCAGGCATGGCTCAATTTGGCTAAACTTTGAGGATTGGTTACATTCAGTCTGTCAGATTGTGGCCACAGTGGCCTCATCTGACAGAGAGGGGGTCTGCGATGAACTGCTGTTCGGGAGAATATCACTATGCGCTAACATGTTAATTTGCCAAATAAGTTATTGGGTGAGCTGGTCTACTCTAACATTATTGCACATTGTGTATAGGTGCTTATGCTATATCTTGGGAGTGTCGTTTAACCTGCAGTTACATTAAAATATATGTCTAAACGTATCTGAAAAAGACCTTTTGGTCTAAATGTTGCCACTTAAAATCATCTCCACTTTGAAGTCTCCCATTGTCTTTATTTATTGCTTCTGGGAGCTTTGTGGAACACCGGCTCAGGCACCATCTCAATAGACTGCTATTTTCTACCACTACCTATTTGGTTTAAACGTGACTGCCACCTTTTTCTTTCACCATATTGGACGGTGGTATAGAATATTGTTGTAACGCTTTATATGCATTGCATTTGGAAAAGATCAATCATGTAACACAATAATAACTTTACAAGTTTGTGACTCCAAACAGATATGATATAGATAATAACCCATGCTGTGCTGCCTGCATGCTCATCTCTAAAGGTGATCAGGATGTCCTTCTGCAATCTCACTTCCAAGTCTGCAACCCGGTTGTGCTGCAGTGAGCTCGCCCCTGGTAATATTTAATTAACTCTTTCATGGACAATTCACATCTGCCGACCTTATTATATTTCACCGCAGGCTACTCTCACAGACAAAGCTTTACTTTCTTTCACTGCTAATGAAAATCCATTTATTGCCACATCCTAGATTGAGAGTGCATGAAACTGTTTGCAGTGTTAAAAGAGCAATATTAGAAGGATGAAAGGCTTAATCATTTAATCCTTTCACCCTCAGCCATAAATGTGCTGCATTCCTTCCCTTAACTCACCAACCAATAACAATCCAGTTATTGACCACTCAATGTCTCTAGACAAGAGCTATACAAAGATAAGCAAAAGTTACATAGCTTATCTCTAATATAAAACTCTGTGGAGCTCATGTACCAAAGATAATTAGCATTGTACTGAAGGGGTTAATGTTATCATAGCAGAGGATAACAAATGTTGTAGTCCACGACCATAAATCCAGTGACAGGGCAGTGATCCACACATCCCAAGCATTTCCCACCACTCAGAGTGTTTAGTGTTCATTACCTAGAGACTTTTATTTCAATAAACAAATAGTTAATATAAAGGGTGGGAAAAAAAGCATCTTTACCATGATTGGAAGCCAAAGAATTACTTTAGTTAAAGCAAGAATCAATGAATATCGCTTCTGAGCAAAGAGTACTGTGATGATCCTGCTACCTCTCACACTGCCAGTGCAAAGCTGATCGTCCCCACTTCCTTCTGCTTGGGTCATTTTGAACACCGCCTCGGAGCTCACACATTTCTCATTGAAATTCTTCAAAGATTTACAAACAGGATTATCAGGCGACATAGACGATGTGTTGCTGCCCAGTGGTGTACTTGGAGTCAGATAACCTTTAGTAATATGTCTGTAATTCATGTAAGGTAGTCGTTGGTTATCTGTACAGAGCAACTGGTGGGTTAGTGGGACTAAGAGAATAGTCAGAATACAGAAGCAGAAAGAATACAAAGCAAAGACAAACAGAATATAACTGCTCGTATAGTCCAGAAGGCATCCCCACGATGTAGCCGCAAACGTCCCCCATCCGAATAAAGGAAAAGCACTGATTAACAAGCTAATGGCCCATATAGTTAGAATTGCCCAAGAGATCTTCATTGGCATTTTAGCATCTTCACAGTTTCCTGATTTGTTAGCTGTGCAGAAGTTGTAGATGATAATAGCAGATGCTTTTAAATTGCTTGAGATTCCCTGGAACAGGTAGAGAAAAGCTGCAGTACTGCACAAGGGCTGGAAAAGGGATTGTCTGGTCCATTGTTGAAGCAGGAAAAAAGACACTGGTACAACACTCACAAAGTCATCCACAGACAGAGAAGTCACAAACACAGAGAGAGTCGAGCGATTCTTCATCTTCATTAAGGAAACCATAGAAAAGATGCTCCCCACCAACACAATCAGTGTCATTGTTAGTGTCAGGTAAAAAAGCAATGCATTGAATACATAAGGTGATTTTGGCAAGTCTGTTATGTCGTGGTCTGCATTAAATCTAGTGCCATTTGTGTACAGAATTGTTGGTGAAACAGACATTGTCCAGCCAGAGTCCAAAAATCTCTATCTAATACTTCATAAGTGAAGTGGAATATAAAATACCCATGTTGTTTGTTTTCCTTCGAAATCTTCAGCTGTCTAGGACAAATCCACTGCTGGCAAACTTTTTATTTTTATGTTGGAGACTTAAGAGCTAATGCTTATCCCAGTGGAAAAGGATGTACTCCGTATGCTGAGCGCTGAAAGCATATATTATTCACAGTCAGTAGAATTTCACTCTTCACATAACCCTTCATGGTTAAATAAAATAAAAGACATAATGAGACTGGCTTGTGGAAGTTTTGCAATCCATCTAATGAAGATACTGCCCCGTCTTATGAACATCATCCATGGCTTTTGAAAAATTCATAGGTCCTCATTGGGAGCTGGGTTGCGATAAGTGCCGAGTGTCAGACATGTTCAAAGCATGCTGACTGTGTGTGAACTGTAGTAGAATGAGATGCTCTTTGATTCAGACTGCGTTGCTGAGAACTGCAGGAGGGTGGAGCCTGATTCTAGCAATGTAAGGGGGAGGGGGGGGGGGGGATCTGATACATAAACTACCCTTGTCAATGGCAGACTCTACGGATAAAGAATAAATAACCTTCAGATGTAATTCTATTCATTTTATATTGCAGCACAGTTCAAATAACATATGATTAAGTTCAATTCATATTCAGCAAGCCCCAAAGCACACAATAAAACTTTACTCCATACATAAATATAGCAATGTCAGCTTAACTTAATTAACTCGGTTTTACTATGCAACAGAGCATGTAATAAATGTATTTTATTTTACATTTTAATATGTAACAATTCCGTTCAGGGTAATTTGACTCCTCACCTGTTGACTGCACAAGGCTAAGTCTTTGCAACGTGAGAGGTACAGTAATCATGTGAACACTCCAGTAATTGGGGCAGAGCAACATAGAATGAGAAATAATGGGAGAAGTTGTCACTCCTGAAAATATAGCATAAATTTATTATGAACTGCAGAGGCAATGAAAAGTAAACAAGCACAAACAAAATATAAATAAATATGAGACTGAGTCAAACAGACACACAACAGAGATCCTGGGTTATGATGCTAAAATGCTTAACATGTAACATAACAATATTAATGACAGTAAAGTAAAACTTTTCATAAACAGTCCAGTATAATAGTAATAATATTTAATTTTTACATTTAAAATAATAAGAGATTACATGTGAATATTCTAAATGAGTTCAACCAGAAACCCTTTAAAATATTAATTGTTTAATAGACCACCACTTTTTGAATAATATCTTACCAGCAGTAACCCTACATTTTATACAGGGGGTGCAAAAGTAGGTGTACAGCAGATATTATAGTTTATTATTATAGGGAAAAGGCAGGCAGCTAATAGCAAAGTTATTAAAATAGCGGCAATAAGGATGACATACACAAAACAAATAAGTACAATATAAAACTGGCATCCTTCAGTAGTTACACACTGCCCTCAAATTAACACCAGTGTACTTACTTTTGCGACCCCCCCCCCCCCCCCCTCCATATATAATTTTTATGGCAACAGTTTGCCCAAAGAGAGAATAAGGAAGCACAAGAAAGTCCAATATGCAGAAATCTCACAAAGCTTGATCCTTATAAAACATAACGTTTAATCCAATAGAAAAATAAAAAATAAAATGACATGGTGGTAGAATAAACACCTAACAAGTTTCATCCATTCGGACTTACTCATAGGTCAACAGTTTGCCCAAAGCAGCAAAAACAGAGGTAGACATGCAAGACACATTGACTGATAGATAAGGTACAGAGCAGTGACATCACGAGGGTGTGTGTCAGATGTGAACCACACTTAGTGTGATTATTATGATGATTATATTTGCTTCGAGGGAGCACTTACTTAGCATAAGACATAAAATACACAGATCCCATATATGGGTTCAACCAGACTCT
This sequence comes from Pelodytes ibericus, assembly GCA_036172795.1. Taxonomy (NCBI): domain Eukaryota; kingdom Metazoa; phylum Chordata; class Amphibia; order Anura; family Pelodytidae; genus Pelodytes; species Pelodytes ibericus. The sequence goes on along the minus strand of CM069861.1, from coordinate 158,381,166 downwards.
ATTCCCCGCTGGTGAGGAAAATATCCAATCAGCTATTGTTGCAAGCGAGTCCGGTGCTCTGGCGACATGTATATCAATGACATGTGATATATAATCTATACAAGGTACAATCTAATAATTACATGTGATAAAAGTACATTGCGATTATACTTTGTATTAGATTTTATATCACATTTTATTTAACACTGTGTAGTTATAATGTACTAAATTCCTGTGATTGAGACGCAGTAAGCCTGACCTTTTGAATGATTTGAACTTTTAAAACTTCACTTATGATTAAGCATCAGAAGTTGCGAAACACGTGAAGTTCTCTACTTTGCCCTTGTTATCTGCACTACTTTGGATGTTATGGCTCCTCTGCACTTTATGAAACCTGCATGAATATTTGCAATCTACCCTATTCTACGGGTACTGCCACACTGATTGTGTTTAGGCACTGAGCATATATCAGTTTTGTTTAATTTAGTCACTTCCTCTGCTTGTGGAATAGAATACATTGTATGGAACTTAAGTAACTTTGCACTTGTACACGTAGGATCTCTTTACATTGCAACACATTGTCGGATGACATCACTAGAGAAACAGGGTGTTCCATTCATTAAAATTGCATCCTTCCTGCTCTGCTTGCCAGCTAGCAGATGTGTGTACAAGTTTGGAGCCATCCATGGAGTACAAGAGTATTGAAACTGATCTAAAAAGCCCCTTCTTGCCACACAGATGTATCATAAACATCACAATTCTAATTCTCATTAGAATCACTAAAGAGTGAGTCATATCACTGAGTTGAATAAACACTTGTCTATCATATTCCTTGTCCTCCCTACTGTTCCTCTAAATGGCACTATCAACAAATTATTCTCCTTTTAACTCAGAATCATGTGATGTTACAGAAAAACTTAAAACATAAATCTAAGACATACATACAGGAAAAGCCATCATATGATGTTATGAAGTAAGTGTTTACATTTGATTAAGACTATACATTTGATCTGTTTACATTTGATTAAGAATAATAGAGAAGTACTATGACAAGATGACACACTGTGAAGTTAGAGAGAGGACTGAGGTAGTGTGAGAAAGTACTATTTTGCAGAAAGCAATACCATTGAACACTAGCTGGTTGCCGGCTCTCCTGTGACAGCCTCAAACACCTTAAACAGCTTTGCAAACCTGAACATGTAACTAATAATTTTCTGTCAGAATAGGATTATGTAAAATGTTAATGTCCATACATTTTGCATTTTGAAAACTTTTCAAATTGTTTTGCTGGAATGATCTATCAAGCAAATTACAAAGGGGATCAAGTGTTTTTTTTTACAGAATCTTTTCCCATCTTGTTTCCTATTTTTAAGAGCATTTGTGCACTCTATATTCAAAAATGCTAAATTTTGCTTTATCAAAGGACAAGGAGGCTGGGTCCAACCAGGGTAATAGAACTGAGAAATCCAGTAATCTGACCATTTTTTTTTGGTGAAGTCTCTGGGACATTATATGTATATTATAACTGCCAATAATTCTACCACTAACGTCAAATAAAATTCAATCGAAAAACTAATTTTAGTATTAGGGTTAAGGGGGTTAGTATTAGGGGTCGGGGGTTAGTATTAGGGTTTAGGGGGTTAGTATTAGGGTTCGGGGTTAGTATTAGGGTTTAGGGGTTAGTATTAGGGGTCAGGGGTTAGGATTAGGGTTTAGGGGGTTAGTATTAGGGGTCAGGGGTTAGTATTAGGGTTTAGGGGGTTAATTTTCGTATTAGGGTTCAGGGGTTAGTATTAGGGTTTAAGGGGTTAGTATTAGGGTTCAGGGGTTAATTTTAGTATTGGGGTTATTTTTAGTATTAGGGTTATTTTTAGTATTGGGGTTTGGGAATAATTTATTGGGGGGGGGGTTATTTTCGTTTGACTTTTACATTGTACTGTCAGCTCTTACATAGCCGCGGCCGCGATGAAACGGCCGCGTTATTCTTCATTGCTGACAGTTCAGCGTTCTAACTGTCGCGCTGAACTGTCAGCGATGAAGATGCGGCAAAGAAGTGCCATAGACCCCATGCCTTTTCCTACAAATTTAGATCAGGTTTGCCATACAGGGTGATATTGCGATAAAGACTTGAGTTAAGGGTCTATTCACTAAAATTCGACTTCGGAGGTCGACTTTCATTTTGAGACTAAGTAAAATTCAGCACCCGAGTTTGACTTTAAAAAAAAACCAGACCTAGGTTTGAATCTTCCCCATTGAAATTAATGGGAGGTAAAATGATCAAAGCTATTTGACAACTGAGTTTGACTTAGTCTCAAAAATAGCTTCAATCATTTCACATCCCATTACTTTCAATGGGAAAGATTTGAATCTGTTTTGGTTTATTTTTTTCAAAGCCAAAATGAAAGTCAACCTCCAAAGTAGAATTTTAGTGAATTGACCCTGAAGTGTTTAACCAGGAAATGTACATTTAGATATTCTCTGGTTTCAACTGATGCATTGATATCACACGCTGTTTATTCTCATAGTCATGTAATAATAACTTCTGCTTGTATAAATAGTGCAGTAGTTATTTTAAATTTAGAGGGTTTTCAAGTATGACATTTTATGAAAGAGATTTTTTTTATCTTTAGTTACATTTAATGTTCATATGTTTCGCTACTTTATAATATTTAACATTGTACATTTTAATCATGAATGTGGGAGGTTGAAATAAAATGACCATTAAAAGATGCATATTGCTTCCGTTTTCTGAGCTGTTTGATCAGCTGGAAAGAAAAAGAATTTTCAGAAACCGATTAATAATGAACAGTTTGGCTCAAGCAAGAACACCAACTGAAAGTGTCTCTCGGTAGTAAATGAAAGTCTTCGGAGAGAACTTTGTAATATCTATTAGTTCGTTATGCTCCTGTTGGTTCTTGATTCGTTGCTAAATTACTGTCGTTATCATTTAATTGCCCAGGATTTCTGTTTTCTAAAACAGTTGCCAAAAAAACCTTGGAAATTAGAAAAATCTCAGTTTAGTCTGTCTGCTAATCATGAAAATAAATACCAGAAACATGTAAAATGTAAGTTTGAGAAATATTAATGTGATCTAAAGTGGGGAACCAGTTTCAACAGACAAATATTCCCACGCTGAGAGAATATAAAATGTCCATTTTATTAAATCCAATATAAAAAAAAAAAAAAAAATTCCAGGCTTGTACAAAGCACACATACAAAAATATGTGTATAAGCATCAAATAAACATCACCTAACGCGTTTCGTACCCAAAAAAAGTACTTAGTCATAGGCTGCGAGCAAGTCCAGCTTTGTATATTTGTATATGTATATGCCTGGAATTGTATTCACTTTGGATTCAATAAAATGGCTCTTTTATATACTCAGCATGTATTTGTATTGCTTTACTACAAGCTCTGCACTACAAGTATTGCAACAGTAAGATGTTACAAGATAAGATTCTTTCCTTTGTAGCAAATTTTCATCTCTGGTTTCTATTAATGGAAGCACAAAAGATTTTCAGATGTAGACACACTGGTAGTGCTAATATATATGTTAATGAAATTAATTGGGCTTTTGATTGCTTAGGGTGTTTGTAGAACACCCAGTACATGGGAATGATGAAGAGGAGACATATAGCTGACACAGGGGTCCCCACAGTGGCATACTTACCGTTAGTGCAGGGGTCGCAGCTGTGACCGGGACCGTCACTCCAGGGGCCCGGCCGCCCTGCGACCCCTGAAAAAAATGTGGGCAAACAGGGCAGCTGCCCAGGGCCCATTCATCCTTGGGGCCCAAAGCAACTTCCCTCTGGGCCCCCATTGCTGCCCATGTGACTGTCTCACACGGAGACAGTCACTATCTGGCAGCAGCCGGGAGGGACCCGGCTTGTCTTCACAGCCACCGGAAGTTATGCCGGTGACTGTATTTCCTGCACGCACAGGTTGGCTGCTGCTGCACATAACTGGCAAATTACACTGGCTAATGGGCAATATAAGTGGCAAATGGGCAATATGAGTGGCCTATGGGCAAAATATAATTGGCAAATGGGCAATATGAGTGGCGAATGGGCAATATGAGTGGCTTATGGGCAGAATAATACTGGCAAATGGGCAATATGAGTGGCATATGGGCAAAATATAAGGTTCAAATGGGCAGAATGATACTGGCAAATGGGCAAAATATGAGTGGCAAATGGGCAGAATAATACTGTCAAATGGGCAAAATATAAGTGGCAAATGGGCAGAATGATACTGGCAAATAGGCAAAATATAAGTGGCAAATGGGAAAAATATGAGTGGCAAATGGGCAGAATAGTACTGGCAAATGGGCAAAATATAAGTGGCAAATGGGCAAAATAACACTGGCAAATGGGCAAATATGAGTGGCATATGGCCAAAATAACACAGGCAAATGGGCAAAATATGAGTGGCATATGGGCAAAATAACACTGGCAAATGGGCAAAATATGAGTGGCAAATGAGCAAAATATGAGTGACATATGGGCAAAATATGAGTGGCATATGGGCAAAATATGAGTTGCAAATGGGCAAAATATGAGTGGCAAATGGTCAAAATAACACTGGCAAATGGTCAAAATAACACTGGCATATGGGCAAAATATGACTAATAAATGATGGGCAAAATAATACTGGCTGTGGCATATTTATGGGCAGGTTAATAGTGGCATATTAATGGGGTAAATGGCTGTGGCATATTAATGGATATTTGTGGCATAATGGGCATATTGGCTATGGCATATTAATGGGCTAATTGTGGCATAATGGGCACAATGGCTGTGGCATATTAATGGGCATATTGGCTGTGGCCACGTTCTGTGGGGCAAAATAACATTTACACTGTGGCATGCCAAATCCTGTGGGTGCAATATGAGTACAAGCCAAGTGCTGAGGGTACTGTATAGTGCTGTATTAAGACCTTTAGGTGCAATGTGGGTGCAGAGGAACATAATAAAAATAAGAAATGAACAATTTTTCAATAACATTTTTATTACATATGAAAATAGTTGAATATAATATTTAAAAGTTCATATAAGTATACATGAAGCTAGTTATATACATATATTTGGGGTCCACCTAAAGCTTTTGAAAAGGCTGGAAATATTTTAAATTCTTTTGTGGTCAGAAAAAGTAATATTACTTTACTGAGAGGGGGGTGGATGCATGGAATAGCCTTCCAGCAGAAGTGGTAGAGGTTAATACAGTGAAGGAGTTTAAGCATGCATGGGATAGGCATAAAGCTACCATAGATATAATACAAGGCCAGGCACAAAGCAGAACTGTTGGGAGGCATGTAAGTGGCATTTCTGGGGTGGAGTTGCACGGTGGGGTCGGGGGGCCCTAGGGCAATTTTTGCACCGGAGCCCGGTGGTTTCTAGTTATGCCTCTGGGTCCCCATCTTATTTTTTCACTTAGGGCTGAAAAAACTTAAAACAATCCATGTGCAGGGAACAAAACTTCACCTTTGGGTACAAAATGGCTGGTACCAACATTATTGTAATCTTTGCTGTTGCTGCTCTCAAGTATGTGAACCCAGGGGATATTGGTTTCCCATAGTGCAAATTTAACTGTGATGCTTCCATATTTGGCAATTCCCTAGTTAATGCTATTGTAGTGGCTTTAGCTGCCATTAAAGAGTAACAGACAATTGATTGGATCATCTGGTTTTGCCAATGAAAAGTCATGTTTCAGACATGTCACTTCAAATGTCAGGCTTCAATTCCACATTTAGTACAAAATGTCAATTACCTTTCTCCTGTTAAAGAAATATTGTCCCATTTGTGAGTATAAATAGAATCAGTAATAATTTGCTTTTAGAGCCTCACTTTATTTGTACTATTTTCCATTTTTCAATGTATGTGTTAAGTTATTTTTAATTGGCAGTTGATCGTAATGAAAATATTACTAATAATCAAATATAAACTTTATTGTGCACTAATTAATATTTTCACTGGTGGGTGTTTATCAGTCTTAATAAATATGTCCATAACATGTGATCTTCACTACTGTATTTTATTCATATATTACATACAAGATGCTTTGCTAGTGAAGGTAAGATCCAAGCTATAACTGAGGTCTATTGCTGAGAATGAAGCTCTTACACAAAAATGCAAAAATGGTGGGTCTTGGCGTTATGTCGAGGCTTCCAGAGAGGGCGGGGCTTGTGGCCGGGTATTCTGCACAGTCGTCTTGACACCAAACTATTTAAGCAGCAGGTGAGTAGAGGTGGAGTATTCAGTAATCCACAATACAGATAACATATACGCTTGTTGAAATGGTGTAAATTGAATACTTGCAGGGACACAGGGGAAGTAACACAACAATAAGCAGTCCTGGTCAGGGGTACAGGCAAAGTAGCACAACGATAAACAATCTGGGTCAGGGGCAGAGGCAAAGTAGCACAACGATAAACAGTCCTGGTCAGTAATCAACTCACAAGCATCACTGAGCACAAAGTGGGCGTGACGTTACACCGAGTGCGCCCACTCACAGGATGATATTTCAGGGAGAGAAGTATACTTGCGCTTGTTCATGATGGTGTGTGCACGATGGGTTCCTTATTGTGCATGGAGGATGGGTATCTGCTGTAAGTGGTGAGTACAGGGTATACGGGAGATCTACCCTCTTGTGGAGCCTGACAGTCCTGTAGCCCTGCACTCTGTATTTCTGCTGTACCTCAGTTCCTTTGTACTTGCTTTGCACTGCTTGGCTCATCTCTTTCGCTATATCTCTGGCATCCCTGCGTGCCCGAACTTCTGGGTTTGGGCAGGCCTCAGTGACGTCACCCATGACGTCACAAAGTATCACGACATTTCGGCAGGGACTGACAGCGTCTATACCGTCTCCTGATTGGTTCCCTACTTGTGTGTTCCTGGCTCCGATCAGGAGCCAGGAACACACAGACGCTGGTGATTTGGTCATTAAGAACCAATGCACCATCCGGCGTGAAGGGGTTAATCATTGTTTGTTCATTTGTATGTTTCCTTGTGTTCCTTAGCCCTTAGCCCTGGTCTCTGTGTGTTGTATTTGTGTCCTGTATGTCTCTGTTATTATCTGTACCCTGTGCCCTTTCTTGTTTATCCTAAGTTTGGTTTCTGCTTTATCTTTTCGTTTGCCTCTGTCTTCCTCTAGTTTGTTCTTTAGCCTTGCACTCTGTATTAAGTTCTGTTCTGCCTCAGTTACGTTTCTGCTATTGCTCTGCTTGGTCTGCCTCTTGGTTTATTCTGTCCTAGCCTGCTATCCTGTCAAAGTTATATCCATTCCTGACTAGGATGTCTACAGGGTATCTTCAGTTCCTGACTTGATATACTGGATACAGCAGCTGCCTCCACAAAGCCTTGGTATATGGCTACACAAACCTGGAGCCTCAAGCTACCAGGGAAGTGCAGTTACCCAGCACCAAGCACTGTATTTCTATATCTGAACCATAGCTCCTGTACTATGGGTCCCAAGCCACCTGGACTCTGCTCGTTATAATTACACAGGATAAATACTCTACTTTAATTTATAAATTATTTTTATTATTTAGGTTTAGTTGATAACATGGCACTGTTTGTGGAGCTTCTCAAGGAGCTGTTTTAAACAATTTTACACAGTTTTAAATGATGCACAATGACTTTACACATGAGAACACACTTCTGTGAAATAACCTTTTAGTTTGAAGCAGAGGGTGCAATAATAATGTCTCTCTATACATGTTATGTATAATATTCAGTTGAAATATTATGTATTCCAGTGCAAGTTCTAGAAAGAGATGTACAAAAATGGCTAGTGAGTCACTAAATAAAACTCAAGTGATAAAACAGTGCTTTAAAGACATTGAGGTTTATTTAGAAACAATGAATTCTGATATAACGTGGTCTAATCAGCAGAAAGATTCAATTGGTTTCCATGGTTATTTCTCAATTTTTCGAACTTTGCCTCACAATTGACCTTTATAAAAATCCTCCAATATATACTTAATCTTTAGAGTAACCACTAATGCTCAGATTATCTCTCTGGCACTCAAACAGTTAAACAGATACTTTAGATGAAGCATTTACCGACTGAGCTATCTCATCAGCATTAATGTTAGTTCATCTCTATGGGCACATAGTGTTAAAACCACTCAAGATACTTACATTCGCTACTCACACTTAACATAATGTCATGGCTTTGTAATGCAAATTTGCACAATGGCTCTTTGTATTTAGGCAGGAACATCTGCACCAATATGACTCACCGATCTCTGCTAATCAGTACTCAATAAAACTTGTCCTTCTTACACAACAATTGACTGAGCAGGGCTTTGAATAAACACACGGCTGTGCACGATCTATATATATTTATTATTTAGTTATAGATTGAAAAGACACTTAGATGTATTCTGAAGCAGCAAATGTCCTGAATAAGGTGAACATACACAATGTGGTTAAAGGAACAGTTGCACCTATGGTGCCTGAAAAAATATTTTAACTGATGTACATTATAATGTAAAGTAAAGAAGAAGAATAATAACTGGTATTTATTTAGTGCCTTTCTTCCAATCATTGTATTAGTCTTGTAGCCCTTATCTGTAATTTCTCTGGTTCCATAATGTATTTTTTTAGACATGGTCCCCAGAAGTCACCTGCATATTCAGGGTAGAGTCGGACCACGTACCTGTAAAGAGGAAGAATATCTTCTTCCTGTGAGTCAGTACCCCTTTTAATAAATGCTCATATCTTATTGACCTCCAACTGACACTGTGCACTATTGCTAAATCTATTGTCTACAATTACAATTTTCATTATTATACCCAAAATGCATAATTTTATATTTGTCTTAGTTGAATCTCTTAATGTCTTAATTGATCTACCCAATTTGTCCAAATCCTCTTGCAGTGAGTACACATCTAGTTCAAACTGTATTACCCTACTTAATAAGTGCATAATATTATAATAATAATATTATATAATATTATTATTATTATTAGCAGTACATTTCACATATATTAAATGAATGTACAACACGTAGCAAATAAGCTAATCCACTTATATTGCAGGGATATCGTTATGGTTTTTAGAGTTTCTCATTAAATACTTTTTACTGTCAAGCGAAATGTTTGTTACATAGTTTTATGATTTTTTTTACTTTGATTTCCAGAGATGTGCTATTCTGGCTAAAAGTTTTGGTGGATTGCAGATTTATTTCCTTTTATTGCTTGAGAAATTATAAATGCATTAAGGAATGGTGTAAAAGGAATAATGAGTGGAAATTGTTAAGGGCTGTGGAACATATGAATGTACTAGAAAAAATTATAATGACTACGTTATGTTTCTAGAAAGTGTTTTAACCAAATAAAACGTTGAGATTTTTTGCTGTTTGAGAAAGAAAGTGTATTGATTCCATGTTGACTTTCTTGAAGTTAAAGTCAACTTTAAAAGGGCTGTGTGAATAAAAATAAGATTCATGGCGGTTCATGTTAGACTTTAATTTGTTATTTTCAAAAGAAAATGTGTGGTTAAAGTCATCAGAATTTAGTGAATGGAGCATGGAGCATTTCAACTGAGCAAGGAATAAGCATTGTATTAGGCAAGCGGGAAGCTGGTCATAAGACAAAACTAACTCTTCTGCATACACATAAACAGAAAGTTTGTGTTAATTATGTTCTGGTTATACTGTGACAAATAATTATTTGATTCTCCGCATTTAATGACATGAGCACCACAACTCACATAACATAATGTGTGCCATTCCTCAATGATTTTGTTACCCTTCTTTTCTCATATTTTAAATTCAAATAATATGTTATACCATGTTCAGTCAATATCTTTTTTATGACTTGCTAGTTTTTATATATTATTTATATTTATGTGAGTAGCCTGGGTAGCATCTGAGCAAACAAAGCTTAGCACCATGCCTCTTTATGGGTAACTAAAATGTTTTTGGCAAGAGTTTGAAGAGACATTATCAAAAGAGTGTGTTCAAGAGAGTGAGAGAGACTGTAAGGATTTGGATCTCTGAGGTGGTAGACCCTGACAGCTACAACTCCATTCCTGCAACTCAGTTTAGCACTGGCCATGCTGTTCACCTGGAGGGCCACCATAAAAGCCTCATAGTCTAGGTTCTGGGCTCTCTTGGTGGTGCTAAGCCTACATGGACAGCGGTGGGAACTTTCCCAGGTTGAGGTGCTTTATACAGTTTACTATACCATTCAATAAAAAGTTAAGTTCAGCATTTGAGTCTTCTTGTCCCTGTGAGTGGAGACTTCCTAAACATATCACTGAGTGGAGGCACTACTGTTTAACAATCATGTCCTGTTCTTGTTAATGCTGTGGAGGGTCTGAACTTGTGGCCTGTACCTGTGTAAGGATTCCTCAGGCTAGTAGCCTAAAAAAGGTCTACACTTTAATTTAATAACAGTCTACCCAATAGTAATGTTTTTGTTTATAAAGTAAATTGTATCATTTACAATAAGCCACTTAGTTTGTAGGAGGACTTCCAGCCTTGTATATTTAGTGTGAATATTTTTTCGACTTTGGAAGATCTTACAGTACAGAGTGAAGGTAGCTGGATATGACACAGGCACTTTGTTTAATTGAAGAACATAAACATCAAGGAACATCTAATTTCTAGAGTATTATATTGCAGATGAGCAGTGAAGCATGAAACAGATAACAGATGGATTTCCTTCATATGAGTTCAGTAAAATGCACTATATGTAATTCAAATATATTTGTGATGGAGCAAATGCTCAACATACATGCAGATCAGAATGAAAACATTGCTGCAGAATGCACAATACCTTACATCTTTTACTATTGAGAAGGTGGGGAATGTTACCAGGGTGTAGCTTCACTAAGGACACTAATAGTTTTGGTGGCACCCAAAAGAAGAGGCATACTTAAGCAATGACAGTACAAGTTGTGTATCCATAGTGCTTGGGTTCAGAAGAATTTTAGATAATGGATCATTTCAGATAATGGATCATTTTCCATAATAAGATGTATTAAATGCTCTCAGCACTCATGAAATGCAGAAGTGTCAATGCAAATTTAATACAGAGCAAAGCTGCAGGCTCATCAGGCTTGCACACGTCCCATTGTATTACCAGCGTGGAGGTACCTTGGCATGCATGGAAAGGTTATATTGCAGCTTAAAGGGTCTGAACAGGGAATACACTGTTGTTTACTATCATTCTGACAACTTGTGGCAAAATCCAAAACATTTTTATGGATAAAGGTTCATTTTGGATACCGGACTTCTGGATGAGGGATACTCAACCTGTATATAATTGTGAAGAGCCCCATATGCATGAATATTCCTAGCACGTCCTAGCTCCATCTGTGTGGACTAATGATGCTAAGTCAGAAGCAAATGAAGACAGTTTACACAAAAAAAATCCCAAACCTTAGTGTTGTCTATTCAAACATAGAAGCAAAACCTCTCCCTAAATAAAAGCACTGCAAAACAAAAATCATAGTGTAAATTAATAAGACAAATATGCCAAATCTTCCCAAATACAGCCAGACAAGTGATCTCTTTCTGAGGCATTCACTGCTCAAGTATAAAAAGAGTTACTTATCTGCTACCTCCATACATTTGCTGGAAGTTTCTGGTACTTTTTATGCATATTTGTGCATAGCACTAATACAAGTAGAGAGATGGCCATTGAAATATGATCTTTATGCTTTTATTGAAGATGTGGAAAATGCTTATCAAGGAAAAGACTTTAATATTAAATGTGGTTTTTACCTAGTCAGTGATCACTTCAAAAAATCTCTCCATTATATTATTTTTTTTACTTTTTGGTGATTAAAGAGAATTGGAGAGAGAAAGTTTTCTTGCTCTAAAAAATCTACAAAGGTAACCAAGACATAAGAAATTAAGAAGAAACAGTGATTTTTTTTTTAATTTAAATTTTTTTATTTATTGTCTTATAGACTTAACTGAGGAGCAACATATACCTAAGAACAAAAAAAAATAAAAATGAAATCGTGCGCTTCCCAAAACACTAAACACTGTTATTTACCCTTATAGGAGGCAATATTCTCCGTATATAATGTAAGGGGAAGAAAAACAAACACAAAATAAAGTAATATAGTGTAGTATATTAAGACTAATAAGTGGACCAAAAGACATATAATATATGAGGGTTCTACTCACATACTGCTCAGGAAGATGTGAGTGGAACCCTCATATATTATATGTCTTTTGGTCCACTTATTAGTCTTAATATACTACACTATATTACTTTATTTTGTGTTTGTTTTTCTTCCCCTTACATTATATACAGAGAATATTGCCTCCTATAAGGGTAAATAACAGTGTTTAGTGTTTTGGGAAGCGCACAATTTCACTTATTTGTTTTGTGTGTATTTTATGTACCAGGAGTGAAGCACTGGTTGTGTTTTTGTGCTGCTACTCCCTTCATAGTTAAAGGCGCAGTGTACTCTATTTTTGTTTATATACCTAAGAACAGATCTACATTTCAGGAATCTCTATGACCAAAAATATAGAGATAACACCTCTTCTGAAAAAAAGGGAATCATATACCAAGAGTAGAAGAAGCATATAGAGAGACAAAAATAATTTTTTCCATGATAATTAAAAGAACAGTAGCAACTATTTTTAGTACCTAATCGGTGGCTGGGTTTTTTAAATATTTCTTTTAATGCATTCCCCAATTTTTACTATATTCACTTCTATACAGGTAATACTATATAAACAATATGTACGTAGAATATAAGCACTTAAATCTCTTAATCTCTGAACATTTATATGTTTTCCGCAGGCATTGCATTGTATTTACAGTCATACAAGGGTTAAACAAGCAATCTTCATGACCAGCATGCTAGTATTGAGCTTTGTCACGTCAGAACAAATATCTAATGCAATTGATTTGGTCACAAGAAAAAAATGGTCATTTAACTTGTCAGATGTCCGAGCATCCTTCATCAGCAAATGCCAATAGCAGGACATGTAAAATGACATGTCATTAAGGAATATTCTGAAACTCATGTCTGCTGGATTAACACTCTGATTTCCAGGTCAGTAAGAAATAATTTATTTGCTAATATGTTATAAATGTTTGTAGTTTGCATATGGTTAAATAAAATAAAATTAATATTAAATAAATAATTAAATGTGAGGCCTTAAATGAAAAATTCATCTTAACATGCCTGATTTTTTTTTTCCAATTATGCCTTTTTGGCATTATTAAACTTACAAACATGAAAACTATTTCCAGGGAGAGTACAATGTACTGAGCTAATTGCCTATTCAAAATGCAGACTATATTACAATTTCCTGTGCTGTGTTAATGTCATAATGCTATAACAAGGAATAATAAACCTCTGATCCAGGTCATCACTAACCATATTGGTCTGGATGCATCTACTATCTTCAATTAGTGTCCCAAATTGACCCGTGTATTGCAAGATTTGTAATAATGTAGGCTAAATTCTGGAAACTGGAGATCACCATATAGTTCAACAAGAATGATTGTCTTTGTTCTGTTATTGCATTAAGTACATGATAAACTCTCAACACATGTACAGTGTTATTTATTAATAAAACTCATCTCTTAAGCCGTGTACAAACATCAATATTTTCATGTAATTATTAGCCCAATAAAAGTTATCCCTACTAAACGATCCGATCTAGGCTAAATATTTGTCAGGTAGATACCTGCCAAATGCTATCTATGTGCCTGATATTTGCCTTGATAAGGAACATGATTTATGTGCTAAAGCTGGCAGTTATTGCCATACAATTTCCTATAATAAGTCAATAAAACCCATTCATTTCTTCCTGACATTAGCAAAGAAAATAATCCCAGAAACTGCTAGGATTCCTTTCATTTGATATGTGGGAGCCAGCTATGTTTGAACTGGCTGTCTGCTTCCAGTTATTTTAAATATAAAATGTATTTTATGGGAATGTGGAAAGTATCCTTCTGGCCCAGGACATCCCCATAGTGTCAGCAGTGATAGGACAGGGGCTCCTGCCTACTACATCACCAGTTTTCACATGTATCAATGCAACCGAAACTGTTTATTGTTCTTATTCCTGGTTTTTGTTGATCAGTAGATAGTTTTTTTTCTACAATAATGTACAAGTAAGCTTTCATCCAAAGACACCCCTGCATAGGAGCTACGACTGTTCGATTGACTTCCTCCCTGGCACTCCTATTCCATATGGGCGTATCTATCCTTTATCCGTACTCGAACTCCAGACTACGGATGAACGACAAAAAAATCACGGCTGTCATACAGTGGTCTTGCCCCAGTAAAAAACAAAGAAGTAAAGTGCTTCCTAGGCTTTTCCAACTTCTACAGGAAGTTTATACGTGACTTTTTCCAGGTGGTGCAACCTCGCACGTTTTTAACTAAGAAAGAACAACGGTTCCAATTGACGCCAGAGGCACCAAGTGTATTTGATCACTTGAAAGACCTGTTCACCACAGCCCCTATTTTTTACCTTTCCTGATTCCCAACAGCCTTACATAGTAGAAGTGGATGCTTCCAAGACAGCTGACACCATATTCTCACAGAGACCAAGCAACCAAGAACCTTTACACCCAGTGGCCTTTTATTCAAGAAAACTAACTATGACGTAGGTGAGAGAGAGCCACTTGCCCTCAAACAGGCACTTGAGGAATGAAGACACCTGCTGGAAAGAGCACTCCATCCCATAGTAGTATATAGAGATCATCGTAATTTAGAGTAACTCCGTTCAGCAAAGAGGTTGAAACTTGAAACCATGTCAGGAACGTTGGGCCTTATTCTTCAGCTGATTTGATCTCCATATTAACTATCGCCCCGGTTCCAAGAAAGGTAAGGCAGATGGCCTGTCCCGACTTCACAAGGGCAAAGAGGAGACAAACAAGACCTCAGAGACCATACTACAGAAGGGTCACTTCATGGCCACAAACCACCAGTTATGGGAGAAATTACGTACCTGCAAAATCACAACAACCGAGAAAGAGGAGAACCATTTACAATCCAGTGATGGTCTCCTGTATTACAAGGATATATGTACCCACTCTATTACATCCTGAGGTACTTCAACTATATCACAGTACAGTCCTTGCTGGTCTCGGGGGTATAAAGAAAACGGAGGAACTCATTAGAAGGAGTTTCTGGTGGCCCACTATGTGAAGAGATGTCACTGCCTTTGTTTCCTCCTGTCTTGTCTGTGCTGCTACCAAAGAACCATGACATAGACCTGCAGGTTTGTTACATCCCTTGTCTGTTCCTACACGGACATGGGCCATGGACTTCATAGTAGAACTACCCCCTGCACAGGGTTACACAACCATCCTGGTAGTGGTGGATTGGATGACTAAAATGGCACATTTCATCCCTCTCAAAAAACTACCTACTGCCACAGAGACTGCTGACCTATTCATCAAAGAGATCTTCCGCCTTCATGGCCTTCCTGAGTCTATCACCTCAGACAGGGGTAGTCAGTTCACGTCCAGTTTCTGGCGTCCCTCCTGCTAGGGACTTCACATAAAACCTTTCATTGGCATTCCACCCGCAAACCAATGGGCAAACAGAACGTACCTCCATTGTTTTGTAACCTACCTACAGGATGATTGGATACAGTTATTACCCACAGCAGAACATGCATATAATAATCAGGTCCAAAGATCCACTGGTGTGTCTACATTCTTCTCCAACTACGGTTTCCATCCTGTTCCGGCCTGTCTATTGACCCTGACTGTTACCTGGATTAACCCCTTGCTGCTGCCTGCCTATTGCACCTGATTGTTACATGGATTAACCCTTTGCCTGCTGCCTGCCTATTGACCCTGATTGTTACCTGGATTAACCCTTTGCCTGCCTCCTCCCTATTGACCCTGCTTGTGACCTGGATTAACCCTTTGCCTGCCGTCAACCTATTGAACCTGATTGTTATCTGGATTAACCCCTTGCCGTCTGCCTGCCTATTGACCCTGATTGTTACCTGGATTAACCCTTTGCCTGCCTCCTCCCTATTGACCCAAACTTGTGACCTGGATTAACCTTTTGACTCCCGCCTGCCTATTGACCATGCTTGTGACCTGGATGAACCCTTTGTTTGCTGCCTACCTATTGACCCTGCTTGTTACCTGGATTTACCCTTTGTCAGACGCATGCTATTTCTGAACACTGCCTGTATTCTTTCCTTCTAACATAAGTCTACACCTGCAGGTTGAGACACCACTGACCCTCTGGATGTGCAGTAAGGGTTTCTTAAATCAATTTATGGGAGCGATAAATATGGCAATAGTATTTTCAATCTATACCTGTGGTTCCCAAACCAGTCTTCATGCCCCCCACCCACCATCAGGCCAGGATTTAGGGATTACGCACCTGTGTTTGCAATTTTTTTTTTTTGTTAAACACAACTGGGTAATCCTTAAATCTTGGACTGTTATGGGGGCATGAGGACTGGTTTGGGAACCACTGGTTTACACTAACTATAACGTATTGTTTCATAGAAGTTACATATATTTTTATAGCAACATAGAGACAATAATAACAGTAAGCTCTTAGGGAAATGGAGTATATGCAGCTACAGTGGTCCAACCAGTGTTTCCTTCTTCTATATATTTTTATACCAACAAATACTCCACCTTTAGCCTTTTCTACCCATATTCAACATGAGCACTTCCAGATAACATCAAAGTGCTATAATTTAGCCTAATTATAGGTTAAGCATACATCTTGCTTTGCTAACCTAGCTCCCTTTATTGTAAGGTGAAGCATCTGTGTCAAGTTTTGACAGGACTTGCTTCTAGTCTAAGCATCCTGTCCTATACTAAAGTGCTATGGAGCTAAATTACAATTCGGTCTTTAGCATGGCAATAAATTATACATCTAACCACTTAAAGGAATAGACTTACAAAAGATGGAATAAATCAGCAGACACATTCTCCTCCTTTACTTACATGATGAATTTAAAATGAAAAGGATTGAAAATCAAGTTTTTTTTTTTAATGTAAAGAAATCATTAAATTGCTGTTAACATTGCTAATTTCATGCTGACTGATAACTAGAATTATCGGTTGATTTTATTTTTTGGGAATAATGTTTGAAACTGGGTGTTTACTAGTAACAGCAACTATACTTCTCCACATATATTTTTATACAGTAAAGCCTCATAACACATTGAGGGCTATTTACTATAACTGGATTAGCAAAGGATTTGTTCATTGCACAATTCCGACCTTAACCTCAGATATTTATGTCTGATTTATGCCGTTCACTATTTATTTTTAGTGCATAGTCCCCACGTAATTCATATTTGGATCTCATTAAACAATCAATTGTGGTGACCTAACAACTGATTTGCAAAAATAAGACGAAAATAATTTTGGAAAAAATATCCAATTCGCATGTTTCCAGGTAGACTAATGTGTCATGTAGAGCCTAGAGGAAACATTGCTCATTATACTTGCTCGTTAGAGGGCAGACCGTTATGCTAATTTGAGTATAGTTATAAGAGCAACTGATATGATGCTAAAACCTTTCAATAAACGTGTGCTCTGTAAGGTTGGCCACAAAAGAGTTCCTGGCACTGCAATCCCTAGTTATCTCATGATGAGCCCATAACATATGACCTGAATTCAATGGAACCATCAAAAATGAGAATGTCAATGGGAGTTTGTAGCGGCCAGAAGGGGAATAGAAGCTTTGGTCAGGGGAAAACCCATTACAGTTGAGTAAAGGTTTACTGATTAGTTTCCTAGACTCTTTATTATGCCTTATAATATGACTGATTTTGTGTCCTCTAATCACTTTATTTACTAATAAAATAATATTATTGTAGAAATATTTAAAATGTCTTTGTCAATTACATGTTTGAAATGATCAGAAGACATATGTACAGAAAAAGAAGCCACCTGATCATGTTTTCTCAATATTTATTTCTTAAACATCACAGCTCTCCTCTGTGCCTAGCACGAGCAGATGGTTCATTGATGGGAAAAAAGCTACAGCTTTGGAAGAACTGTGGAAACATTGTGTAGATAATTCACTTCCTGCACCCAAGCTGCTACAGATTCATCCAACAAAACCATATGGTATGTTCTAAAATAGAAATGGTAAAACAGGAATAAGCTGTAGCACAGAGGATTCAGCAAATGTTCAATATTTTCTAGAGGTGGTACAGCAGAGACTAAACACTCAGGGTTTCTTCTCTATTACTACTAAGAAATCAAATACGTAAATTATAGCCAAATGCAAAAAAAATAAAAAAAACTGCACACAGTGCATGTCATAACACAAAGAAAGTGTTTCTATTGTATGGAATAGCCTTCCAGTAGAACTGGTAGAGGTAAACGCAGTAAAACAGTTTAAGCATCCGTGGGATAGGCACAAGGCTATACTAGATATAAGATAAGTCCAGGGACTATTAAAAGTATTTAGAAAATTGTGCAGACTAGATGGACAAATGGTTCTTATCTGCCGACACATTCTATGTTTCTAATGTATACAGCTAATATATATTTAATAATATTTCTTTCTAATAATGTTAACAGAAAAATAAACGCATATAATGGCAATGGAATTAAAATATTAAGAGATACTGTAATAATGTGAGGCCACATACTGCTTTGTGTTAAGTTTATGTAAAGAAACACTTTGATTTGTAGAAACAGACTTCTTTTTGCTCAACTGGGAAATCATATTGACATCAGAGAAAATTAACAGGGGAAAACTGACAGATCTTGTTTAGCTTTCATGTAACATAAGACAGACCTGCTATTGATGTGTTTACTAATAACTACCTGTCCATTTACCCAAACATGTATTAAAGGTTACCCTTAATGATCTAATATCTTTAAGCCTACAAACTGAAAACTGAGTCATAGATGCAGGGAAGTTGTATTTCCCTATTGTCAGCTACATAATTGTATCCCTATGACTAATCCTGCGGAATCCTTCTTTATTTTGGTGTATCTCTCACAGTAGGCCCCACCTAATCTAAGAGTCTCAATAGGGCTGCACAACATATGGAAAGCATTTTGACACTCCTGCAGCTTTACTAATGGGACCAACCAAAGTTCCGAGCACATTTAGTTATCAAAACGTGTTTGGCGGTGGTTAATTGTCACCAACATCAAAATGGAGTCCACCCCTGGTAAGTAGTCACTCTATCTTTGTAGGGCTGGATCAACACAGGATACAGTACTCCAAATTCACACTGGACGTTTAAGGTAGAGATGGATTCTCTGTACCTTTCTAGCTAGCTAACCATCTAGCTAGCTAATGTAGGTGAACAATTTGTGATGAAGTTAATAAAATGTTCATCACTGCTGATCTGCGACTCACTAACAGAGCCCAGTAAGTTGAGCACAATCAAAACACAGCTTGGCCAACCTGGTATAAAGAGCACTGATTTGTAAGTCTCTTAGGTATGGGAAATGTCAATGTAGAGTTATCACACTTCTAGTGAACAGGTCCCAGAAGGGACCTAATGTGTGTTTTCTAATCAATATCAAGATATTTTTTATCATAAAGCAAGTACATTGTTAAGTTATCTAGCACAAAATACTTGAAATAAAATCTTGAATGATACAATTTAAAAAAATATACTGTATTTATCGGCGTATAACACGCGCCGGAGTATTACACGCACCTAATTTTAAGAAGGAAATTTCAAGAAAAAAAACGTAAGAACTTAAATTAAGAACTTTGAAGCCCAATATGCCATTTAATATGCAGGATATTGCCCCCAATATGCCATTTAATATGCAGGATATTGCCCCTAATATGCCATTTAATATTCAGGATATTGCTCCTAATATGCCATTTTAATATGCCAGATATTGCCCCCAATATGCCATTTAATATGCAGGATATTGCCCCCAATATGCCATTTAATATGCAGGATATTGCCCCTAATATGCCATTTTAATATGCCAGATATTGCCCCCAATATGCCATTTAATATGCAGGATATTGCCCCCAATATGCCATTTAATATGCAGGATTTTGTCCCCAATATGCCATTTTAATATGCCAGATATTGCCCCCAATATGCCATTTAATATGCAGGATATTGCCCCCAATATGCCATTTATTATGCCAGGATATTGCCCCCAATATGCCAGGATATTGCCCTTTAGTATGCTCGTTATGCCACCCTCCTCCCCCCCCTTCACCAGACCCCAGTACTTACCTCTTTGCTGCTCTGTCCCCCGGTGCTCTGAAGCTGCGTGGCTGTGAGGGAAGCGTTATGAGCTTCCCTCCAGCCGCGCGGTCAATAAAGTTTGTTTGAAAAAAACACACTTTATTGACCGCGTGGCTGGAGGGAAGCTCACAACGCTTCCCTCACAGCCACGCAGCTTCAGAGCACCGGGGGACAGAGCAGGAACGAGGTAAGTTTTAGATTTTTATTTTTTTTCGGCGTATAACACGCACACACCATTTTCCCCCTATTTTCAGGGAGAAAAAGTGCGTGTTATACGCCGATAAATACGGTACTTGCTTTTAAAAAAAATGATTTACCTTCCTTCGCAGTATAGTCTAATCTAGATCTTGACGCCACTCTACAAATTCTACAAAGCTGCAAGCAACACCACAGGCTTTCTTAGGGGGTCTGTTCTTGTTTCAGTAATGTTGGACGACTATTACAGATATTACATTTCCAGTTATGTGAAATTATTCAAGAGATTTCAATTATTTTTTGGTATTACTTTTGCAAAATACATATCTGCTTTTGAAAGACTCATTAATAGTGGATGATACTTGGTCCTAGCCTGAAATTTGGCAAGATATTTTAAACATTTATTAAAGTGGAATTTAATCATCTAATCATTCTGGACACAAGGCCTAAAGGGCAAGGATGTTCATCAAACTGGATCAGCCACAACATGTGGCCCCGCCTGATTTAATTAGTGAACCACACTAAAAAGGTTGCTTAGCTTTTCAACATAATTGATGTGTGCTTGAAATCAGGCATTGTAAATGTAGTTACTAACAGGAAGAACAAAGTCACAATATGACGAGAAACAAAAGAAAAAAGGCCACAAAGAGTAGAAAACTCTGATGGGCATTTAATTGCAAAAAAAAAAACACTTCTGAAATATTGCACAAGACATATATATGTGCAAGTGGGTACTTAGAATTAATTGCAAATGCTTCTCTGAATAAACAAATCTCTGTGTATCCTATTAAACCTGGTGCTTGGTAATAATTAAAACAAAATTATCAAGGGAAACCAATAAGAAATTAAAAGCATTACTGAAGAAATGAGTGATAAAGATAAACATTGCTCTTTAATTATTGGTGGTGTTTATTTTTCAGAGCAGTCATTAAGGAATGACAGATGGAGAAGTTGATTCAGAGCTGAAAGGTGAACAAGGGACTCAGTTCATGCCACATGGCAATAATTTGCTATTAATACAATCAAATGCACCTGATAAGGGGATATTGCTCAATGGTGCAAATGAAGCACTCTCATACTCATTCATTGCTTTCTCCTGGATTTGGAAATGAGGAATAGGCACACTATGGCAGTTATTAAATAAATGAAATAGGGTGACCAAATTGTCTGCCACAGTCCTGCAATGGGACTTTACATCCCAGGTCCTGGGCAGCCTCATACTGGGGCAATGCAGATTCCCATAATAAGAACTCTGAGTGAAGGATGTCTCAGCCAAATCAAGGGGGGCTTCTCAACTTTCCTGATTGCTGAGAAGCAGGGGACACCAACATTGCTCAAACACTACTCTATAATCTTAATAAATATGTATATGTCTATTCTAAATAAAACAGTGTATCTATTATATATTTATGAGATAACAGAATCTATATATATATCCAACAAACACCACAAAAATGGAGAAAAAAGAACCACGCACTCACAGGACTTTAGGCAAAGTACAAAAGTCGATATATTTAAAAATATAACTGCAAGGCATTACAATCGACGTTTTGATGGTAAGGAAGGGCAGTAGTTGTCTCACACTCTTCAGCATAGGTTTGGGAGGCATGTGAAGCTTGATGCTGCTGTACTGAAACAGACCTGACACTGCCGCTGCACGGAGCGTGGTGACATCAATATCGACAACATTATCTCTATTTTTTTTTAAAGGACATGGGAAAAATCCAGGGGCGCAAGCGCCCTCTCCCCCCCCCCCCTCCTTCCATGGACGCCCATGCCTGTTGTTCATTGCCATGGGCTCTAGTCCCAGATGTTTTGAAGTCGTAACAATGCCACGGTTGCCATGTCTATGAATCTTTACTACATTACATTAACATTTATTTATATAGTGCCAACTACATGATATGTTAGACGAACAGAGACAGGCTGATACTAGAGCCCTGTGTTCTTTCATATCTGCCTTATCTATAAATAATATACTCTTCTATAAATAAGCTATACTCATCTATAAATAACATACTCAGCAAATGTGCTTCAAATGTGCTTTAAAATACATGGTTTTACCTTATAACGTTATGCTATGGAGCTGGTATAAAGACACAATAGTATGGGGCGGGTATTTCCAGGGCTGGTTTTTATTCCCTACTGGAACTTAAGGGAGTGGTTGGCGCTGAAAAAATCAAACAAATGATTAAATAAAAAAAGAAAAACAGAGCCAAAATGTACAACATCTTATAAATATATAAAAGTCTACTCAGTAAAGAGAGAATTTTAGGGAATTGAGACGAGAATTTTAAACTTAGGGCCAAAGTAGCGAGTTGGAAACCTTCTCCCATTCAGCTTTTATGGAGAATTTTTCTAAACATGTAAAGTGTCTGCTATATTCTCTTCGCACTTTTACACTATGAAAATGTGCCCTCATCTTTTGAATAAATTCATTATCACAAACGGATCAAGGAGTGCTGGTGGCTTCTCTATTTTATACTTTGTAGTGTCTCCTGTTCATAGCTTTGTGGCTTAATACACAATTTAAACATTTCCTATCAAAAAGTTGTTCATTTGCATAGCAAGCCACGGGTGATGTCATAAACCATAGACACCAAAGACATATTTAATTTTTTTTTTATTCTCTACATTTATAGTATAAACAATGTTTAGGTTGGCAATGTCCCTTTAATTTCAACAATTCTTGGTACTGTCCACAAGATCTGACAAACATCTATTTCAACAGGTTACAGTGTATACAAATACATAACTTTCCTTCCTACCCCAGACAATGCTTTAAAAATGAGTAAAATATAAAAAGAAAGGTCAAAGAAAAAATGAGTTGGGAACCAAGAAAGTGGGATGTGGGGGAGGGAGTGGGGATAGAGGAAGAGATGATTTTTTTCCCCCTGCCTTCTCTCCTTAGTTTATGTCCCTTTGGTGTCTCCTATGACACTTTCTGGTCCTCCTGTGCGCCTTGTATGTATATATTTGTTGGTCGTATTGTATTGTCTTTTTATATTTAATAAAAATGAATAAAAGAAATATGAAAAAAAAAGTAGGATGTGGGGTGCTAAATACACAAGGAATGCATTGCCTAGACCCAAGGCACTCAAAGGATTAACCCTGTTTTAAATATGCCTCAATCAGGTCCCCAACACTTTTAGTTCTCATGTTTATCTATAATATGATAATAATTGGTGACTTGGGCCCTTCAGGGGTTTTTTCTTTAGAAATATGACAGTCCAGCTACCTGTCTGTGATATAAAGTCAATACACTAAGTGAGTGCTGTAGCCTGTGCATGAGGAAAGTTTTAAGACCACCACTGTGTTGCTGTCAGTTTATGGTTTGTGACTTTTTTGATACAGTAATCACATGCAATTGAATAACAAATGCAGTTACAAATTTCTATGGGGAATGGTTCTTCAGACATTGCGTATTTGAAACACAATATATTGGCTTGTACTGCTTGTAGGGCCGGATTAAGATATTGTAGGTCCCTGTGGCACAGGTATATTGGATTGGGCATAAGTCACTTGATAAATATCCAGCACTTAGATTGCACTCACAGTCCTTACTAGAGATGGACAAAATGAAAATGTTAGTTTTGTTTTCGTTCATTTGGACAAAAACATTTTTTTGCTTTGTCCGAAACGAATTTCGTCCATTGCTGCATTTGTTTCGGACGAAATTCGTTATTTTCGTTTCATTATATTCATTTGTACGAATGGAACATAATTCACCTATGTTCAATAGTATAGGAATTCGAATGAAAGAACCGAATTACATCCAAGCTTAAGCTTATAGAAACACTAAACTTTATATTTCACTTGTGTGTCGACTATAGACAAAGTTGAAATTGATTTGAAATGTAGTGAAAATGTAGTGAGTCTATTGGGTCTATTCACTAAAATCAACCTCCAAATTTGAATTTTTGTGGAATAGACCCACTTTTGTTACATATACAACTGAATTTGAAATGCAGACCAAAATGTGTTGAAATTAAGCTGAATTGCCAAAAAGACAAATTCCACAGAACAGGTCTTAGTCATAAGACAGTCATTATTAAGTTAGGATTAGTTTTATTGCTCATGGCATAATGTAATGCAGAAGAAAAACGAATCCGATATGAATACAGAATGTTTGAATACTTTGTTCTGTGGAATTCGACAGTTAGGTCACTTCGGCTTACTTTCGACTTCTTTTTGTCTCAGTTTCAAATAAGGTTGTACTGTATATGTACCAATTTAGATTCCATTTCAACTCTATTAAAATTTCACATTCGACTTATCAGAGTGGCTGTAGGCATCTGAATGAACGAATGGATGAATTCATTTCATTCATTTAGCTTCTGTTCATTCGGCTTTAATTAGTTTTGCGTTTTTGTTATTGGCCGAATGAATAACCGAAAATACTATTTTTGTCCGAAAACCAATGCACGTCTAGTCCTTACCCACACTTAGATTGCACTCACAGGACTTACCCCTGCACTTAGATTGCACTTAACATATCATATAAACTTGGCATAACATGGCAAAATCAGCAGTAATGTATAAACATGGAATAATCAGCAGTAATACATAAACATGGGATAACAATATCAGCAGTAATGCATAAACATGGCATTACATTGTGTAATCAGCAGTAATGTATAAACATGGCATAATCAGCAGTAATTCATAAACTTGGCATATTATGGCAAAATCAGCAGTTATTTATACATTTTGGATATTCATTTAGGGAAAAAAGAAAAAGCCTAAATATAAAATTACCTTACAGGAATTTGTTTTTACTAGTATATAATATTTCACATGTAAACTGTTTTTTTTCTTCATATTTAATAAATCCTGTGATTGAAAAAATGCATTTATTGTTTTGATTTCCTTTGATTTTTCATTTTTCCCCCAAACCTGCCAATCTCAGACTTGCCTCCTTTGCATCCCCGAACTTGCCAATATCTTAATATCAGCACATGCCCCCCATAAACATTGCACACCCAGGACTTACCCCAACACTTCAGGATATGCCACATCACCCACACTGCACACCTAGGACTAACCTCAGCACCCCAGTGCATGCCACATCACCCCTCATTTCACCCCAGTACTTGTCCCATTACCCACATTGCACCTCAGTACCCACATTGCACCCCTGTACTTACCCCATTACCCACATTGCACCCCAGTACTAGTCTAGCAGCACGCAGCATGGAGTCTGTGCGCTACCCAGGTGTACAGACAAGATTCAACGCTGCTTCTCTCACGCTCCCTGTCGCTCTCATCGTGGAAGGTCACACAATCACCGGTAAGTTGCATGACCTGCCATGATGAGAGTGAAAGGGAGCATGAGGGTGCTGCAGCATAGTTATATATGTATCTGTAACTCGGAGCTAAAGCAGTCCTGACATAGGACATTTTTGTTTAGGCTGATTTCACCAAAGAGGATTGGCTTTACTGCTAATGGCCATTTTTACTAACTTGGCTGGCATCCAAGCTGTAGTATAATCCCCCACCTCCTTTCCCCTTCATATTTAAAACATTGCTTTCAGTCTGGTCACAGGAGCAAAAGTCTTGCTGTGTTGTGGCCACAAATCTTGAACATTTAGTTTTATGTTTGCTATATATTTCTCTGTTTTCCTCCTCTGTAATGTCATTGATCTAGCAGGCCAAGTTCTTAGAAGCTTTAAGATAAAATCGAGTCTGCTCACCAGTAACTCTTACTACAGAAAGAGGTCAGAATAACATATTTTCTTTTATCATGGAGTTTGGCAAGACAACAGCAAAAGTTTCTTTCTTTATTTAGTTATAAGTAGTTCTTTATTTATTTATTTATAAATAACGTGTTTTACTAAGAAAACATACATTATCCAATGGGCATTTGACCAGGACCCAGCTGCCAGATTTGAAAAGGAAATGGCTTAAAGACCTAAACTAAACTCTTATTCCATTTTAATGGTTAGGTTGTTTGTTGATTTTACATTGTTGTAAACATTGTTTAGCTTAGAAAGGTAGAGGGCCCACTATTTAAGCCTTGTGCTGAGGGCTCATTAATGTGTTAAAGATTTCTCTAATTTTTAAGTATGTCCTGTAGACTAAGCCCAGACCAAAGTTAGACAATGTTTCAAATACATAAAACAATATTTTAATAAGTATATATTAAACAGCACTATACAGGGCTAAACAGTCATGCATAAAAAAGCATATATACATGTAAAATACACGCATACACACACACACACATATATATGGAAGGCATGGCCTGAAGTTGTGGGAGGGGCTTGGTTCCCCTTCTTAAAGGGGCATCAACCCTTCCCTCGTTACCTGTTGGGTCTGGCGAATTGTGGGTAGAGAGATCGTCACTTCCGGTTCTGCTGGCGCCATTCTGCTCACCTGTATCTCCGTGGGTGGATTCCTGGGTCCCTACGAGTGCTGTTTTCCCCCGTCTGGCTTCATTTCCTGTCCGAGAGGTTCGCTACGCTTGCAAAAATCGTAAGTTTTCGGCCGTCGCATTTTCGGCGCGGCCGTTTTACGTCACCCTATTATTTTGGTCGCACTCGTATGAACTTTCGGTTTATTCACACGAGTGCCGGCGTTCGGCTTTCGGCTGGTTTTCGCATAAGCATGTTACGTTGGTTTTCGTATGGGGCTATTTGGGATTTCGTATTATGCCCGTCATTTGCCGAATACTTTTACTTTTATGTTGCTACTTGTATAACCTAGGGCGACCTCTGGTGGCTGTCTTATTTACTTACTTCTCTCTCAGTGCATTCTACGTCCCCTGGTGGTTATTTATAGTTATGGCATGTTGCACTAATAGCTTATAAATTTGGTTTTGATTGAAAGATGTATCATGCTGGTTATAGTTTTGTTGGGCAATTTGTTTAAATATGTTTTCAATTATTTACACTATGCTTTTACACTCGGTCACCTTTTGTTCATTCCTTTGCCGTATCTGGTCTATTATATGGTATAATTATGGTAGGCACCAAGGAGACCTCTGGTGCTCAGTGTCAGTTATAGGGACCTCTTGAGGGTCAGGGGCTCCTTCGTTTCACCCTCACAAGTTCATATTACTCTAGTAGGTTACTACGAGCTCACCTGGGTCACGTGTCCTACTTTCTGCAAATTTCACTACTAGTTAGTATTGCTGGTGGGTCTCAGATTGGCTGGGGGTTTAGGGGCACAATTTCTTTTTACCCATTCGAACGTCAATTACTCTTGTAGGTTACGTCAGATCTCCTATACACTTATTATCTACTATCTGGCGATGTACGTCACGTTTTCGACTACTTCTCCCTCTCTACCTACCCTTTAAGGTTTGTATGGATACTGGCATCCCAAAATAGTACCCACTAGGTAAATTTTCTGGCCTTCTACGCCTTACGTTAGTGGTCCCGCGAGGCCAACACCCATCCTTAATTCGGAGGTACGGCATCCCCTCGGGCCCATTCATAGCTAGCCGCCTCGCTTAGTTGCATAGAGAAGGCCTCACTTGTCACTCCCATTCTGTCTTATGCCTTTCCAAGTCACAGAGAGGCCACCACCCCGCCATAATGCCAATGGCCATGTACCCCACTCGCGCCAATTCATAGATAGTGCCTCTCAAGGCCGCTTGGCCACTAGTAGGGCCTCACCTGTCACGTCGCTTAGTAATTCTTCGCCGCTTGGCATTAGTTACAATAGCCAGTTGGGTAGCCCCAGTTAACATACTATTTTATGTTGTAGCATGTCTCAAGTTCCTGAAGAAAGGGAAGATGTGTCCATCGCCAGTACACCAGCTAGATCGGTCACTCCATCGCGGGGTGACGACAACGCGAGCCCTGCATCACTCAGGGCATGGACTGTTCCGAGAATTACGGCTGAATTAAGGAGGAGGAATATTTCGTTCCCCGCTACAGCCAGGAAAGCTGAGTTGTACAGGCTATTAAATACCCAGACTGATAACCCTGGGGCAGGGGAAGGATCCAGCGGGAACCAGTCCTCAGATCTGCAGTCAGTTTTGTCATCAGTCCTGGTCTCTTTGGGTCGTATTGCGGACAGACTGGACAAAATGGACGCAGGTAGCCAGCAAAGGTCGCCTGCTGCTGCAGGGAGCCCAGTTGCTGCAGTATGCTTGGACCCCCTACCGGGTAATTTACCAGCTAGTTCAAAAGACCCGCATATAATCACCCCAGCACACATGGTGCCTGCTAAAACCAGAAAGGACATCTTGGAAGGAAAGGATATCAATCTAGTATCACTTTTGATCAGTGGCGTAGCGTGGGTTGTCAGCACCCGGGGCAAGGCAAGTAATTTGCGCCCCCTAACCCGTGGATTTTAGCACTCGAGTCTCTTCTACTAGATTAGTTAAAGAAACCCTTACCCCCCAAGCACATGTATTGTTTGTTATGAAAATACTTATGTAATTAAAGTAAAATGCATCTAAATACAAGTTTATTTTCCAACACTTTATTGAGTGCGAACATGCATTACACACATTCTCCACATTTTCAGCAGGTCTATGAATACAAATATACACATGTAGTAACCTAGCATGGGCCATGCTATTATATGTCGTCTCACAACCATCGTAAACGACAAACAATATCAAGAACAAAAACTAAACATCAAAATGGAACCATACCCTGGAGATGATCCAAGACTGGGCTAGATGGAGCCAACTTCCTCAATCCTGTACCTCTTATGTTACCCCCCCCCCCCCCCCCCACACACACACACATGCCATAATTGTTGTGCCATTCAGATGCCAGTAATATTGTAACTTTCGGATGCCAGTAATATTGTGCCAGTCAGAGCCCAGTAATATTGTGCCAGTCAGAGCCTAGTAATATTGTGCCAGTCAGATGCCTGCAATATTGTGCCAGTCAGATGCCTGCAACATTGTGCCAGTCAGAGCCCAGTAATAATGTGCCAGTCAGATACCAGTAATATTGTGCCAGTCAGATACCAATAATATTGTGCCAGTCAGATACCAGGAATATTGTGCCTGTCAGAGCCCAGGAATATGGTGCCTGTCAGATGCCTGTAATATTATGCCAGTCAGATGCCTGTAATAGTGTGCAGTCAGAGGCCAGGAATATTGTGCCAGTCAGATGCCTGTAATATTGTGCCAGTCAGATGCCTGTAATATTATGCCAGTCAGATGCCTGTAATATTATGCCAGTCAGATGCTTGTAATAGTGTGCCAGTCAGAGGCCAGGAATATTGTGCCAGTCAGAGGCCTGTAATATTGTGCCAGTCAGAGCCCAGTAATATAGTGCCAGCCAGATGCCTGTAATATTATGCCAGCCAGATGCCCAGTATTATTGTGCCAGCCAGATGCCCAGTAATATAGTGCCAGTCAGATGCCCAGTATTATTGTGCCAGTCAGATGCCCAGTATTGTGCCAGCCAGATGCCCAGTAATATAGTGCCAGTCAGATGCCCAGTTTGGTGCCAGTCAGATACCCAGTATTATTGTGCCAGCCAGATGCCCAGTAATATAGTGCCAGTCAGATGCCCAGTAATATAGTGCCAATCAGATGCCAAGTAATATAGTGCCAATCAGATACCCAGTAATATAGTGCCAATCAGATGCCCAGTAATATAGTGCCAATCAGATGCCAAGTAATATAGTGCCAATCAGATGCCCAGTAATATTGTGCCAATCAGATACCCAGTAATATAGTGCCATTCAGATACCCAGTAATATTGTGCCAATCAGATACCCAGTAATATAGTGCCAATCAGATACCCAGTAATATTGTGCCAATCAGATACCCAGTAATATAGTGCCAGTCAGATACCCAGTAATATTGTGCCAATCAGATGCCCAGTAATATAGTGCCATTCAGATACCCAGTAATATAGTGCCAATCAGATACCCAGTAATATAGTGCCAGTCAGATACCCAGTAATATTGTGCCAATCAGATGCCCAGTAATATTGTGCCAATCAGATACCCAGTAATATAGTGCCAGTCAGATACCCAGTAATATTGTGCCAATCAGATGCCCAGTAATAGTGTGCCATTCAGATACCCAGTAATATTGTGCCAATCAGATACCCAGTAATATAGTGCCAGTCAGATACCCAGTAATATTGTGCCAATCAGATGCCCAGTAATATTGTGCCAGTCAGATACCCAGTAATATAGTGCCAGTCAGATACCCAGTAATATTGTGCCAATCAGATGCCCAGTAATATTGTGCCAATCAGATTCCCAGTAATATAGTGCCATTCAGATACCCAGTAATATAGTGCCAATCAGATACCCAGTAATATTGTGCCAATCAGATACCCAGTAATATTGTGCCAATCAGATACCCAGTAATATAGTGCCAGTCAGATGCCCAGTAATATTGTGCCAATCAGATGCCCAGTAATATTGTGCCAATCAGATGCCCAGTAATATAGTGCCATTCAGATACCCAGTAATATTGTGCCAATCAGATACCCAGTAATATAGTGCCAATCAGATACCCAGTAATATAGTGCCAATCAGATACCCAGTAATATTGTGCCAATCAGATGCCCAGTAATATAGTGCCAGTCAGATACCAGGAATATTGTGCCAATCAGATACCCAGTAATATAGTGCCAGTCAGATACCCAGTAATATTGTGCCAATCAGATGCCCAGTAATATTGTGCCAATCAGATACCCAGTAATATAGTGCCATTCAGATACCCAGTAATATAGTGCCAATCAGATACCCAGTAATATAGTGCCAATCAGATACCCAGTAATATTGTGCCAATCAGATACCAGGAATATTGTGCCAGCCAGCCCCCCCCCCCCCCGTACTTACATGAAGCGGCTCCGTGTCCCCCGCCGGATGTCTCCTCCGTGCAGTCTTCCCTCTTGCACGGAGGAGGGAAGCAGACACCGGATGTGACGCGACGTCACATCCGGCGTCAGTTTTTTTTTTTCCCGGCCGTCGCATCCATCGGATGCGGCTTGCCGGAAAAAAGCGTTCACAAGCGCAATGCGCTGTGAACGCGGCAGCAGGGGCTGGGGGCCCACGGGACAGCTGCTTGGGGCCCCCCAGGAGTAAATGGGCCCAGGGCAGCTGCCCCGTTTGCCCCGCGTTAAAGACGGCCCTGGCGGCCACGCGGCCGCATAGGGCTAGTGCGCCCCCCCAGATATTGCGCCCGGTGCGGCCGGCCCCCCCTGCACCCCCCACGCTACGCCACTGCTTTTGATTGCCTCACAAGATGTCCTTGAGAATAAGACATATGCATATGGGGATGTGTCAGTGGTTCTCAAGTCCAGAGATCCCAGGTTGAATCAAAAGCTTTCTATTCCAGAATTTGTACTAGCTTTTGGTATATACAGAGACGTCCTATGCTCTGTATATCCAGATAGGAGGGAGAAATTGGACCTTTACCTCCACAAGCTGGTGGATTTGGGACACAAGTACGGTGGTACGTCTTTTTACGACTACCACCGTGTTTTTTCCGCAAGGGCAGCTGCCACTCTAGCACAGTTCAATATTCAAGCCGATTGGGGTGTGCTTGATACTGAGCTGTTTTGCCGGCACTTTGCGGGCCTGAAAACCCCAGCTTGTGCCATTTGTTCGTCCAATTCCCACACGGCTAATTTATGTCCTAATTCCCCTGAGGTGAATGCTGTTTTTTCACCCGCTAATGTGGTACCCACAGGGAGGTCTGGCAGGGTGCTTAAAGATAAACTAGGCAGTGATATTGTATTCTTGGGCAAGTCACAGGTCTGTAACAATTTCAACGCCGGGGCTTGCGGTTACAGTGCCTGCAGACTTCTGCATGTCTGTTCTAACTGTTTCAGGGCTCACGCCAAGGCTATGTGCCCCAATAAACTATTCCCTAAGCAGTATCAGACGTCTCTTCGTGTCCCCCTACTGAAATAACTTTTACGTAATCACCCATCACAACATCTCGTTGACTTTTTGGTGACTGGGTTTACAATGGGGTTTCACACGGGTATTGTTCACATGCCTACAGGAATCCTGGAGTGTAAAAACTTACAGACAGCCCTTGCAGCACCCGACACTATCGACTTACTCCTTCAGAAGGAGTTGGTCAAGGTTTCTTGTTAGGCCCTTTTGATTCCCCGCCGTTCTCGGTTTGGAGAACTAATCCCATAGGACTGGTCACTAACAAATCCTCACTTAAACAAAGGCTAATTTTCGACCTGTCAGCCCCCCATGCATCTCCTACGCCAAGTCTAAATTCATTAATACCATCCGAAGAATTCTCCCTCCAATATGCTAACATAGATAACGCGGTCACAGCCATCCTCTCAGCCGGGGTAGGGGCATGGCTGTGTAAAACAGATATTGTCAACGCTTTCAAATTACTCCCCATTCATCCATCCCTATGGCATTTGCATGGGGTTAAGTGGCGAGGCTCGTATTACTTTTTCACTCGTCTCACGTTTGGTTCAAAAAGCAGCCCCAGGATTTTTGATATTTTTGCGGAGACGCTGTGTTGGATGCTGCTTAACCTCTGTAAGTGCCCCACAGTTATCCATTACCTGGACGATTTCCTGACTGTAGAGAGTAACTCAGCACCTCCTACTAGTCTCCAGTCAATCACACGACTGTTTACACGATTAGGAGTTCCGGTATCACCGACTAAGACTGAAGGTCCCGATACTATAATTAATTTCTTAGGGGTAGTACTTGACTCCGTGAACATGCAGGCTAGCCTCCCCAGGGACAAGATTGAACGCATTCTGGCAGCCATTGATCTTTACTTGGGAGGTGGTTCATGTAATAGGATGGAATTGCAATCCCTGTTGGGTTCATTGAACTTCGCTATGAAAATTATTCCCCAGGGGAGAGCATTCATTTCCAGGTTGCTTCACCTATTTCCAATGTTTCAAACCGACGCATCCCGCATTACACTAGACATACATGCCACTGCTGACCTTCGTATGTGGAAGGAGTTTTTGTTAAGCTGGAACGGGAAAAGCATCTTTATCCCGGTTTGGTCGGAACATTCCGTATCACTCTGGACAGATGCAGCAGCCACTTCTGGATTTGCCGCTATTTGGGGCAACAGATGGATGTATGGTAAATGGCCGGGAGAGATTACAGAGATCCCCAGGTTTAAGGAAACTTCAGCACTTTTTGAGCTGTATCCTATCGTGGCGGCAGCAGTTAAGTGGGGAGCAGGCTGGTCTGGGAATATGGTTCGTTGCTTCTCTGACAACATGGCTACATGCCACATTGTGAATAAGGGACGTTCCTCTTCCCTGGCCATCATGCGGTTCATGAGGACTCTCTCATGGCTGGCCGCCAAACACAGTTTTCTTTTGTCTTGCATTCATGTGCCTGGTTTTCTCAATATTGCAGCTGATCCCTTATCACGGTCTCGGTTTCAGGAATTCCGGGAAGCCCTACCAACAGCTGCCCTAATACCAACTCCGGTACCACAGTGGCAGGAAATGGTCTGGGACTAAAAAAGCTGCTATGTCATGGGCGGCAACTCTCACAGCTCGGTCTTTCTGCTAATATTAAGAAGGCATATGGTAGAGCGTTTGATGTATTTAATAAATTCTTGTTGGACTTTGATATTGTTGACCAGTTTTCCATGGAGACCATTTATTGCTTTCATCTCCTTTTGCCACCTTCATCTAACATTATCATACAACACCATTAAATTGTATATCACAGGTATTCAACACCACATACTCACTTCTTGGCCTAACAAACAACGCTTTCTATCCTCCTACCAAGTTAAAGCTATACTTAAAGGTATCAAAGACTCCACTCCTACACCCGCACCTGCTAGACTACCCATCCACGATCTATTATTCCAAGCACTGTCTAATCTACTAGACACCTCACCATTCGAAGGCCATACCAATCGTGTTATTAAAACAGCCATCTATCTAGCTTTTTACGGTTTTCTGCGGCCTAGAGAATTCACCACCACTAGCGTTAACTCACTCACCGTCATTACTAGATCCGATCTCATAAGGGTGCACGACCACTATCAGCTATCCCTACACCACACCAAAACTAGCGCCAAAGGTCAGACAGTAATTATACCCTATTACCCCATTAGTAATATCTGGTGTCCGGTGGAAGTTTTTGACACTCTTCTGGCTTTCTGTAAAATGGCTCCAACACAGCCACTCCTGTCCTTGCACGGTTATATACTCACTACGAGCAAATTCATGATGTATGTTAGGATGTTGTTGATCTGGCTAGGTTTGAACCCAGCCAGCTATTCTGGACACTCCTTCCGCATAGGAGCCGCAACTACAGCTTCAAAAAAGAATATACCGGCTCACATTATAAAAATATTAGGCCGATGGAAATCCACAGCATATACCCGCTACATTCCTCAGCCAGTACAAGAAGTACGCCTGGCTTTCAGAACCATGAATATGTAATATGTAATGTCGAGTTTCAGAACAATAAATGATTATATCTTTTTGCCCTCTTTTTTCAGGCCTACTTCCTCGTCAGTTCCGGCACACCACAACTGACATTTCCATTCTATGTTTGTCATATGTCAATTATACTACGGCTTATGCCATGACCACAAATGGAAGGCATGGCCTGAAGTTGTGGGAGGGGCTTGGTTCCCATTCATAAAGGGGCATCAACCCTTCCCTCGTTACCTGTTGGGTCTGGCGAATTGTCCCACCCACCACACCACTTTTATAAACATTCTATAAGGTAGGCCCTCTTTTTTCAGGCCTACTTCCTCGTCAGTTCCGGCACACCACAACTGACATTTCCATTCTATGTTTGTCATATGTCAATTATACTACGGCTTATGCCATGACCACAAATATATATATATAATATAATATATATATATATATATATATATATATATATATATATGTACACACATGTATATATACACTCACATGCACATATATAGCGGAATAAAGCATTTATACAATATTATTCATATCAATAAATAATGTTGTAACTTATTAACAGGTACATTCTAATCATGAGTCTATGACATTTGAAAGCTGTTCCATATACGAGAAGCTCTGTAAGAGTAAGCACCTTGACCTATTTCCTGTAATGTGAAACTGTGTTCAAAGGAAATGCGGAGGGGTGGAATAAAATATTCTCAGAGAGGTCGGGAGTTTGCCAGTAAAGTGGTTATGAACCACGCAAGCTAAGTGAACAGTGTACCTGGAATTAAGCTTTAGTCAGTTTCACTCTTCTAACATATCAAACCAACAAAAAAGGATAAAACAGCATAGTAAAGTATACAAATTGTGATTATGAGTATTGAGAGATACTCTAAGGAACCCATGATTCATTTTTACAACTGGGAGAAGAAGGATTATATCTGTTGTGACAGAACCCCCTCCGTCAGAGACTGCTTCCTTGGAACAGTGATTTTAGTTTCGGGGTCTCCTGATCTCTCTAGCCATCTAAATCACTAGCCAAATAAATTAATGTAGGGTGAAGAATAAAAGCTCTTTATTGAAAACAACACAAACTTATATACAGACAGAATGACATCACAGACATTAGTATACAACAGGTGGATAGAACTAAACACAAATCTCCACTAGGTCATCCAATTTACTGGGTCTAGGAATACATTGGACCCTTAGACTGTGGTGGTGTGAGTCCTGCTCTTGTCTTTTAGTTAATGTGACACCTGCACCATCATCCCATTGCTGTGTGCAGGAAGTGTGTCCTACTGTGTTAACTTGATTATATGGTAGTTATTAAATGTTAATTCCTAGTTATATTGCAGCCTAAACATATTTGTCCTAAAATATAAGTGCACTGTGTTATATATACAGTACATCACAAAAAAAACAGTCAGCAGAAGTTGCATTAATGAGCCTGACACATTTCATTAACATTTCTTCTCAGTTTTTCTCCCTAGGTTCTTCTCCACTGCGCTGTTGATTTCCGTCTTCCACCGAAATCAACAGTGGGTGCTAACCTTTGACATTCCAACTGCAGTGGATGGATGTTATGATCCTTAGCTCATCTGCCAAGAATCATGGCATGCACAATTTATAAACCTCTTTTTGGCATTGATGTTGCTCTGAAGAGCCAGTCATAGACCTGAGTGTTAGCTAGCTGGTTGGCTGAACTGCATGGAAGCCATAGTGCAAAGTTAATCTTTGACAAACTGTGAGCTTAATCCATCCACCTCACAGGTGTGGCGTATCAAGATGCTGATTAGACAGCATAATTATTGCAAAGGTGTGCCTTAGGTTGGCCACAATAAAAGGCCACTCTAAAATGGCGGATGGATTATCTCAGCAAAGGAGAAGTGCTCACTAACACAGATTTAGACAGATTTGTAAACAATAGTTGAGAGAAATAGGCCTTTGTGTACATATAAAAAGTCTTAGATCTTTGAGTTCAGCTCATGAAAAATGGGGGCAAAACCAAAAGTGTTGCGTTTATAATTTGGTTCAGTGTGCATACCATTTGTGTTCAGCATGAAGGAAAAGGCCTGAGTAATAATATTCTGAGCAGTGTTGATATTTTACCCTTAGTAAATCTTACACTTGCCACACATCCATTAACCCCTTAACGACAGATGACGTGCCAGGCACGTCACGGCAAATCGAGGACTTGCCGACAGCTGACGTGCCTGGCACGTCATGCACTAAATTGAGTAAAGAAAGCGACCAGCGGTCGCTTTCTTTACTCTAACGGTGTTGCTACAATGCCTCTAGGTAGAGGCATTGTGCAACACCCCCCAAAAGTGCAGGGGCGCGCTACGATCACTCCACGGAGTGATCGTAGCAGCCATTTAAAAATGGCTGCGCCCACTGCACACATGTGCTTAGAAAGCGAACGATCGTTCGCTTTCTAAGCATCTGCGGTGTTTCTAAAGTGCCTCGCTAGCGAGGCACTTAGTAACACCTTGATGCTCCCCAGAGCCGATGGTGGTCGCTCTCCTGAGCGACCCCATCGGCTCAGTAGAAGGGAACGCTGCCTATACAGGCAGCGCTTCCCTTCTAATGGCAAGAGCATCGGAAGTGAAAGTATTTCACTTCCGATGCTCTAGGGGGAGCCAATCGATGCCGGCACAACAGATCTATGTGATCTGTGTGCAGGCATGTATGATAAGTGCTCTGATGAGCACTTATCATACTGTCAAAGGCAATATTAGCAAATATTGCCTTTGACAAGTATTGATCTGCCTCCCTCACCTTACTAGTTATAGTAAGGGAGAGAGACAGATCAGATAAAGTAAAAAAATAAAATAAAATAATAAAACAAATATTTAATAAAATTTTAAACACCAAGGGCTTTTATAAAAGCCATTTAACCCCTTCCCTGCCATTGATCGCTGTGTACGCAGTGATCATACACAGCAGCACATTTTTTGCTGTCTGTGCATTTTTTAGGGGTTAATTTTTTTTACTGTAATTCATTACAGTATAAAAAAAAGCTCTTTTAAGAGAGATTAACCCCTTTCTTGCTGTAGATCACTGCCTAAGCAGAGATCTGACGCAAATGCAGCAATCTTGCTGCAGAAGCATTTTTAATTTTTTTAAAACTTTTTTATTACACCCGTCACGTGTTAATTATACCCGCTAGGGGACTACGTTTAACGTAATTTTTTTTTTAAATAAGAGCTATTAACCCCTTCCTTGCCGTATATCACTTCCTAAGCAGCACATATGGTCACTGCCTAAGCAGTGCATATGGTCACTGCCTAAGCAGCGCATATGGAGCAATCTAGTCGCAGAAGGATTTTTTTTTTGCTATCAGCATTTTTTTTGTCAGACTCGCTAGGGGTTAATTATACCCACTAGGGGATTACGTGTATTCCTTTTGAAGCTGTCTGAACACGTGTATAGCGATCAGTAACAGCCGATCAGTGGCAAAGGTGGTTTGGTGATTTCTCAGATGAGCATCACCATTCGTCTGGTTCGATCAATATTGGTAAATATTGTTCTGACCCATATGGATCTGCCTCCCTCTCCTCACTTGAGTTTTAGTGAGGGAAAGAGACAGATCTGTATAACATAATTTTTTAATTGTAATAAATTAAATAAAATGTTAAAAAAATTGTGAGTCCCAAGGGCTTTTATAAAAGCCATACCCTTTGTATAGTGTAGTGTATTAACCCCTTCCCTGCCACTGATCACTGCACAGCAGAAATTTTTTTCTTGTCTGTGCATTTTTAGGGGTTAATTTTTTTGTACAGTACTATAAAGGCTCTTATAAGAGCTATTAACCCCTTCCTTGCTCTACATGTTCAAATTCCAAGTTTGAAAATCAAAAAGCGCACCTCTCAAATGTAGCCTTTCAACACCCAACAAAGCTGACAAAGCTATGCATGGGTGGTATCCCTGTGCTCGGGAGATGTTGCTGAACATATATTGTGGTATTGTTTGTCAGTGACACATACCGAAATATGTGAATTTGTGTCTAAAGTACAATGTATGTGGGAAAAAATACACAATAAAATGACTACCACAAACTTTGACAAAGGCTGGTGGTAGAATTGGTGCATGGAAAGTGTTAAAATAACACCATTTAAAATAGCCTAGGGTGTCTACTTTTACAAAATATATACTTTTTGGGGTAAAATACACTGTCCTACTTTAAAAAAAAGTCCCAAATGAAAGATGGGCTCAGGCTGGCTACACGTCAATATTCCAAGTTGAAAATGCGCACCTTCACAATGTGGCCCTTTTAGCCCCCAAACAACCCAACAAACCTATGCATGGGTGGTATCCCTGTACTCAAGAGATGTTGCTGAACACTTATTGGGGTGTTATTTGGCAGTGACACATACCAAAATCTGTAAATTCATGTCTGAAGTACAAGGTTTGTGAAAAAAAAACACAAAAAAATGACTACCACAAACTTTGACAAAGGCTGGTGGTAGAATTAGTGCATGGAAAGTGTAAAAATACCACCATTTGAGATAGCCTAGGGTGTCTACTTTAAAAAAATATATGGGTTGATGTGGTAAAATACACTGGCTGGTTTCAAATATGTCCCAAATGGGACATGGGTGCAGGCTGTCTGCATGTCAAAATTTCAAATTGGAAAACCAAAAACTTCACCTCCCAAATTTGGCCTTTTACCCCCCAAACAATCCAACAAACCTATGCATGGGGGGTATCCCTGTACTCAAGAGATGTTTCTGAACACTTATTGGGGTGTTATTTGGCAGTGACACATACCAAAATCTGTAAATTTATGTCTGAAGTACAAGGTTTGTGAAAAAAAAACACAAAAAAATTACTACCACAAACTTTGACAAAGGCTGGTGGTAGAAATAGTGCATGGAAAGTGTTAAAATACCACCATTTGAGATAGCCTAGGGTGTCTACTTTTAAAAAATATATGGGTTGATGGGGTAAAATACACTGGCTGGTTTCAAATATGTCCCAAATGGGACATGGGTGCAGGCTGTCTGCATGTAAAAATTTCAAGTTGGAAAACAAAAAACTGCACCTCACAAATTTGGCATTTTAGCCCCCAAACAACCCAACAAACCTATGCATGGGTGGTATCCCTGTACTCAGGAGAAATAGTAGAATCTATTTAGCATGTTTTTTCGTTCGCTATTGTCGATGAGGAGAAGTTGTTTCAAATAAAAACAAAGAAATTTGTGTATTTTTTTTTTTTTTACCATATTTTATTATTTTTTTTTAATAATATGATAAGATATGATCAAAAATATGGCATCCATAGAAAGCCCTTTTTGTCCCGATAAAAACAATATATAATATGTGTGGGTACAGCAAATGACGAAGAAGAAAATTACTGCTAAACACAAACAGCACAGAAATGTTAAAATAGCCATTGTCCAGAAAGGACAAAAATGTTTCAAAGGCTCTGTCCTTAAGGGGTTAATGTATAGTTGGCAGCAATGCAATACAAGCCCTCCATCATAAAATGTATATTAAACATGATTTTAAAAGTGACATATGAACTTAATAAAATAATTATGTTGAATGAGTTAAAGTGTATGCCAATCAATGTAAAATGATATTTTCAGACTATCTGCATCCAAGTTACACAGTTTCATTCCATGCTGTGTGAAATAACAAGTAAAACAATGTTATTAGCATCACCAAGGATAAATGTGCAGGTTTCTAACTGTGATCGCAGCAAACAGCGTGGGCTTGTGACGCAAAAGAACCTTAATGGTACAAAAGAGGCATTATAATGTATGCCTTGATAACCTTCAGAGGCAATACACGTATTTCAAAGTAAAAAAAAAATCAGTCCTTTTTATGAGTGAAAAATAGCATTAAAACTATCACAGACACTTGCTCAAAAGAGGAAAGAGCTGGGGTTTGATCAACAACCTTTTAGTTGTGAGGTTCAGGTGTGTTACAAATTGTTACAATCTGTAGCATATTTGCACCTTCTCTTTTTCCACTATAAAGAGAATGTGTAAATGTCTATATAGTGGATGGGTGGGGATGTATATACCGTGTATATATACAGTATATACACCC
This sequence comes from Pelodytes ibericus, assembly GCA_036172795.1. Lineage (NCBI taxonomy): Eukaryota > Metazoa > Chordata > Amphibia > Anura > Pelodytidae > Pelodytes > Pelodytes ibericus. Next base: position 158,340,437 of record CM069861.1, on the reverse strand, counting down.
CACACACACCCACTGTAAATTTATTTATGTGTGAGTGTGCATATATGCACATATATACTGTATATATGCACCCACACACACACACACACACACACACACATATATATATATATATATATATATATATATATATATATATATATATATTTACACTACATGGACTAAAGTATTGTGGCACATCTCTTAATTATTGAATTCGGGTGTTTCAATCAGACCCATTGCCACAGGTGTATAAAATCAAGTACATAGGAATTGTTTTGTTTATTCTATTCTTCATCAATACTTTCTTTTTGAATGCTAACCATTTAAACATTATGTTTTTAAGAATGTTGTTATGTAGCCTTTCATCAGTCTATTAGTTTACTGATTATCTAACCATACAATGTTTCCTAGGTTACTCACTCCAAAATTTCTTGTGCTGGCTTGCACATATCTAAACAAATGAGGGAATACCAGCTCTCCCTTATTCTTGTTTTTATGTAACCATTTACAGACTTTTCAGCCCAGTGGCTTAAAGGCTGATTTCAATTTCCTATAATCTAGATGGAGAGCTGCCTTGGAAACTCTGCACGGCTTCACTTGCTCCTGATTCAGTTATCTATGTTTTAAATGCCGTTTTTATCCTTTTTCAAGTAATCCTATACTGTGGGGCCAATACATTGTCATTTGCTTTATACATATGCTTTATGTTCCTCCTCTGACTTCATTTCAACAGTCTCCATCTGCTTCTTGGAAGATAAAGAATTTTACAACTCCTGGATGGTGGGGACTGTTGTCCCATAGAGCTTGGGATATGCTAGAGCCATATGTGAGTGCCATGCTTGGGGGGCAGTGGTGATCCAGCATCCAATCCCATGTAAAGTGTTACACATTGTTTGCTTTATATTTGTCTTTTCTTTTTATGTGACTAAGGATATCAACCCTCAATATTTGATAAGTACTTGCATCATCCTTTTCTAATTTTTACTACTATAACACTAGTTTATTCATTTATTTCACTGTTTTATGTCCATAGTTAGTATTTATTTATTATATTATTTTGCACACCGCTCAGCACCAATTTATCACCTTTGTATAATATTAATAGATGCCTATTCTCTTTCTTTTCTTTAATAATTTCCTGAAATTATTTAATAGTTTTAAATGTGCACCCATGCTGTTTTGTCTGTGTGCTTTTTTTTAAATGAAATTGTTATCCTGGATAACTGTCTGTGCGCACAATTTTGAGAATGAGTGTATTGAATGTATTGTATGAATCTATTCTTTATTTTTAAGGATAATTACTGTTGCTGGGCACTCTGGAGCTGAAAGGGTTAACTTGCCTAGTAGTGTGGAACGGGCTGCATGTGTGGTGGCCTGAAATTTTTGGCCACCTTATGGAACAGGCATTAGGGAAGTGTAGTTCTCGGTCAGATTCTCTTTGAGAACTGAAATCAAACGCATGCGTAGTTGACCTTTGTTGACATTCATCCTACTCACCCAGGATAAATTCAAACCTTTCCTCACCCCAGTCCTCCTTTACAAATCCTCAAGCAGGGGAGAATAGATAACACTGATTATATCACTAATTTCCACAGGTATCTTATCCCACTGCATATCCAGCTAATAGGATATTTTCCCATCAAGCTTGTCTAAGTCTACACCTACATGTTTCGCGACAGGGCTTTATTCATGAGGGAATTTTTTAAAATATAAAATACTTACAGCTAGATGAAATTGTGAAAATACAGCAAGAAACCAGAACTGCCCACACTAGCTGAGGTTTTTTTGCTCCAAGAGCCAATGAGAATAATTTCAGCCAAATGAATGGAATTTTCTGTCTCTCTAGTGATATCCTCAGACAATGTGTTGCACTGTTAAGAGATCATACTATGTATAAGAGCAAGTCTATTAAGGTCCACACAATGTATTCTGTTTCAGTTATCTACTCAGTGTTTATGTAATCAGTGCACCTACAGTAATCACTAGGGGAGGGCTTGAGTAAAATATAAAACAAGTGATTTATGCAGAATGCCTGTGTCAAATAACACTGAAAAAAACTTGTGCACTATCCAAGCAATAATCTTCATCTTTTACCAAAGTGAGATCAGGGACTAGACTGTCCCTTTAAGGCCACAGCAATAAAGTTGAGCTACTTCAAACTCTGATGTTTTTGTGTTAATTTTTCAATTTTTACTTGTGCTGGATACAGTGTAGCACCATATTGGAGGAGCATGGTGCCTTCCAATATAACGCCCACAATTACTCTGTCTATAATTTAGTGTTGCTTAACACCTCAACATTGAGGCATACACTGTTTGAGTGGTGAATGTGACCATCGATTGCATTCCCTGCTGTGTCGTCAAGGGCTAAAAGCCCTGCATGTGCAGAGGAGAAAAAAATATATAGGCTGAGTGAATGGGAGAGAGGCCAGTAGAAAGAAAGATGGGATCTACTTCCAAAATATAAAGTGTTATGTAAATTTCAATAAAGTAAATCATCAAAACCCATGGATTAGTGTTAACTACTACTAAAACCTGCATACCTCGCCTCCCACCTTTCTCAACCTGAAATTCCAGTGTACTAGGTCATTCCTTCAACATATGAAGTTATAAGAAACATGTGTGATACGAACCATGTGATAAAATTATAATAATTTAGTACAAACACTAGCAGATTGATTTCGTTGTTATACTATCCTGCTCACATAATCTATTCTAGAAAGTGAGAAAAAAAACACACAAACCTCCTCCTCTCCGCCACCCTCATTTACTGATATATATATTACTCCACAAACAATCCCATCATATACTTTTACTCTATTTTCAAATGCTCATGCAGAAAATCCATTGCCTTCTCTATGTTATTTACTGTGTAGGAACAGTCCAGGAGTGGAAGATACAGTTTAGGGGGTAAGCTGTATCTTACATACATCCCTCAGTACTTCTGTTAAAAATCTATCAGACCTTCTTTTTGCATGGGTTTATGCTGATACATAGTGAATCTCTTTCTGTTTCACAAAATATACGGATGATCTCTCAGTAATTTCTCTGGGTAATTCTGCTTGGAGATTTCTCAGTTTTTAAGTTCTGTGTGCCAGCTCAATCACATGTTTGCCTCCAATACTTCCATTGCACAAAAAAAGCTAAAGAAAAAGAGGTTCTAATCTTAACTTCTTACGCCTGCTCAGATATCCTCTAATGTGTATATTTTTTCCTGTGCGCCCAATCTCGGCTTCATTAATTTTGGACTCCAGAGATTCTATTGTATGTTTATGATCTTTGCTTTGATCAATAGACACTTTAATTTTCAAATTCAAAATTCTCTATCTTTTGTTTATATTCTTTCATCCTCTCCTAAAATTTTAGCACATAGTCATTGTGTCTCTGAAATGTTTTTCCAGCTCACATTTAATTTTGAGCAGCTGACAATCCAAACAGGAGTGAAGATACTCCTGAGTAAGCTGAACCCCCAATTGTGGGGAATACACTTCTTATGAGCAAGCTCTCTCCATCTCAATATCATGCATGGTCATGATCAAAGTTTTTAGTCATATTATCTGATTTTCCTTTGCAGGTATGGGATTTTCTTTTTCTTTTCCAGACCCAGAATCTCTTATTTTTCCTTTTCTTTTGTAGTGTTTGGTTTGCTGTTTCCAAAGGACTTTAGTAAATGAATGTACAAAACAGATCTGGGTCTACACTTGCAAGAGTTACATCAGAACACTACCTTATTAGATGAATAGTGTGGTCCTCTTAGCCAGATAACAGGAATTATTTTAAACAAATTAGGGTCTAGCCCTTAATTCAATCCCAGTCCCCCACTGTTGGAGCTTGAACTTGGCTCCTTGTTTGCCTAGTGTGGGTAAACCCCAACAGTCTGTGGGTCAACCTTACTGTGTTTACATTATTCTGTTCTCCTTTGTGGTGCTTAGTGGTGCCAGGAGTCATGGAACACTCAGTTATACCATGACTGCTTTCTGAGCTAATGGGAAGCCTCCAGTGCCTATATGTGTCACTCACCTGATCCCCTCACATCGCTTGTCACCTCCTTCCTCACGCCGTCATAGCTCTCATGTTGTTGCAGCAGCCATGTTTTTGGAGTCAGGAAGTCACCAGTGACTTCTGGAGACACTTTTCATCTACGGTGGCCATGTTTTTGGAGTCTGTTTGCTCTCTATACAGACTTCAAATAGATGCATTCATTTTTGTTTTATTTTCGGTTTTACTTTCTTTCTATCACTTGGGATCCTCTTCTATTGTAATATATATGCATATATATTTTAGTGTTCTGTATTCTTTTTGTTTTTCCTGTTCCTCCCTCCTGACACACCCATCTCCTTCTCCATAGGTCTATGCTAATTAGTTCCTTTATTTATTCACCTGTTCATTCGTTTTCTAGTTGCCTGTGCAAAGAGTTCTCTCTGTTTTTGGGCTATTGTTACATTTTGTCTGACTCCTGATACTGACCCTTGGCTTGTTCTTTGACTCTGTTTTTGATCTCCGCCTGCATCGACCCCGGATAGTACCTTGATTTCGTTTGATCTCTGCCTGCCTCGAATCCTCAGCCTGATTTTGACTTTGCTTGACTTCTGCCTGCCTCGATTCCCTGGCTTGCTCCTCAACTTTGCTTGTTCTCAGCCTATTGATATCATCAACCAGTTCCAGTCTGTCTTGTCTCCTGTGCGGCTCAGAGTACTCCAGCAACCCATTCCTGGTTACCTCTAGGTTGTACTTGTGCCGCACAAACCCCTGGCAAAACATTACCCTGGGCTCAACCTTCATATTTGTCAGGGTGAACACCACAAAGTACTTCCCAAGAGGTGATCTTGCAACAATGGTCCCTCCTCCTGGGTGTCACTGGTACACCGTAACAATATGCCAGGATGTGACAGTACTGTTTCTCAAACCTCTCATTCCCATCAAGACCTCTCTGCTTCTAGATCGTGAAACAGTAAATCAGTGTCTTGTCTTAAAGCGCCTCTAAATATTACAGGGTTTTCATGCCCCCTCCATTTCTCAAAACAATCAGGTCCATCCACATGTATAGAGAGTTTTAAATGATGAAACATATTCTCCTACCTATAGAAATTTTTGCGGCTTTCCCTCCACTTCAAGTACAAAATGCTGTTCTCAATAATAGCTCATAAGGCAAATCTGTGCAGACCCAGAACTCAACTAATTAGCAATCTGTATCACCATTGTGGGTTGCTTGGTGGAGTTCAGATAGCACCCGCGAACTCCAAGATGCTCCGGCCCAATTATAATTCTATACTATGTTACTTGACATGTCTTGACAAATGCCTACATTAATGGCTGAAACATTGGCTAATTTTTGTGTCAGTGCTACTCATAAATAGTTATATTTCACTACTGTGAATGTGGTCATCTACATTTTGCTGAATGGCACCATGCCTGATGTTTCCATGTCTGGGCACGCCTCTGTGACGTCACACATGACTTCGGGATGTCTTGCATTCTATTAAGAGTGATTTGTGGCCAGGGACAAAAATTTGCATATTAATGCTTTTGTCGTCTGGAACGCAAGCACCATGCGCCACGAAGTTACATACAATATGGTATAGTCATGAGAGGTTAAAACATTTATTTAAAAAAAAAAAAATCGATATATTTAATTTTTATTGATTTTATATAGATGTGCAACAGCAATGTGCCACTACATATTTGTGTTTAGATGTTCCTTAATGTAATGTAACTATCATGAATGTTTTGGTTGCTGTCTTATGTGAGCATTTAGAAGTTTACTTTTGTTTCTTTCCTGCTCCTAAAGAAGCCATGTCTTTTCTGTTTGCATGATTTCCTGTACAAGGTGAGGATGTGGAGCGTTCATTTCTTATGTTTACATAGATAGACTTGATGCTTATGTTTCTTAGGATGTCTTGAGAAAAGAATCTTAATATAATTATCTCTTTGTTGTACAATGTATTATTGTCTGATGGTAACCCTGTCCATTAATAACATTATACTACATGGACTCCTACATCAAAATAAAGAAAAAGATCCCATTACAAATAGAAGAGGTATTTGCAAAAATCAGGTATTGTTGTCTGAGGACAAATTGTACATCTTGTCTATCTTTCCAACTTACCAATGAATGCCTTATTTTAGCAGTTCACCACAGTTCACCTTTTAGTAAATATCAGGGTAACTGCTCCAGAATCATTTTGATAATGATTCCACTGTAATTTATCTTCATTGCATGCTTCCTGGCAGTGTACAGCTTCCTCAGAAGCATATTTATTTTTAAAATGGAACTTAGCTATGTATTTATTTGTCCACTTTTTCTCCAAGAAATTATGCTTTTTGTACATGCTTTTGAACACTTTCATAACACAGATCAGTGACAGTGATTAAGTAGAGAGAAAGGAGAAAGTGACTCTCATTATAATACATTTCTTGGATTACAGCAAATCAAAATATGGATCTTGCAAGAGGAAGTGAACCAAAAGGTAGCTCTATCATAGTAACATAGATCGATAGACAGAAAGACAGATAGATAAATAGACAGACAGACAGAATATTGTTGTATGAGCCATTTTATACATTTGTAGTTTGTAGTTATCAAGATGGTTAAACCAATTATAATCTTACATAATCATACATAATTCCTAAATAGAATTGTCCCCTATAAATCACATGGGCAGTTTATAAAGCAGTGATTCAAGAAGATACATAGATCAGTCACTGTTAAATGAGTTTGTCAGGAGTGAAGTAATTACTGAGGTGTTTTTGTGAGCCAGAGGGTTGGATTTCATGCACTTCTGAGTCCTTTTAGTTGAATATCCACATGTAGAAATTACATTTCCGAAAGTCAATTAGATATTGGCCAGATTATTTTAGTGGAATGATATTGGAAGTTTCATAAAATAGAAACTTTTCCCATAATAATTCTGCAGTAACATTTCTGTCTAATGTATTAATGCTGCAGTGATTGAAAGAAAACCTTCATTTATATGTGTGCATTATCTAGCTAACAATGCACAGTAGAACATTTTAATGAAAGTCAGCATTGCTTTGTTAGAAATGAAGAGGGTGCAATGGAAGGCATTGTCCATTACTGCTACACAATTCCATCCACCCACACGTTATTCGTTGAAAAATCAGAACTAATGAATCCGGATTTTTTTGGTCTGAGTACTACTTCTTAACAGAACATTTTCTGGTTGAGAAATACATCAGGTAGCTCTCGTACATCACTATACCATGCAGCATAAAAGGTGTTTATCCAGTATATTTTCATCACCTGTAGCTGAGGTTCTACCTCAAGTTATCCTATGAAAGCAGATGATGGAGTTTAGCATTATAGTATACATATGTTAGGGTTACCAAATCCTGGGGACCAGAAAACTGGACACACCTGCATCCCTTGCAATTGCACCCACAGCACCAGATTACACTCATATAACTTGCCCCAGCAGCCATTCCACTGAAAAGACTTTCACCCAGCACCCATTCCACACACACGTATTGCACTCTTACCCCAAGAAGCCATTGTAGTCACAGGACCTTCCAGTGCTCATATGAGCTGCACCAGTTACTGGCACTTGCTCTGCATTTCCTACGCCTTTGAGCAAGTCTGTGCACCAGAAGGTCACCACCAATGCTCTGACATACGGGGAGCGCAAGCCAGAATAACAGACATTGGCTGCCATTGGCTGCGGGTTGCGGGTAGCGTTTTTTGTACCTATTAACATGCCACATGTTAATGATTAATGCTGCAGGTTAATCTTTAAAAACACGGCTACCCACAAACCTGAACATTTTGTCAAAGTTTAAAAAAAAAATGTCCGGGGGGAAAAGAGGAGAGATGGTAACCCTAATACATATATATTTCCACGGAATATGAGTTATACCTGGATGATCCACTGCCTCTGACTTTGGTTGTGCATTCTCTAACTAACTGGTCATCAAGACTTCTTCATTGTACCCGAAACAGCTATCATATTCCTGATGCAATATAGTTTTAGTGTAAATACTGCTTTAAATAATTTGCTGTTATTCATCCACATTATATTTCATAAATATATATTCCTATAGTGCTAACAAATTGCACAAAGTGTTTGATACAGAATTTGAAAGTGAAGTTCTAAACTCAATTAGATGAATTGTGTCAGTCCAATAACTTAAACACTGAGAGTCCTGCTAGCAACTTTACAATCTAGCGGGATTCAACCCATAAGGCAGCCACATATTTATGCCTAGTCATCCAATCCTTGGGCGGCAAGCGAGAGGAGTGGCAGGGCTCCAGGAGGGAGGGGAAGCTGGTTACGGGAAGACATGGAAAGTGATTATGGGGCAGGTATGAATCATTAAAGCGATTGGGGGGCAGGCATTGCACTGAAAAGAAATTGACAGCGGACATGACTGGAAAGTGGAACGTAAGGGGCAAAAATGACACTGGAAAGTTACTGGTGCCAGGCATGGTACTGGAAATGGATTTGGGGGTAGGGCACTGTGGCAAGTGATGTGGAGCCGCAGATTAGCAGGCGAAGCTCCTGTTGCCGGTTAAGTTAACTTCCGGGTTTGTCATCATATAGCGAGCGTTAACTTAACCAGCAACAGGAGCTTCACGCTATAACGTCTCACTCTACTGCAGGATGCCCAGATGCCTGGTTGAAGGCCAAGTAAGGGCGAAATGCGTAGCGTTCCTGGAAATTCCTGCATTTTATTTTCACTTTTACTCATTATCTAAATGTTATTTTAGCTGTAAAATTATTCATTACTTATCGCTACAAAGAAGGACTCTTTTCTTCACTGACTGTGTGGCGCCCACTGGGTTGTGGATACTTGAGAACCTTAATGTAAGCAGTTACTATTGTTTCATTACATGCTGTATATTTCTCACACTAATTGAACTTGTGGGCATTTTTCTCTTACATTTGAGCTATATGTGAAGAGAGCTGGGAACTACAGGATATCTGCAGCTGAACACAGATGTCTGTGTGAAATACCACTTATATCAGAAAAGTCTGTGAGTGCACCTCCTCGGGGGAAACATATTAGTCTCTACTGCTTCCTTTTTTTATCACTACACTATACTCAGCAAAAGGTGTTTCATGCTAATATTTTTACTTCAGTATACCTTATTGCTCACTTTTTGTATTGTTTTGCTTATTGTATTTGTGTGGGTTTAGGGACACTGCTAGGGATAATTGCTGCTAAGGTTGTAACTTGAGCGCAGGTATCACTGTTTTCTTTTACAAAAGAAAGCTCTAACTGTCTTTTAAAAAAACAACATATAACTTGTATGGGTGCATTTAATGACAGAGAGGAAAATTACATTTCAACAACAATACCTCATCCTTAAAGGGTTAATTATAAAAAAAAGTGACTCAAATGGTATAGCATATGATATTATTTTCAAATATATCCTATTAACAATTCAGTAATATAAAATATTTTTACAATTCTAAAAAGCACCAAAATGTTTTCCTCTATAATAATGTGATATCAGTAAGTTGTCACATTATTTCTCAAAGCTCTCTATGTGATGACAGGTGAATAGAATTAAATAATTAACCATAGTAATATTACCAACTTTAAACAATGTATTGCCAGTGTGATGAAATAACTATACACAAATGACAATGGAAAATTGCTTTGGTTTTAATATGCACAAACTTTATATAATTATATGTTAAGTGTATGTCTTTTTTTATTATTTAGAATTCTTTATTTTAATTTTCCTTTCTTTTCCTATATAATATAATATCATATCATATATTGACATATAACAAATAACAAAGACATATTTCCCAAATACAAAAAACATGAGGTACAACCAGTAATGAATAGTGTGAATACTTTCATCTTTCCTTAGTTATTCCCCTTCACATATCATCTCATCCTTTTCTGCTTATTTCTTGGTTGCTGCCTTCATAAACATAAAACAAAACATGTGTGCAGTGTTTACTATTGAGGGTGTCCAGGATCTATTTCTCACTAAAGTATATTCCTGATAACTAACAAATTGCGATACGTAACTTCTCATATTCACTCAAGTCAAACTAAATCAGGCTATCTACCATTAAGTATCTCCCACCACTGATCTAATTCTTCTGATTTCCTGTTACTTAATTTACTCTGTGCCATTATACCAGCCTCCATTTTTAATTGTAACATGACCTGTGATCTTACCTGTCTCCACGTAGGAGGTGTGGTTGATAGCCACTGTCTTGCTATTAGGTACTTTTGCTATTGGTACTTTTTTTTCTAGGTATCTTTTGTAATCCTATATGTAGCAGAAATGTTTCTGGAAACCTTTCGATATCCCATTTGCTTGGACTTTTGATATTAGTTTTTATTCCCTCCTAAAATAGTCTAATTGGACCACACTCCCATCACATGTGTTTATAAGTTCCTGTTTCCACCACACATCTCCAACACTCATCAGATCTTCCTGGAGACATTATTGCTAAAATCTGTTTAGAACCTTGTAATGAGTCTCTGCTAAGTTCAGAGAGTGGACTTCTTTGTGCACCTCCCTTAAAGAAGTGATCCAATCCTTTCTTTGAATATTGATCTCAAAATCTTTTAGCCAATTCTCTATCCTTGGTATATTTGCTTCCCTTTTTGTTGATTTAATTAATTCTAGACATTTTGTTATCATTTTCTTTGGGTTCTTTTCTGTTATAAGAGTATTTAATCCATCTATTTGTTCAGATGGGCTGTGAATATAGTGCCTGGTCAGATATCCTTTTAAGTGCAGGTAGGAGAAGATTTCTCAACTAGGTAAGTTTTTTTCTCTGCATCTTTGTTCAAATGACTTAATTGTCTGTATGTTGTACATGTCTTCAAACCTCTCCCTGCCTTCTATTATCCAATTCTTTAGATGCAAGTCACTAATGTTCCCTGTTAATATAGTGATAGGTAAGCTTCCTTCTCCCAGTTCCCCACTAAATCTCTTAAAATAATATTCTCCTTTAGTTGTTGATTTCTTGGGCCTGTACACCAAAACAGCTTGGACAGATCTTGTTCTCCTACTAGTTATTGTTCTAAGCCATACCAACTATCTTTGATCCCCAATTCTTTCTGTGTCATTATTGCTTGGGCCATCAGGCATGCTTGTGAATATAAGGCCACATTGAGTATGCCTAACTGTCAGGGCTCTGACTAGATGCTTTATATCAGGGACGGGTCCAGTATGTTATGGAACCCTGAGCGCCCGATGCAGGAGTCCAATGTGCTGGAAATGGAGACAGAGTGCCTGGTGCTGGGTAACTGCAATCCCTCAGTGGTTTGAGACCCCCAAGTTCATGCAGCCATGTTCCCAGGCCCTGTGAAGCAGCTGTGGAATCCAGTGATGCCTAGGGGATAACTGAAGTGATCCTGCAAACATCCTGCGGTAAGCATGGAGGATAACTAAAACAGGTTAGCAGGATGAAGCAGTATAAAGCAGAGAGATGAGCCAAGCAGAGCAAAACAAGTTCAAAGGAACTGAGGCAGAGCAGAAATACAGAGTGCAGGGCTGCAGGACAGACCAAGGTGCAAAGGGAGAACTAAAGCATACAAGCAAGGGCAAAGGATAAGACATAACTAAGGAGACATACAGAGATTATATATATATATATATATATATATATATATATATATATATATATATATATATATATATATACATATATAACATAGACCAACATACAGAGGACAGGGTAAGGGCTAAAGGAACAGAAGGGATGGAGTGAGGAGCCGAGATCCTCAGACGCTTCATAAGGGGAACCAAGCTGGACAGCTGGCCGAGATCCTCAGGTGCTTCAGGGAGAGAGGATAAGGGAACATATATATATATACAAACAAACATGCAGGAACTGACCTAACACTCTTAGATTAAACAGTTAGGATTAATGGTTAATTATGGCCATAACATGAAGCTTGCCAACCACATCAAGGTACCGCACAATTAGGCAAGTCCCTACGCTAAAACTGAATAGCAAACTAATAACAATACACAGACATACAAACAGATAAAATACCTGCAGAGCTGAAGAAAACAAACAGAGTAAACGGGTGTGGTTTCATTTATAGAGGAACTAAAGAAAACCTGGAAGGGAGCAATAGTATAACAGAGAGCAAGAAAGCTAGAAATGGAGCAGAAACTAAAGTAACAGAAACATGAGAGTTTCACAGAGTTAGACAGGGCTGAGAAATACAGGGAATCGGGATACAGGGCATTAGAGCAGACATAGCCTACAATTACATGAGCAACCTCCAGAGGCAACCAGCACTACTGCTTTGCTGGATAACTTCTTTAAGGGAACAGAAGTTAACACACGTACAGATTCCCTGGTCATATATCACGGAGTGCTCACAGGTAGGGGCTATTCTGGAACAGGGCAGGATCTGGACTGTAGCCGGATTGGGAAGGTGCCACTCTCGGGGAGTACCAGTCTGTGGCCAAGCAAGGGAAGAGTTGCCACTCTGTGAGGGATACCGCTATATGGCCGAGCTTTACAGGGATGCCACTGTGTGGGGAATACCACTATGTGGCCGAGCTAGAGAGGGATGCCACTCTGTGGGGAATACCACTATGTGGCCAAACAAGGGAAAGGTTACCACTTTGTGGGAGCGCCACTCTGTGGCCGAACGACAGAGAGATGAACAAGGTACAGGTATGCAAAACAAAGGTAGGAACAAGCATAGGTAATAAGCAAGACCAGAAAAGCAGGAGAGAGCATAGGAAATAAACAAGCGAGCAAAGCAAAAGTATACTCTGATCCATAGAACAGCTTGGAACAGTCTGCACACTAGGTGAGGCCTTACACTAACTCTCCCTGGTCTACTCTCTGGGTCATGCACTATAAAATTTTACCTGGGCTGTTAACCCTGCCATATGAATCTGTTAAATTAGTCTTGTAGTATCTTTAACCAGGTTTGGGGAATTCAAAGATGTATCAATCTGCATAAGTACATCTATCTTGGTAGTACATTTGCTTTTAGAATATTGATTATACCCCACCAGAAGAACCCAACATTTCTCCAAACCATCAGCCTTTTGTTGGTATTCTTTAATAAAGGTAAGAAATTGATTTTTTTTAAGTATTTGTGAAGGATTGGCACATATCTGAAATTCCTAGGTATGTAATTGCAGTAGTTACCCACGTGGACTGATATTCCATTTCTAATTTATTTTTCATTTCTTGAGACAAATTGGATGGGAGAATCAGTGACTTAGTCAGGTTCAATTTATACCCTGAGTGACTAAAAAATTCTTCTATTGTAGTCAGCGCCTCTCTGTCTATCACTCTTCTGATGTTATTTGTGATCTTCCGGGTATATATCCCACCTGATGGGGGTGCATAATCAAGGATATTAGTTCTTTTAATCTCTCTGCCCAAATTGATGAATACAACTTATTATCAATATTTAAGAGTGAAATTGGTCTGTAGCTTTCTACTTTCTCTGAGTCTTTCCTTTATTTATATATGGGGACTATTTTTGCCTGCATCATTTCTGCTGGTATTTTTTCCCTGTTTATATATTGCATTAAATGTTTTAGTTAATTTTCCTGAGGGACATTGTTTCAGGGATTTAAAAAATATATTTACAAACCCATCGGACCCTGGGGATTTCCCTTTTTTTAATTTCTTTATTTTGTTATATATCTATTTGACTTTTCTTGATTTAGTCTATTGGTTGTTATTTTATCTGCTCTATTTTCTCTGTATAACCATGTTCTTTTCAAGACTTCCATTTGTCTGTTGGTGTTTTTCATGAAGACTTCTTTTATCAGATTTTCTAAATGGTTGATCTTCTCTGTCATATCAGTTGAGGGGTGAGATTTATTTTGATCTGTCAGTTCTTTCAATTTTATGTATTGTTCAATGGAGCCCCCAGGGGTGACCAAGGCCTTCCTCAAACTGACCCAGAAAATTGCAGAGGGAGTTTCAGCGGTTCCAGAGCCTCATATCAAAATGCCTGAACTATTGCAAAATGCCAGCGTCTCATCACCTCCTGTGAACTCATGTTTGTTCTCAAACTTAGAACCTTTGCTACAGACTTTGTTTGTAACTGCACCACCATATGTCTACCGACTGGATGACCTATGACATGGGTACAACATCTCCTCCAAAATAACTACCCATCCCTGGCTAACTGGAACACTTTCCGGCAGGCAATTGTACCAAGACCCCCATAGGGTGGCTACAGCAGAGTCCACCTTGTGAGACCTTAGACAAGGCCGGCGCCAATAGAGGACTGTGTAGAGGACAGAGTGGAACGAACTGGCTCTTCTCCATCAGTTTTGCTTGGGGCTTTTGGAGTCACTCAAAGATGACTTAGCCCGCATAGGAATCCAAGGGACTTTGGAAGACGCCATTCATATGGTCACCCAAATGGAATGCAGAATGGAATGGGCCGACCTCACACCATCTCATCCACATCCCACAGCACCAGTGCGTGCCCCTCCTTCCAATACAGCAACCACAACCGAAGAACCAATGCAGATGGGATGACACGAGGACCCCTGTCAGAAGCAGAACAGAAGGAAAAGAGCCAATATGTGAATTTACTGTGGTGGACCAGGACATGTGGTTCGCGACTGCACAGAGCGACCATCCTGAGGTAAGCCTCTGCCTACTTCTCGAATACTCCTGGGAGGTACCGCATCTCATTTATCGCACCTTGTTCTGCTACAGTGGAAAGATAAGGAGAAGTGACTGACCGCCATCATCGATATCACCCTGGCCTGCCCCCTGCACTTACACACATGTTCCAAGAATCCTCCACTAACAGTTCATCTGGTGGACAGAAAACCAATCCAATCCAGACCAGTCCTGAAAGAGACTCTACCTTTATCATTAGCACTCGGCCTCAGACACCACGAACTGTTACAATTTAATATAATACAATCCCCAATATTTTCCTTTATTCTGGGACTACCATTGCTGTGGAGGTCACATTCCCTTCTCTGCACAACACTGCCTAAGACCATCCTTGTTGGCCCTAACCCTCGACCCCACTGTTAACAACTCAAAGACACCTCAGATACCACCCTAATACACTTCTTTCCACAAGGTGTTCATCAAAAAAGAGGCAGAACAGCTAGCACCCCACAGACCCTATGACTGCCCCATCGACCTCTTAACTGGTGCAGCCATCCCCTTCTGTAGGATATTCCTGTTTTCTGAACCCAAACTAGCGGTCCTCAAAGAGCACATTGAGGACAGCCTGTGAAAGGGCCTCATACGACCATCCACTTTAATTGCTGGGGCCGGAATATTTTTCGTAGGGAAAAAAGATGGAGGCCTGAGCCGTGTGTGGACTATAGGGAGATCAACAAGATAACGATCAAAAACAAATACCCCCTTCTTCTAATACCCGAACTTGTGGATCACCTACGTGATGCCCACATATTCTCCAAGATCGACCTGTTGGGTGCGTATAATCTGGTGAGACTATGCAATGGCCACGAATGGCACACTGCCTTCCGGACGAATTCAGGCACTTTGTTTACAGAGTAATGGCCTTCGGCTTGTGCAACTCACCAGACACCTTCCAGCACTTCCTTAACAATGTATTCAGGGATAATCTGGACTCATTTGTAGTGGTTTACCTGGATGATATCCTGGTTTATTCCCCCTCACTACTCAAACACCGAAGACACATGACTCATGTACTCACCCGTCTTCAAGAACATAATCTGTAAGCCAAGCTGGAGAAGTGCATCTTCGAAACCACGTGCAATTCCTGGGCTCCTTCATCACACCAGGGTGGATAGAGATGGACCCAAAAAAAGTCTCCTCTATTCTCCAGTGGCCCACACCAACTTCTGTCAAAGCAGTTCAGAGTTTTGTGGGATTCGCCAATTTCTACAGGCGCTTCGTTAACGGTTTCTTTCCGATAGTGCAACCTATCACTTCCCTAATGAAGAAAGGCATTCCATGTGAATGGACTTCTCAAGCTCAACAGGCGTTCAACAACCTCAAACAGAAGTTTGAAGGATCTCCTGCAGCCCTTTCCTATTTCTCGAGGTGCTTCAGCCCTGCTGAGACCAACTACAGCGTCGGAGAATGAGAGCCACTGGCCATTCTCATGGTACTACAAGAATGGCAACATCCACTTGAGGGAGCCATCCACCCTGATACAGTCTACAACGATCATCAAAATCAGAAATACCTCTGCACCACACGGAAAAGCAGACACACTCTCTTGAATGTACAAAACACCCAAAGAAGAAGAGTCTGCGATTTCTATCATATTTTAACCATGTCATTTTCTGGTGTCCGATGTTGCTCTTGCATTGGAGAATCTGGGGGAGGTGGGGACAGAGGGGGAAACCTCTCTGAAGGTCCCATATAGTCCTATAAGGGGGGGAGTGGACTAATGGAGTTGAGGGGAGAAACTGGCAATGACAGCCCTATAAAAAACCCTCACACTTTTAAGTCCTTGCTTGATTATTAAGCTGCTAAGTCTGGTTTACCTTGCTTAGTCCCTTGTTCTCAGTATTACTTACATACTCTGTGCTTGACTTCCTGATACCTGTCCCGGGCTTGTTTTTGGACTTTCCTGACCTCTCCAGCCTCGACCCGACTTGCCTAACCGTTCTGACCCTCAGCTGCCTGCCCTTACCTATTGCTTGGCAATTGGACTTCTCTTGGTACCTGCTGATATGGTCCTCAGGGGCCCTTGGCTCACCCTACTCTACGCTCTCCCGCCAGACCCAAAAACTACTGTATCATGATCTGACCAAACTACGTTTGAGAAACGTGTAATTTTACACATATTTATAGATATCATGTATGCTGGTGAACCTTTGTGTTTAGAGCCCTCTTCCCTAACAATATAGGAAATTTAACATAAATATACATCTTAATAACAAAATTAAATGTAGTGATGGTATCTGAGGATGATGAAGAACAGTAGATGGAGGAGGTGATCAAGAGGAAAAGTGAAACGAGCACAATGGATATGATAATGCAAGTAGAAAAAGGAACACTTTTACAAATAGCACTGAGAAGGAATTAAAAGGAGAAATGTTTTCCTGCTGCCTGAGCACTTGAGAAATGAATGGGGACAGCTTTATAAAAGAAAGTAACAACCAAGAGCAAACTTGGAGGCCACTGACTGACTGATTGTGAGGTAAAATAAAGGTTCTTTGTGAGTCAGAGATTAGAGCAAGGACAGGTCAAGATACCAAAGATATGTTTAGGCTACGATGTCTGACATAGGCAAGTAAGTGGCTATCATTTCATGCTGCTAGTTATAGTGCCACATAGTATATAAAAAAATGTAAAAACTAATACTGAGGGAAAATAAAAGAGAATAGCGGGTACAATACAAGACAGAGAGGTGATACGCAACTTAAAGGAAGAGGTGGAGAAAATAATTTAAAAAGATGACTGCAGAGACAGTCTAATGCTTTGAGCAATGTTCTGCTGGGAAACCTGGCATACATGTGCTGGACAAACAAGTCCAATCCATGGAGGTCCCTCCTCGCAATTTACAGGACTTAAAGGATCTGCTGCTAACATCTTGGTACCAGATACCACAGGACACCTTCAGAGTCCATGGCTCAATGGGTCAGGGCTGTTTTGGCGGCAAAAGGGGACAATCAGAATATTAGGCAGGTGTTATAAGCATAAAGATAAAGGAGCGCAACAGAGTAACAAAAAAATATAAAAGAGAAATATAAAACTGACATTGTATCGATCAATTATTTCTAAATATGATACTTAGTGTTACATATGCAGGGGCTGTTGATTGAAGGTATGTGATTTAGTCACAAATATGGCCATATTATGCTAAGCCCACCACTACGTCAAAGTACTCCAATATTGGTGGGTCCTAACACTAAATACTGTTGCAAATGGGGCTTAATCTCTTTATATGTATTACTTACCAGGGACCAAAAGGCCTTCTTTAAGAGATTAAGCACCATAAGCATTATTTAGTGTTAGGACCCACCAATATTGGAGTACTTTGACGTAGTGGTGGGCTTAGCATAATATGGCCATATATGTGACTAAATCTCCAACTTTGTTATCTTTAAGAGTTTTTCTCCTACCTGCTTTGAAGTGAGTGCGCTGATCTTTGGATTTTGTATATAAATATTTAAGTAAAATGCATTTTGGTACCATACAGTCCCTTTAAGCATAATTACATGTTTTAAAATAATAATAGATTTTCTCTTTAGATGCTTACTAGTTTACACAGTTAAATGAAGCATGGGTACTACAGTCCTGTTTGTAGTTCTCTTTTAAATTGAAAACAATTGATATTCACTTATGACTTTTGTCCTTTTTACAATTTTTGATTCGGCAAAAAGAGAATAGCACTGTGAGCTCATGAATAACTGACATTGAGAGGTATTGCCTACCAAGGTTAACCTGTTTTACAGACAATGAAAATACCTGCTTACATTTGTAGATGTCTGTATGTTCTATAAAGCATACTGCCAATTTTCTATATTTCTAGTACTGTGAAATGGAAGCTTAACCCTTCAACACCTATCTCCATGGCAGAATGTCAGTCGGCAACTATCTATTATGTGAATTTAAGGGAAAGATTTCCAGGATCTACTGGGACTTTTTGGTCTTCATCAGTTGGAAGTATTGTCATTTTACAGAGCTGTCGATAATGATGGTACTTAGTAATAATGTAGGTTTCTACTACTTCCTTAATAACTAATAACAAAGAGCAGGTTTTAATTCAATTACTGAATTAAAATGATTTCCAGAAAGAGCCCCAAGTTTATGGAACTACTAGTTATATAACTTCTAAGTAAATATTTTTAATTCAGCCAAAGAAGAGGAACCAATATTGCAATTTAATCTAATGTGGCAGCCTTGCAATTCAGGAAAGTCGACTAAAATATCCATCGTCTTAAAGGAGACACAGCCACTGTCGTAGTGAATACAAACAAGGACATCTCCCGTCTTCTGGAATAGAATGACTTTAATCACAAAACAAACATCTTTTAAATTAAATATAATGTTTTAATTTACATTCAAGTGGTAACTCTCATTTCAGGAGGTTTCTGTCTCAGAGCAGCAGTGAATATCAAGACAGTATATTGAATTGAAGAAAACAGTATAAATATTTAACGAGAATAATCTCTGATGACCTTTCCAAAGATAAAATAGATGTTATCTCATTGTACCATCTTTTGTTATTACCTTGAAACCCACACTCGCTAATCTGATTTATGATGATAGACCACTATTTGTTTACTTAACACATTTTCTGCTTGGATGCTGGATTTTGCGATAGTAATTTGGCACATCTCAGGCTTTTTGATTTCTTATTTCATGGGCTCTATTCAATTATGCAAGTTATCACTGTTCACTGTATTTTAACTAATAATCAGTTTACAAATCAACCAGTTTGAAACATTTTTAAAGTGACAAATTATCATTATTATGTCATGGAAACACTCTAGGTAACTGATAAGGGTCAAGAGAATAGTCCCTGATGGTGAGATACAAGATCTGTGCCTTAAAGAGATGTGTAATACGTTTTCAGATAGGGGCTATCTAAATGGCCTACTCAAAGATACCTTCCACACCGTTTATCAAATGCATAGATCTGATCTATTGAATAAAAATGTCAAACTGACACAGAATAGGGGGTTGTTTGTGTCACATTATGGAACTCATAGTAAGAGAATCTCTCAGGCTCCCAGGAAACATTGACACATTTTGTCTGATGCGTATCCTAGTGTTTCCTATAATGGCATACAAACGTGGCACCAGCATAAGGGTTGGTCCATGCTGAATTACCCCCATGTACTCCAAAAACTCCCGAGCATTTTTTGGGCTCTAAAACATTGGGACGTTTTCCAAGCTTAAATTGTGTAGCCTTTCAGCGACATATGGTACCAGATTGAAACCTGCTGACTCTCTATTTGTTAAGTTACTATAATCATTAAAAATTATGAATAATTGTTAAATTATTTAGACTATAAAAATGTCAATTTCTTCTTGCTTTCTGACTGTACTGTGCCAGAATAATGTTATCGAAATATGATATTTCATAATCACTATTTTTTATATAATTATATTTTACTAGGAATATAATCGGGTACACTTTTTTCTAATAGCCTTTTCCATCTGTTTCCTTCTCCTTGAGTGCAATCTAACTGGAGTGTGCTTTTTCTTTCCCTTTTTGCCTTTCCAGATGAATGTCATAGAAATCATTACAAGCACAAGGATATACCTACAAATCCTTCAAAACAATTGTTTTCTAGCAATATTTAGTTATTAACTGAAGGACAAAATATTTATGGATTTAAATATGTATATGCATTTTCTCTACTAATGATGGCATTCATTTGGCTGTTAGTAAATAGCAGCCTAAGATCCTAACCAATTTGTTAATTGCAAAAGTTCATCTTTGTATTCTGAGCAAAATTCCAGTTCTCAGAACTAAAACCTTTTTGTGGTAAATTTCAGCAGCTGAACATTACTATCTCACATTGTCAAATGCTCTTAGCAATTCTCTAAACTGAGAGTCTTAACTGGAAATCACTGAAGCACAAATTCAATAACCTTCCTAGTTGGAAGCCACAAAATTATTCATGACTTTGTATGATCAAAATGCCTGAATGCAGCTAGATATTGACATTTTCTAATATGATTATTAAACTTGGTCAAATCACGAAGTTCACCACACTTATCTATCATATATCATAAGTTGTATCATAAATCAGTTTTACAAAGCCACAAAAGAAATCTCACTGGTATAAAAATCGATATATATATATTTTTTTACAAAACCATATGGTCTTGTATTTTAATCTAACATAGTATTGTTCATTTTTACTTTGGGTAATTAGGGAGTACACATAATTAATCCTGAGAGTCATTTTCTATTCTGATATTTCAGATTTTCTTTTGTGTTTTTCCCACTAGATTTGTAGTATCTTTTGCAACATGGTTTAAATCAGTTTTTTTTTTGTTTTAATTAATCTCTGTAGAAAACAATGTAAATCCAAACCCTATTTTATTAAATTCATTTAATACACTACCCAGCAATTACTTAAATCATGAAATCTTGCAATTATCTCCAGTTATTCCCAAGCTTCAGCTTGGTTTAGGCAAGTCATGGAGAGACTTTAATAATGCATAGTTAACAGTGATTACCTTGCTTGTTTTCAATAGCTGTGATCTAAATATGAAAAAAGTTCTACACACGGTGGAGGGCAAAGCAGGATTTAAAATGTAATGCACCTTCCATTGTAGTCTTCTATCATGTCTTCTGTAATACCCTATAGGGTTTTTTTTTAGAATAGTGAATTCTGGAGCAAAATTCTAAAAGTGGAACAGTCATCATGGAAGCCATTCGAATGTCCCAGCATTTTAGACAATTTATAACGTTGCTTCAGAACTGCTATCTATAAATAACAACTATCTGTCCCCTATCCTCTCTCGTACAAATAGACTGTATTGGTCTGTTTGGTTTGTCTAATTAGGTTTTTAACACCCCTTCTGCACATAGGGTTGCTACCTTTTCTTCAAAAAAATAGAGGACTTGGTACTGTCTCCATAGACTTAACTTTGGCCTGATGCCAATTTTTTACCGGCCTGCCGGTAAAATGCCGGCTAGGTGGCAACCCTATCTGCACATGTATGTGCTGTATAAATTGGTGACACTGTATAACTATTAATAATAATGTTAATCCTGGGATTTGTGCATCAGCTTCATGTAATGATTGGCTGTAGATGGTGAGAGTGAGAAGATGGGTTTTCTTTGAAGCTTTTGCTTCCCATCACAAATGCTGTATCTGGATGACCAAAATAAGGATTGCACAGTTTGTGAGTTCTTGATGGCTTCACACTAAAATTATTTTCATAATTGAGACAGGAATGACAATTATATATTTATGCCTATAGATTATTTAAGACTCCTGCATGTGGACTAGGACTCTCCTCCAACATTGTCACCTCTTTGGGGCTGGGAAACTTTACCAGTGCTGTCTCCTGTCACTGGGACCCTCTTCAGCTGAACATCCAACTCTCTCCCTCACTCTCAATCTCCAAAAAGTCCCTCAAAACATAACTCTCTAGAGCAGGGCCGATCCTAGGGTCAAGGGCGCCTGGGTGCAGGTTTTCCTTTGGCGCCCAAGGGTGGGCGTGGCTATATTATGAACTCCTCCCCTTTAGACATTTCTGTTCCAGACATGCCCATTTCAATATTGGGGAGAGGGGGAGGGAGAAAACTTTATTTTAATGTAAAGGACCAACGTTTATTTTAAATAAAGATATATATTTTGCCATAATACTGTGTATTAGTTTTATTTATTTCTATGATGCTCAGCCAGCAACATGGGAGACTTTTTGCTGGCTGGCAGAATGTGTTTTTACTACCATACTACCCATGATTCCCAACCAGCCAAAGTCTCTCATTAGTCTGGCTGAGCATCATTAGAAAGGAAGTACACAATAAGTGATAAATAATATTCCACCAAGTCAGTCACTCACGTGTCTCTCTCTCTCCCCATACCCTCATGTCTGTCTGTCTCTCCCCGTACCCTCATGTTTGTCTGTCTCTCCCCGTACCCTCATGTCTGTCTCTCTCTCCCCATTCCCTCATGTCTGTCTCTCTCTCCACTCATGCTCCATGTCTCTCTCTCTCTCTCCACTCATGCTCCATGTTTGTCTCTCTCTCTCCACTCATACTCCATGTCTGTCTGTCTCTCACTCTGCACTCATTCCCCATGTCTGTCTCTCACTCTGCACTCATTCCCCATGTCTGTCTCTCACTCTGCACTCATTCCCCATGTCTGTCTCTCACTCTGCACTCATTCCCCATGTCTGTCTCTCACTCTGCACTCATTCCACATGTCTGTCTCTCACTCTGCACTCATTGCCCATGTCTGTCTCTCTCTCCACTCATGCCCCATGTTTGTCTCTCTCCACTCATACCCCATGTCTGTCTGTCACACCCCATATCTTTCTCCTATACCTCCTACCTACCATGTATTTGTCTCTTCCCATGTCCCTTTTTCATGCCCCCTACTGACCTCATCTCAGAACTCAATTAGCGCTGCCTTGATCTCCCTGCACATAGTGATGACTCTGACCGTTATGTTCCGACGCTCGTTCATCACTGTGCACGGAAAGAGCAGAAAGCGCTGACTGAGGTCTAAGTGGAAACATGGCGCCGATCTGCAGAGCTGGCTCTGAGAGGCAGCAAAGCAGCACATGGGCAGCCCATTTACAGAGGTGTACTAAGGGTACACTTTGCCATTAACATAAGCAACAGCCAGTTTGCCTATTAAAAATGCTACAGTTTGCCCAATAAAAATGTCAGTTCGTCCTCAAAATACACCAGTTTCCCAAGTAATATGCCAGTTATTTTGCCCATTAATATGCCACAGCCAGTTTGTCCATTAATATACAACAGCCAATTTGCCCACTGATATGTCACAGACAGTTTTTCCATTTATATACCTATGCTAGTTTGCCAATAAATAGGCTACAGCCAATATGCCACAGTTAGTTTACCCAATAAAAGCATAATCTCCTCTCCTGCCTTCCCAGTACTCACTTTGCTGCTGCTCTCGCGTCCCCGGCCGTCTCCTCCGCACAGTCTTCCCTCTACGCACGCTAAGTGCAGGAGGCGGGAAATAGACGCCAGCTGGTTGGGGGCTGGTGCCCTCCATGTGATAAATTGATGAGCGCAGTGAGGGCCCCGGGCAAGAACACACTTACACACAGCCACACATAAATACACACAGTCATACATAAATACACACAGTCACACATAAATACACACAGTCACACATAAATACACACAGTCACACGTAAATACACACAGTCACACGTAAATACACAGTCACACATAAATACACACAGTCATACATAAATACACACAGTCACATGTAAATACACACAGTCACACATAAATACACACAGTGACACATAAATACAGTCACACATAAATACACAGTCATACATAAATACATACAGTCACACAAACACAGTTAAACACTTAGTCACCCTCACAGACATACATTTACACAGACACCCTTATACACACTGTCACACATACATAAATACACACACAGCCACCTTTACACAGACACAGGATACACTTGCACAGACACTCATGTACACACACTTACACAGCCAGTAACACACACATAGTTATACACATTGACACACACATACACACTTATACACACTTACACAGACAGTAACACACATAGTTATACACATTGACACACACATACACACTTATACACATACACAGACAGTAACACACACATAGTTAAACACATTGACACACACATACACACTTATACACATACACAGACAGTAACACACACATAGTTATACACATTGACAGACACACACACACAAACTTATACACTTACACAGACAGTAACACACATAGTTATACACATTGACACACACATACACACTTATACACATACACAGACAGTAACACACACATAGTTATACACATTGACACACACATACACACTTATACACATACATTCACACACACTTACACAGACAGTAACACACATACACACTTATACACATTCACATACACAGACAGTAACACACACATAGTTAAACACATTGACACACACATACACACTTATACACATTCACATACACTTACACAGACAGTAACACACACATAGTTAAACACATTGACACACACACATACACATTCACTTCCACACTTTTTTTATTTTTTATATATTTTAACAATACCCCCCCCCATCACCTCCTCCTCCTTCTTCTTGGTAATCCAAGCACAGAGCAACGGGGGAAAGCTCCGCCCCCGTCGCGTTCTGTGATTGGCTGCAGGGAGGAGGATGTTCTCTATGGTGTCTTGGCAGAGAACGTCCTCCTCCCGGCAGCAGCCAATCACAGAACGCGACGGGGGCGGAGCTTGCACCCGTCGCGTGGCTTGCTTTAACAAGGAGGAGGATGGCAGGGAGAGAGCTCCCTGCTTCAGCGCCTCTCCTCCCGTGCGCCTGGGCGCGGTGCACCCCGTGCACCCGCCCAGGATCGGCCCTGCTCTAGAGGAGCTTATAATTCATTCCACTGGAACTACTCAGACTTACCTAGCTTCTACAGTGCCCCAATGCACTGACATCATCTTCTCCTCTGACCCTTTCACTCATCTTATGTTCCTCCTGTTCCCCACTCTCTTTTGATTGTAAACTTGAGAGCAGGGCTCTCTACCGAATGTATCAATTTGTCTCTGTTCATTTAACGTAATCTACAATTCCCTTTCATGCTTTTTATGAAGTGCTGGGTGCATGGCTGGCACTATAAAAATTAATGTTAATTTAACCTAAAATTAGTCACAAGAAAGTATGTTTTACCTTGATGTCACTTATACTAGACCTTAATACCTCAGTGTCACTTTTATAGCATGTCTTTGTGCTTTATCTTTTGACAAGGATGTTACCCTTTTCATTAGATATCACAATGGATTAAAGTTCAGATAACTTTTTTTGATGCTATATCTTATTTTAAATTTTCCTTATTTTATATATTATTTAATACAATCTGTGTACAACAAGAAATTACACAAAATGACATGTCGATCTTTCGGAACAATCATATAGATATCTAACATAATTTACTACTTAAGATCTAGCAATTGATATGTTTAATTATCGATAACATGTATGAACTCTATGTTATCCAATAGTGTTTATATATAACAAGAGATATTATATTCAATGTCATGACATACATGGCGTAGTGAGAACCCTCAGGGCCCCCAGGCTAAATAAATAAAGAGCCCCCTGGCACCACCCATATTCTGCCTCCAGCCCCACCCATGTCCTGCCTCCAGCCACACCCATATCCCGCCTCCAGCCACACCCTACACAATCTTTAGACACAAGGAACAAAACAGCAATAAGTTATAAACAAGTGCAAAAACCAAACAACTGTGCAAAATAAATAACGAATGCACAAACCAAGACCAAGTGCATATATACATAGATCTTTTCCTGATTGCTTGAACTGGTACTAATATTTTGGAGGGGAGTCTTTGTAACAGAGGCCATCTCAGTGTCCCTAAGAGAGTGTGTTAGAAAAAGTCCTCTCCAGGCCCTATTAGTAGCTACAATGGATATTATATGCTATTATTTTTATATCATTTTTAACTATTTGTACATGTAATAAAAATGTTATTGAAAAATTGCATTTCTGGTTTTTATTCCCTTTTCCTGCACCCACATTGCACCTACAAGACTTAACACAGCACCACACAGTACCCACAGCAATTGCCATGCACCTATATTGCACCCACAGCACTTGGCTTGCACTCATATTGCACCCACACAATTTGGCATACCACAGTGTAAATTTGCCCCACAGAACATACCATAGTGTCATTTTGTCCCACAGAACTGCCCCTGCAGAAAAAGCCACAGTGTCTCTTTCCCCCATAGTACATGTTATTTTGCCCCACAGAACACACCACAGCATCACTTTAAAATAAGCCACTGTCATGTACCAATTAACATTTTACATTCGTTAACATATGCAACAGTCAGTTTGCCTATTAAAATACGCCACCGTTTGTCCTTTAAGTAAGCCACAACTTGGCCATTAATATGCCACAGCCATTTTGCCCATTAGTATGCCAGTATAATTTTGCAATTAATATGCCAGTATTACTTTGTGCCATTAATATCTCAGTATTACTTTTGCCATTAATATGCCATTAATAAGCCACAGACAATTTGCCCAACAATATTCCAGTATTATTTTGCCATTTAATATGCCCCAGTCAATTTGCCCAATAATATGCCAGTATTATTTTGACATTTAATATGCCCCAGCCAATTTGTCCAATAATATGCCAGTATTATTTTTCCATTTATTATGCCCCAGCCAATTTGCCCAATAATATGCCAGTATTATTTTGCCATTTAGTATGCCCCAGCCAATTTGCCCAATAATGTGGCAGTATTATTTTGCCATTTAATATGCAACAGACAATTTGTTCAATAATATGCCACCTTCCTCCCCCTCTTCCCCAGTACTAACCTCCTGGCTTCTCTGTGTCCCCGGTCGTCTCCTCCATGCAGTCTTCCCTCCTGCACGGAGGAGAGAAATACAGTCACCACATATGACATACTGTCATTCCGGTGTCAATGATTTTTTTTTTGCAGCTGCACCCTTAAAAAAGTTCAGAAGTGTGATTCGCTGCAAGGGGGATGCTAGTACCATGAGTTGCTGCTTTATTTATTATGTATATAATATTCGAAGGTGAGTTGGTATGATATATATACCATTTACACTATAACACATCAGATATTAGACAAAATAATACGTAATTTTACATGGTATTATGTACAATAGTGCAGACAAACAAATGCCATTCCGATATGTAGTTATGGTATACAGATTGTATCTTCTTTTTTTAGAGTTCGGTTCATGTACCAAGGGGAGGTTTGAAAGGCCTGTTTAATTTTTCTTTTTTAGGTCCAGAGACAGTGAGTTGACGTATAAGCTCCAATTCTTAAAAAAACTTTCTATTTCCCCAGTCTTATTTTGTTGGGTGTTGAGCCAAGTCATACGAAAGATATAAAAGATTTTCTTTGAAGATTGTTATGGAAGGCTTATCCCTACTTATCCAGAATTGTAAAATGGTTTTGTTTGTTAGAGCGGAGAGGATTCCTGTAAAGCAGGCATGTTTGATGGGTAAGCTAGAATAGCCAAAGAGGGCGAATTCTAGAGTGTTGACCAAACGAATGCCAAATGCTTGTTCCACATAGCCCTGGACAACATTCCGAAACTGACATATCACCTAACATTGCCATATACAATGAAGAAAGTCTGCTCCTGTCTGGTTGCATTTACAACAGGAATCACTGTGGGCTATATTAGCATTTTTTACTGGGGCCATATAGGCTCTGTGGAGTATTGTTAAAAACATATCTCTAAACATGGTTGATTTAATCGTGAGGCAGAGTGTTACATTTGCCTTTAAAATAGTATCAATTGATAAATGCTGATGATGTATAGACCACTTGATTAAGCCAGTACTAGATTTAGAGAAATCCAGTGGACTATAAAGCCCCTTATGGTTGCCGTACTATAGCTGGTTCTGCAAAGTCTATAAGAGTCAACAAGGGATTTTCCTAAATATTATCTGGAGATGGATTGATTATATGGTTTATTTAATTATGTAATAGTTGATAAGTTATGGGGCTCATGTCTATGTCTGGGAATCTACTCCTGTGTGTATCTTGTTTAAACAACTTGTTCTGGGAAATATTTACAAATGATCATATGGAGGTAATTCTTTCCCTCCCCACTGTGTGTAGGGGTATTCTGCCTTACTGTTCAAACATTGTGGGTTTTTAACGAATGGAAGGTATAAATATTTGGTAAAATCCTGGTGATTCTGAAGACTTAAAAGTTGCCGAGTTCGGATTTGACCAAATAATACTATGTTGTTTTTTACCTACTTTGGCAGGTGTCCTACTGGAGTATGTAAGAGGGCTTTAATATTTATGGATGGGTAGCCGTTTTGATCTAGAATTCTAGACATCTTTTATTTTCTAAGATCCAGTCCACTGTGAGGCACAGGAGGGCAGCCCAATTATACTCTTTAAGGTTAGGTGCATTAAGTCCATCCCTATTCCATGGTTGCTGTCGTTTTAGCTCTTTCTCATGTTAACCCCTTGGTGATACAGGATGGACCAGGTCATGTATTTACATCCTCTTGGTGACACAGAACATACTTGGTATGTCCTATGTTTAAATGAACTTAGAAAGTGATCAACAATCACTTTTTCCGCTCAGCAGATGTTGCTGAAATATCTCAATGTAGAAGCGTTTAGCAACAATGAAATCCGCAGCCAGAGTGATGTGTGATCACTCCCCAGAGAAATCACAATTGCCATATTGAAAGGCATAATGCCTTAACGATATGGACCTACATTTCTATGGGCAAGAGCTTTGGAAGTCATCAGTGATCACCTTTATTGCTCTGGGGATGCCTAACTGCCTCTAGAGGCAATCAGATCTTGAGCTAACTCATTCATCCATGTATGGTGGAATTTTCTAGCAGTTGTACCCCTCTGGAAATGGTAACATACTCTGATATAACAACTAACAAAGGTATATCTAAATTGGACACCAGAGTTGGCTTTGCTTCACATCCAACTAGATCTCCCCCCAAAAACTCATTTAGATTAGCTATACATTGTCTAGTAGCAGTAAAAGCCATACTTGCTAGATGTTGGAAATCAAGTATTCGCTTCAAAAAGTCTCAACTGGTCTCTCAGTTGTTGCATCGCTTTGCATGGAAAAATACCTTAGATGGCCGGATTTACTATCTCCCAGCTTGTATACATTATACAAAGACACAATCGCCTTGCTGACGCCAAAGTTAGTGGGTTGACTAGAGAACAAGGCAACATGTATGTTATATAGCAATCTCCTGGAATAATGTGAGTATTAATTTAGTGTAATATCTTGGGCACCCAGGCTTGATATTTTATGTCTGGTATATTTGAGAAAATGTATGTGAAAATAGGTTTTTAACGTAAGTTGTGTCTCATTTATCTATTTGTTTAATGTAGGTTTTGTACACCTATGTCTTTAAGTAGTATATACATATTAATTGTATTTCATGATAAATAAAGAATTTTAAAAAAGGTAAAACAAAATAAAAACTACAGCCTTAGTTAGCCTTAGTTAGGTGTTCTGCTATCTGGCGGTGGGAGCCCTTTGTTTGTTACCATAGCAATGCACTACTTCCGGTTATTGCCGTATAACTTGCTAAAAACAGCAGAACATCATGTACATATTGGGGATTTAGAAACTCAAGAACAATAATAGAATCTATTTAGCAGGTTTGTTTTATTAGTGTTTGTAGATGTGTAAAATATTTTTTATGGAAATGTTAGAAACCATTTTTATTTAAAATTGTCATCATATTTAATTATTGTTTTATAGCACATTATATGATATGGTTAAAATAATTCTATCAAAAAAAGTTATTTTTATGCTGATAAAATCAACATATAATATGTGTGGGTACATTAACTGAGAAATAGGAAAATTACACTAAACACAACATAGCCGTGTCACCAAGGGTTAAGATACAGTATCAATTAGCATTATTTTTCTACCTTTAGATTTTTTTCAATAACCATTCCTTAAAAGTAGAATTCATACCTTAGCCATGCTCTGTAGAAGTAAAAATCAATTAAAATGCGTATTACCAAATGGAAAATAATCTTCTATACACTTATTCATTCCAATGAGTTAATTCTAGCAGACTTAACTTTCTCATGCTAATCATTAGCTCTCTGTTTCTTGTAAAAGTGTTGGATGACATATCTTCAATACGGCTTTACATTTTGACTGACTTATTTGGCACATAATGGATGTGACTTCGTCATAAATATGGCTCTAAGATTATCAGTGTTACAATAAAGATTTAGATTTCCCCAGTGCAGTATATTATCAGATAGTCAGATTATCAGTTAATCATGGAAAGAATATAAGAAAACAAATAGAATACAGTTATATATGAGATCTAATTCAAGAGGCTCAAATCCCTGTGGTAATTGGACACATAACAGAATGGACAATTCACAATGGTTCACACACGTAGCCAAATTTGTATAGATCTGTCATCCATCAATTTAGTAAAGCACATTTGCAGAATCACACACTCACATTAATTTACATAAGAATCTGCTAAAAACAAAAACAAAAAAACAAATCAAATGTATAGTATGCTCATTAGCCTACCCAGCATTAGATGAGCAACAATTAGCTATAGTAGCTGTCTGAAAGTCCAAAACATTAAATTCTACTTGAGAGACGTGCTGAGCATCAGTGGCACTGCAGTACAGTGCCAAGGAGCTTAACAGTGCTGGAAATGTTTGGACAACTAGCTCTTGTGGATCTACCATTCTCATAATCGTTTGAAAACCACCTGTCTTTAGGAAAGTTGTAGACCGAGGACCCCAAACATTTACCAGAATCAGCTTCTCATTATTGCATCCAGGAAATGGCAAGTAGCAGCTGGACAGCAATCATCTTCTGAGTTATTATAACCCGTTGACTCGCCTCACGCCTTGATGTTCTTATTTCTAACATGATAATATGAATGCTATAGAAATTACTTGTTGCCTAATGTAATCAAAATACACCTCTTGTGTGACCAATAGTCATCCCTAGTATTCAGTGTGTGTAAATGTGCTAAAAGTCCTCCCTAAAATGCATATAAGATGCACCTAGAAATAATATATATGTGATGCCAGGGAAGACCATTAATGAGCTAAAAAACAAATCTTTGAACTTTGTTTAGCCTTCTTAATGTTAGAATGGCATTTTCCACTATTGTGTGTTATTTTGAATTTATATTCACGCATGACCAATTTCCCTTCATTAATTAGGAATTGAGCTTTCAAATTATTTGGTAAGATGAAAGGAAGTAGTAGACTATAAATAGATCAAAAGAGGCTGATGGTTTGCACTCCAGTGATGTGCCACATATTCCTTTGCAATATTCTTCTTCATATTTCTGTATCCGCCATGGAATTGAAATCTAGTTGCATGATGATAAAATGGTTAAGATGAAAGCCAAAGCCATTATAATATTTTTTTTTTATTATACAAATGGTATCTGTGTATCTAAGTATTTCACAAAAATGTTAAAACCAATAAGCTATACAAATTTATAGTTATTGTTGAATAGATAATAATGTTTGCTTTCTTTTATTTTAGCAAACAAAAAATATCTCTTGTGATCTCTGACTCAGATACAAACGTTAAAGATTATACCTTTTCATTTCTTGGGTAGATTGTATTAGTAGTACTTTTTTTTATTATTAAAAGCCCCCTATTGCATTTTTATCATGTGTGAAAGAGAACAGGTAATGTCACAGAAGCAGAGGGTATAAAAGCAGAAGATAAAAGACAAGAAGGAGGGGTTGGGAGAGAGTGAAAGTGAGAATCCTAAATTATATCAATTTTATTAGGCTAGAAGATTAAACTTAGGCTGGTAAACGGATTTTTTCCTACTGTAGTCTCAATTTTATTTTGCATCCGTTAACTCTTTTTACTCTGTAATGTAATACAAACTAATTTAAAACTATTCTGAAAATAAAGAATTAAAAAAAGAAAATGTAAAGTAAGAAAAAAGAATCTATGATGAATAGATATGAACAGAAGGAATTGTAAAAATAAGGCATAATTAGTCAAATAGACATTTTTCTAACTTAATTGTCAATCCAACTGGTTTATTCATATTAATATTTGTTATTCCCCTTGTCAAGTAATCATTTGTCAGTTCATTATTTATTAAACAGTTCCAGAAAAGTCTATGAAGAAGGTGAGAAAGGTTGGGGAAAGACTAACAAGGAATAACAAGTTATAATTAAATTTTAATGAACGTTTCTACTTCTAACTTTACACATGACTTTTGAGATCATGAAAACTCTTCCTCATGCTATTAAACTGGATATTTTAATACTGAGTGGTCTAATTCTCTATGGCATTTATTAGAAGACAGCTACTTCTTGAAAAGAGGATGGATCTGTTCAACTTTATAAGTAGAAGCCTTGAGGTTATAGTAAAACTAGGAGACCTCTATAGACATGAGTTGTGTTCAGAATACACTTTAAGAAAGCTAATAATTCAGTATACACAAAGACCTATTTTAACATCCAATGAAAAATAAAATTCATGTCACGGATTCGATTTTTCACTGCCAGGGACATACTTCAGTCTATTCACTAAAAGTGTGATCTGTGGTGAATTGGCACAAATCAGGCATGAATAGCTGATCTAGAAAGATTCTCCCCCTTCCTCCCCTTGTCTGTGTGTGTCTCCCCCCTCCCTCCCCTTGTCTGTGTGTGTCTCCCCCCTCCCTCCCCTTTTCTGTGTGTGTCTCCCCCCTCCCTCCCTCCCTCCCCTTTTCTGTGTGTGTCTCGCCCCTCCCTCCCCTTGTCTGTGTGTTTCTCCCCCCCCCCATCTCTGTGTGCCCACCCCTCTCTCCCTCCCCCTCACCTTGTTTTCTTTCCCTGGTGGCTAGTGGGGGCAGCCAGGGGATGTCTGCACGATACAGCTGGTCCGTCATAATAGATGGAAGTGTCGGGCAGCATGGAGGATGTCTGCACGTATCGTGCAGACATCCCCCAGCTGCCCGATTCTCCGTGTGGCTAGCAGGGTTGCGGAGGATGTCTGCGCGATGAGCTAATAACACTGGCATATTAGGCAAATTAACAGGGGCATATTAAATGGCAATTAACACTGGCATATTATTGGGCACATTTACTGGGGCATATTAAATGGCAATTAACACTGGCATATTATTGGGCACATTTACTGGGGCATATTAAATGGCAATTAACACTGGCATATTACTGGGCAAATTAGCAGGGGCATATTCTATGGCAAATAACACTGGCATATTAGTGGGCACATTTACTGGGGCATATTAAATGGCAAATAACACTGGCATGTTATTGGGCACATTTACTGGGGCATATTAAATGGCAAATAACACTGGAATATTACTGGGCAAATTAGCAGGGGCATATTAAATGGCAAATAACACTGCATATTACTGGGCAAATTGGCAGGGGCATATTAAATGGCAAATAACACTGGCATATTACTGGGAAAATTAGCAGGGGCATATTAAATGGCAAATAACACTGGCATATTATTGGCCAAATTGGCAGGGGCATATTAAATGGCAAATAACACTGCCATATTACTGGGCAAATTGGCTGGGGCATATTAAATGGCAAATAACACTGGCATATTACTGGGCAAATTAGCAGGGGCATATTAAATGGCAAATAACACTGCCATATTACTGGGCAAATTGGCTGGGGCATATTAAATGGCAATTAACACTGGCATATTACTGGGCAAATTAGCAGGGGCATATTAAATGGCAAATAACACTGGCATGTTATTGGGCACATTTACTGGGGCATAATAAATGGCAAATAACACTGGAATATTACTGGGCAAATTAGCAGGGGCATATTAAATGGCAAATAACACTGCATATTACTGGGCAAATTGGCAGGGGCATATTAAATGGAAAATAACACTGGCATTTTATTGGGCAAATTAGCAGGGGCATATTAAATGGCAAATAACACGAATATTATTGGGCAAATTGGCTGGGGCATATTAAATGGCAAAAAACACTGGAATATTATTGGGCAAATTGACTGGGGCATATTAAATGGCAACTAAAACTGGAATATTATTGGGCAAATTGGCAGAGGCATATTAAATGGCAAATAACACTGGCATATTACTGGGAAAATTGGCTTGGGCATATTAAATGGCAAATAACACGAATATTATTGGGCACATTGGCTAGGGAATATTAATGGCAAATAACATTGGCAATGTGTATGTAATGGGGTGATGGAGGCATGTAAATGGGGTGATAGGGCATGTCCTTGGTGTGCAGCATGGGTTATGGGTCATGTCGTGGGTGTGCATCGTGGGTAGGGGTGCCCAAATTTTGTCTGCCTAGGGCAGCACAAAACCAAGATACACCACTGGGGGGAGAGGAGAGAACACTGATGGGGGGGGGGGGGGCAGAGGAGAGAACACTGATGGGAGGGGAGAGAGAAGAGAACACTGATGGGGGTGAGAGAGGAGAGAACACGTATGGGGGAGAAGAGAGAACACTGACGATGAGGGAGAGGAGGAAAAGAGACAGCTATTGGGAAGAGGAGAAACACATACATGTTTAGAGGGACAAAGAGACAGTCATAGGAGGTAGAGAATAGAGAGAGACATGGGAAGGGAGAGGAGCGTGACAGAAGGACATGAGAGAGAGGAAAAGACAGATGGACATGGGAGAGAGGATAAGACAGATGGACATGTGCCCCTCCCGAGATCAGACTCTGGATCCGCCCCTGCCTGCAGTTCTGCGGGGGACCTGGATCCCAGTCTTATAGTCTGACCTCGATTTCAAAAACGCAGCCTTTCAAAACGCGCCATTAAATCGCTGAACCCCGAACTCCAAACAAAACAGACAGTGAAATGTCCATGTTCGGGTCCAGGGTCCAAAAACCGTAATGTTCGGTATGAACCCGAACAGTTCGGTTCGGGTTCACTCAACACTATTTACTTTATATCAATATTTCCATGGTTACTCCCAATTCAGTATTTTTCAGAAAAACTTGTTCCAGTACTGCTTTGATACATATGACCTATGCCCATAAGTGATATCTTATGAGACTATACCCCACTTGTCTATCTGCAAACATGATGTCTCATCCAAAATACCAATGTTTCTTACTTAAGCCCCAGGTCAAGATTCAATTGGACGTCTTGTAAATGTTTTGTAAATTACTTGGAGGGGAGGAAGCCATGATGTACTTACTTCCACAAGCAGTGGATTAAAATAAATAAAACACACATAAATGAACTGATATGCTTAGAACATATATGAACATGAAATAGAGAGGTGCTCTCATTGCAGCAGTGACAAAAGTTTACATGATTGTGACAATACCACAAAGAAAGATATTATGCAAGGCCTGTATCGCAAATCTCCATGTTTGTGGGCATGCTGAATGCAAATAATGTGGGCATGCATGGCTCTGGTACACTGTGCTTGCACAATGTTGAAACTATTCACAAAAATAGTATAGTTTATCCCAGGTGTTAATATCACATATGCCTCCCCACCACTGTTTTCCTTGCTTCCCTCCCATATTTCTCTAAAGTATTTTTGCTTCTTTAATATATTGATTACATTTATAAAAATTGAGAAAAAAGAGGTAGAGATGGGTAGTATATGAAAGTGAACTCAAACTCCCTATTCATTACAAGACAGTCA
This sequence comes from Pelodytes ibericus, assembly GCA_036172795.1. Taxonomy (NCBI): domain Eukaryota; kingdom Metazoa; phylum Chordata; class Amphibia; order Anura; family Pelodytidae; genus Pelodytes; species Pelodytes ibericus. Next base: position 158,304,669 of record CM069861.1, on the reverse strand, counting down.
ACCCCTAACCTTCACTAAACGAAACTCATATAATGTAATTCATTCTCCCAACTACTATATGTAACTACTTTCCTGTATGTTTGTACTTTAGTATGTTTGTAATAAAGATATTAAAACATTTAAAAAATGTAAAATAATAATAAAAAATAATAATAATATTTTTCAGTATTCCACATTATTTCTTTAACCTCTTTCTGCAATAGAAAGTGTAAGAAAATTGCTATTTAATAATATTAAGGGAAGCTGACTTGGAAGTAGAATTGAGACATTCACTGCAAGTTTAACTGACCTTTCCCGGAATAGGGAAATTTATGTCATGTGTCCATTTCCTAAACAGCGATGAACTAGTTTGAACAAATATGCAAATATCAAGCATTAATAGCTGAGGTGAGAGATGTGTACATTGGAAAAATTTTCTTGAAACCCTGATTTTTGCGTTTCCCTTGTTTAAAGATGAGAAGTGTGTGGTATATATTTATAATAACCTCTTTTACATATGTTGGCCTACTTTTCTCTATGTTATTATTTTGTATAGTTTATCCCAGGTGTATATATCACAAATGCCTCCCCACCACTGTTTTCCTTGCTTCCCTCCCATATTTCTTTAAAGTATTTTTGCTTCTTTAATATATTGATTACATTTATAAAAATGTGGATGTTTCACTGTTCTAGCAGGGAGTTATAGCTGCTGCCTGCATATGTCACTGTGAAATAGAGGATAAAAGGACATAGGATACAAAACCATGTATTTTTAAAAGTGCATGGCATTTTATCCCCATACTACTTACCCTGCTCTTGTTCCGCTATTATCTTGATAATATAAATGTTCCAGAAATGGGCAGACATTATATTCCATTATTTTTCATTTGAAGAAATGCTGTTTAGAAGAGAATCTCATACATATTTCATAGTACTGAAAGTCTTACTATTCAGAAAGCCATTACGGAAGTAATTACAATTGCAACGATTAGTTTCCTTGGCATAATGCACGTTTCAATCTTTTCTGAGTATCTGTAGAAGCATTTTGGAAAAGACAGTGATTTATATTGTTTATTTATTTTACTAGGTTTCAAATTTACATAAATAATCCATTGCATCCTCATGCTTAGTAAAAGTAATTATGCTCCACCATAGACAATCCAAACAATGTGCATTGTAAAAATTTTTAAAATGAAGCACATTTTCTATAGTTGGCCTCTGTTCAAAATCCAAATCTGACAAAGAGTGAATTTAAATGCAATAATAATTTTTTAATTTGTCTTTTGAAGGAAAGAAGTGTTGATATAACTTTCTTTGATGTCCATTTTTATTCTGTTCTCACTATATTGTTTTTTGTAGATTATGCAGTTCTTCTGAACATAACACACAACTCATAGAAATGAAAGATGGCCTTTTTTCACTTATATTAGTGTAATTATATATTCTATATTTTTGCTGTGAAAGACTCTGCTTGTTGTTTTAAGGAAAGTAATTTAGTTAAACTATGTGATGCATTCTAAAGTGTTACTAAAATGGAGGTCAAAGTAGCAGAGTTGAAAAAATTCTCCCATTCAAAATGTTTCTAACTTGGCTATGTTGGCCTAAAGTTTAAAATTCCTGTGTCAGTTCCCTGAATTTCTCTCTTGCCTCATGCCCCAGCACCTACGTTTCCCACCCAGGACATGCCTCATAACCCACATTGCACAACCAGGAAATTTCCCAGCACCTACACTGCAGACCCAGGACCTACCCCAGTCCCCAAGGACATGTTCAGCACCCAAATTGCAAACCCAAGACATACCCCACCACCCACATTACACACAATAGAACATGCTGCATCACCCATATTGCACATGTAGGACATACCCCATTACCCACATTGCACACCCCCAGGACATGCTCCATCGCCCATACTGCTTACCTGGGATATTCACTTACCACCAGTACCCCAGGACATGCCAGATTACCAACATTGCCGTCCCAAGACTTACCCCAGAACCCCAGGACATGCCCCACCATCAACATTGCAGACTCGGGACTTATGTCAGCCAGTACCCACAGCTCCCTGGTGTCTAGTGGAAGGCAACAGTGTGTCTGTGCACTGTCCAGGTGCACCGACATTGTATCATGCTATCTAGCGCTCCATGCATGCTCTTAAGTCTGAGCACCAGCAGGTTGTAGTAGACTTCACCTCCTTCAGATGAAGATGCCACCCAGAATGAACCTGGGGGATATTGATTCAATGTCCAGAACCACACACTCTTACTGTATATCTCCATAGAATAGTTAATGTGCTCACTTCTCAGTTATAACCAAAATATTTTGTGGTTTATTTGGACCATTTCGGTCATGTTTATTGCAGATACTCAGTCACTTGAAACAGATGGTAGAAGGAGGTGAGAGATAAAAAAAGTTTTAAAATATAGATGTTTACTTAGAATATAAAAAGTTATGTTGATGTGTATTATTTGTAATTTGTAATTGTGCTACTTTATCATGTGCTACATGTCACAGTATTGGCAAATGGAAAATGATCAGGAAGAGTCTGTAGGATGTAGATTTTGAATGTCAGTCAAAGCTTACTTTAAGGATGACGTTCAATTTCATGCTCTTGACACTTCAGTGCTTGATGAACAGTGACTCCTACAATAAATGTATTAATCTAGAAAGTTTTTTTTTTTTGACTGTCAATCAAGCAAGAATGAAAAGAAGGAAATGACAGTCAATGTTGAGTTTAATGTACTCATAAGACTGGCTACTGTGTCAGTAAAGTTAAGTTATTAAAATATTGCTTTCTTTTAAATTCTAGGTTTCAAAGAAATATACTTAACTTTCCTGCTTATTAGTGCATCTCATTTTGATATTGTTATAATGTTTAGTGCTTACTCTTAATAATTATATGTTTAGTACTTATTCTTTATAATTTTGAATCATTGAAATGCTAAAATATACTGGGTGGGGATTTTAATTTAATACCTCACAACCTGCAGAACGTCACATGAGCTTCTATACCAGTCCTATAATCTCTCCTGGAGACACCAACACCCAATAGACAGACAATACTCCTTCTTTTTTTCATCCTCACTCGTCCTTCTTGAGACTGGACTACCTAATGATCACAGAAACCCTTGTACATAGACCCCTAAAGACCGACATTGGCAACAAAGTTATTTCTGATCATGCCTCAGTCTGGCTGAACATTAAAACCGTAATTGCCCGCCAATATTCCCATAATTGGAGATTCCCAACATCATTGTTCCACTCAGAATCATTATGATATTTTCTTGAATGTGAATGGAACAACTATGTAGATGACAATATAGAACACATTGAGGATATCAGTTTATTTTGGGAAGCATTAAAACCGGTCATAAGAGGACACATTATATCTTACATGGCTGGACGCAGCTGGGTCCTGTCCTCTGCATATTGAACCCATGTGGAATTAAATACTATTGACTCAGCCCACATATATAAGGAAACCAAGGCACTATATGACACGTGGGCAACAGAAAAAGCTCAGGTGTCATACAACTTTACCAGAAACAGATTTTTCCAATGGGGTAACCTCACAGGTAAACTCCTGGGAAACCTGGTCCGATACTCCAAACACAAGCGACAGAGGGTCCTAAAACTTTCCTCCCCTGAGGGAGACATAACTGGCCCATCTAAACTCACTGACAGCTTTAAAAATTATTTCAATGATTTTTACAAAGTGGAAGACAATAGCATGGATGACATATTATCAGTCTTCCAACAGGCTAAAATTCCTAAACTCAATCCCTAGGACAGAGACCAGCTAAGCTCTCCAATCTCTCTCTCGGAAATTCGAGAAGTAATAATAACACTTCACAATGGTAAAACCCCCGGTCCCGGTGGCCTTAGTTCAGAATACTACAAAATATTGTCAACACAGCTACGGACTTATCTCATGGATATATACAATAGGCTTCTGGAAGGCAACAGCCCTCCCAAAGATTTTGATAGGTCCAGGATTATCGTTATACTGAAACCTAATAAAGATCCAACCCAATTAACGTCTTATCGCCCAATCTCACTGGTGAATCCAAGATCTTAAAATATTTTCTAAAATGATGGCGGCTATGCTACAAAACATACTCCCTAAAATAATCTCGCCTTCCCAAACTGGTTTCATTAAAAATAGGCATTCCACTTTAACTGTTCATAAAGTCATAGCAGGTATCCATCAATCAATCCTATGTAAAAAATAAGGCAGTGATTATTGTTAGCTGTGATGCAGACAAAGCATTCAATAGAATATCGTGGCATTATCTAAGTAGTTTTTTTAAATTCCATAATTTTGGTATGCCTTTTATTAATATGTTTAGAGCCCTTTATCATCAACCCACAGCTCAGGTCACAGTAAATAATCTAAACTCAGACTGGTTTCAATTAGGTAGAGGCACTAGACAGGGATGCCCCCTCTCCCCCTTATTGTTTGATTTGGCAATCAAACCTCTACTCAGAATCCTTGAAATGTCCCCACAGATGGAGGACATTTCTGTGGGCAGTGTGGTGCTTCGCATGGCCACCTTTGCAGATGATCTTCTAGTGTTCCTTGCTAATCCTAGGCGCTAACTCCCATTTATATTTGAAATGCTTCTCCAATTTAAACGTGCCTCCGGTTTTACGAATAACCAACAAAAAACAGAAGCATTGCCAATCTTCTCATTGGCAAAATGGAGATGGGGAACTAGTTTTCCATTCAAATGGATTGAGACTAATGTAATGACCTACCTGGGTTTACAAATTCCTGCAAACCTTTCTCAGCTCTATAAATTAAACATTAAACCATTCTTGCATCAAACTGAGATAGACTTCAAAACTTGGGAGAAATTTAACTTATCATTTACAGGTAGATGCCACCTATATAAAATGGTCACATTCCCCAGAATGTTATAACCCTTACAAATGCTACCGATACAGCTTAATAAAAAAGGATATCAAACAGCTTAATCGCACATTAACGAGTTTTATCTGGCAACACAAAAAAAGTAGAGTAGCCCTTTTCAAGCTCCAGCAGCCAGTCAGCCAGGGAGGACTGAACCTACCAATCTCACAGGACTATAATTTGGCAGCTATCTATAGAATAGACTGGGTCCTGGAAGGCTCAAAATATACCTGGTCTGCTCTGGAACAGCAGTTCTCTCCTGGTACTCATTTGGCCTCCCTCCTGCATCTCCAAAAATCCAAATGGTCTCCAGACCAACTTAATAACCCTCTGTTAAGTCATACCTGGCAAGTCTGGAAAATCATTCGGAAAAAATTGGGCCTAAATTGGACCCATTCAAAATTTCAACCCCTGTGGGCAACCCGAACTTTCAGAATTATGCTATTTTCAAAATTTTAAAACTCAAAATGGCCATTTATTATTCCAATTCCTTGACAGCCTTACGAACAAACTTCTACCACTGACGGAGTTAAATGACAGATTCCCGACAACCACAATCCATCCACTACATTATCTGGAACTCTCAAGCTTCCATTCATCTATTTTTCCTCATCTCACCGATCTAGACAAATCCAATCCACTAGACAATCATACTATTGTCAGCGCAACCCTGACCTCTTATACTCTCAATTCTGGATCTGGAGTCCCAGGGTTCAGGCATGTATTCCTGAGTATGATTTAGTTAAACTCATTGATCTCACTAACCAAGCCTCCAAAACCCTGGTGTCCAGATCTTATAGTGAAATGTTTTGGAAACTATTACATAGAGCTTATGTGACACCTAAACTACGATTGCAAATTGGTTTGGCAGATAATTCTAATTGTCCTAAATGTGCACAAACAAATGCAGATCTGTTACACTGTCTTTGGTCTTGTACTTACATACACACATTCTGGAAATAAATCCACACATATGTTACCCAACAATTACATATCCTGTTTCACCTATCCAAACAGTGTGCCTTATTCAACACACCTTTCTCTGAACACGATTATGGCTTGCCATCCAAAATGAAAACCATGTTGTTAATAGTTTCTGCTGTCTCTAAAAAAGCAATCCTATCACAATGGGTTCATTCCCAACCCCCTCTATTATCTATGGTGTTGACTGGACTTCAATACTTATTTCAAATGGATTGGTTGGAATCCTCACTTCATAAGGAAAACAAAACAAAGTCATTGTTTACTAAATGGTCCCCTTACATCAATACATTGGACAACCAAGTCCTGTCATCACTTTTGTCAACTTTCCAAACCACCAATTGGTTCTCCTCATAAATTTTGTTGAGCCGACATCCTATCCCAGGAGCAGCCACCTCCACTTAACAGTCTCTGTTCTGTATATAAATAGTTCCGCAGAATACACTGTTTCATTCAAGATTCCCATTCAGTGTTATACTATATTGATATATCTACACTTACTGATGATTCCCCTATGTTTGGTTAAGGATATGGTGCAAAATATGAATGAAACATAAACGGGTGTACAACGCCAGAAACAGTGGTCAGTCATATCGCTCTTCATTGTATGTATTATTATATGTTCTTAGAGATACCCTTTTGCTGTTCATTGTTCTCATTCTGTACTGCTATGAGTCTGATATCTTTGTTTTCTTTGTTATATATGCACTCTCACGTGAATAAAGAAATAAAAAAAAAAAAATATATAATATGATTTAACAATTTTGACATTACATATGTTCATACTTATGGAACTTTATGTACCAACACAGATACATTTACATCAGTTTGCATTGGATTAAGGGGAATGATGAAGGGGCATCTATGGTTTGGTAATTAATTATATATAAATCTATAAATGCATCTAAACATTGTTTTAACTTTGAATGTACAGGACCGAAATGTATCAAAACTGATCTGTACATTATGTTAGCAGAGTTGCAAATATAGAAATAAATGAAGAGAAAAATGTTTTTAATGTGTTAGCACAACCAGGGCCAGCCTTAGGGGTGTGCGACCTGTGTGATCGCACAGGGCGCAACACCCCAGGGGGCGCCTGCCCAGCCGGCAAAATTTTTTTTTTTGCCAATGGAGGGGGCGGAGCTCACCGGATGAGAGATGAAGCTCCTCCCCCACCCTGCTTCACAGGGGAACGCGGGCAGCATGAGTAAGTGCTGCTCGTGCTCCCCATGCTCAGTGATAATGCAGGGCATGGGAATTCTGATACCCTGTATTATCAAAATTTCTCCAAAATCAGGAAATCGGCACTCATCTGCACTGCAGCATACACTGAATTCACAAGGCATTTACTTATTTTGGCTTGCAGACTTTGAGCTTTCCTGGCAAAATAAGTTTGCTCATCGTTATTATTTTAAAGCAGAATAGATTCAATTACATTCTAATTAATCAAACACGGTGCGCATACCAACTCATGTGACTGCCTTGCATATTTTAACGTTCACTGAGCTAGACAGTTGTCAAACTTTACAGTTTCAGTCTTTCTCAAGAGTATAATACATAACACATAGCAGTTAATTTACAGGCCATGATGTATGACTCATTTTGTCTTCAGTCTTCTTTTCATGTTTTTATTTGTAGATATCTGTGGCTCCCAAAAAATCCATCAACAGAAGATTAGCTGCCTCAAATAAAAATACCAATCATCAGTCATTCTTAAAAATATGACACACCAGAGGGATGCTACTTTGTGAAATGCCAGGTTATGTTTTATTTAGCTGTCAAGATGACTATGCATACTATATTTAAATAAAACAGAATGAAATATTGCAAGGGAAGGTGTAAATGTAATCCTTTTTCATATTCTTCGTGACACAGGATGTACTATATACCAGTGGCGGATGCTCCATATGTGCTAGGTTTGCGCCGCACACCTAACACGGAGCACCCAGCTTGAATTTCTGAGGGTTTGTGTGCTCCCAGCAGAGAGCGCACAAACCCCAGAAATATATCCAAAAAAGACAACGCTGCGTGTGATTCGGCAACAGAGTCACTCACTCTGTTTCCAATTCAACAAGCACGAAAAGTATACAAATTTTCTGATGCCGTCTGATGTGAGGAGGTGGGCATCCCTGGAGCAGGATCTCTCACTCGGAGGGTGCTGCACTCCACATGCTGCTGCTTGCCTGCCAGCAGCGAAGACTCCTGGGGAAGATGACCTGGAACTTCGGCTGCCCAACCTATTGCGTCTGTGATCACAATCGGTGTAACTTGCTGGTCCAGACTAAAAGGAAGGGGATCTGCGATGTAACAGCTCCCTGTTCCTCGGTGACTCCCAGGAGCCCCTGTGCAGAGAAGGGGACCTGGGTCACTGGCATCATCTGGCTCTTCCACCAGGTGCAGGGGAGCCATGGCGGTATGAGGCGAACCTGGAGAAGTGGTGGTGGTGGGGCACTCCACCTGCCAGGGGACCTACAATCCACATACTGCCTGCTTCTAGCAGTGCAGCCCCCAACCTGCCTATAGGAAGTGCCCACAGAGCCATGCCTGTCACTACCATGAGTGACAGATGAGGCCTTGGAGCGATTGGGGGACCAGGATCTCTTCCAAGGAGGGGATCCCGTGTATTGCCTAGCAGTTCGGGGGTTAATCAGCATAGGCTGCAATGACTTCTGTCACCTATGCTTGCGCCCACGTGATTCCCTGGCAACATCTCGTCGGGAAACCACCAGGCACGCAGAAGTGCTTCTCTCAATGGCAACCGCAGGGGAGGAAAGAGAGGCAGACTGACATTTTTTTGCAGTTGCCCTCTTCCTCCTTTTTGGTATAGGGGGCTGGGGCTGAGAGACAGTGGGGGCCTCCTGGGGTTCAGGGGTGAACCTAGAAGGGAGTCTGGACCTCCTAGTACCAGCAGCCCTGGAGGGACCTGGGGTGGGAGTTTGAGCAGGGAAGAGAATGGGAGTGGGAGAAGTACCTAAAATGGTGTTAATACTGTCTTGCAGCCACTCTCCTCCATGCAGGACAGCAGCATCCCTCAACTGAGACAGCAGAGCGTCCATCATAGCAGGTAAGTCTGTAAACTGATTTCTTTTATTGTAGAACAGAGGCTGGGCAAAACCTCTGCCAGGGTTTATAAAGGTTTTGGCTAGCGTACAAAGGGGGAAGAACAACAGAACATGAAGGGAAATTACTGGCTGGGGTCCTTTGACTGACAGGCTTGTGATGAGGCTGCATCACCAATCTGTTGTCATTTTGCCATTTCATATATTTTATTAAAGCATGTCTAGTGGAAATTCCACCATTTTGTGCAATCTTTCAATTAAACAGAACTTCATAGTTTTCTGATAGTTCTCCGTTAACTAGCTTGGAATTGGCAGATCAGGAGGTCTTGTACTGTGGGACATTAGAAAGAATAGTGCTATTCTTTAAAGGGACTCTGCCATGTATTACATTTAGACATGTCCCAGTTAAATATAATTCTAACATTAAGATTGCCATATCTGGAAGGAGTTAAGTCAATTTTAAATTATTATAACTCCCAAACTATTCATTCACTACCAGAAAGTCTATAGATAATATTAGGAATATATTAAAATAGGACACACTCTGAATTTATGAATTGGGAAACATACACGAAATTTGCACAAATCAATTCTCCAGATTTTAGTGGGACAATTTAATAGAAAAGTGGAGCGGAATTAAAGTAAACATATTTTAAACACAAAAATATTTATATACAATTATAATATTTAATGTTTTTGGGAGGACTAGTGCCATTTTTCCGCTAACCAAGGATTCATACGAGAGGAATTTGGCTATATTCATAATAGCCGAGGTCCTCTTGAAATGGCCCCCAAATAAGCTGAAGTCCTGCACATGGAAGTCTATGTTGAGAACTGATGATACCAGTTTCTTTCAGTGCATTTCAGCGTATTTTGCTGTCGGTCAGATATCAGTGTGAAATCAGCTATGTTGTTTGGATTGTGGATGTATTTGGAGTAGCTCGAAATTCAGGTTCTTACAGGCCACCTAGTCGACCCTTAAGACATTGTTACAGAACATTTATAGTGGAACTTTGGTTAAAAAAAAGTATACTGTAACATAGTAAAAGTGTGAAATAAGCCCCCATATCCTCTGTGAGCAGTTTTAAAAGTTTCCACTTTCAGTTGTGAGTCTTCAGTAAATGCACTAAACATTCATACAGCACAAAGTACTAAGTGTAAGTGGGAAATACTGCTTCTCATTAATTTCTACCTCTTGTCACATTGCTCCTGGCAATTAATCACATTCAAGAGAGCTAATGCCAATTTTCAAAGAGAATCTTCTGAGAGCATGTTAATTATAATGCCCATCAAGCGGACCATGAATCACGGCGTGCTATGAGCATGAGGCTCTTATTTCATAGTTACATAGTTTTGCACATCGCTCATAAGTCTTCCAGATATTTAACTATGAAGGATTTTCAGGTGCAAATATTAATAATATTAAAGAACAGTGACAATCAACCCTTCCCATACCAAATTTGTACAACGCACACAAATACATGTATGTTTATAAATTATAGACTGTAAATACATGTTCAAAACATCAGAGATATTTATTTCCTCAAAATATTAAAGGAACACTAAAGGTTATATTTCACTTGTGCTTCTAATATATAAGCACAGGTGAAATGTTAGTTGTTCCTAGTGGGATGATAAACTGACATGTACTTTTGATAGTACATGCCAGTGTCTCCTCTAACCGACAGCTGCCATGCTTCCATAGGAAGCAGGCAGTCATCTGGGCGGCGACCGTCCCTCTCTGCGCTAGCAGTCAGAGCAAGACGAGCCCAGGAACTGCTGCGTCTCAGATGTGAGACACAGCAGAGAGTAAACCTGCATGTATCTATTAAGAAACACGTCAGGTTTACTCCAAACCCCTTTGCTTACTTCAAGGAAGCAAGGGTTAAAAGAAAATTAGTGTTTCTTTAAGTAACACCTAAAATATATAATTCACTGTTGTCCAACCTTTTGAGGTATAAAGCTGGAGAAAATGTAGAAGGTTAGGTTTAAGCTGGATATTAATAAATACATGAGGTAATACAATAGAACCTATGGATTTTATTTAGCTAGTACAGGATCCACACAAAAAACTCTGAAGGCCACATTTAGGCTTAGGAATGCCAATTGGATATCAATGTTCTAACTCATGAATGGTTTAATGTGTCTGGATAAGTGTTTAATTCAATGGCCTACTTCCTAGCCAACACATACTACAATACACTCTTACTAGGTCTATCAGTGGCTGCACATTTGTAAATAAAATGAAAATAAACAAGTGAAAGCTGTGGTATTTAGGCACCAAAATGTTGTTTTGTTTCCCATAGTGTTAATGTCCAGTTATACTTTTAACCCTTTGAAAGTATACAAGGACAAGCACCCTGGGAAATATGCAAATAGATTGGACAGGGCATGTATGAGTGATGGGGAGTGTAGCAGCTGATTGATGGCTGCCAGGGGGAGGGGTCTAGGGGAGTTGATAAAAGTCCTGGGATCCCTCTCCCTGGCAGCCATTTTCAGACTGATTAACACTCAGTAGCAATTTCCCGCCCTCCCTCCCTTCAATTGTTGTATTATGTGTTGGGTATTCTGTTCTAACTCTCTTTTTGTTGCAGCAGGCGTGGGTTTCATTCCTTGCCAGTCGGGGGTTTGGTTTGAAAAACGGAAGTTGGGGATAATAGAGTGAGAATGGGGCGCTCGGTCCTCACCTAACCTTTCAACTTGGAAGTTGGTTTCTTGGACGTGCCCACTGAGCTGAAAGAGCCGGCTAGTGGTTAGCATTGTGGTAAGATGGAATGGTTTAAAGGGTATGACACCTTAAGGGACGAGGAGGGGAGGCGAGCACCTCTTTAGGTAATTTGCACTATGTACATATTTAGGTTAAGTTGTTCTGGCTGGCAAGTAGTTAGTTATTTTGCTAGGCTGTAACAGTTATTTTTTATATATATATATATATATATATATATATATATATATATATATATATATATTCAAGGAAAGTATGGTGGTCGGCTGATACAGCCTTACTTTGTTTTATAAATAAATTTGCTGTGGCTTTTTTTCACCATCACCAGTTTCGTGTCAATTATTGGGGTCAGGGTGGGATCGGGGGTTTTGGGGGGTGTATGGTGGGATGGTATCAGGAATCGGGCACTCTATCCCCTCTGTGTACATACATGCAATATGACCAATGTAAGCTACAAGTATGGGCCACAATCAACAATCGCCAACAAACCTGTGATAATACTAAACATATAAAAGATGGTAGGTCCAGACAGAAATGTAAACAAGCTACCATTATCCACTCAATGCCATGTATACCATAAATATTTTAGTAACCACTTCCTGTCATAATTTTTAAATCAGGACATTAACATTTGGAATTGTGTTCAAAGTACAACAATAGCACTAATATTAATTAATTGAGCCTTTAAACAACATGTCATTAGCATACCTTAATATTATCTTGGAATGGAAAGTAATTGTTTTATCGGGTTCAATATTTACCCCGGCAATTTTATAGTCTTCTATGTGTTTCTCTCTGTGCTCGAAGTACACACAGGGCCATATAGCATGAAAAACATAAGAAATGTCTCCTGTTGAGCAAGAGTAGACTTGGTTATAAACATTGGCCCAGCTCAGCAGGAGCATGGATGTGTTTGCATATTATTTCTGAAAAGAACATTAGCTTTTTGTCAGGGACTACATCTGGCAGGCTACATTTTCTTTCCCCATCACATTGTATTTGTTTATTGTTTTGTATGAGGGAGAGCTTATTTCTTTTTGACTGGCTTGACACAAATGGGGTAGTGGACAACATTTCTATTGATTACCAGATGCTCTTATAGTAGTAGGTACCTACTTGTGTAGGAGAACCGGTGAGGTGACAGATTAGGGAGACCCACAATATCTGATCACACTTTCATACCTGCCAACATATGGTTGCCACAGAGGCAGAACCTAAATTATAAAAGACATGCATAGTTTAAACTCAAAGATGCTTGCAAGCAATCTGTCCTGAATCAGACAGGGCAGTCACGCCCAAAACTGGGAATGTCCTGTCCAAAAAAAGAGACACTTTATTATTTCCCCACTTCATTCTCTCTTTATATTTTGTTACACTCAAACAGAAGAAAATTATTTTCAATTTAATTGTAACCTGTTTTTTTTTTCTCATGGGAAAACATTACAAGGCTTCTATCGGCTGTGAATTCCAGAATAGAAAGGCCATTATTATGGTTAAAACATTAAATATTTTGTTTCTTACTATTGAATCGTGAGATGAATAAAGTATGTTGAGGTTAAAATTAGTGGTGGCAATTACCAGTGTGCATTTGCATGTTTTAAAAACATCAATTTAACCCCTTTGTGACACTAGGACGTTCTATGCTGTCCTACTATAAAGGTCCCAAAAGACACTAGGACGGCATACTACGTCATGCATTAAACAGCTCATCACGGCTCCTTGTGATGAGCTGTGCTTGCAGCGGGATCTCACCTGTCAGATGAGGCCACTTTGAGTGGCCTGAGACTGATAGGAAAAATGTAGCCAATGCTCAAAGCAAGCACTGGCTACATTTTACCAAATCAAGCCATGCCCATATTACCAGGTTCGGTTACACCTCCGTGACGTCATGCATGACTTTGGGAGATCTCAAGATTTTTTGGCAGGGACCCCAGGGTCTATTAAGACACTGGTCTGGACTCTGCCATAGTGTCCCTGGCTACCGATCACCTTGGAATTGGTGGGCAGGAACATAAAGTGGTGTCTGGGACACGAAGGGGTTAGAGGCATTAAAATGCAAATACTGACAATCACAGTTTGAAAAGCCCCTTTGAGCTGTTAAGTTGTGGAGTTTAAAGTCATTCACTTTATACTTGCAGCATGCTTACACAAACATCATTTTATATTGCAAACAGATCAACAAGGTGGCATTTCTTTTCTATTTACATGTATTACCTCTTTCCTACATGAACACTGCTTAGGTGACAGATTTTTATAAGTTAAAGTGAGTACCTTTTGCTCATTGAATGCTCATTTGCATGTAATTATTCCAAAATACAAAGCTCTGATTACAATTTTACCCTCAATAATCTTTTTGTCTAATCAAAGTCACAGCATCTTCCATGATGATTTTCAGCAGAGATTCTGATATGCCTAGTGGGTATGTTTCAAAGCTGTGTGATGTATCTTTGATCACATTTTAAGAGGATGCAGGATCCAGCTTGCCTCAAATAAATCTGTTCTTCTAACACTTATCTATGACAGCTGCACGCCACATTCTCTCTAAAGAGATTATAATTACAAATAAAGATAGTTTTTATGAAAGATGGACTACCTGATTATTTGCTAGAGTGGAAGACTCTTTTATTCAGAGATGTTTTTATTTGCTAATTTTCTTTCAAAGTTCTTCTCTGACATTAAAGGGTCGATCAGCATCCGAAATCGAACTTTCGCAGTCCGGATATATTTGGATCACATCGGTGGTAAAAAAACTAATTTCGGGCTGCACAGATCCCATCTGAGCTTTCACACATTAAAAAAATAGCCCATAAATACCAAAAATCATCCAAAAACACAACTAAAATGAATGGAACCTCAGTAGGAAATAGGCCCAGCTTCAAGAAATTGAGAGAAAATATTGTTACAATCAACAAACAGCCAATCACTATCAACAGATTCCCATATGGTCTAGTGGTTAGGATTCCTGGTTTTCACCAAGGTGACCTGGGGTTCAACTCCTGCTTTGTTTCTATAAGACGTAACAGGGGGGATATGATAGAAACATTTAAATACATAAAGGAAGATAGTGTATTTAAAAGAAGAACAATTACCACAACTAGAGGACATTGTCTTGAATTAGAGGGGCAAATATTTAAAAGTAATATCAGGAAGCATTACTTTGCTGAGAGTGTAGTGGCCTTGAGTGTAATAGCCTTCCAGCAGAAGTGGTAGAGGTAAGATAGAGACCTTTGGGATATAATAAAAGTATTTAGAAAATTGGGCAGACTAGGTGGACCGAATGGTTCTTATCTGCTGACAAATTCTATGCTTCTATAAGAAATGTGTGTATACATTCTGAACACAGGGCAAGGCCACCATTTTACAATAGGGTATTTAAAATTGCCCAAAAAATGGCAAGCCAAGGTTCAGGTCAAAGCACTATGCCCAGAGTTTTTCAGTGGAGGAGAATATGGTGTTGCTGGGAAGTTTTGCCAATATAACTGGGCAATAGGGGTAGCAGTCAAGAAGACAAGCCTGGCAGGAGGTTATGGATATAGTCAATAAAGTTGGTGGGAACAACCAGTCTGTGGAGGGAATTAAGAAAAGATCAGTGTGTTTAAAATACTTATACACCATAGGTCTCATGAAAAATTGCACTACACACACAGCTAACACACCTGTAGTTCCTGTAACATGTGTACTAGCTGTGTCAAGTATAACTAGGACTGTACAGATAGTGAATGTTGCATGTGGCTGCACATGTTAAAATGATGCCACACAGGGAGAAGCTGTAAGGGTGTGTAGAAAACTGTGCATAGAATTTTAGCTGAAGAGAGGGTAGGCAAACAACACAATGCACAGTACATTTCAGTGACTGTGTAGTAGATCCGTTGTAGTACATGTACATAGATGTGTGTATATGTAGATATCAATATGTAGGTACTTATATTTAACTCTATATATAGATGTATAGCTGTGCAGAGATAGATGTAGGTGTGTAAATAGGATAACATGTACTCATTTATTCTACTCATATATTTTACAAACTCTGAAATCAAGAAGCAGGTAAAGTGGAAGCTAACCAGGGCATTGCCCCTACCAGACGACCTGTTGGTGGCTCTCCAGAGCTGACTGACCTGATGGACTACCGTAGGCCATGTGAACCGAATCCTTCATTGGGGTTGAGGGTGAACAGGACCCATAATACCTTGTTGTAAGTTTTTAATATCTATTGAGGCCAATTCATATGTATTAACACTGTTCTAATGTCCTTTTGTTTATTTATTCTGCAATCACAAAGCATTCTACATTCTTTCATTTTCATATGCATTTATTTCATTCTTCGAAAGAAGCTCACATCCATGTTGTATTTTGCAAGACAAAGTAATTTCTCTAATTACATTTCATTTTCTAAATCAAACAGCTCAATGTGTCTAACTGAGCATGCCCAGGCAGGCTTTTGGTTGGATCTGACGTATAAAATCATGAGGGAAATGGCAGCACACTCTCCATACAGATTACGTTATATTACTTTATTGTCTATTGATATAGTGCCCAGGGCCATCTTTAAAATTGATTTGACCTTGGGCAAGCATTTGCTTGGGCCCCCTGGACCCTGCCCCCCTCCCCTGCATGAAATCATGCCCTCCATCGCAATGTTACCCCCCCCCCCCCTACACACACACACACACACACACAAAATACAAAAATAAGCACACACACACAATTGGACTTTTATTGCGGTGGGTATTTTTATTACATTGTATAAAATGTGTCTATTAAGTGTATAAATGCAGTGCCACAGACAATTTGCCCATTAATATACCAGTATTATTGTGCCATTCAGATTCCAGTAATATTGTGCCACTAAGATGCAAGTATTATTTTGCTATTCAGATTCCAGTATTATTGTGCAATTCAGATGCCAGTAATATTGTGCCATTCAGATGACAGTACTATTGTGCCATTAAGATGCCAGTATTATTGTGCCATGTATATACACATACAAGTGTGCTTAGGAAGTGAACTAAAGTCGCTAGCGAGGCACTTAGTAATAACTTACTTTTTTGTTGGTAGCCGCTCTTCTGTGTGACCACATTAGCCGGGTAGAAGGGAGGTTTTCTTTCTACTGCCAAGAGCAACAGAAGTGATGTTTTTTCACTTCCATTGTTCTTTGGGGCGCTGCTGGATGCCAGCACAAAAGGTTAGTGTGATATGTGTGCCGGCAAGTGTAGTAAGAGCATAAATGAGCTCTTATCATACAGTCAAAGGCAATATTTAGTAATGTTTAGTAATGTTTAGTAATATTGCCTTTAACAAGTCTACATCTGCTGCCAGTGATCTTGAACAGCAGCACATTTTTTACAGCACATTTACCTTTATAACAAAGGCTCTTTTAAGAGCAGTTAACCCCTTCCTTGCCATAGATCACTGCATAAGCAGTGATCTGGCCACATATTTGCATTTTTTAAAACATTTTTGTTACACCGGCAAGGGGTTAATTTGATTCACTAGGGGATTATGTGTAACGTAAACATTTTTGTATCTGTCTGAGCGCATGTTTAGAGATCATTAACAGCCTATCAATGGCAAAAGCGGTTTGGTGATTGCTCAGATGAGCATCCCCATTCACCTGGTCAGTTCAATATTGGTAAATTTGATCTGATCTGTATGGATCTGCCTTCCTCTCCTCACTTGCATTTTATTGAAGGAGAGAGAATGATCTGTAAAATGTAGTTTTATTTTTAATTGTACTCAATTAAATTAAATGCAATTAAATTGTGAGACCCAAGGGCTATGACCATGTGTATAGTGTACCCTGTGTATTAACCCCTTCTCTACTGATGTGATGTGCATTTTCACGGGTTATTTTTCTGTACTACAAATGCTCTTAAAAGAGCTATTAACCCCAAATGTAACCCCCAAACATGCTGACAAACCTATGCATGGGTTTCATCCCTCTACTTGGGAGTTGCTGAACACATATTTGGGTGTTGTTTGGCAGTGTCACATACCAAAATCTGTGAATTCATGTATATGCATGTGAAAAAAACTAAAAATTACTACCAAAAACTTTGACAAAGGTAAAATTGTTGCATGGAAATTGTTAAAATACCAGCATTTGAAATAGGCTAGGGTGTCTACTTTTAAAAAATATATGGTTTGATGGGGTAAAATACAGCGGCCGGCTTAAAACATTTCCCAAATGGGGCAGGTTGTCTACATGTCAAAATTCCAGGTTGGAAAACCAAAAAGCGCACCTCCAAAATGTGGCCTTGTCACAGCAAAACAACCCAACAAACCCATGCATGGGTGGTATCACTGTAGTGAGGAGAAATATTAGAATCCATTTGGCAGGTTTTTTCATACATTTTTGAAGTAAAAGATTTTTCAGATAAAAGTCAGAAAATTTGTGGGTTTTTTAAATTTTTTTTTTACATTTTTCACCATATTTTATTATTTGTTTTATAGTATATTATAGGATATGATCAAAATGATAGTAAATAAAGCCCTTCTTGTCCTGATAAAAAAAAACAAATATATGTTAAAATAGCCATTGTCCAGAATGATCAAAAAGAGAGCTTTAAGTGTTATTATGGGCATTAATATTTATGTTATGCTTGTTGATCCAAGGAGAAATCTGATAGCATTTGGAGTCAATAATTATGTTTTCTTGAAAGAGAATTCAAAATTGCTGAAATAGAGTTTTTTATGTGCCTTCTTTTGGATCAACAGCAGTAAACAAGGGATTGGAAAAGGGTTGAACTTGATGGATGCAAGTCTTTTTTCAACCTAAACAACTATGTAACTATATTTCATACAGTTAATGCACCTAAATAAATAGAATGCACACAACATAAGGAACAGAAGGGATTGGTTTTATTTTGCAGTTCGATTGTTGGACGTTAACATTGTTTTTCATCTGCTTTTACTTTAAACTTTCTACCAGATCTAGGAAAAAAGATCATGATAAACAGTCCCTCCTTGATGTCTAGATGTTGAAGGTTAATAGATATACAGGAAAGCTAAAATGACCCATTAATCTAAATCTAAGCGCAATTTTCTTGTAGATGACAGAGGTTGGAAAACATCATCCACATATAGAAGCAAGTTATTCTGAATGTAACTTTTTTTGCAAGATCCTGCTGCAACATTAACCCCTTGCCGACACAGGACGTGTTAGGTCCGTCCTGTGTGGCGAGCCGTTAATGACACAGCTTTCAGTGATCAAATGATATTGCTACGATGCTTCCATGTGGAAGCATTTTGAAATACTTAAAAAACCACCGACGGCATTTCGATCACACCGGAGAGTGATTAAAATGCTGGTTTTAAAGGTGCAGCGCCTTTAAAACGCTTGGTTGTGAAATCGAGCATAGGAAGCTAATTTAATTGTTTCCTATGGCTCTGTAAGTGTTGCTGACCTGCCTCACAAGTTAAGGCAGACAGCAACACTAAAAATGCACAATATTGGTACCTGTGTGACCAAGATGGCGCTGTCCTTCTAAGGGCAAGAGCCCAGGAAGCAGGAAGTAGCTCCTTCCTGTGTTCTGAAGGCTATCACACGATTGCCTCGTCACAAAGGCAATCTGTGACTGCCAGGCAGTTCAATGTTAAACAAATATTGATCTGCACACTTTGGATCTGCCTCCCTCTCCCCACATTTTTTTTGGGCGAGGGAGAGAGAAAGATGAAAGTAATAAAAGTAAGTGAAAGTAAAATACAATAATAAAAATACAATAAAATAATAATAAAACATGCAGACCCAATGGCTTTTATAAAAGCCATTCCCTGCATTTAACTCCTTTCCTGCCAGTGATCTTGCACATCAGTGCAATTTTTGCTCTTTGTGCATTTTTTAGGGGTTAATTTTTTTGTACTGTCATTTATTACAGTACTGCAAAGGCTCTTCTAAGAGCTATTAACCCCTCCCTTGCTGCAGATCACTGGTTACGCAATGATATTGATGCCAAAGACATTTTTATCTGTCTGAATATTTTTTGAAAATCTTTTTTTTTTTACATCCACTAGGAGGTTAAGTGTAAAGTAAAAAGATTTTTAATTTTTTAAAGCTGTCTGAGTGCATGTATCAGTAACAGTGTTATTTGTGAATATTGATTTGACCAATTTGGATCTACCTCGCTCTCCTCACTTACTTTTGAGGGAAAGAGACAGACCAGTATTAGTGTTAAAATAATGTTTTTTATAAAATTGTCAGGTTTTATGAATTTCTTGTGTAGTAACCCACAGTAAAGGTCTAAAATTAGAGGGGCAACTATTTAGAAGTAATATTAGGAAGTATTAATTTACTGAGAGGGTAGTAGTTGTATGCAATACCCTTCCAGCGGAAGTGGTAGAGGTAAACACAGTCAAGGATTTTAAGCATGCGTGGGATAGGCACAAGGCCATCCTAGATATGAGATAGGGAACTGGGGACTAATAAAAGTATTTCGAAAATTGGGCAGACTAGATGGGCCGAATGGTTCTTATCTGCCAACACATTCTATGTTTCTATATTTCTATGTAACCCCTTCCATGCCATTGATCACTGTATAAGCAGTAATCTTGGATTGCGGCAATTTTTTGCTGTCTGCATTTTTTTAGTGATTCATTTCTTTGTACTGTAATGTATGACAGGCTCTTCAGAGAGATATTAACCCCTTCTTTGCCGTAGATCACTGCTTAAGCACGGATTCTGAGGCCGCTGACTCAGGGTTTGATTTTGACTGTGGGTGTTTACTTTTAAAAAATATATGGTTTGGTGGGGGTAAATTACATTGGCTGGTTTCAAAGATATATCCCAAATAGGACATGGACACAGGTTGACTACATGTCAAAATTCCAAGTTGGAAAACTGAGATGCACACCTCACAAATGTGGCAAAAAAACACAAACAACCCTATACATGGATGGCATCTCTGTACTTGGGAGATGTTGCTGAACAAATATTGAGGTGTTGTTTGAAAGTGACATATACCAGAATCTGTGAATTCATGCCTGAAGTACAAAATATGTGGATACAAAACTCCAAAAAATTACTAACCAAATTTGACAAAGGTTGGTGGTAGAATTAGTACATGTAAAGTATTATAATACCACCATTTGAAATACCTTAGGATGTCTAGTTTTCAAAAATATATGGTTTAATGTGGTAAAATATATTTACCAGCTTCAAAAGTGTCCCAAAAGGAACATGGGCTCAGGCTGACTACATGTCAAAATTCTAAGTTGGAAATACACACCTCCCAAATGTGGCCTTTTAGCCCCTAAACCACCCAACAAACATATGCATGGGTGGTATCCCTGCAGGGCCGTCTTTAACGCGGGGCAAACGGGGCAGCTGCCCTGGGCCCAGTTACTCCTGGGGGGCCCCAAGGCAGCTGTCCCGTGGGCCCCCAGCCCCTGCTGCCGCGTTCACAGCGCATTGCGCTTGTGAACGCTTTTTTCCGGCAAGCCGCATCCGATGGATGCGACGGCCGAAAAAAAACAAAAAAAAAAAACTGACGCCGGATGTGACGTCGCGTCACATCCGGTTTCTGTTTCCCTCCTCCGTGCAAGAGGGAAGACTGCACGGAGGAGACATCCGGCGGGGGACACGGAGCAGCTTCATGTAAGTACGGGGGGGGGGGGGGCTGGCTGGCACAATATTCCTGGTATCTGACTGGCACTATATTACTGGGTATCTGATTGGCACTATAGTACTGGGCATCTGATTGGCACTATATTACTGGGCTATGATTGGGACAATATTACTGGGTATCTGATTGACACTATATTACTGGGTATCTGATTGGCACAATATTACTGGGCATCTGATTGGCACTATATTACTGGGTATCTGACTGGCACTATATTACTGGGTATCTGATTGACACTATATTACTGGGTATCTGATTGGCACAATATTACTGGGCATCTGATTGGCACTATATTACTGGGCATCTGACTGGCAGTATATTACTGGGTATCTGATTGGCACTATATTACTGGGTATCTGATTGGCACTATATTACTGGGTATCTGATTGACACTATATTACTGGGCATCTGATTGACACTATATTACTGGGTATCTGATTGACACTATATTACTGGGCATCTGATTGACACTATATTACTGGGTATCTGATTGGCACTATATTACTGGGTATCTGATTGACACTATATTACTGGGTATCTGATTGACACTATATTACTGGGTATCTGATTGGCACTATATTACTGGGTATCTGGCACTATATTACTGGGTATCTGGCACTATATTACTGGGTATCTGACTGGCACTATATTACTTGGCATCTGATTGGCACTATATTACTGGGCATCTGATTGGCACTATATTACTGGGTATCTGATTGGCACTGTATTACTTGGCATCTGATTGGCACTATATTACTGGGCATATGATTGGCACTATATTACTGGGTATCTGATTGGCACTATATTACTGGGTATCTGACTGGCACTATATTACTTGGCATCTGATTGGCACTATATTACTGGGCATATGATTGGCACTATGTTACTGGGCATCTGATTGGCACTATATTACTTGGCATCTGATTGGCACTATATTACAGGGTATCTGACTGGCACTATATTACTTGGCATCTGATTGGCACAATATTACTGGGCATCTGTCTGACTGGCAGTATATTACTTGGCATCTGATTGGCACTATATTACTGGGCATCTGATTGGCACTATATTACTGGGTATCTGATTGGCACTATATTACTTGGCATCTGACTGGCACTATATTACTGGGCATCTGATTGGCACTATATTACTGGGCATCTGATTGGCACTATATTACTGGGTATCTGATTGGCACTATATTACTTGGCATCTGATTGGCACTATATTACTGGGCATCTGATTGGCACTATATTACTGGGCATCTGACTGGCACAATATTACTGGGCTCTGGCTGGCACAATATTACTGGGCTCTGACTGGCACAATACTGGGCTCTGGCTGGCACAATATTACAGGCATCTGACTGGCATAATATTACAGGCATCTGACTGGCACAATATTACAGGCATCTGACTGGCACAATATTCCTGGCCTCTGACTGCACACTATTATAGGCATCTGACTGGCATAATATTACAGGCATCTGACAGCCACCATATTCCTGGACTCTGACAGGCACAATATTCCTGGGCTCTGACTGGCACACTATTACAAGCATCTGACTGGCATAATATTACAGGCATCTGACTGGCACAATATTACAGGCATCTGACTGGCACAATATTCCTGGCCTCTGACTGCACACTATTACAGGCATCTGACTGGCATAATATTACAGGCATCTGACAGGCACCATATTCCTGGGCTCTGACAGGCACAATATTCCTGGTATCTGACTGGCACAATATTATTGGTATCTGACTGGCACAATATTATTGGTATCTGACTGGCACAATATTACTGGTATCTGACTGGCACATTATTACTGGGCTCTGACTGGCACAATATTGCAGGCATCTGACTGGCACAATATTGCAGGCATCTGACTGGCACAATATTACTAGGCTCTGACTGGCACAATATTACTGGCATCCGAAAGTTACAATATTACTGGCATCTGAATGGCACAACAATTATGGCATATGTGTGTGTGTGTGTGGGGGGGGTAACATTGCGATGTATGGCGGGATTGCATGCAGGGGAGGGGGCAGGGTCCAGGGGGCCCAAGCAAATGCTTGCCCAGGGTCCAATCACTATTAAAGACGGCCCTGTATCCCTGTACTGAACACATATTGAGGTGTTGTTTGGCAGTGACACATGACAGGATCTTTTTAGAAACATTTACTAACTGACATAGGCTGGGGGAAGAATAAGTGCATGGAAAGTGTTAAAATACAACCATTTGAAATACCCTAGGGTGTCTAGTTTTCAAAAATATATGGATTTGTGGGGTAAAATACACTGTCTGGCTTCAAAAATGTCCCAGATGGAACATGGGTGCAGGTTTTTTGCATGTCAAGATTCCAAGTTGGAAAACCAAAAAGCGCACCTCTCAAATGTGGCCTTTCAACCCCAAACAAGCTGACAAACCTATGCATGGGGGTATCCCCCCCCCCAGAGATATGGGGGTATCCCACCCCCCAGAGATATGGGGGTATCCCCCCTACCTGCCCCCCTCCCCGCCCCCCCGGGAGATGTTGCTGAACAGATATTGAGGTGTTATTGGCTGTACCCCTTCACATTTTCAGGAAATGTTTACCTGAATTGCAATCTGTGTAAAAAATATATTTTATTTTTTTTGCTGCAAACTTTGGCAAAGGTTGGTTGTAAAATGGCTACATGAAAATGTCAAAATACCCCAAGTTAAATGCCCTGAGTAGTCTAGTTTTGAAAAATATGTACATGTGGGGGGTCATTCATGGATTTAGTACAGATATCAGTGTTACATTATGTTTTATATAACATTATATGTTATTATCAAAATAATGACATCAAAAGAAAGCCCTTCTTATGGCAATAAAACCAATATATAGTTTGTGTGGGTACACTAAATGAGAAAGAAATTACAGCAAAACACAAGCACTGCAGAAATGTTAAAACAGCCCATGTCACCAAGCTTCAGGCAAGCCAAAAAAAAGTAATGTCACTAAGGGGTGAAATAAAAGTCTTAGAATTAAAATTTTTAATTCTGCTCTTGTGAAAGTTATTTTCACTGTGTAATGTGGGTTGATACATTTTGTTTAATGTGGGTTCCCTTACATTTTTAAATGATATAATTATTATAATTAGCTACAATTCAATTGTAGTTACATACATAGTAATGGTTTACAATAGAAAATTGAGATAATATGAAAGCTCATATTCCTAGCTTTTAAAATGTATTTTGTAGTTCTGTATTACATACAGTAATGAAATCTGTTAGTCGCATCTTTGTTAGTCACTCTAAAAAGACTAATAGCATTATTTTACAGCTTTTCAATGGGCCAAGTTCCCATGTTCCGTTGTTCTGAAACACACTTGGCGTGCTTTTTAAAAAAAAATTCTTCTGATAGAATATGAACTAGGCCCCTAATAGTCAGTTGGTCCCACTAAAAAAAAATCCTGTTTATAAGCCATAATAGCAATGCTGCCTAGAATGATTTTTAGGAGAATTGAAGATACATTGAAGAACTTTTTCAAGGGGATGCTAACTCCTATGCTGTTGGTGTTTGTGCTGTTTGGCTGTAAGCAAAAGTTATTTTTGCTGTTTAATGCTGTCTCAAATCCATTTCACACTTTTTAATTCGTTTCTTGGTGTTTCATTTCTATAGTGCTGTAGAATTTTTTTTAGTATTTTTAGAAATAAACCACCATGCTAATTGTGGCTATAAGTCAACATTATTTTGCAAGTTCAATGGAAAACATAAAGTTTCCAGTCTTCTGTTGAATTACAAACCATTGACTTAAATATGTACCTTAAAACAGAAGCTCAAGTCTGAAACTGTGCTGTCATGTCACAGTATAATGTGTAACCTGACTTATTCATTAGCATTTTTTGAAACTGTAAAATTAATTCTGTTTAGAAGTTTTTAGAAACATTTCATGCTCACATTTCTGTCAGATAATAAATATGCACGCTAAAAATACTGACATCTCTTCATCTAATTAGATTTTTAAAATATAAAAGGATTTCTCGCCTTCTAAATTTATGCTAATAGATGCTGTGAATAATTATAGAAAAGGAGGTGTCATAAATGTAAACTTATGCAGAAAGAATTTCTCGTTAGTCCTTTTTTTTATGACTATATGTCTTCAGGGAGATTGTATACACTGCACTAATTATATTTACAATACATCTGTTAAGCCCAAATGTTACCTAAATCTGCAGAATATTTTGCTGATTATTTATAGTGTTATGCTGTTGGTCACACGACTTCTGTCTGAATTTATTCTTTCTTCCTTTATTTGATAAGTTAACATTAACACTATGTACCACTTCTTGAAGGTCACTATGCGATCTGTCCTACATCATAATCAGGGCTACTTTAAGGCTTTAGTGGATGTGGGCAACATCTTTACTAGTGACCCCCCTCTTGTAACCAACTTTTCAAATATATACATACAACTTGTAACAGTTGTGTCCCCAAACATCTTCTCAGTGCCATATCTGTCCACAAACGGCTTGTTTGTGCCTTCTCTGTTACCAAGCAGCTTCCCAGTGCCAGATATTCTCCCCAGATTGTCAGCACCATCTTTGCCCTCATGTGTTAAGGAAGGTGCCGATTCAGCTGACACAGATGTCACCCATCGCACTGTGCTCCACCATTCTCTGTGTTCCCCACACACAGTCACACTTAGACACACACACAGTCACACTTGCACAGTCACGCTTACACAGTCACTATAAATAAATGCCAGTTATGCTGGCCAAAAGGTGCAACAAGGGCTTCATTTCATTTTGCAGCGCATGTTGGCACTGTATAAATAAAGTTGGATCAATTTTCTCAGTGTACCCTTGGTAAATTGGCTAGCAGAGGGTAGAACGGGACTACTTTTGGAATGGGAATGCACTGCACAGTCTATAACACTCAGCAAGCTTTGATGGCAGGTGGGAGCTCTTAGTCATTGCACAATCTTATAGTGAAGAGATGCTTGCAAGCTTAAGATAAATCACCTGCCGAAAGTTTTAATGAGGCGGGGGAGTGTCATGACGTAACAACGCCATGTCGCTAGGAGGAAGGAGTACCGAAGCCCGCGGGTGAACCTCAGCAAGAGGTCTGGAGTAAAAACTTGGCCAAGCTACAAATAGACCCTGGCTAAAGTTTGGATAGAGAAGCGGAGAAGGGCAGACTAACGGTAGACAGAACTGATAAAATCCTGATTGTCGTCAAACCCAGAGGAAAAAGCTTCAATCTCTGAACAAAGTACATCTGTATTCACCAGGGGCATAGCTGAGACCTCGCGGAGGCCTGGTCGAAGCAACGCAGACAGCTGAGGCAGCTGGAGAGAGACCTCGGATACAGGTGACGGCAGGAACAGCAGCAAGAAATCTTAGCGGAGACTACAGCTGAAAAGCAAAGAGAGGAAACCGTGAGTCTGTGAATACCCTTATCCGAATATCTAATTTGGTCTAAGCTTTTCAGTGGAAGGTTTGAACTCTTTATTATTGCACCCCTCTTACTATTAAGTAAGAAGGTGAGACTTTACTGAAACATTATATAAAGGGGGCAATATTACACTCTATAAAATATTTAAAGCACCGAACTGTACATAATGAGCACCAAAAAACATGTCTAAAGGGAATATGTGGATATGTGAATTTAATAATAGACAGGGATTGAATAAGAGAGGAGAGGAAAAAGAAATTGGGAATCTCTGCAAATCTGGAAATCAACATTCATTACCCTGCACTATACAAAAAGTTAGTGGAAACCCTGAGAGCCACCGCTAATTTCTCTCTCCCAACAGGGGGTAATTGTTTAATTGACCACACTGCTGGATAGATTGTCTGTTCACACTCTTTCATCCCTTTTTCTACTAATCTAAAAAAAGGGTGATAGTGCCCAAAATAAAACATATAAAGATCAATGGTACACTACAGAAATGGCTTTAAATAGCGGATTGCAGCTTATGTGTAACCAATAGAAGACCATTGGGATTATCTGAAGAAAAGGAGGCGATAAAATTACCGTATTTGCTCGATTATAAGACAAGGTTTTTTTCAGAAAAAAAAATCTGAAAATTACCCCTCTTATAATCGAGGTCTTCTTATGTCACAGAAGTCCCGGCGATCGTGCCGGGCGGCAGCAGGGGAGTCTGCGCTCATCGCGCGGACATCCTCTGCTGCCCCACTAGCCACCTGGGAGAATCGGGCAGCAGGGGGATGTCTGCACGATACGTGCAGACATCCTCCTGCTGCCCGACACGGCAGTCTATTATGACGGACCAGCTGTCCGTCATAATAGACTGCCGTGTCGGGAAGCATGGAGGATGTCTGCACGTATCGTGCAGACATCCCCCGGCTGCCCCCACAAGCCACCAGGGAGAAACAGGTGAGGGAGAGAGCCCCAACAAGAAACAGGTGAGGGAGGGACAGCGTAAGAAGGGGGGGGGCAGAGAAACGAGGGGGAGGAAGGGGGGGCAGAGAAACGAGGGGGGGGAGAGACAGACAAGGGGAGGGAGGGGGGGGAAAGAGACAGAGACAAGGGGAGGGAGGGGGGAAAGAGACAGAGACAAGGGGAGCAAGGGGGAGACAAAGGGAGGGGGAGAGAGAGACAACACTAAGGGGGAGAGAGAGATAAAGCTGGAGGCAAGGGAAAGAGAGAGGCAGCATTGGCACATAAAAGGAAATAAAAACAAGAAATGCATTTTTTTCATATCATTATTTTTTATTAAAAATGCAATTTACATGTGAATATATACAAGTTGAACTTTTTTCCTATAGGGTAGTCTTATATTCAGGCTTTTTGTTTTTTTCCTAATGGAATATCCAAAGTTTGGGGGGTCGTCTTATAATCAGGGTCGTCTTATAATCGCGCAAATACGGTATACCATATTGGAGACCATATAAAGCTGACAACGGTAATAAAAATGGCCCAAAGCAAGGGAGCAGAAAATAAACTGGATAAGAAGAAAGAGAAAAGACTAGAAGTGGAGGTAAAAAGGGATAAGAAGGTAGCCTCACTATTTTCCCCACAAACGCAAAAAAATTAGATGTAACTTTAAACAATTCTGTCCTGGACTCCCCAAACTCGATGAAGGAAGAAAGCAAAGAGCCAAATGTAGCACTTAGAAAAACAAAAAGACAGGATCATATACAGTGGATATAAAAAGTCTACACACCCTTGTTAAAATGTCAGGTTTCTGTGCTGTAAAAAAATGAGACAAAGATAAATCATTTCAGAACTTTTTCCACCTTTAATATGACCTATAAACTGTACAACTCAATTGAAAAACAAACTGAAATATTTTAGGTAGAGGGAAGAAAAAATATAAAAATAAAATAATGTGGTTGCATAAGTGTGCACACCCTTAAACTAATACTTTGTTGAAGCACCTTTTGATTTTATTACAGCACTCTTTTTGGGTATGAGTCTATCAGCATAGCACATTTTGACTTGGCAAGATTTGCCCACTCTTCTTTGTAAAAACACTCCAAATCTGTCAGATTGCGAGGGCATCTCCTGTGCACAGCCCTCTTCAGATCACCCCACAGATTTTAAATCGGATTCAGATCTGGGCTCTGGCTGGGCCATTCCAAAACTTTAATCTTCTTCTGGTGAAGCCATTCCTTTGTTGATTTGGATTGTGCTTTAGGTCGTTGTCATGCTGAAAGATGAAGTTCCTCTTCATGTTCAGCTTTCTAGCAGAAGCCTGAAGGTTTTGTGCCAATAATGACTGGTATTTGGAACTGTTCATAATTCCCTCTATCTTAACTAAGGCCCCAGTTCCAGCTGAAGAAAAACAACCCCAAAGCATGATGCTGCCACCACCATGCTTCACTGTGGGTATGGTGTTCTTTTGGTGATGTGCAGTATTGTTTTTGCGCCAAACATATAATTTGGAATTATGGCCAAAAAGTTCAACCTTGGTTTCATTAGACCATAACACCTTTTCCCACATGCTTTTGGGAGACTTCAGATGTGTTTTTGCAAAATGTAGCCTGGCTTGGATGTTTTTCTTCGTAAGAAAAGACTTTCGTCTTGCCACTCTACCCCATAGCCCAGACATCTGAAGAATACGGGATATTGTTGTCACATGTACCACACAGCCAGTACTTGCCAGATATTCCTGCAGCTCCTTTAATCTTGCTGTAGGCCTCTTGGTAGCCTCCCAGACCAGTTTTATTCTCGTCTTTTCATCAATTTTGGAGGGAGCTCCAGTTCTTGGTAATGTCACTGTTGTGCCATATTTTCTCCACTTGATGATGACTGTCTTCACTGTGCTCCATGGTATATCTAATGCCTTCTGACTGATACCTTTTAACAATGAGATCCCTCTAATGCTTTGGAAGCTCCCTGTGGACCATGGCTTTTGCTGTGGGATGCGACTAAGAAAATTTCAGGAAAGACCAACTAGAGCAGCTTAACTTTATTTGGGGTTAATCAGAGGCACTTTAAATGATGGCAGGTGTATGCTAACTCCTATTTAACATGATTTGGAATGTGATTGCTTAATTCTGAACACAGCTACATCCCCAGTTATAAGAGGGTGTGCACACTTATGCAACCACATTATTTTATTTTTCTATTTTTTCTTCCCTCTATCTAAAAGATTTCAGTTTGTTTTTCAATTGAGTTGTACAGTTTATAGGTCACATTAAAGTTGGAAAAAGTTCTGAAATGATTTATCTTTGTCTCATTTTTTTACAGCACAGAAACCTGACATTTTAACAGGGGTGTGTAGACTTTTTATATCCACTGTACTTTCATATGAAATGATGCAACAGTGTATAAAGGAGACCGCAGAGCATCAATTCAGTCAGATCAAACAACAACTAAACAACTACTTTACTGATAGAAATTGGAAACGTGTTTAATGCATATTTTAGAGAACTATACAGTCTAGTGAACAAATAATCATTAGAAGAAGTACATTTTTATCTAAAAAATATTAATACTCCCATACTTTCGGGGAGAACAAATACAAGAACTGAATAGACCAATTACAGAAAATGAAGTTAGAAAAGTAAACTCCAAGATCAAATTACAAAATACAGATGGATTCAATGGACTCTTCTACAAAAGTATGATCAATAGTATTATAAAAAATCTTACTGAAATGTTTAATGAATTATCGAGTAAAGGAATAACTATAGAAGAACTATTGAGGGCAAATATCCTTCCAATTTTAAAACCATCTAAAGACCCAGAGCTAGTTCAGAATTACCGCCCCATCTCCCTGATAAACGAGGATATGAAAATGTACGTGGCGGTGCTGGCGAAGAGACTGAAACATGTTATCCACTTACTAGTCCACCCATATCAAATCGGATTCGTCCCAGGTAGACTGGCCTATGATAATATAAGATGCACAATTGACATCTTAGATATAGCCAAAAGAGAGAATAGATCACTTGTGGCAATCACATTAGATGCAGAAAAAGCATTCAATAGGGTGGACTGGGGATTCATGTTTCAGGCTCTCCGCGCATATGGAAAATTCTTGAGAGCAGTTCAGGCATTATACTCCTGTCCAACAGCTAGGACAATAGGTCAGAACATCCGAGCAAACTGGTTTAGATTGGAAAATGGGACCTGACAGGGCTGTCCCTTATCCCCGCTCCTATATATCCTAACAATGGAAATATTAGCAATAGACATCAGTAATAAAGGGAAAATAAAGGGATTTACGCTTGAACAAGAGGAGTTAAAAATACAATTATACGCAGATGATGTGTTGATCACTCTAGCAGACTCAGAAGAATCAATTAAAGAACTGATATGCATTCAAAGATTCACAAAATTTTCAAATTATAAATTAAACATCAAAAAATCAATAATTATGCCAATCAATGTAGGGAAAAAGATTAGGGAAAAAATACAAAGTGACTTTAGCTTTAGGCATGAATCACAGGAAATGAACTATTTAGGCCTAAAAATAACAGCAAAAATACAGAATATGATGGAAAGAAACTTTATGCTACTGCTTAAAGAAACTAATTTTCTGCTGAAAAACTGACGCAGTATTGAATTATCCTGGCTCGGTAGGATAAATACTGTAAAAGCATATATTATACCTAAGTGGACATATTTATTTCGACACTGTCCATTTAGAATATCTGAAAAATGGCTGAGTATGCTGCAGAGCGCAATCAATAATTATAAAAGTAGAGGAAAAAACACGTATAAGCATAAAGCAACTCACAAAAAGATAAGGGAGGATTGCGACTCCCCTCAATCAAATCTCTTTACGAGGCAACAATGATGACTCATATATACCACACTCAAAATAGAGCTGCACAGACACAGTCATGGTATAACCCGGCTTCATCATAGAAGTCCCGACGGACATGCCGGGCAGCATCCACCGGCCGTTAGTGAGGGGGATCCAGGTCCCCTGCAGCTCTGCAGGGGACCTGGATCCCAGTCTTATAGTCTGACCTCAATTTGATGATTTGCTCTGAAAAAAACCTTGTCTTATATTCGAGCAAATAGGGTATGTCCTGGTAGCATGCCTGATATTTACGTGCTGATTTACTGATTTGACCTTGTTCCTGTTTATGTCTCTATCTCCTGCCTCATCCTGTTATTTTTGATCCATACCTGCAGTGTTAACCTTGGCGTGTCTTGGCTTTTCTGATTGCTGCATGTATCCTATTTTTGTTTCTGCCTCATCTGTATTTAAATTTGGGCTTATTCCCACACATGTTGCCATTATCTCTGCCTCTCTACTTTAACTCTAAATATAATTGAAATCAAGGGGGGGTAAGCACTTCTTTTTTTAAAAACAGCAGCAACAGGTTGAATGCAATGGACTTTTTGTAACCTAAACTACTTTGTTAATATGTAACACACTACTAAATAAATTCCATAATACATCTAAGAAAATATAAAGCAATACATTTGAAAAGCAATAGTATGATACATCTTTGTTATTCCAGTTGTTGATGTGTTTTGTTGGTCAATAAGATCTATATTGCCAATGATTACCTTACATTTCTACCAGACAATAATTTCTAAAAGTGGTAATCATTTTCCAGTGAGCATGAAATACATTTATTGTCGGATGCTGAGAACAAGAATAATGCATTTTCTTCTGTGTTCATGTTTATTAACATGTGAAGTAATGTAGCAAAACAGAATGGGAACACTACTAATGTCCGACATTCAGTTGAAGCTCTTTTAATAGTTACTGCTTAGAATGAAATGCTTAGGGATAAAGAAATAGAATATGGATGGTTGGATATTTTTATGGAACACATATGAAGACCAAAGCAGAAATTGTGATTACATTGATTTCTCAGAATTGAATTACTTGATTTGTTTTTCTGGTGACCTTTTCTGCACATTACCCAGTTGGTTCAGGATTCTGGGAAATCATGAAATGTGTAAAGAAAAAACATTATGTGGAAAAAGCTGCGTAAAATTTTGTAAGAGCTACTTGCTTAAATATTGCCTTTAAAACATTATGGGCAGGGGAGGGCTTGTTTATTTTGGTCCAGGGGCAAAACTATTTAGTGGCAATTTAGTTGCCCGTTTTGCAATTTCATCATCCCACCTGTTATCATCAGAGATATACACAAATAGAGAGAAAGGGCAGATATGAGGACAGATAAGGTACAGGGATTGGTAGACAGACAAAACAATAGAATAGAAAGCTTGAAAGTGCTACACAGTAGGGCCTACTGTGGCCCTTCAGTTGCATCTGTACTTTCATTCAAAGCCACGCTAGGAAACTGATGGGGAATAATGGGTTTGTAGTTCCGCATCAGCTGAAGGGTCGCAGTTGGAAGCCTAGGCTCATTAATGTGCCACTGGTAATTTGCTCATTAATAACCACTGATGATTTGCTCATTAATATTCACAATAATCAGATTATGCACCTTGGGCGTAAAAACCCAAAAGCAGAATATAGACTTTTTGGGACAGTCCTAACCTCAACATCTGAGGAAAGGGATTTAGGAGTAATAATTTCAGAGGACTTGAAGGTAGGTAGGCAATGCAATAGAGCAGCAGGAAATGCTAGCAGAATGCTTGGTTGCATAGGGAGAGGTATTAGCAGTAGGAAGAGGGAAGTGCTCATGCCATTGTACAGAGCACTGGTGAGACTTCACTTGGAGTATTGTACGCAGTACTGGAGACCGTATCTCCAGAAGGATATTGATACTTTGGAGAGAGTTCAGAGAAGGGCTACTAAACTGGTTCATGGGTTGAAGGATAAAACTTACCAGGAAAGGTTAAAGCATCGTAACATGTATAGCTTGGAGGAAAGACGTAACAGGGGGGATATGATAGAAACATTTAAATACATAAAGGGAATCAACACAGTAAAGGAAGAGAGTATATTTAAAAGAAGAAAAACTACCACAACTAGAGGACATAGTCTTAAATTAGAGGGGCAACGATTTAAAAGTAATATCAGGAAGTATGACTTTACTAAGAGGGTAGTGGATGTATGGAATAGCCTTGCAGCAGAAGTGGTAGAGGTAAACACAGTCAAGGATTTTAAGCATGCGTGGGATAGACACAAGGCTATCCTAGCTAGAAGACCGGGAACGGGGGACTAATAAAAGTACTAAAAAAAAATTGGGCAGACTAGATGGACCGAATGGTTCTTATCTGCCGACACATTCTATGTTTCTATGTTTCTAATAGCACCCCTCCTTCCCCCCTTCCGGGAGCAAAAGAAACACTGAAGGTTGAACAATTTCCCAGTTTATGTACACCTAGTATATGACAGCAAGCATCCTCTATTTTCACTTTGAACACTATTCAACAATGTGTAATTGAATTATTGTAGATTGGTATGGCCTTGCAATAGAGTCTCAACTCCAGTGTCACCCTGGGATTGCAAATCTATTTTCAGTGTTAAATTTGTTTATAAGTTTTTCAGTTGAAATATATCCTACAGAAATGAAAAAAGAGGACGATAAATGAAATATATAAAGTTACTACGATGGGCAATTTAATTCACAATAATATATATTAAAAAAAACCTTAAAGGTGGAATAAGAATACATGCCCTTAAAAAAGTTCTGCTATGTGATTAAATCTTTCTCTTTATTGAATAATTGAGAGAATGTAGTCCACACTTAACAACAGGCAGTTCAATGAAGGAAGGAAGGAAAAAGTTATAGACAATGGATTAAGGATACAGGTACATTGTAATAATCTAGATGATCTACTGAGTGCTTTGGATAAAAAAGCAATTCTGAGACAAGGTCTATGATGACATGTTCTGAAAACAAAA
The DNA here is from genome assembly GCA_036172795.1 of Pelodytes ibericus. Taxonomy (NCBI): domain Eukaryota; kingdom Metazoa; phylum Chordata; class Amphibia; order Anura; family Pelodytidae; genus Pelodytes; species Pelodytes ibericus. The sequence goes on along the minus strand of CM069861.1, from coordinate 158,270,166 downwards.
GCAAGGAAAGTCCAAAGTGAGACTGTGAACTCATTCAACTACATAGCCTTGACATCTAATGCTTTTGAGAACACATCTACACTGCATGGATGATATATTGTATCCTTGGCATCAGTTCAGTCTCTATATCCACCTCCCGCATTGTGTTTGATCTCATGACTAACGGCAATGAAAGTACTTGTAGCTGTAGAGGATTACTGGGGTTTTTTATACAACCAAAGAATGTGATGGCAAATATGCCAAAGTAAAAAGGAAAACTAAAAGAAAAACTAAACTGACTCTAGATTTTATATAAATACTTCACAAAGATGTATAACACACCTTTGTCCCAATTAACTCTTGGTGTCTTAATCACAAACCAGCACATAAAGTGACAAAAGACTTGAAAAAAATGCCACATTAGGAGTTGAAATGTTGCCTGCAGGACAATAAATATACATTTTGTCACTTTGTGTGCTGGTCCGGCTATCGATTGAAGTGATTATTGGCAGTCTGGGTGAGACTGCAACCTTGCACTGGACATTTGGAGCACATGTCTACACTATTGGAATTAAATCACAACAGAACCATTTAATATTTACCTTTAGTCACCCTCTCTAGGGTGTTCCTGCTTTGGTCACCCTCTCTAGGGTGTTCCTGCTTTAGTCACCCTCTTTAGGGTGATCCTGCTTTAGTCACCTTCTCTAGGGTGTTCCTGCTGTAGTATCCCTTCTCAGGACTCACCCTTACCTAAGGCCTCACCCCTTGCTTAACTCACTCTACCCCTACTTCTGCTTTGTCTACAGTCCCTGCTAAAGCTCTTTGTTTATACTGCAGTTCCGACTCAAACCCTTTTCCTATTCTGAAGTCCCTTGCTAAAGTCCCGTTATGTCTCTACTTCAGTCCTTATTTCTTTGTTTCTATATCTGTTCTCACCCTGCACAATCAATAACAACATGCAACCAGACACCTCCTCTATCCCTGCACTGAAACTCCTACCTGACCTGGTAAAGGTGAAAAAACACAGACGGGCTGCTCAGGATGTAGAGAAAATGTACACAAATTGTTTATTGTTGAGAATCTCACAAACTAAATAAAGAAAATCCACAGTGCAGCTACAACCATCCCTTGAGATTCTCACCAATAAAGGATGTTTGTAAGTTTTCTCTACATCCAGAATAGCCCGTCTGAGGTTTTTCTATTTTACCTGCTGTGGCTCTTTGAGTACGGTGCCTCGGATGATTCATCAACAGCTGCTGCCCAACGAAGTATCACGGAGCAGTTGATTCCTGAGGATACTTGAGCTCTCTTGTTTGTATTTCATTTTTGACCTGGTAAAGGCCCTGACATTGTTCTTCACAAACAATTCAACCTCAATCCACAAAACCTATTCCTAGCAGTATTGTAGAGTGTCAAGGTGCTCTTTGGCAAACTACAGGCACATAGAAATATTTTTTATAGCGCAGTGGTTTCCTCTGTGGTGTCCTGCTATGGACAATGCTTGTTCAATATTTTTCATATGGTAGGATCACAAGCAGAGATGTTAACCCTTTAAGGACCAGGGATTTTCCTGGGCCAAGGACCAGAGCGTTTTTCAATTTTTAATACGCGGTTTTTGAAACATAAATTTCCTCTCTCTCATTTAACGTACCCATACAAGTTATATGTTGTTTTTTAGAGGACAGTTAGAGCTTTCTTTTGATACCCTATACATAAAAATGATTTACATTTTAGTATTAAAAAATACATATAAAAGAGGAAATTTTTGAGGAAAAAAAAGTTTTTCCCCATTATTTTCCCAATAATAAGCTACATAACTAGTGCAACACTAACCCACTTATCCCCCCTAATTAACTAACTAATAAAAAAGAAAAATATTGGTTCCCAAACCCCCCATAACAAAAAAGACAGAAAAAAACTCTGAAGAGTGCGATGTCAGATCAGTAAAAATCATGCAACAGGCATGCAGGGGTTACATTTTATTAAATAAATATATTAAAATTACCTTTATTTATTCAAAAAAACTTTATAAATTGTAAAAATAAAAAAATCTGTTAAAAAAAAAACTAAATGAGGGCCATAAAGTGGAAGGAAACTGATCACAGTTAAAAACTGTGATCAGCAATGAAAGGGTAAATTTTTTTTTACTTACAGGTCACTCTCTGTGCTTCACTATAAGAATGTGAAGCACAGGGAGTGAATTAGAGGCAAAGTCAGTGTGTGAACACACTGACTTTGCCATCTAATTTGCATGTTATTGCGGTGATTGAGCAATCACCGCGATCACATGCCCGGAAACTGACCGATCGGGTCCAGAAGCTTTGCCTCGGGTGCGAGGCTTAGTCCTGGACCCGTTGCAGACTAGCTGGCGGTGCCCACGGAGCGCACCGCCGGCTAGACTGCATGACGAGTTAACTCGTCATAAGGTCTCTAACGCTGCGGCTCTTATGACGAGTTAACTCGTCATAAGGTCGGGAAGGGGTTAACCATTTTGAATGATTCCTTTAAGCCGTCAGCTGTTACACTTGTTTCTTTGAAGCTCATTGAGCATTCTGCGTTGTGTCTTTGGAGTCACTGAATATTACTAAATATGTAAACTCTTTGAGACTACTATGAAACCCTTTCTAGCCTTATGTTAATCAACAATTCTTGATTGTAAGTCTTCTGAGATTTATTTTTTCTAGGCATGGTTCACATTTTTGTACACAACATTCTTGTCTTGTTTGGTAAAAGATAAATAAACATACTTTCCAGGGGCATAAGTAAAGGAATTCCACTGAGATGTGCATGTTCAAAACTTGCATAGAGGATGATATAATCTGTGTGTGTTATAGAACAATATTATGGAAAGTCTAAATGAAACAATGGCAAGTCTTTGCCTAAATATCATAACCAGATAAATATTCCGTCATCATATCACACCAAGCCCATTAAAAACTCTACATGTACTTTTAAAAAATGCAGCACAGAAGAAAAGGCAAATAAATTGTAAGAACTTGCCGATCCCTAAGAAAGTTAGAATTCATTAATAAACACAATTGGACAGTTAAACTACAAAAAGAAATACAACAATTAACGATGCAGGTCCATATATTTCAATTAGAGCAAACAGAATTTATGTTACGATGTTTGAGGAAACTTTATATGCAAAGGGCATATCTTACACATAAATTGAAAATAAAGTTTGTGGATAATAAATTTCAATATTTAAATGATGCCTCAAGTTAAAGGGTTTGGCATTCTAAAAAAATATGAACACGTTTTTCTGAATATTTCCAAGCATTATACAGTTTGCATTGGGATCAAACAATCCATCAGCCTTAATTGGATAAGATTAAATGCTTTTTAGCTAATTTAGATACTTCATTTTTTGGGGAATTTCAGATAAAAACATTTATATTACCAGTTACCAAAGAGGAACTCCAAATTATATTTAAATCCTTGAAATTACATAAGGCCCCAGGTTTGACATCGACATTTTTCTTTTCCCTGCTTGCCCATAGTTGAGGTTGTTGGCTCCTCATGGTCTGGTTGCACAAAATAGAAGTGTACCTAGCATACCCATTATCTGGTTGCAGCTTGCTATCAACGGTTTAATTGGGAGGAGGGTTAATTGCACCTCTTCCAACACATTAAAAAGGTTTTGGTAGCAGAATAAACTGTTTTGTGTGCCCACTAGAAAGGACGTGAGTGTAGGTTCTCACCCTACTGAGAGTGTGCCTTGACGTGGAGGGTGAGCTTAATCATGCTTTGGCCAATTCATATAAAAAAATCTTTATTTTATATTAAGTTTATATATTTCTTGCCAAATTTATTAGGGTGAAAAGCGCATGCAATTTTTTTTTTTTTTTGTACAGCTAATCACACTGTATTTGCAGTAGGCTCACACCTGTTTGGTAAGATTCATTCAATGCTGGTCAGTGGACAGAGGGCAAGATGAGAGCAAGGCAGAGGGGAATAAGCAGCTAAAGGTACCTGCTACATTCTGCTATGCCATGCGGTTTCCCCAAAATTGCTCCTTTTAAATTTGAAAATGAAGCTCAGTCCTGCTCCCTGGTGATATAAGCATTACATTACATACACACATCCCCTTCCACACACATGCAAATCTATTAGTCAGAATTCTGACTTATAGACTGCCTTCATGTCCACAGTGAGTTACACATGCTTTAAAGTTACTATGATGGGCAGGTTACACATAGTAACATATCAATTTAGGTTGAAAAAAGACACAAGTCCATCAAGTTCAACCCTTCTACCTACCGTTCCTACTTTTGATCCAAAAAAAGGCACAAAAAAAAAACCCTAAGGAAGCTATTTCGAATGCATTCTATCTTTTAGCCAATTTTCAATCCAAATACATACATTTACCCCAAACCTATTTCTCTCAAAAAGTAACCTTTTGTGTGGAACTGTATCAAATGCTTTAGCAAAGTCTAAATAGATTCCATCAACTGCCACACCTAGATCTATATTTTTACTGACTTCTTCATAGAATGTTATTAACTTTGTACCTTTAGCAATCCTTCAAATAATTTCCCCACTACAGATGTCAAGCTCAGTGTCCTATAATTACCCGGCAGAGATTTTGATCCCTTTTCAAATATTAGAATGACATCCGCCTTTCGCCAGTCTGTTGGCACTATACTTGAACTGAAAGAATCGCTAAAGATCAAAAATAGTTGTCTGGCCAGAATTATGTTTAACTCTCTAAGGACCCTTGGTTGTATACCATCTAGCCCTGTGGCCTTGTCTATCTTAACAGAGTTTAATTGCTTAAGCACTTTTTCCTGTGTCAGCCAATCCCATGGTTGTGGTGACTGTTCCGTAACTTCTGGTAGCAGGGGCTCATCCATTTGTTCTTCCTTAGTATAAACAGAAGGAAAAAAATTATTTAAAATGTCTGCCTTCTTCCTTTAACAAGGCCCCAACATTTTCTGCCTTTAGCTTTTTTCCCTTTAAATACTTATAAAAATTTCTGGGGTTAGCTTTACTCTCCTTAGCAATCCTTTTCTAATTTTCCAATTTAGCCATTTTAATTACCTTTTTGCAGGCTTTGTTGGCATCTTTGTGCTCTATAAATGATAATGCTGATCCCTTGCTTTTATAATATTTGAATGCCATTTTCTTGTTTTGTATTTCCTGCTTTACTTACCGGTAAGCCACATTGGTTTTGATTTTGTAATGTGTGCTTAAAGGAATTCCACTTGTCTTCTGTGTTTAGTCCAGAAAACAATCCTTCCCAGCCTACATGTTAAATCAATGCCCTTAATCCATCAAAGTTGGCCCTTCTAAAATTAAGTGTTTTGGTGGAATAGTTACCAATTTGCTTTTTTGCATTAACGTAAAATATTTTATTAAATAAACTTAAATGAGAAACGCAAAGTACATTTCTGAAATCACCAGCACAAAGCAAAACAAATAAAAACTTTTAATTTATTAATGGTAGTATCCCTTTAAGGTCAAACATTGTATGTCCTCTGTGACTCATGTAATTGCATTATTTTTCAGACTGCATGTTTCTATGCTGTATCTTGGATGTGTACACCGTGTTTCCTTGTATTACAGGGAGCACACACTGTTTATATTACCGTTGAAGCCACCAGGCATACACGGATTTTACTGCACCTAAAAAAGGTGGCAATGTTCAATTGATTGAAAAAACAACCAAATGCACATTTTACTCTGGAAGGATAGTTGTGAGTGATCTGTATACTAGATGGCTCAGCAAGGAGACTAGGTTTGTGCACTTGCTACTTGCAACACTTACTGTTCTTTTATAAACTGAATATGTCACTTTCAAACTAACAATAAAACATGCTGCCTATCTCATTCCATCTTACCCTATTGCGAAAAACACAACAGGGGTTATTCACGCATTTTGACGAGCGCTACATCTTTTTACTATTTGTAGCTCTCTGCGTTATGCATTTTTGATAGTTTTTTCTGTCCATTTCAATTATGTGTTTTAATTATTTTTAAAAATTAGGTTCCATTGCATTTCGAATTCATCATCAGGAACAATTTACTCAAATCAAGAGTATTAAGTTAATTATTTTTATCATTCGGGATTGTTATTTTTATGTCTATCAAAAATTAAATTTGATCCCGCTTTAGACACTTTCTAGGCACCTGCACCAGTTCTAATCTCTGTATAACAATGTAAATATGAATATGGTGCACTATGAGTGAACAATGTTATGCAATAACGTATTCATCGTACATTACATTTTTAAAGGAAATAGATTAAAAAAATCATCTAAACATGTCTTGTACTGTTAATGTACAGAATAAAAACATAACAATAATATAATGACATACATTATAAAAAATAAAATATGTACAATTACATCATAATAATAGGATAAATACATATTTTACATCTTTTAACCAGGGACCAGGGATTTTCTTGGCCAATGACCAGAGCGATTTTTCCATTTTTATATGTGGTTGTTAAAACATAATTTTCATCCCTATCATTTAATGCACCCATACAACTTATATGTTTTTTTTTTAAATGACAGTTAGAATTTTATTTTCCCAATAATGTTATACACAAAAAGGACAAAGCTAACACTAACCCCCTTACATCAACTAACTACCTAATAAAAATGGTCACAAGCAATTTTCCCACCTGGTCCTGATGGTTTCTAGTTACTCCCCTGATTAACACACGTTCATTTCCACAGTGGAATGTGGGGCATTGACAGTCAATGTTGCCATCCACGCTGTGGGCATAAAATGGTATTGTGGCATGACATCACTGGTATTGCTAATCCGCAGAACTGTTATGGTGGTGTGTCACATAATATATGTTACTGGATATAGATTACCGTTCAAGAGGTAAGTGGGGTCACTTAGAAATGTTCTAATTTTTGAAAGAAAAGCAAATGGATTAGCAATACAATATATGCATTGTTAATGTTGTAAATGTCTATCGTACTGGAAAAAGGTGTTTTTTTATGTGATAGCTACATAGGAGTACAGAGGCCAATTATAAGTAACCAATGCTAAATGGAGAATTGAAATGCCTGAAATTCAGGAAAAATCAAAACATTTAGAGGAATCTTATTCATTGCCAGGCCAAGTGCCCCTGAACCAAAATGGACACAGTATTGGCTATAAGCCCCAATCATGGGCAAATTAGTTTCGGAACAGGACCAGCTACATACAAGGCAATTGTGACAAGATCAAATGCTTTGGCTTCTAATCATAATGCAGTGGATAAGCCTGTGCATTTCTCTAGAGAGAAAAATGTCCAACGCAAAACACTGTTTTGCCTGTTTTTTTGACAGTAGTAGAACCTTCCAGAAATGAATGATTGCTGGACTTGGTGATCACACATGTGTAGAATCCAACATTCAAGTGAGGGGACATTTAGAGAACAGTGATCACAACATAGTTTCTTTTGAAAAGCACTTGTTTAACCCCTTGTCCGTCCTGCGGTTAAAGGAGCAGTGCTTGCGTTCTAAGATCGCAAACATCACTCAAGTGGTGATGCTTTAATGCCTTGAGGTCGAGGCATAAAGCACCACTGAAATCCGGTGCCCAGGGCACCTGCGAAAGCTCCACAGAGAGATTCAGGAGCGCCAGATTGGAGAGCACAATGCTTTGTTAACAGTCACCAAGCACACAGGTCAAGATCTCAGTGCTTACTACTAACACTCGACAAGGTGAAGGCGTTCGATCGCCTACACTGGGGATATGGAGGCTGTCTTGAGGATCTATGGATTTCCAGCAAGTTTTATAAACTCAATAATGGCCCTATACTCGAGGTCCACAGCCATGGCGACATATAGCGGCTTTCAATCCCGACCAATTAAGATTTCCAACTTCTCTAGACAGGGCTGCCCATTGTCACCTATCTTATATGTAATCACCCTCGAGCCGTTGCCAATAATGATTAGGAGACATCTAAAAATTAGAGAGTATAGAGTCTCACCAGATAGGGAAATAAAAACGTCTCTCTTTGCGGATGAAATCCTGGTGGCTCTCTCCAACCCAGAAGAGGCCCTTCTGGATTTTATGGCACTATTGGAGCAATATAGTAAAATAACCTAGCATAAGATAAATATGGAAAAATCTCAGGCACTATCCTTAGCACTACCTAGAGAATTAGAGCAGAATACAAGTTTGACTGGCAAAGGGGAAGGATACACTACTTAGGAATACCCTTAACAGCATATCCATAGAAACTAATATAAGAAAACTTAGGTGATAAGTGTAAAAAGTAAAAAAAAAGAAATAGCAACATGGTTGAACCTATATCTCTCCTGGCTGGGTCGAATATCAGAAATTAAGATGATGGTGCTGCCTAAGATATTATATTTGCTCAGGGCTGTACCAGTCGAGTTCCCCGGGAAACAGCCTAGGTGGGAGGGGGCCATGTATGTGTGAGGGGTGTGAATGGCATTTTAGGTACGGACACTGTTTCGCGCCCCCCAGTTCAGACAGAAGGCCTCGGATGGGATCCCGGAGCCAGCGCCCGGGAGGGAAGTCAGGACAGCGGCGCTCATCTCCCGCAAGTCCGGTGAGTACTGGATCTGGGCCTGGGTTCCCTGCTCCCCGCAGCATGCACTCACGGCCAGTGAGGCCTGCCATTTCCCCTGCGCCTACTCTGCATCCTTCATCGCTGTGGAGCAGGCCGCCACCAGCCTTATAATCCGGCCCGCAATGCTGCTAATCCGTGCCCCAGCCCTCACCCAGTTCCACTTACCTCCACACCGGGCAAGGCCTTGTGCTCCGGTGGTACTGGCTCTTCCAGGGGTGCTACTGGGCATGCAGTGGCCCCTCTCCATTCCCCATCATCACTGGGCACCCCACGTTCCTCCGGTGGGGGGGATGGGCCACGGGCATCCAGGAAGGCATGTGGAAGCTTGGTGCTATACGGAGGGCATACCGCTTACCTCCTTCCCCCATCGGCCTTGAGCTCCCATCAGATGTCTCCTTGTCTGGCTTGTATGATGAGGGTGATGCTGATAGCAGCCCTCCCCCTGCCCCCCACTCCAGGGTTGGGGTCCATGCTGCCTCCACATCTGGTACTGAGCCTGTGGATCACCGGGGGGATGGAGGGCCACTAACGCTGATGTTTCTTCCCCACAGCTGGCTGCACTTTACAATATCCCTGCGGTGCTGCAGCCTCTGATGTCCCCAATTGTACACGCTATTTTCAGCCTCTTCTGCCCCTGGTACAGGTTTGTCGCCCTCCAGCTTGGGGAGAAGTACCCCGAACGGTGCTCCTCTTTGTTCTGCTACCAGGATCAGGTCTGGACAGCATGTAGGGTATACGGAGGGCTGAACTGGTGGCGGCATGATGAACAATTTTTAGCTGTTCGTCCGACGCTAACATGGGACCAGATGGATATAGGGCTCTGGTTGTCAATAATGACCCGCTGGGCTTGGCGAAGGGGGGTATGCCCTCCTTTCTTGGGGGGCGGCGGGATGGGATCCCCCCGCTCCGTCGACCACCCCTCGGTGTTCCGGGTCATGCTGGAAGTTTAACGACGAAGTTTAAATGGGGGTCAAACTGTCGCTTTAAACATGAGTTCTCAGGATGTGGGGCAATCACCCCGCCACCCATTTCTTCAAGCGAGGGAAGGCAGAGGAAAAATCAGACGTGGGCACAAAGGGGGTAGACGCCGGTGGTCGTCGACGCAATGCGCCCGTGGCTAAACAAATATGGGAACTGGAGGGCAGCTAATATACTGTTGGCAGGCTTTGAAGAGGGATTTTGGATCCCTTTTCTAGAACGGCCCCGGTATTGTCTTTTCGGAACCTTCGGTCGGTAGCTTCTCACCCGGGGGTGGTGCGGGATAAATTAGATAAGGAGATTGCTCTGGGGAGGATGGCTGTCCCCTACTGGGACCCTCCCTTTCCGAATCTGCATGTTTGCCCCCTGGGGGTGCGTGCCAAAGAAACAGCCAGGGAAGTTCTGTTTAATATATCATTTATCTTCGGTAAATGATGACATTGACGTGGAATTGTGCCGTGTGTCTTATGTATCGTTTGATATGGTGGTTCGAATGGTCAGGGCCGCGGGCCCGGGGGCCCTTATGGCAAAGACGGATTTGGAAGCCACATTCCGGTTGTTACCGGTGCACCCAGAGTGTCATCATCTCTTGGGGTGCTTTTTTGAGGGAGAGTATTATGTGGATCTGAGCCTTCCAATGGGATGCTCGATTTCCCGTTTCTACTTTGAATGTTTTAGTACCTTTCTGGAGTCAGTAGTGCGAATGGAGTCTGGTTGCGACTCTGTGTTGCACTATTTGGAAGATTTCTTGTGTTTGGGTCCGTCTCGGGCTAGTGTCTGTGCGCACCAGCTGCGGACAGTACAGCGTGTATATCTATCTTTTGGGGTGCCTTTGGCCCCGGATAAAACGTAGGGCCCTGCAACGTGCCTCATGTTACGAAAGAGTTTGTTGTTCGCCAGGCATTAAAGGGATGGCGCAGGGCTAGGGTGCGCAGGGATACTCGAAAATCGGTATTGGGGGCTCTCCTTTTGAGGATTTTTCATACGTTGCCATCCATGTGTTCGTCGTCAGAGGAGGTCTCTTTATTTCGGGTAGCCTTTGCCCTTGCGTTCTTTGGTGCCCTTCGGATTGGGGAACTGGTGAGCCCTTCCAAGGCTAGGCAGTTGCAGGGTGTGTTGTGGGAGCATTGGGTCTCTGCGTTTTAAAATACAGCGGTCCAAGACCGACATGCCTGGCAGGGGCTCATGGGTGTTTTGCGGGAGGTGGTTGGTTCTGTTGTTTGCCCGGCGGCCTGCCTTGATCATTACCTGAGGGTCCGCCCCTCTACCCCGGGCTCCTTACTTTTGCATGTGGACGGCATCCCACTTTCTCGTTTTCAGTTTATTCAGGTTTTTAAGTTGGTGCTGGAGACTATGAGCATACCTAGTGGTGATTTTGGGGGTCATTCTTTCCGTATTGGGGCGGCCACTGAGGCCTCCAGGGTGGGTTTCTCATACCGGGCGGTACACCGTATTGGGCGGTGGGAATCTCGCCGATTTCAGTCCTATGTGCGCCCGCCCCAGAGGTTTGCTTAATTTGGTCGGAAGTAGTTCCTAGGAATTTTTGGAGGTGTGCTCAGAATCAGAGGGTTTTGGAGAGGTCGAGGATAAAACTAAATAAGAGGGTATCAAAGTTTGTTTTAGGGGTGGGGGGGATTACAATTCGGCACAGGGTGTTTGAAAGAGAAGCAGCCATATTCTTTTGCAGCGATGGGGTCCATTTGACAGAGGTGGGTCTGGATTTATTTAATCTGGCTCTGCAGGAGGCACTAGAATAGGCCATGGCGTTGGGTGGGGTCGCCGCTGATTTAAGGGGTTAACCAGCGGAGCTTGTGGCGGGGTTGTCCTTGCCAATCCGGTATTAAAGTGGAGGGATTTGCGCAATGCGGATGGATTGGGTGGCCCCTCCCATAACCTCTAGTGGTAAGAAGGATCTGAATGGTCGTGCCCACAGTGCTAAAAGCAGGCTGGTGGTTAGCATCAGGTTTGAAAGCAAGTGGCAAGAAAATTATGGACGAGGGGGGAGGGGTTAACCCTAGGGGCCTTAGTTTTAAAAGGTTCTAGATTTGTTGATATGTTGGGATAGATTGGCAAGGACTAGTTGTAACTGTATTTGCACTTAATGTTTTCAAAAATATATATTTATATATATATTATATATATAGTTATGAGAAGTTTTAATAATAAATGGAGATAGTTTTTTGTCATATAGTTACTTGGATATTTGTCAATAAAAGCTGTGGCCTATTTAACTCCATACAAGTCTGGTGTCCTTCATTGGGGGGTATGGGGTTATTGTTATAATATAAGAGAAGGAGCATTCCCCTTTACAACATACAAGATTCCTGCTCATTTCTTAACGAAATCAAAAGGTCTATAAACAACTTTATACATTAAAACTATCAGACACAAATTTCAAACAAATGGCTTATGCAATCAAGGAAAAGAGGTGGCTTGGGGATCCCCAAAATAACTTTTTTACTATATGGCTGCCAATATGGGCCAGGGAATACAAATGCATAATCTCCCTGAGCAAAATGCATGGGTTGACTTAGAAGATTTAATGGTGGCACCAGAAGGTCCTGTGAACTTAACCCAAAGAATGTGGGGGCAATATGCAAAACATAATAAAACACTACATGAATGTTCCTTGACATTCCCATTGGGTACTTTAGAAATTCTTATTCCTCAATTGGATTAAAGAAAATGGAAAACTAATGGGATTGGATATATCAATTATTTAACCTGCAACATTTTCTATGAAGTATTCAGCCAAAAAAAAAAGAATATTTTTAAACAAAAATTTAGAAACTATTTTAATTTTTTAATGATTGTATTTGTGTAAATGATTTTTTTAGGTTAAAGTTCGAAAGTGATGTTTTTATTTTTTCATCATATTTTATGATTTTTTTGTAGTAAGTTATAAGATATGATAAATATAATGGTATCTAACGGAAGCCTTTCTTATGACGATACAAACAATATACAATTTGGGTACATTATGCGAGAAAGAAGAAAATTACAGCTAAACACAAACACCCCCAAAATGTCAAAACAGCCAATGTCATTAAGGGAAACACAAAGTCAAAAGGTCATGGAACTAAGGGGTTAAACAGTGTTGTTGTGGAAGAACCAAAAGATCTACTCAATATGCACCAGACTTCAAGGCTAAAATGGTACCTCCTAAGTTGGGAATGATTCAGGGCACATCGGGGATATATCAAGAACTGAATTATGAGCTGCCCCTGTGTGCTTCTGAGTATCTTTGCAATTTGGCCTTTATAGAAAAATACAACTCTGAAAGCAGGGCAATTATATATTAAAAACAAAGCTCTGAGCAGCCCAAATGGCTCCCAGTCCCCTGTTACACATATGGGGGTGGGGGGGGGGGGGTCAGGCAGTTATCCCTGACCCCCTGCTATAATAAATGGGGATGAGAGCTGTGCAAGTGTTCCCAGACCTATATAAAAATACATGGGGGGGACTATCAGTCCTGCCCCTAGCTAACATGACCATTTGGGTGGATAAAACAGATCAGGGCCAGGGCCCGATTGAATAAAATATACCCCTTAGAGGCTCAGTGGCTTGGCACCAAACTCCACTTTAAAAATAAAGTGACCCCCTGTATAAAAGTAGCCTATGGGCTCCCAGACACCAATTAACATCCTCAAAACCACATCCCACTTACATCTGAAGTGTTTGTCCATTTATTAAATGGTGTAGGTGAACAAGGTTAGTTCACGTGTCAATAAATAATATGAATAGTATGCTTATGGTGGTTTTGAAAATACATGTAATTTAATGGTAAGAATTAGCTTCTGATGTGTGTCTTAGCTTTGTGAGCTGTCTGCACTGTGTGCCGTTAGCAGTTCCAGCTGCCATCAAGAGGGATGTTTAGCATATAACTGATGTCAATTCTCTTCCTTTGTGCCTCACGATGACGCACGGAGCTCTCGTGGAAAGTAAGCCAGATCAGTTTTCTTTTTTCAGTGGTAAAATGATTCCTCCATCTGAATGAAGACAATTTGTTAAATGTTTCTACTGGAGACATATTAGCTTCCTTTTGTTCTTTTAATTAAAATGTGTACATTTCTCTTGATCAACCACTGCGCATAGAACATCTGTTTATTTCTCAGTATAGAGACAGTACTTTCTGTATTACCATTTATTCAATGAATTATACATTCGATTTATTTTTTATTTTTCTAACTAAATAGTTTAATAGAAAAAAAAAATAAGCGTAGCCTAACATAGGTTATTACATTTCATTCTTTTAACACCTACGTTAATTCAGATTTATGGATTGGGTAATTATAACCTAGATTTTCCTGTGTATGCATCTTAATGGGGATTGTGTGGTAACTTCCCAATAAGAACATTGCTTCAAACTGCATTTAAGCATTGGATTGTCGGTCCGTGGGGATGTGGTGTGTTCATGTTTCCAGAAGTCAGTAGGATGGCATCAATATTTCAGGTGCAGTGAGTGTTTGTTGTAGCTGATTTGTACAAGAAAGTCTGTTTTAATGCTTATGGGAAGTCTTTCTAATGCACGATGAGGCGATAGAACTTACAATGCAGCAAATCAACTGTAGTCATGTAGCTAAAAAAGAACACAATGTACATGTTGTGTTAACAAACTTAAAAATGATGCATTGCAACCAAAAATGTCTCTAACAAAATATACTTAAAGTGACGCACTACCAGGGGAGGGATGGCAAGGGGATCAAGAGGGCAATTATAATCTCTCTCAATGTGCTGGGGAATGCATAACTGTTCACTTTTAAATGCCCCAGTCAGTAACACATTTGATCTTCATATGCAATTAACTTGTTTTAAGTAATATTATGTATAACTACTTTTTCAGATTTGATCTCAGTTTTAATGGTATTTGATGAGCAAAATTGGTAACTTGTTTTGTTATTTATTCACAGTAAAATCTTCTTGGACTGCTGCACGTAGGATTCTGTGGCCTTCCAATCTTTCTCTACCTTGAATGGCCTTGTTCTTTTTTCCTAAGTAAACGCACTAGCTCCTATTTGACTTGAGCTGTCACAGATATGCATGTGTAACGAAAATGACAGAGCATTTTGAGGTGATATTTTACAAATTGATTTTCAGACACATTTGGTCATTCTCACAAAATCGCTCTCACACAAAATGCAAGCTTCACTTTTAATATTCATGGGGAAGGGTATACTGCATACTTTGTACTGTAATTTGTTTGGGGGAATAAGAATTGTTCACAGCGGTAGTTTAAATGCTAAAACCAAGGGGGCTATTCAAACTGAACCAACAAGTGAACTGTAAAAGTTAAGCATTGATAGCTGAGCTGGATTTGTCGATTTATCCAGCTGCTTGTTTTTTTTTCAATTAACTTTCCAGTGGATAGTCAAGTGTGTGTCAATATGAATGGCGGCATGCAAAAGTAATATTTGGCCTGTAAAAAATAGCTGAAGGGGAAACCCTAGAACGCACCCTAGATTAGTCAATATTAAACGTTGGCTAGTTTTATTTCCTGTATTATATGGTTGCTTAAAACTATTCACTCCACTATTCCCCTCGCATACTAGCTGCAATAGTAGTAGAAGGCAACATTAGTAATAGAATTTGTTATTTGTACTACTTACTGGAAAATATCAGGAAAGGACATAATACTAGTCAAGTATTAGAAATGCAACTCTTATACCCTATTGGAACAATGGGGTGTTTGCCTTAAAATAGCATACATTATCTGTTTTTCGCGGCGTCTAAATAAAGATGCTCTATGGCATGGATATTTGTCATAAAATACAATTGATTTCACCTCTGTCTAATGCATTCTCTATTATTTTCTTAAGCCAATTCACGATCTTTAATACTGCATGGTGAGAGGATATTGTGCTTTCTAAATATAGCCCAAAAAACGTAGATTGCCTAAGAAGCACCACACAGCCTGCATCAAAGTGAATGTTGACTGTATGCACTCACTATCAGTGTTGTGTTAGCTGTAGAAACACAGTAGGAAAGAATAGTTAAATTGAAATTGTTTTTGTCTTAATTATGCAGATTTAGAGTGCAAGCTTTCAAGACCTCTTTCAAGGCCATCACTTAAAGTATTAAACATACTGGCCCAGATTCAATGGCCGCGGTTAACCTAAAAAGTGGTGTAAGTGGTAAATTAACAGGCATTAATGATTAATGCTTGTGGCTCCAATAAAATGTAAATGGCCCCCTGCAGTTTGAATGCATGCCGTTAGTGGTGTGGTCATCCTCAGGGGAGGTCTGGCAACTTTTGGCTAGTGGGGCATAAACAATTTAGTGGCCCATGGTAAAACGTCATCAGTCCACTCATTGCCATCAGAGACAGACGTAGATAGACATGCAAGACAGAGGTGTCGACAGATAACGTACAAATATTGACAGGCAGACAAGACAATTGAATAGAAACATAGAAAGCGCTATGCATTGCGGTATCTAGAAATAAAAAGTGGTGCAGCCAACCAGATGCAATAGTATGACAGCGCATGCCACTTTTACTACTGTAGCCAATTGTAAGCATAATCTCATGCATACAATGCTACCAGTAATGGAACTAATTTCCTGGTAGTAACAGTCATACATGTAAATAAGCAAATATTCAATTATTGAACTGCACCTTGGGACACTGCATCTTTTGATTAATTATAAATTAATTTATTTTATTTTTCAATCTATTCACAAACTAAAACTCATAATAAGGAAAGGGACGGACACAATTTAAATATACTGTTTTTCAAATAAAGATATATAAAATATTCTGAGAACTCAACAGGTTAAAAGAATGGAAAGAAAACCATGTGCATAAGTACAAAGATATTACTATAAAACATTCTGTTGTAAAATAGTCCATTGTAACAAACATGTGTTTGATCTAGTCACTTTTTTTTTTTCCATATCTTTTTATTTCAAATTTCAACTTTTAACTTACATTATATCTTATGTATTTTATCTTATAATTTCAGGTTAATATTAGTACATTACATATTTAAAAATATCAGATAATATATTATAATATCAATAATACTATATATGTTTTAACATAATTTTAAATATAATTATTAACAATAAAATGATACAATACAATATATATACAATAACAACAATACATACATTTCTATATCATTTATATATCAATCATATGTATTTCACTTTGATGACTAGATCACTTTATTTATACTTTATTATAAAATGTCATATTTCAGTGATGTTTTCATGTTTTACAGGCAGAATGTTGGCTTTTGAAGTCTGGATGTAGAGGATCACACAAATGGGTCTAGGACACTTCTTCGCCGCATCTTCATCGCTGACAGTTCAGCGCGGCAGTTAGAACGCTGAACTGTCAGCAATGAAGTATAACGCGGCCGTTTCACCGCGGCTGCAGCTATGTAAGAGCTGACAGTTCAGCGCTGAACTGTCAGCTCTTACAAATCTAAAAGTAAAACGAAAATAACCCCCCCTAATAAATGATTCCCCCCCAATAGTAACACTAAACACTAAACCCCAATACTAACACTAAAATTAACCCCAATACTAAAATTAACCCCCTAAACCCTAATACTAACCCCCGACCCCTAATACTAACCCCGACCCCTAATACTAACCCTAATACTAATCCCCGACCCCTAATACTAAAGTTAACCCCCTAAACCCCAATACTAACCCTAATACTAACCCTAATACTAACCCCGACCCCTAATACTAAAATTAACCCCCTAAACCCCAATACTAACCCTAATACTAACCCTAATACTAACCCCCGACCCCTAATACTAACCCCGACCCCTAATACTAACCCTAATACTAATCCCCGACCCCTAATACTAAAGTTAACCCCCTAAACCCCAATACTAACCCTAATACTAAGGTTAACCCCCTAAACCCCAATACTAACCCTAATACTAACCCTAATACTAACCCTAATACTAACCCCCGACCCCTAATACTAAAATTAACCCCTAACACTAAACACTAAACCTAATTGTAACCCCCTAAACCCTAATTCTAAACCAACTAAAATCGGTAAAATACTAACCTTTAGCGATGAAATGTCCCGCGATGAAATCTCCAGCGACGATCTGTCTTGTGCTGTACTGTCGGCGGTGAAGCGGCTGCGCGGAAGCAGCCGCGATGAAGTGTCCCATCCCCCACACAAATAGCTTAAATTAGAATAAAATATAAAAATAAAGTTCATTGAGAGCTCTTTACTATAGATGATTTAAAACAGTAAAGATTTATATGAAATAAACTTCACATTAAACCTTTGTGTCATACTTGTGTAGTGTTGAGCGAACACGAACCGCACTTTGTGGTTCGTACCGAACATTACGGTTTTTGGACCCTGGACTCAAACACAAACATTTCACTGTATGTTTGTGTTGGAGTTCGGGGTTCGGCGATTTAATGGCGCATTTTGAAAGGCTGCAGGGCAGCCAATCAACAAGCGTTTGACTCGTTTGCCCTTAGAAGCCATCACAGCCATGCCTAATAATGGCTGTGATTGGCCAGTGCAGCATGTGACCCAGCCTCTATATATAAGCTTTAGTCACGTACACACACATCACATGAGCTCTTCTTAGTGTAGGGAGAGGATGCTGCAGCTGTGAGGGACAGATTAAAAAAAATTCTGGTGTTGAATCTGCAAACTACAGCGATTATTCAAACTACAGCGATTATTCAAATTACAGTGATTATTTTAGTTGGTGCTATACTACATATTTGTACCCTGCCCTGAGCCCAGTGCCACAGAGAGTGCAGTGCACTTGCAACTGCATGTGTGCCAGGCACCTGACTTTAATCCTGTTCTGTTAGCTCAGTGCGCAACATCTAGGCATTTTTAAATACTGCAATTTGTTGGTGTTAAATAGTACATTTGCGTCCTGCACTTCATATCTGAGAGTCAAATAGAACCGTCAAATACTGTGCTTACAACGCACTTTGAAAAATTCTAATAGTTTTGGGTGCTAAATAGTACATTTGCATCTTGCAGTGCACTTCATATCTGATAGTCAAATAGAACCGTCAAATACTGTGCTTACAGCGCACTTTGAAAAATTCTAATTGTTTTGGGTGCTAAATAGTACATTTGCGTCTTGCGGTGCACTTCATATCTGAGAGTCAAATAGAACAGTCCAATACTGTGCTTACAGCGCACTTTGAAAAATTCTAATTGTTTTGGGTGCTAAATAGTACATTTGCGTCTTGCGGTGCACTTCATATCTGAGAGTCAAATAGAACAGTGAAATATTGTGGTTACAGTGCACTTTGAAAAATTCTAATTGTTTTGGGTGGTAAATAGTACATTTGCGTCTTGCGGTGCACTTCATATCTGAGAGTCAAATAGAACAGTCCAATACTGTGCTTACAGCGCACTTTGAAAAATTCTAATTGTTTTGGGTGGTAAATAGTACATTTGCGTTTTGCTGTGCACTTCATATCTGAGAGTCAAATAGAACAGTCCAATACTGTGGTTACAGTGCACTTCGAAAAATTCTAATTGTTTTGGGTGCTTAATAGTACATTTGTGTCTTGCGGTGCATTTCTTGCAGTCCAATAAACAAAAAAACAAAAAAAAAATACAAATAAAAATTGTTGACTATTGGCGGTTACATTGTCGCCTGACATAAACCATCTGTTACTTTGGTGGGTAACCGCAAAGAATGAGGAGAGCGTCAAATAAGGGACGTGGCCCTGGTCGTGGTGCTGCTGGTGTTGACGCTATATCTCCCTAACTGCACACTGGGCAAATGTAGTGTCGGCTGGGCCTGAGGCAGATAGCAGTTTGGCGCATGTCCTTCCGCCACCGAGGATTGCAGGGCATTTCTCTTTGCCTCCTGTTGCCTCCTCCTCCTACTCAGCTTCTTCCTTCTTTTCTACCACCTCCTCTACCACCTCCTCTACCACCTCCTCATCCAGTCAGCATAACACCTTCACCACCAACTTCAGCACAGCCAGGGGGAAACGACAGCAGGCTCTTTTAAAACTCTTATGTTTGGGGGAAAAACCCCACAGCGCGCAGGAGCTGTGGACGGGCATGGAACAACAGATCAATGAGTGGTTGTTGCCACTGAGCCTCAAGCCCGGCCTTGTGGTGTGCGATAATGGGCAAAATCTCATAGCAGCTCTGGGCCTAGCCAGTTTGACGCACATCCCTTGCCTGGCGCATGTGCTGAATTTGGTGGTGCAGAAATTCCTGAAAAACTACCCAGATATAACAGAGCTGCTGCAGAAAGTGCGGGCCGTCTGTGCGCACTTTAGGCGTTCTAACCCTACTGCTGCTCGCCTGTCTGCGCTGCAGCGTAACTTAGGCCTTCCCGCTCACCGCCTCATGTGCGATGTGCCCACAAGGTGGAACTCCACCTTGCACATGCTGGAGAGGTTGTGCGAGCAGCAGCAGGCGATAGTGGAGTATCAGCTGCAGCACGCACGGGTCAGTCGCTCTGTGGAACAGCACCACTTCACCACCAATGAGTGGGCCTCCATGCGAGACCTGTGTGCCATTTTGCACTGTTTCGAGTACTCCAACAACATGGCCAGTGCCAATGATGCCGTTCTCAGCCTTACTATCCCGCTTGTATGTCTCCTTGAAAAAACGCTTAGGGCGATGATGGAAGAGGATGTGACGCACGAGGAAGAGGAGGTGGAAAAAGAGGGGTCTTTTCTACGGTTATCAGGCCAGTCATTCACAAGTGGCTTGGAGGGTGGGTTCCTGCACCAGCATAGGCCAGGTACACAACTGTCAAGCCATGGCACAGTTTTTAAGGAGGAGGAGGAAGAGGAGGAGGAGGAGGACGACGAAGAAGAAGGGTAATTTCCACGGTTGTCAGGCCAGTCATTCACAAGTGGCTTGGAGGGTGGGTTCCTGCACCAGCATAGGCCAGGTACACAACTGTCAAGCCAGGGCACAGTTTTGGAGGATGATGATGAGGAGGAGTAGGGGGAACCGTATTCACAGCGGGTGGCACCCAACGCAGCTCGTGGGCATCACTGGAGCATGGCTGGGGGGATACGGAGGACACAGATGAAACACCTCCCACAAAGAACAGCTTGTCCTTGTCTGGGCAGCTTGGCACACATGAGCGACTACATGCTGCAGTGCCTGCGCACCTCAGAAGGCAGGGTTAGCATGGCCGAAATGTGGAAAAGCTTTGTCAGCACGCCACAACAACCACCATGATTTGCAACATTTGAACAATGGTGGAACAGTACGTGTGCACAGGCCTACACATACTGACTGATGGGTCTGCCCCATTCAACTTCTGGGTCTCCAAACTGGGCACATGGCCTGAGCTTGCCCTTTATGCCTTGGAGGTGCTGGCCTGCCCTGCAGCCAGTGTATTGTCTGAACGTGTGTTTAGCATGGCAGGGGGCGTTATCACAGACAAGCGCAGCCGTCTGTCCACAGCCAACGTGGACAAGCTCACGTTTATTAAGATGAACCAGGCATGGATCCCACCAGACTTCTCTGTACCATGTGCAGAATAGACATTTATACCGGCCTCATCCAGTCATTGTTATACTCAAGTGCACTTATTCCTTGTTTTCTGTTGTTATTTGTCCCAATATTTTGGGGGCTACCCCAATTTAAAAAAAAACAAAAACAAATAAAAAACAGTGTTGGCTACCTCCTCCAGCGCTGCTTCCACCTCCACCGCCACGGTCACCGCCTCCTCAACCTATGGGTCACTTAGTATAAACTGAAAGAGAATACCCTGCACTCCAACCCTCTCTCAAAAGGATAATTCTGTTGATCCTCCTGGCAGCCATGCTTTAGATTTAGATTTATGTTCTTCCAAAGATTCCATCTAGTGCTATTTTATGGCTCAGCTGTATTTGTAATTTGTATGTATTTTATGTTATTTTAAGTTATTTCCCTATCCACATTTGCTTGCAGGGCACTTGTCCTACTCTTACCCACATTGTACTTCATTTTGCAGCTCTCTAGCCCTTTCCAGGACTTTTTTAGAGGCATTTTAGTGGCCAAAAGTTTGTGTCCCCATTGACTTCAATGGGGTTCGGGGTCAAGTTCGGGGTCAAGTTCGAGCACGGACCCGGAAATTTTTTCGACGTTCGGTCGAACCTGCCGAACCCGAACATCCAGGTGTCCGCTCAACTCTATACTTGTGTTGTAGTATATAGTTCATAAGTCTATCGAGGGTCTGTCTTAGTCCAATATATCTTAGTTCAAACATTTTCTAAACATTAATGAAAATCCCTGCTTAAGAGTGTACTATAAACAAATACAAAATAACAAATGATCAGCAATTTGTAGTCTGTGACAGGCTCATTTGGGTACTTTTCCTTTATCCTCCTTTGATCAATGCCTACCAGGCTAAGAAGGTAAATTATTCAACTCTAGGTGTAACAAAACAAATTTTGTGTAAACATTTAATACCTGAATTTTGGATATAACGTTGTGGTCCACTAATCTATTTTCAATTTGGGCTGATATTTTTTATCAACTTTTGGGAACAATAAAGAAAGGTTAATGTCACATCTGGCACCTGCTGTTTCCAGCCACTGTTGCCAAATTCATGGATTTCCCATTGAATTGGGCATTTTGAATTGTGGATTAGTTTTACCTGGTTGCAGGTGGTGGGTGTTTTTTTCTGCTGGGAACCCATCCAGTTCCAGCCCCTGGTGAGCAAGTCCTCTAAGTGGGAGGACTGTAGAGTGTCATCATCTTGGCGACTGCCTTCACATGCCAGGTGATGTGTAGATGCAGAATTAAAGAAGTTTATACCACCAGCATCTAATTAACAGAGAATACCACTGTGGCTGCAGTTTTCAGTATAGATGCAGAATGTGAAGCACTTTTTATAATTGTGATATTTATTAAACACAAGATTATTTTTATCATTAATGGTATGTTGAAATGATTAATATTGGGCTACTTTTTCGCTATGTTTTGGAGTAATTTTGCTAGATGCTTGTAGAATAGTTGCCAACACTGTCACTAGCAACAAGCAGTAAGATTGCAAGAGTGCATAACCACAGAGATGTCCAATGGCATCCAGGCTTCTGATTCTTCCACTGGACCTTGTGAATGCAACCGTTTCCTCTGCAGCTCCCTTAAATTACATATGATGCTCAATCCGCGTGTGGTAGCCTATGGCTGGCCTTGACTTATAGGTAATTTACTACACATAGCTGGAGTAACAAAATATTGTGGGAGGGGGACTCAGCAAAATATGTGCACTGTTGTCTTGTTTTGCGCACTGGTTACATTATGTCCATATTTGTGCAAATAAAAAAAAAATAACAGAAACCCATTACAATGCAATATTCTGTTTATCAAGCTTCACAGAAATCAAAAGCATATGCTGAGCTGTGTGGGCTGTGTGTCCATTCTCAGCTATGTGTGTCCATTCTCAGCTATGCTTTTACCATTAACCTTCACCTTGGGGAAATTCAAGGAAGTCTGATCTTTCTTATCAGAGCTGACACGATGTGCACCAAAACTAAAGAGAATGACTTAACAAAGAAAACAGTACATGCTGAAATATTCAGAAAAAGGGTTGCTCTGGAAACTTCATTGTCACCGTAATTATAATCTCTGTCATAACTGAAATGAGAGAGAGTTGAGCATACCTTGAAAAGGCAGTTTGCTGTAAGCTTATGAACTTTAAACTGCTCCTTACCTTGACATAATAGAGCTAGCCATACACATAGATTTAATACAAGATTGGGGGATAGAAAGAACAGCCTGTTTATTTTTTTTATTTAAAATATTTTAAATAAATTAGGTTTTAATATGTAAGTGGTTCTAGAATAGTATGTGATGTTTAAATGTGCCTGGATCATCCTATGTTGTTAACACTATTATATGCCATGGTGACGGATAGGGGTGCTGCATGGGTTAAACACAGCCATCCTGTGAACTTGGCAGTGAGTTAATCTACATACACAAGACCAGAATATCCCATTGAACTGATAGAAGGGGTCAAAAGGCAAGTGTTTCTTATATAAATTCTGTTTAGAGCCTAAATAGCAAAGGATATGAAGCTAAATACAATTTGCTTTACTAGCCCATTTTAAAAAAAAAACACTTACTGCCCCCCGGAAGTCCCACTGAAAAACAAAACTGTATGGACAAGTGTATTATGACAGATCCTCTGCTTACTGGAAACCAGGGGAGGAGGGTCAATTACTGCGTGGGTTAATAAAGGTAAAGAGAATATCAGTTGGTTATGTGAACACTGCAAGTTTTGGAGGCATGGAAATAACACTAGTTTGAAGTGTTGTGGAAGGTGTGAGAAAGATTTCATTTTCTAACACATAGAGCAAATGAGAATGTTAGAAGATAGACTTCCAACATTATCACCAGATGCCTGTCTTTTTTACATGGTTAGGAGTGCGGACCATTATTTACCTTAGGCCTCTTCCCTCCACAGGGCTTTACTATTGCATTTACTTTTTATCCCTATGGCCTATCCTCTGGATCTGGCTGGTGTGGAGTATTAAGATTAGTAATGGTTTGAGGCAGTGTGACAGGGGAAATTGATTTCTTCCTTTATATATGTCTTCCACCATCTGTGTATTTAATTTGAATTTGTTACATAGCTGGCACATCCAGCTGATGACACAAAGATTTGCGAAAGGGGTGATGTTCAAAATGGCAAATTCGAAAAATGTTCAGAGCTGTGGCAAGTGACATTTAATGTGGATAAGTGCAATATAATGCACCTTGGGAATAAAAACCCAAGGGCAGAGCATACAATATTTGACGCAGTCCTAACCCCCATATCTGAGGAAAGGTATTTAAGGGTAATTATATCAGAGGACTTAAAAGGATTGTGCCACCTAAACACTGTTTATCACTGTTGTGATTAAAAAAATTGTGTAAATGTCCTATATATTGGATTAGTAGAATTGCAAGCAAATACATAAATTAGGAAAATGTGTTTTACATGTGTCTGTGGATTCACTAGTTTATAATATCCCCTGTGGTTTGCTACGCAAATTACATATTTCCCAATGGAACCCAGTTCATTTGCATATCAAGGATATGTCATAAGCAGGAGACTCCACAGGTACATTATTCCCCCTCAAATTTTAGGCATTTGCTAACAAAATGTGTAGATCCTTTTTTATTTTCTACATGCACAGTAAAAACAATGTTTACTAGATACAGTCCCTTTAAATGTAGGTAGACAATGTTATAAAGTGCAGGAAATGCTAGCAGAATACTTGGTTGCATAGGGAGAGTAATTAGCAGTAGAAAGAGGGAAGTGATTATGTCCGTATTTTACAGGGTCAGCATTTGGGGTGTACAGAGGCGTCACTAGGGTTGGTGTCACCCGGTGCGGAAACTCATGGTGTCACCCCCCTGGATTTCCTCCATTACCATGCCAAACAGATTCCTTAGTAATGCCAGTCAGATGGCCCATTAAATATGCCACATACAGGAGCCCCACAAATTATGTCACACACAGGAGCCCTTGAACTATGCCACACACAGGAGCCCATAACTATGCCACATACCTATGTAACTATGCCCCATAACTATGACACACAAGAGCCCCATAAGCGCACAATGCTTCCCTCACAGCCATGGACCTGCACCGGGAGACGGCAGCAAGGAGGTAAGTTTTTGATTTTTTTTTTTTAATGCAGGGTGTGCCGGCAGCACGGGTGTCACCCCCGCTGGAGGTGTCACCCGGTGCGGCTCGCACCCCCCGCACCCCCCTGCAGCGCTGAACTCTCAGCAGTGAAGCAGCCATGGAGAACTGTCCTAGACACACCTCTTTTGACACTACCTGGTTTTGGGGCCAAGTACAGTCACACAGTTTGCATGCCCAGACTGTTACTCAGCTGTAGTTTGAACACTGAACTGTCAGCAGTAAAAGACAACGTGGCAGCTTCATTGTTGCAAAGGAAGCGCTGATATTTCAGTGCTGAAATGTCAGCACATACAAACATACACCCCCCACTAATAAATTAAACCCCCCTAAAAGTTACCCCGAATCCCCATACTAACCCCTCAACCCTAATACTAACCCCCGAACTCAAACATTAAGACCCCTAACACTACCCTGAACCCTATCACTAACCCTGAACCCTAATACTAACACTAACCCCCTGAACCCTAATACTAACGCTAACCCACGAACCCTAATACAAACACTACTTCCCCAAACCCTAATACAAACACCACCCCCCAAACCCTAATGCAAACACTAACCCCCCGAACCCTAATACTTACACTACTTCCCTGAACCCTAATACAAACATCACCCCCCGAACCCTAATACAAACACTACCCCTGAACCCTAATACTAACACTAACCCCCCGAAACCTAATACTAACACTACTCCCAAACCCTAATACTAACACTAACCCCCCCAACCCTAAAACCTAACCCCTTATAATACTCACCATGCAGCCTCTCGCATGATAGATCATGGTGCAGCAGCTGTGTTCAAGCAGCCGTGATGAACCATCCCATCCCCAAAGGAGGCACCTACCTGATGGCATGTGCTCTGTTCTCCCATGCCAGCAATTTATAATAAAGCGTATTAGCATTTGGCCCCTGAGTAACAGTCTGTCGCTGCCTGAGAAGCAGAAGGTCTCTCCCTCTTCCAGCAGAGTCCTGCTGTGGTCAAACATCGCACGGCCAATCACATAAATATATGTATTAATACACACACATCACAAGCCTATCTGTACACTCAACCAGCATCATGGAAGCAGTATGTCTGGCTGAGTCTTGTGTAAATTGCAGTTAACAGCAGATGGTGTGACAGGTGTTAGATGTGGACTACACGTCCCATCATTCCTAGTCAGGATGGACACCTGGCTGCAAGGCCAGTGCAAGGATTTTCGTCTACATAGGCGAAGGTGCATTTTGGTGCCCCCCTGCTCTGATCCGCCACGCCTCCCACACCATTAAGCCTCCTTACATTATATATATATATATATATATATATATATATATATATATATATATATATACGAATAATGTATAGTGTAGAAAATAAATACATCTAAATATTCAACTCGCATGCTCTAAATGTGTCACACATTGAAACCCTTAAACACAAAGACACCCTTGCAGTCACACACACAGACACCCTTACCACTTACACACACACAGTTACACCAATTCACACATAACCTGAGACACACTATTTTGCCACTCAATATGCCAGTATTTAGCCCAGGGGTCCTCAAACTTTTTAAACAGGGGGCCAGTTCACTGTCCCTCAGACCGTTGGAGGGCCGGACTATAGTAAAAACAAAAACTATGAACAAATTCCTATGCACACTGCATATATCTTATTTTGAAGTGAAGAAACAAAATGG
The DNA here is from genome assembly GCA_036172795.1 of Pelodytes ibericus. NCBI lineage: Eukaryota > Metazoa > Chordata > Amphibia > Anura > Pelodytidae > Pelodytes > Pelodytes ibericus. The sequence continues at coordinate 158,243,359 of CM069861.1, read as the reverse complement.
GAACAAATACAATATTTAAAATGAAGTAAAGTTAAATCAACAAACTTACCAGTATTTCAATGGGAATATTATGCCAGTCAGAGCCCAGTAATATTATGCCAGTCAGATGCCCAGGAACATTATGCCATTCAGATGCCCAGGAATATTATGCCATTCAGATGCCCAGGAACATTATGCCAGTCAGAGCCCAGTAATATTATGCCATTCAGATGCCCAGGAATATTATGCCATTCAGATGCCCAGGAACATTATGCCAGTCAGAGCCCAGTAATATTATGCCAGTCAGAGCCCAGGAATAGTGTGCCAGTCAGATGCCCAGGAATATTATGCCATTCAGATGCCCAGGAATATTATGCCAGTCAGATGCCCAGGAATAGTGTGCCAGTCACATTCCCAGCAATATTATGCCATTCAGATGCCCAGGAATATTATGCCAGTCAGATGCCTAGGAATATTATGCCAGTCAGATGCCCAGGAATATTATGCCATTCAGATGCCCAGGAATATTATGCCAGTCAGATGCCCAGGAATATTATGCCAGTCAGAGCCCAGGAATAGTGTGCCAGTCAAATGTCCAGGAACATTATGCCAGTCAGAGCCCAGTAATATTATGCCAGTCAGAGCCCAGGAATATTATGCCATTCAGATGCCCAGGAATATTATGCCAGTCAGATGCCCAGGAATATTATGCCATTCAGATGCCCAGGAATATTATGCCAGTCAGATGCCCAGGAATATTATGCCAGTCAGAGCCCAGGAATAGTGTGCCAGTCAAATGTCCAGGAACATTATGCCAGTCAGAGCCCAGTAATATTATGCCAGTCAGAGCCCAGGAATATTATGCCAGTCAGATGCCCAGGAATAGTGTGCCAGTCAGATTCCCAGCAATATTATGCCAGTCAGATGCGTAGGAATATTATGCCAGTCAGATGCCCAGGAATATTATGCCATTCAGATGCCCAGGAATATTATGCCAGTCAGATGCCCAGGAATATTATGCCAGTCAGAGCCCAGGAATAGTGTGCCAGTCAAATGTCCAGGAACATTATGCCAGTCAGAGCCCAGTAATATTATGCCAGTCAGAGCCCAGGAATATTATGCCATTCAGATGCCCAGGAATATTATGCCAGTCAGATGCCCAGGAATATTATGCCATTCAGATGCCCAGGAGTATTATGCCAGTCAGATGCCCAGGAATAGTGTGCCAGTCAAATGTCCAGGAACATTATGCCAGTCTGAGCCCAGTAATATTATGCCAGTCAGAGCCCAGGAATATTATGCCATTCAGATGCCCAGGAATATTATGCCAGTCAGATGCCCAGGAATATTATGCCATTCAGATGCCCAGGAATATTATGCCAGTCAGATGCCCAGGAATATTATGCCAGTCAGAGCCCAGGAATAGTGTGCCAGTCAAATGTCCAGGAACATTATGCCAGTCAGAGCCCAGTAATATTATGCCAGTCAGAGCCCAGGAATATTATTCCAGTCAGATGCCCAGTAATATTATGCCAGTCAGATGCCCAGGAATATTATGCCAGTTAGATGCCCAGGAATATTATGCCAGTCAGATGCCCAGTAATATTATGCCATTCAGATGCCCAGGAATAGTGTGCCAGTCAGATGCCCAGGAATTGCTCGTTATACCTCCCTCCTCCCCCCTTCCCCCGACCCCAGTACTTACCTCCATGCCGCTGTTCAGGTCCGTGGCTGAGAGGGAAGCGCTGTGAGCTCCCCTCAGGCCGTGCGCATTCAATAAAGTGTGTTGAAAACAAAAAGTTTCATTCACTTTATTGAATGCGCACGGCCTGAGGGGAGCGCACAGCGCTTCCCTCTCAGCCACGGACCTGAACAGCAGCATGGAGGTAAGTAAACGGGCCTGGGTGAGTGGGCGATTTTCCCGCCCCCCCATTGGTGCGCCCTAAGGCAGCCGCCTGTGCTGCCTTACGGTAGCGCCGGCCCTGCCTGGCTGGCTGAGCCGCATAGGAATTTGTAGTTCACAGTTAACATCTGGAGCCTATTCTACTTTTGACTACATGTCCCATGATGCTCAATCAGCATCATGACTGGTTGAGCCTCATGAGAACTGTAGTTAACAGTATGTGATGTGCTAGGTGTTAGTAATGGTCTACAACTGGGTGTTAGGGCATGACCGGGGTGTGTAATCTGGGCGCTGGCTGGGACATGACCTGGGTGTTGCAATCTGGATGCCGGCTGGGACTTGCCCTGGGTGTGCATTATGGATGCTGGCTGGGACATGCCATGGCTATGCAATCTGGATGCTGGCTGGCACATGACCTGGGTAGGTAAAAAGGATCTTAAAGTGATTCTGTCATCATTGGAGCATTGCAAAAGCATACATATTGTAAATATACATAGGTAGTGGGTAAGTCTAAATTAGCAACAGAGGGAGTAAAACAATGTAAGGTAAGGGCGAATAAATGCCAAATGTCCTTACATTTATGTAGTAGGCAGTAAAGTACAACATACATTATGTAGAAATCATAATGTGAAGAGCCATATTTCTCGGAGTATAGATGTAGGGTGGAGTTAGGATATTGGTTTTCTACTCCTATGTGCTGGTAAGCAATGCTACCAGGTTGAGGAAACAGTGATTTGCTCAAGTGCACACTGCAGAGGCCTCACTGTGCATCAAGCTTCATTTGTTTTGGGGTTTTTTTAGAGTGGGTAATGGAGGCAAGAGAGTAAAGCCCATGGAATGAACTATAGTGGCCATAAGGTGTAGTCTGTAAATTAATATCTTTTAAAAACTTGTAATACTCCAAGGTGGCAGTATAATGTTCAAATGCCACCTTGCATATAACCACCACATTTAGCTTCTCATTACAAATAAAAATTCTTAAAGTGTTAATGCATAAGTTGGGGATGGGTCACTTCCAGTTCATGACACTGTGAGGAGCTGGGGTTCCTCATTCAGGAAAGCTCTGCTTACTCCAGATATCACAATCCCAAAACAAAAGAACTGACAAAGCAGGCAATGCACCATGGACTAATAAATAATATCATCTCACAAAACACAGGAAACACAGTGCCACTGTACACTAAGACCTAACAACTTGCTCCGAGCCAAATAAATAGTGAAAGAAAATCTTCAGTAGATCAAGCAGTAGAAAACCTCCAATATTTTCAGCATGTCAAAAAACTGATTTGAAACAAGCTGTATCTGTACTGAGCTGTTTGTCTGGTTGCTAGGAGATGAAATTACATCACTTTCCCTGCTAGGAGGAAATGCTTGAAGCAATTTCACCAGTTTGTGGGCAATCCTATGCAACACACTGGGAGGGGGTTGTGTACCGCATTAGCATATCATGCCACACTATTGGTGGCCGCAGGTATGCAAATTTCTGACATCATCTCATTAATATTTTTGCCTGAAAATAGCTTACTTACAGTATTTGTATCGGTGTTAAAAGGACAGATGCCTTCAATGTAGTATGTTCTTCATTGCCTACACTACTGTATGTTATATGTTTGGTGACAGCGCCCCTTTGACACGTTTAGCTTGGAAGATAGATAAGACAGGGGGGATATGATAGAAATAATTAAATACATAAAGGAAATCAACACAAAAAAGGAGGAAAGTATATTTAAAAGATAAAAAAAAACTACAATGAGGAAAAAGTCTTCAATTGGAGTGGCAATGCTTTAAAAGTAATATCGGAAGTATTACTTTACTGAGAGAGTAGTGGATGCATGGAATATCCTTTTAAAATATGTGGCAGAGGTTAATACAGTCAAGGAATTTAAGCATTCATGGGACAGTCATAAGGCTATCCTAGATAAAAGATAAGGCTAGAGAAAGTATTCAGAAAATTGGGCAGACTAAATGGGCCAAATGGTTCTTGCCTGCCGGCACAGAGACATATGGTGGTTCTTTGTTCATAACCGATGGCACACTGATCACCCCACAACATATATAAAAAAAATACTATATACTAAAAATATTAGCATAGTGCCCTGTATAAAATGTAAAGATAGTCTACTGTATACTAGTTAACAAAAAAACTGGTATGCATATATTTATGTTGCATTCACCAACTTGAAGTCTTGAAAACAGCAATGTGTGACTAAAATATCTATTTAGTCAACCTAATGGATGTTTCTTGTATTTTATGGACTCTGAACCTTTTGCTGCTCTAAGATGTTAAAAGCTTTTCTGGAATATGTTTTCTGTTAGTAAAAATAAAAAATGTTATGTGTTGTTTTTTTTTTAGGTAAGACTGGATAACTAAAGAGTTTTAGTTTTGAAAATGACCTTAACAATCTTTAATGTACAATGTGTTCCTGAAGGAAAGTATCTGAGAAGCTGAAATATACTGAATGGTTTGTTTAAAATAATGCAGATTTGCATGGTTTCAAAGGTAAAGTTTACTGTTCCATTTACATCAAGATTCGTAGATATTGGAGGGTGCATACTTTTTTTTATCCTCTGGAGTCCCAGAGTACCAGGAACCAGGATACCTAAGTAGATATCTGTGACTGCAATACTGGAGTTCTAAATCAGTACTGTACCACAGCGCTTATTTGCATGGACAATGACGCCAAAGAACTAGCAGCCGTTAGATGTCCCACTGCATTTATCTAAGATCTTTATACAAATATAATTTAATCTATGCATAGCTGGAAAAGTGGTACTTTAACATGGTGAGTGATCAGCCTGAACACTACAAATTATTTGACAGTCAGACAGAGGATCTGATATAAAAAATCTGGGTGGTAGAAATGGTAGGCAAGCAATGAATTCATTATTAAAATGGGAACAGAGATAAATAGATTCAACAGCACAGATTTAATAGAGATTACATTTTCTCATTGATTATCATCTTAAAAAGTAAGTGTGGCTGACTGCCACAATAGTCTACATGTCAGGAGGGCAAGAATGAAATACAGAAAATGAAAGATGGTCTAGATATAGTGTAGTTCTTACTAAGTAGAGGGGTTAGCATGGCAAAATATTCTACAGATAAAGCTCTCACCATATTCCTTGATGATTATTTTAGCTTATCTTTCAGCCATGATAGAAAATAATTAGTTTATTATAAATATTGAATAGATTTATAGACACATTCTACGTTATGAAAAAAAAAAACAACCTAATGGTGGTCTATTTTATGCATTTGTAAAAGGAAAATTTAAAATCGCAGCTTAAGGCTGTGAATAAGCGTAAATAGCATACAAATTATTTATGAAACTCAGTTTCCTTTCAGTGGAAATATTAAAGATTAATTATGTGTACTTTTTTTTTCACAAACAACAGACAGAACATACAAAAAGTGCAGAGAGCAAGTATTGGGGATTGAGAACTTCTAATTTTAGTCTCTTGTCTAAAGTGCACCGTTATAACTTTGACACTACTGGCTATATAGATCATTCCAATGATTCCAATAGTCTCCCAAAATAAATAAATTAAATACTTCAACTTAGAGGGTATATTATATGCTCAGTAATTCTTCAAGTGGGTACCTTTTATCGGGAGTATCATCCCCCATGTCGCTTTTCCCTTCTCTCCCAGCCGCTTAATACACAGATATTACAAACAAAAATCACATGAGGCATTGTATTGTGCTAGGTCCACCTAAGGGATCCCTCCAGAATTCCATAATCAAAACTTTGCCAAATTGCCTCTATTAAGTTGTTGGTCACTGGAACAATCCCCAGGGTTTTCAATCCTGGAGCAACTAAAGCTCCCTTTTGTAATAGAGTATACACTAACGCTCATTGGGGGAAATCAACTGGATCCAATAGGCCCAATCTTCATTCTTTTCAGGAAAACCTGATTGGTGTTTTACAATTCCTCTTTCCATTGTCAATTGATGCAATAGTTGAGATCTCACCTGCTCCCATGTGGGAGCAGAGGGAGATCTCCACTTTCTTGCTAAGACTATCTTAGCTGCTAACAAAGTATGAACCACAAAATCCATCTCTTGATTTTTCATTTTAGGAAAGTTTAAATGTAACAAAAAAACCTCAGATTCAAAAGGTAAATGAATCCCGCTTAGTTCCAAGATTTTTTGAGCTATAGATCCCCAGAATTCCTTAATTAATTCGCACCGCCACCAGATATGGACCATGTCACCAAGGTGAGTTTCACATCTCCAACATTCTTTGGGTTGATTAGGGTACATTATATTTAGACGGGCAGGGACAAGATACCACCAATTCATGAGCTAGAATTCAAATTCAAAATTATGTGTACTTATTAATCGTTTTAGGATGGTTTAAAATGACATGGCCAAGGGTTAAATTTGTCTGTTTAAATGGAAAAAATGTACATTATAAACAAAACATACATTTTAAATCAGGCAGCTATTTAAAATTGTTCTTGATCACTTGCTGATGAAAGTGAGAGAGAGAAAATAGTGTTAAATCAACATGAAGCTATATTTCCAATTTTCATACTATGGTTCACTATTAAAGTAGTTCTTCTTTTCTACTTGTTAATGCATCTGCCCCTAGAGGTTTGACAATAAGCTGCTCATTGGTATTCCAGAGAAAAGCTCTGAAATAATTTTGCAGATGAAAACCGTCTTACACTCCTAAAAGCTGAACAAGTCACAAAATGCTTAATAAAGTGTTGGAAAAAAGGACCAGGGCAACACCAATGCCTTTTAAGTCCGCAAAGACTCTTAAATAATAAAGTTGTTCAGTCCTGGTTTTTTTCACAGTCTGAATTTTTACATAAAGTTTATTTTATTTTTTTATTTTTATTTGCTTCATCATGGAAGATTGGCAACTATTTTCAAACTAAAACATTGGTTCTAAAAACATCTACCAGAAACTGTAGTAACCATTTTGTTGTGAACAGCAATGCCCAGCTACCACACTGCCTGTACCACATAGGAGCTCAATATGAAGGAGAGTGTTTAATATAATATTCTTGCGAAAAATCCTATATAGCAAAATTTTAAAATATGCACCAATTCATTTTTATTCTCCCATAAGAATTGGTGGTAGAAGAGAAAACAAACATGGGGCCTACAAAATATAGCCTGGTTTGATCAGAATTTTATTCAGATCAGACATAACAGGCGAATCGAATACTGAAATATGAGTACAAAATATGATGTATTTCGGATTCGAACCAGATGTTCTGACCATTCAGAAACCAAAGCATCGGAGGCATTCGTACTGGGAGATTTTCGTCATTAAATCCATATGTTTTCGGCTACACAATAAAACGATTTGGATTCAGGAAAAGGAGAATTAAAAAGTTTAAAATTTCAAGAAAAAAATCTCCCCCAGAGCCAGTGGACTTCTGCTGGCCCCATAAACAAAACAAACAAACACTTAAAAAATTAGGGGAGGGGGGCCATGGCTAGAAAATGAGGCTGAAACCAGTAAAATGGTTCCCAGTCCATATAATAATCAAGGTACCACTGTCGTCCCCGTCCCCCCCCCCCCCACACACACACATACACACACTATTATTAAATAAATCAGGGATCAGGGCTACTTGCCATGGCCCCAAGATAATGAAAATATTCCCCCTTGGGTAATTTTGCCAGCCAAAATAAATAAATGTATTTGATTCCCTGCAACCATGTACCCTTGCTTTCTTGTTTATTATTTACAGCCCTGCCATGAATCCTGTTATGTTTTCCTTTCTGCTTGTCTTTGTTTCATTCCAGGTTTTCTCTGATTCCCTCTGCCTTGTCAGTTTACTTCTATATAAACCACAGCTGTTTCTGTTCATTCCTTAGTAGTGCAGTCTACAGGTGTTGTCTCTGTGTTTAAGTGTCCATTCAATGTATGTCTTTCAGATTCTATTATTTATTATAATGCTAATATTATGTTTTAGTTAGGGACTTGCCTAAAGTGGGGTACCTTGACGTGGTTGGCAAGCTAACATCTAATTGGCCAATTGGTGAACCTAACCCTTACCTTTACCATCTTTAGTGTTAGGCTAGTTCCTGTATTTATGTTTGTTCCTTTGTATGTTTCTCTTGTGTTCCTTAGTCCTGTGAAGTATTGTTTATCCTTATTTTGGTTCCTGCTTTATCTTGCTTATGTTTTTCCTCTGTCCTATAGCCCTGCACTATGTATTTCAGTTCTATTCTCAATCTTGCTTTTCTGTTGTAGCTCTGCTTGGCTGCCATTTAGGTGATTTCCTCTTAAGCCCTGGGACCTGGATACAGCAGCTGCTTCACAGGGCCTGGTATGTGGCTGAATAAACTTGGTTTGTGACCTCCAAGGGATTGTAGTTATCCAGCACCAGGTCCTGTGTCTCCACCCTGCAAAGTAACTCCTGATCTCGGGCGCTGAGGGTCTATTTCCATCTGGGATCCCTTGCGTTACACTCCCCCAGGCTTTTTTCATTTTGGGAGACATTCAGCTATATCCATAACAGCTGAATTTGTCCAAAATGAGTCTCTATTCTAGGAAACCAAAACTGCTTGAAAAACATTTTGCACAACCATAATTAGTACTCATTATGAGACTTCATGTACTGTAGACATTACTTTATAAGTTACTTCGCTGGATAACCTGTGGCCTGTTTAACTATATTAATATAGCAATGAATTATAGGTTTAAAAGCCCGACCCACAAAATGTTAACAAAGTTGCTATCTACATGGTCATCATTCACCAAAATATTGCTACTTTGCAGCTTTTCATTCCTACAACCCTGTTAGAGTGAAAACAAGTTACTAATCACTTTTTAATGGCTTGACATTGTGCCCAGACTCACAAAGCTATCATAACTGCATGGTAATACTACTTGGTGGAGAGAGGGTGGGGAACAAAGAGGTTAGTGAAATCAATGGCAAAGGTCTTCTCTCACTCACACCAGGGAACAAACTGATTATGGAGTCACTGAATCCCATGGAATCTGGGACCTCATGAAACTGTGACTTTTTGAATTTATACCTGGTTATTGTAGTTACTTATTTTAGACCTGCCAAATCTAAAGGTCACTTCTCAGTGATGATACTTTAGATCTCTCTGCTGCCTTTGACACCGTTGACCACAACTTCCTTCTTAACAGATTATCCTAATTTGTCATAAGTGGCATGGCACTCTCTTGGATCGAGCCATACCTAACTGAGCACTCCTATTCAGTATAACTTGCTGGAGCGATATCATCACCTGTCCCACTCTTTGTTGGCGTTCCACAAGGCTTGGTCCTTGGCCCGCTATTATTTTCCCTGTTCACCACATCTCTGGGAGAACTCATCTTCTCTTTTGGCTTCCAATACCACCTATTTGATACACAGATCTACCTCTCCTCCCTTGACCTCACTCCCTCTGTCATTTCACGTGTAGTCAATTGTCTCTCGGCCATCTCCATTTGGATGTTGGATCGCTACCCAAAACGGAACTGATCATCTTCCCTTCCCTCAAACTCAGTCCTTACACCTGGCTTCACAGTCTCCATTGAAAATGCTACAATCGTACCAGCTGACCGTGTCCGATGTCTTGGTGTTACTTTTGACTCTGCTCTCTCCTTTTTTCCCCATATTCAGTCTTTAGAAAAATCCTGTCGTCTGAAACTAAGGAACATCACACACATTCGGCCGTTCCTCAGTGCAGAGACCGCCAATATCCTGCACTCGCTTGTGATCTCTTGTCTACAGATGGTGAAAAGCATTGTGTTCATTGTGAGACAATATTCTGCAAATATCCCTTTTTACTGCAGATTTAAGTTTTTCATTTTGTTTTAATGTAAGACCAGATGTGTCAATAAAATTCTGTAATGCTTTGATTGTTTTTGCAGATGTCTACTGGCTCAGTCCCCTTTCAACTCCTTAGGGAGTTTACAGGAGTTAAGCTTTCAATTCTTAGAACTGGTTTAGCTCCACCTTATGTGAGTGTAATTACTGCACCTTATGTGAGTGTGATCTAAAAAAAAATGTCACTCTGATATACTTTGCCCTGCCTGCGAGCATACACTGAAAATAATTTTGATATATAAGTATACATTCTCATCAGTGTGACTCTTTTTATACACGCGTACTGACACTATTAATTTATATGGGATTTTGTAATTTTGATACATTGGACCAGTTTTGGTGTTTTATAAGATAATACTAATGTCATCCCAACAAGAATGAGAGAATACTATTTTTCATGTGCATGCAAACCCACTAGGACTTGCAATGGAATTACTTGAAAATATATTTAAATAAGCCAGTTTAAAAACAATACTACTAACAGATCAATATTATTTTCACCTAACCAAGCTAATGTAAATGTAGATGTTATTACTATGTGAAGCTATGACTGGAAGGTCCTCTTTGGAACTGCTCCAACCTTGATCAATTTTAGTGACATTTATTTAGAAAGTGTTTTACCAAGAAGAATAAATTGAGATCTGTCATTTTCAAGTATGTCCTGGGGACAAAGTCCAGAACAGTATTACACAATGTTTCACATTTGACAGTATATTAAAAAAAATACATACATACATACATGTGTACTTTTATACAAATTGGAGAGAGACCATAAAGGGTAAATAATTATGGATACAAAAAAATGAAGCTAATGACAGGTACATTCTGTTCCGAGAATTTGGGAGACATCAAGACTTTTAAACTAGAGGATCATTTGGCGGAATCATAGAGACTATTCCACATATGAGGAGCTCTGAAAGAGAATACATCTTGCTTCCTTTTTAAAGTGAGGGACAGCTAGTTAGGGGCTGGTGCAGGATCAGAGATTGTAGGATGTTCGGGGAGTAAGGATTATGCATTAAGCAAGCTAGGTGAAGAGTTGGCCTGGAGGCAAGCGTCAGCCAGTTTAACTCTTGTAACATGTAGCATTAATGGTTGTTATAATCACACTGTAGGGCAAATTGGCACAGCACATTGTACAGAGTGTCAAGTTTACTGAGATGAGTCTGAGGTGCAGAATCGTATACCATATCTACACGTCTAAGATTGCTATTAACATTTGCTGCACAATACGTTTCCTTACTGTGGAATCTAGGTTCAATTTGTTTCTATATAGAGAGCCATCCTAGGATACAGATTTGACATGAGCTTGTCAATATGGATAGGGACATCTATAGCTATTTTCCAGTCTTTGGGGACATAAAAAGAGAGATTAAGATAGGTTATGGGTTGAGCAGTATATTTTATGGTTGAGGAGATGCGCTGCTATTTCACTATCTGATACAAAATTAAATTCTGCAAGGGGTTTGGCCTGGGAAAATATGGGGGGGACTTATCTGCCATGGGAACAGTGCCATGATGCTCATTGTGATGTTTTGCGATAAGAGCGGTGGCACATCCTGCGACATAGCTATTGAATATCAATTTTCTTAAACTTTGGAAAGGAAGTCAAATGGACCATATGAGATCAGAAGCTTGGGATGTGTGATTTTCTTGTTTCAATACTATCTGCAATACACAATGTTGATCTATTATGCCACCCCTCAAAAAAAAATTATATTTCTAATTTCTCAGTTTCTTAAAACTTGTTAAGATTCTTTTTTATATGTCTAATATTGAAACATACATTTAGCATTTAGATAGTGTCTAAGTGTCCATGTATTTGATTAGTGCTTCAGGAACCTAATCTGACCGGGAAATCTAGTTCCTGAATATCAAGACAAGAAACGCTAATATCTATCAAGTATATATATAACAAATCTCATTTACACTTAATGCATATCCTTTCACAGTCTTCCTAGAATGATCAATATATTTTGCACATGTTCTAATTTTTGTAATCCTCTAGTGAAATGATTTTCAGTTTATCTAGCAAGCAGAGAGATAATTAACCAGGCTACTTTTCTTTTCACACTGAATCCTCAACTTTTGGAAAACAGGAACCATTGCAAAGAAAATAGATTTTTTATAGAAGGTGACGAATAATAAAGCAAATAATTAGACTTTGACCCACAATACATGAAGTCCATCAATCCAGACATTGTATTACATTTGTACATTAAAATTAAAATGACATTTTGGAAGCTTAGTTATACTCCTTAAAGGCCCAGTCCAGTTAGAAAATTGAAATTAATATAAAAACTGACACTAAAATATAGGTTTCTATGTTTTATGTTTTGTTTTTTGTTTTTTTTAGATTTCATCATGCTTAATCTGAAAATGTATTGAAGACTTTCTCCCGAGGATTGACTTTCCTCCAATCACTTCTTCCTCAGGATACAAAAGATGGGCTCACTGAAATATATACTTCTCTACATTTGAGGAAATTCTCTGTCAATTAACCAAAAGAACAGGATTTCTGCATGGATTGTTTGATACTTGGCATGTCTGTGTTTTTTGGTGGGACAGATGAACTACATTCTGCATTGATGCTAAATGATCCATTTTGATTTGTACACGCCTGAGGGTGGAATCATTGTACCAAATGTTGCCTGTCAAAATAATTACATTTTTTTCTAATTACAATGGTAACTTTGCAGGGCTGCTGGTGTTTTTTGGGCATGACCAGAAATTGTGTTTCTCCACAAAGCTCAAGTACTTTAAAAGTAACTTATTGGCAATAAACCTAAGTTGGCACATTACCCTTAATAACATATGGTAAAGCACAATGAAATATTTGGCAGGTCACCTCAGTAGGCATTAACATGTGTGATACTGGTATATTCTGGAGGTGAGGCCATAGTATGGGGGTCACTGTTTGGAAAATGATAGAACCATCCACCAAACACTTGGTGAGTAACCATAGCTAATCACCTCTACCTTTAGCCTGGTGAGTTAGTTTTTACTTAGCTATTCCAACGGCTCCCAAATCTCATGATTCTGAGTAAACCTTGGCAAGGTTGAGCTATGGTATTAAGCAAAGGGCATAATTATTTCTTACTTAATTTCAGTTTGAAAGTAAGTTCTTATTTTTATATGCTGAAATGTTAAAATAGGCTGTTAGAAATTAACAGAAATGTTTTTTCTTGGGGGGGGGGGGGGGGGAGAAAGATAACTTTTAATTGTTCTGAGAGTGTATGAGCTGTTTTATTTAATAGTCCTATCTCTAGCAGCTTTAAGAATATATATTCACAGGTATTAATGTGTCTAATACAGTGCACAACTTTTAATGAAAAGTACTTACAATACATGTCTAGTAAAGACACAGGACAATGGATTAAACTTCTAATCAAGTAGAGAATATTTTTTTTAATATTCAAAAGGTTTTTATCTTGTTAACAACATATTCTTTTAGTTGCCTTGGTTACGCTGATTGAAGGTCATGGAAAGCAAACAGGGCAAAGAGATACAGTTCCAAAATAGAACCTGGTTACTTTTATAAATGTCATTTTTTTATTATTAGAAATAGTTATGTATTGCTTCTTGTGCTTCTTCTACACAATGCTTATTTTCGAAAGAGTTCTCTTAAAAACCTTCCCTCCTTTAAGCTAAATTTTAGAAATAGTTTGATGAGGCCCGGGGTTCACAACCAGGAGTTCTGAACTTTAGCAATTGTGCCAGGAGATCCAGACATATTTCATAGTAAGTCACTGACTCTAGTGAATAAATAATATCCTGTGAAGTGTCCCCACACTGGGATATGAAGGCTTAACCAAATGAACTGAGGTAACAGAGGGAGTCTCCCTAGTCAAGATAGTCTGTACTGCTTAGTTTGCAGACCGTGTACCCTCCTTCAAAAGAAGGCACACTAGAGTTACATTCCAATTTGCATTTTTGTCTCGTAGAAAGGGAGAAACTTGTAATTGCTTTATAGCAATTGAGTTAAATCTAATCAGAATCAAGGACAGAATTCCCTTTTGTGAAATGAGAAAAGTTTTCAAAATAGTTTGTTGCCCTTAATATTTCTTTATATATGTCTGTAATATTACCAGTGCCAACATATTAATATTATTTTAAGTTTGCTTAAACCTTGATCTTAACAAATTAAAGAATGAAAGAAGTGGTAAGAACAAAGGAAAGAACACTGAGTCAATAATACATCCCGGCAACTCATATAAATATCAGGGTATAGTGCAGCTCCCATTCACTAAGTACAAAAAAACAGAGTTTCCTTCCATCGCATAAATCGTTGATCAAGTGAGCAACGGATACCGCACCTTATAGTGAGTAAGTCAAATGTGTAGGACCAACAGAGTCGATAAATTGATAAAATAGTCCCCTTTATTCAGGGGCCAAGTCCTGGGAAAAAAAGTGTGGGTTTATAGACTTTCGGTTTATGTAATACATGTAATGCTATTGCTATTCTATAAACCGAAATAGAGTCCCCATTCATACGTATAGGTCAATTGACCTATTATTATGAATGGGGACTCTATTTCGGTTTATAGACTTTCGGTTTATGGAATACATGTAATGTTATTGCTATTCTATAAACCGAAATAGAGTCCCCATTCATACGAATAGGTCAATTGACCTATTCGTATGAATGGGGACACTCTTACCCACATTTTACTTCACTTGCAGCCCTCTAGCCCTTTCCAGGACTTTTTTAGAGGCATTTTAGTGACCAAAAGTTCGTGTCCCCACTGACTTCAATGGGGTTCGGGTTCAGAGTCAAGTTCAGGGTCAAGTTCGAGCACGGACCCGGACATTTTTTCAAAGTTCGACCGAACCTGCCGAACCCGAACATCAAGGTGTCCGCTCAGCTCTAATATAGAACAGTTCTAACAACTGTGATTGGTGTTGTTTGTGAGGCAGTTAACTTGTTAGTCATACTAACAGAATAATCACCACAATGGGTGATCTTTCCCTCGCAGGGGATTTCTAAAACAAATAGTGTATAAAAAGTAAACACACAGCCCATTAGAAAATATCCCACAAACTGGAATAATGTTGCCCTTGCCGTGCAAGATTATCAACTTTTTCGAGATTTAGTATCATTTGCGCTGTGATGTGTGGTCAGCCATTTTGTGACGTATGGTAAAGGATCCCATAAATGCACAGAAGGGCCCAATGAGACTAATAAACAAAAGAGAAGACAGGTGTTCAATGCCAAGACCACTATTAATGGGTGACATTACCAAATTCATTGTACTGAAGCCCCTTTCACAATCACCGGATGTCACTGGAAGACTGTTAACTGCTGTCACCACTGGTTTCAGATTTTCAGGAATCTCTGCACCACCATTATCAATGTAGTCTCTGAAACCTTCACAGATGGATGCATAGCTGAGACGGAATCTTTTGCACAGCTGCTCCAGCTTCACTTCACCTTCAAACCACGGACTGTCCACATTGATTGGCCAGCGTTGTGAATTTTGCCCCTCTATGCCAGAATTTTGCCCCTCTATATGCCAGGATTTTGCCCCTCGATGCGAGGATTCTGCCACTCTATATGCTTGGACTTTGCCCCCTCTATGCCGGAATTTTGCCCCTCTATATGCCAGGATTTTGCCCCTCTATGCCAGGATTTTGCCCCTCTATATGCCAGGATTTTGCCCCTCTATGTCATGATTTTGCCCCTCTATATGCCAGGATTTTGTCCCTCTATGCCAGGATTCTGCCCCTCTATATGCCAGGATTTAGCCGCTTTATGCCAGGATTCTGCCACTCTATATGCCAGGATTTTGCCCCTCTATGCCAGGATTTTGCCCCTCTGTGCCAGGATTTTGCCCCTCTATATGCCAGGATTTTGCCCCTCTATGCCAGGATTTTGCCCCTCTATATGCCAGGAATTTGCCCCTCTATGTCAGGATTTTGCCCCTCTATATGCCAGGATTTTGCCCCTCTATGCCAGGATTCTGCCCCTCTATATGCCAGGATTTTGCCCCTCTATGCCAGGATTTTGCCCCTCTATATACCAGGATTTTACCCCTCTATGTCAGGATTTTGCCCCTCTATATGCCAGGATTTTGCCCCTCTATGCCAGGATTCTGCCCCTCTATATGCCAGGATTTTGCCCCTTTATGCCAGGATTCTGCCACTCTATATGCCAGGATGTTGCCCCTCTATGCCAGGATTCTGCCCCTCTATATGCCAGGATTTTGCCCCTCTATATGCCAGGATTTTGCCCCTCTATGCCACGATTCTGCCACTCTATATGCCAGGTTTTTGCCTCTCTATGCCAGGATTTTGCCCTCTATATGCCAGGATTTTGCCCCTCTATATGCCAGGATTTTGCCCCTCTATGCCAGGATTCTGCCACTCTATATGCCAGGATTTTGCCTCTCTATGCCAGGATTTTGCCCCTCTATATGTCAGGATTTTGCCCCTCTATATGCCAGGATTTTGCCCCTCTGTGCCAGGATTCTGCCACTCTCTATGCCAGGATTTGGCCCCTCTATGCCAGGATTTTGACCTTATATATGCCAGGATTTGGCCCCTCTATACCAGGATTCTGCCCCTCTATATGCCAGGATTTTGTCCCTCTATGCCAGGATTTTGCCCCTCTATATGCCAGGATTTTGACCCTCTATATGCCAGGATTTTGCCTCTCTCTGCCAGGATTTTGCCCCTCTATATGCCAGGATTTTGCCGCTTTATGCCAGGATTCTGCCCCTCTATATGCCAGGATTTTGCCCCTCTATGCCAGGATTCTGCCACTCTATATGCCAGGATTTTGCCCCTCTATGCCAGTATTCTGCCCCTCTATATGTCATCTCACATGTTTCACACCACATCACACTGAATCATAGACAAATTTAAAAATGAGGTAATAGTTGGCTATTTAAAGCACAGAAGATAACCGGAATGGGGGAAGAAACTCCACCCCTTAAAAAACTAAAATATCCCCTGTCCCCATAGATTTTTTAGTGGGGCCAGGGCTATTAACCATGGCCTACACTAATAACTGGGACTGGGAACCAGACATATAATTACTACCCACAGGGGGCTGCACGATTTGTCCCCAGGCCCCACAATAAATACATTATTACAACTGCAACTCAGTCAGCACGCACCCACTCACTGACCCACTCAATCAGCACGCACCCACTCACTGACCCACTCAGGAAGCACCCACTCACTGACCCACTCAGGAAGCACACACTCACTCACTGACCGACTCAGTCGGCATGCACTCACTCACAGATACATTCAGACAGCACACACTAACACTCAGCCAGCACATGCTCACTCAGCACACACTCACTCAGCCAGCACACACTCACTCACACACAAACACTCAGCCAGCACAGACTCACAGACACACATAGCCAGAACATACTCACAGACACACTCAACTAGCATACATTCACTCACAGACACACTCAGCCAGAACAGACTCACAGACACACTCAGCCAGCACACATTCACTCACAGACACACTCAGCCAGTACACATTCACTCACAGACACACTCAGCCTGCACACAACCACTCACAGACACACTCAGCCAGCACACATTCACTCACAGACACACTCAGCCAGAAGGAGAGGACGTGAGTGGGGGGAAAAAAGAAAAGAACCTAACCTGACGAAGTTAGTATGACAGGGGAGCTTAGCAGCTGTGTTAAGCTCCCCTGTCAGATCAAAGACAACTAGGCAAGTTAGGCAGCACCGAGGCCCCCGTTAGTGCGAAGCCTTAGGCGGCTGCCTAACTTGAAAAATTAGAGAGCTGCCTCTGACCAGAAGTTGCCAGCTCTTGCCTGGAGTACAGAACAATGGTTGTAGTGTTCTGAGCTGCAGTACTTTAAAATATGACCCTTTATAATGAGCTTGTAATAATATTTGTTGGACACAAGAGGGCAGTAATTATTCATAAATCAAAACAAATTAAAATCGCATCACTTGTCAAGCATTGCTTTTACATACTATTTCATTCCAATAAATAATATCTATATGTTGAAGGGAGTATTAGGAATTTATTTACATAGCAATTTAGGTACATACAGTAAGCTTGGAGTCAGGTGCAACTCAACTGCATCAGATAATTGATTACTGAGCAAGTTCAATCGTTAACTGGAAATCCTGCAAGATTTATTTCTGAAGAAGACCAGAATTAAACAAATGTAAACTGTTACTGAATAGTGTTGAGCGAGCCCGAACCGCACTGTTCGGGTTCGTACCAAACTTTACGG
Organism: Pelodytes ibericus; assembly: GCA_036172795.1. Taxonomy (NCBI): domain Eukaryota; kingdom Metazoa; phylum Chordata; class Amphibia; order Anura; family Pelodytidae; genus Pelodytes; species Pelodytes ibericus. The sequence continues at coordinate 158,225,432 of CM069861.1, read as the reverse complement.
TTTTTGGACCCCGGAACCGAACACGGACATTTCACTGTATGTCCGTGTTGGAGTTCGGGGTTCAGCGATTACATTGTATGTAATGCTATTGGCTTTCTATAAACCGAAATAGAGTCCCCATTCATAAGAAGTTCTTATGAATGGGGACTCTAGTTCGGTTTATAGAAAGCCATTAATATTACATGTATTCCATTAGCCGAAAGTCTATAAACCGAACGACATTCGGTTTATAGACCTTCGGTTTATAGAATACATGTAATGCTATTGCTATTCTATAAACCGAAAGTCTATAAACCGAATGTTGTTCAGTTTATAGACTTTCGGGTAATGGAATACATGTAATACTATTGGCTTTCTATAAACCGAACTAGAGTCCCCATTCATAAGAAATTATTATGAATGGGGACTCTATTTCCGTTTATAGAAAGCATGTATAATGCTTTGTATAAACATAATGCTTTGTATAATGCTTTTGCATGTATAATACAATTACATGTATTCCATAAGCCGAAAGTCTATAAACAGAAAGACATTCTCTTTATAGACTTTCTTTTTATAGAATAGCAATAGCATTACATGTATTCTATAAAACGAAAGTCTATAAACCGAATGTCTTTCGGTTTATAGACTTTCGGTTCATGGAATACATGTAATGCTATTGCTATTCTATAAACCGAAATAGAGTCGCAATTCATAAGAATAGGTCAATTGACCTATTCTTATGAATGGGGACTCTATTTCAGTTTATAGAAAGCCAATAAGTCAAGTTCAACCGCGAACCCGGACTTTTTTCCGAAGTTCGGCCGAACCCGCCGAACCCGAACATCCAGGTGTCCGCTCAACTCTATTACTGAATTAAAATGAGTGTCCAGTTGAACATTAAGTATTTAAAGAGACTTGATATGATATACACATTTTGTGTTAGCAAAATTGCATTCAAATAAGAGAAACGCATACCTTAAGTTTGTCTTTGGTGTCCCCTGCTGATGACATTTGCCATTGAAAATGTGTTAATTTGCATGTCAAATCACAAGGTGATGTCATAAGTAGGAGACATTTAAATTGCATAAACTTTCCAAAATTTATGCATTTGTTTGCAATTTTGCTAATACAAGGATAGATTTATTTTCATCATTTTTTATTCTCTACATTCAAAGTATAAGCCATGCTTATGTTGACAGAGTCCCTTTAACCCCTTTCCGCCTGTAGGAAGTTACATGCTGTCCTACTTTTTAGTGCCAAGATTCTAGTAGGACAGCATGGAACGTCCTACATAAAACAGCTCATTGCGGCCCCCTGCGAAGAGCTGTGTACGGACCCTGCTGCAGGGACTTGCAGCGGGGTCCCCACTATCAGGTGAGGCCACTTTGAGTGGCCTCACTCTGACACAGAAAATGGAGCTGATGCTCAAAGTGAGGGTCAGCTCCATTTAACAGTAAAAGCCTGCAGGACGGCATAGGCTCCCCGCGATGAGCTGTACTAGGGATCCCGCTGCAGGTACTTGCAGCGGGATCCCCAGTGTCAGATGAGGCCACTTTAGGTGGCCTCATCCTAAAGGTATTTGCTTCAAAAAGAGTAGTGGAACACATGGCGGGAACTGTCAAAAAATGTGTATTAAAATGGGCAGGGAGGGATTCACAAAAGTGCTGCCAGATAACATCAATATCGATCAGATGGCGAGAACACATATAGGCAAATACTCTGCGCAAAACACTGCCTTTTTTCCCATTAACAATCTTCTACACAGCCATACTTGGGAGTACCCAGATATTCACTGATCCCTATTACTGTGGGTTAAACTTCTCTTCTCTGGGTGGGGAAGTAGCATAGAATCTAGGAGAGTTATTTGCGGTGAGTTCACTGCTGCAGTTGAGCACAGCTGTTTTGGGTTTTGGCTGTAACCCACCCTAATTGACCTGAACCTCAAATCTTAATACTAAACTAAACTAACCTTAATACTAACCCTAAAATGAACTCCTAACCCTAATATCCTTATACTAACTATAACACGGTAATACTAACCCTAAACGAATCCTAGTGTTTTCCAGAATTATGTTATGTAGCCCATCTGCTGTAATGTATTATGTGTTCAGAGATGCCACGCTGTACACCACTGTTATAGAGAGCAGTTATTTGAGGATTTTGACTATTTTATCATCTTGAATAAGCCTATTCATTCCCCTATGACATCTCATTTGCACAGTGTTTTGGCCCTGAGCGCTGCCGCTCACTGGATGCTTTTTGTCTATTGTTATTGTACCACGCTCATGAATTCTAAAGACTATAGGACATGAAAATCATGTTGTACAGTTCGGAGAAACTATGTCTAAATTAATCTCAGTGGCTAAGCTATATATGCTTGTTAATGCAAAAAGTCAAACCTCTTATTATATGACTACCATTAAATATTTTATGCATGCAGATATAGTCAAGTTGCTGATGATAAAAATTGTTTGTAGCAGAAATTATAGTTTCATCATCTTAGAAACAAATGAGTATCTAAATGGCAAATTCAATTATTTTAGTGCCAGAAAAATGGCTAAAAGGCAAAATGTTTGATTTTTACAAGAATTCTCCACGGGCAAATTTTTTGCATTTCTGATAACATAATGTTTAACCAGGAAAGGCACATTGCAATATTCTCTGGTTATCAAGAACATCTTTGGAATGCTACTTTTGCCTGACATCCTAGGGATGTTACTATTACCAAATGTAATGGTACTCAATGTATCTACCTTATAGATGAACAGCTGAATTAGCCCTGCCAGGAACCTGCAACCCCCAACTGTTGAATAGATTCTACAGCCATGAGTACAACTGAGTAGCTTGGAAAATTGTAGGTAACGTGTGAAAAATGATCACATTAAATGAATACTAAATATTGTGTTTACAATTTTTATGTCGCAACACTGTACAGTTCTCAAGTGAATAGGACTTTAACTGTAGATTATTCTGAGCTGACAGATCAACAAATTAACCAAACAAGTTGTCAAGCTGACAGCAAAATCCAATGTACTATAAAATGAAAAAAATAAAAATCAAATAAAGCTATTCATGTTGCTTTCAAATATTTTTGAGTGGAGTTGTACTCCGTGTCATGTTTTCCTGTATGCTCACTAAATAACAGCAAAGCTTATTACCCAAGGCGTGTTTACCCAGTGATATGAACTGAGAACTGGCACTGTTTATTTGCAGCTCGTAAGTGAAATTGCTGAGTTCATCTGAATTCCTGCTGTGCAGAACTGTAAGTCCATTTGTCTCTCTGTTGAATAAGTTATAAAAAATAAAAATTACAAAGCAGCAACACACACGTCCAGTTAGTAGCAGTGTCTTGTGCAGATCAGTAACGCATATCTCAGAATATTGTCAGACTCCTACCAGATTACTGGAGGCAGTGTAAATTCAGAAGGAATACAGGAGGTGATTATTAGTGTGATTAAATCTTTTTTTTCTAGGAAATTATAGTATTTACCAACTTGTGTGGAATTGTTGATTTTGTGGTTGTTGCTATTTTTGCAATGCTATGTTTTTTTACTGTTTAGATTTTGTTTTATTAAAAAATAATTGGTGGGCTATGTTAAACACTTTGTGAACCATTTTTAAAAAAAAAAAATCTTTCTGTTGTTTATATGAATTTCTATTGCTTGCAGTAATGTGTATTTTATTCTTATTGATCCTTTTATTGCACTCAATTTGCAAAAGGAAGACCTACTCTTGGGGTCCAAACTTTGTAATATCTTTTAGTACTATGTGAAAAAGATCCTCAGTTTGTCCCCCTAAACGTTAGTAAGCCAATAGTCAATTTTGTTTATAGAAAATCATTGTCTGGCATTTTCAGTCTTTCTTTTCTACTTTCATGTCTTTCATCTACTTGTGACTTTCCTCTTGAGCCTTTTGGGAACCGGTGTTCACTGTTTGTTCTCTCTTCCTTCTCCCTTATTCACTATTACCACTGGCATAGACTTATACTTCTATTATTTTTGAGATACATAAACACTATTTTAATTACAGGGCTTGATTTTACAAAGGCATCTAAAATAATGATGAAATCTGATAATTTTGAAGATGAAAGAGAGAATTTTTCTGGACACCTTGCCAAGGCTGTTCACAATGCTACTGGATTAGAAGAACAGCAAGGTCTGACTGTACCAACCTCACTATCACAGCAGTTGTAAGTGATTTGTATATATATAATCTTTAGTGGTATATAAGTATTCATTCCAAAAAACAGACCTCCCCGCTTGTCTGGTCCAAGTTTCAACAGAGAAGACATAAAAAGGCATGGCACAAAGAAATGAAAACAAAAAATTCTGGGTGAAAACAGAAATAGGGATATTTCAATAAACTTCGTTATTAGATTAGTAGAGTTGTTTTTTATTAAAATCAATCTACACTGTAAAATGCATATGTTAAGAAAACGTTTCTATGATGTTTTGTTCCTGATATATTAATGTGTTATTGAAGGACTTAAATTATAATCATAGGCCAATTTTAAAAGGATTGTTTGCTTGCAAAGATTTTGCTGATCCCCCAGTGACTTCTCAGAGGGTCAATTTAACACATGCAGCTCAGAGACTAATTTTGAATCAAAAAGTATAATGTAATGTAAACAAAATGATCATTAGACTCAAATGTGGATCCTTCTGTAGAAGGATTGAATATTGTCAGGACACTGTCAAAGGACAGACTGTTTTCATATAGCAAAGTTAGGACATGAAGTTGAAGATGAATACATCAATAAAACAATATTTCAGGAATGGTCATCATATAGACAATTTTTTTAAAAACAAACATGTGTTAAATATACTTTCTCTCAACTGGAGATTTTTAATTCATTTTGTTTTTTACTGAAATTTGAATTCTGAAAATAGATTAAAACTGGAAGTTTTTTTAAATAACTATAGAGGTTACTTTTTTGCAGGAAGAAATCCCATAATGAGATGGAAATTGTGGAAATAACTCCATTAGCTACAGATTCAAAATCTGGATTACGGCCTCTGGAAAAAGCTCTGATAATACTGACAGTTCTGTCAGTCATGATTGCACTTTCAGTGATAATAGCATATGCAACATATAATGGTAAGTTAACTAGACTTTAATTTAGTACTGTACTTTTTATGTAGAAAAAGTTAGTTTAATATTGAAAAAGAAAAGAAAATGCAGGCATGGATGTAGGAAGCTGGGAACAAATACCCCCAGAGTCCCATAGTATTAGCAGGGAAACTGATTTGGGAAATTCTATCCCTAACAGCTCCCTACAGATGGATAGGGCCTGGTGACAGCCAGCAAGGTTGTCTGTGCAACAGATAATTGCACAGGTAACCGTAGAAACCCTTGGACCATCACGACAGCCTCTACTCCAGTCCCTAGATAAGGAAGATGGTGCTAAATATTTACTGATTTTTGGGGTTGCGGGTTTTAAAATAACTTGCCTGCTGTGAATCACATTGAGGGCTATTCACCAAAAGTTGAGTTGACGGGAAATGAACATCTACCTAATTTAGCTCCACAATGTGCAGGGATAAACCTGGTGGACTATGTGGCAGGGATGACATTTTATGAACTGACTTATTGAAAAGGTGGCATTGTACCAAAGAACCATGCTTAAATTCACTCTTCAGAACAACCCAACACAATATTTTGTAAAATATCCATATTTGCTGTTCAATGAAGAAAAATGTATCAAAAATAACTAGCATTCGTGTTCAGAGTCTACTAGGGTATCACAGAGCATCAGGGCAATATAATTTAGTGATGTGCAGTGTGTATCACAAAGTTCCACTAGAATAAAACTCACAGTAATGAGTACTGTGAACATGTATCACAGAGTTCCCCAGCAATAAAACGTACAGATATACCAGATGGTTGCTACCGTTTCTATTATGCCCAGCCCATTATGTGTGTCTCTCAGTATCTGCCACAATCACTAAACACAGTGCCACTTTATGCCACAAGCACATAAAAGCTCACCTGGTTTTACTCAAAGGCAAAAAGGGAATATGCCATTGCTGGTGGCAGAGAAAGTGGGTAAGTGTGTTTTAGTATGTTTGTGTTGCAGTACTGTTCTTGCAGGATATTGTGTGTTAGTGGTTGAGAGTGGGTCTTTGTATGAACACAAAAATGTTACTTAGTTACATAATAGTTTAAGTTGAAGACAGACTTGTGTCCATCAAGTTCAACCCTTTTCCTATTCTTTGTTTATTGCTGTTGATCCAAAAGAAGGCAAAAAAAGCCCTTTATTTCAGCATTTTTTACTTAGAATTTTGACATGTAGCCAAGTTGCGACATGTCCTATTTGGGACATTTTGTAAGATGGCCAATACCCCAAAACCAAATATTTTTGAAAAGTAGACACCCCAGGATATTTCAAATGGTGGTAATTTAACATTTGTCATGTACTTATTCTACCACCAGCCTTTGTCAACATTTGTGGTGGCATTTTTTGGTGTGTTTTTCACACACGTACTTCAGGCATGACAGATCCTGTTTTATGTTACTCCCAACCAATACCCCAATATGTGTTCAACAACAACTCCTGAGTACAGTAATATCAGCCATGCATAGGTTTATCCACTTGTTTGGGGGCTAAATGGCCCCCTAGCGGGTTTAACAAAGCAGCATCAAAACAATATGCAGACAACAAAAAAGTGCAACAAAATGCAACTTTGCAATAGTTGTATACAATTGTATTACATTTTATTTTAACACTAACTAATACTGATGTGTCTCTCTCAAACTTAGCATTTGTCCTTCGTTCATTTTAGATGGAATCTGCAAGACTCCAACATGCATAAATGCAGGTAAGAAACATATTAAAATACATAAAAACATGACTGTATACATTTCTACACAGATTAATATCCAAAGAATAATATATATTGGGAGTGAGATACAACTCATTGTCACTATATGAATTACCCATTGGAAACAAAACAGTCTATTAACAACAGTCTTAAATGTACAGTCTGTAGACATTGTTAATACAAGAAAGGTACATTCACAGTGACAAGAAATGTTGTACTTGGTGAAGAGTTGTCAAGGTCATTCATTACCCAATACAAGATGATGATATATGTAGAGTAACGGAGTGGTGGGGACGACTGTGAGGTTTTCACAGGCACAAAAAAATCAAGGGGGTCGCTAGTCAGAAGGGTGGGGTGAAGCTGGAGTCTTTTGGTTCAAGCCCAGAATGGAGACTTTGGTAGTCTCTTACATCTGAAAACTATTTTCTCTTTCTAAGCACCACAAGCGCAGAGCTCTTCCTGCATATGGGACTGTGTCCTGCTATTAGATATTTGTTGTCATCCCTCCATGTCATCATTGGTGTCAGTGGGCATCTTGCAATGTGTGGGAGTGCAGGACCATGCCTCTACTGGCACAGACCTGCTAATGCTCCTGCTCACTTGTCTTTCATAGCAGGCAGATCTTTCCTTACCCCACTCTGCATTAAAGCCTGTAAAAGTCCTGAGTTCAAAGCTGGTTGCTGGAGTAAGTCATGAGTGCAAGTCTGTTTGCAGGGGTAATGAATTACTAAATGTATATATTTATTGCTCATTGATATGCTATACCAAGTTTATTCTTTTACTGCTCATTGCATGATAAAGAAAGTTTAGGCATTTACTGCCCATTGGCCTGATATCCCAGGTTTATGCATTTCTGTTTATTGGAATGACATCCACATTTATGCATTTATTGTTCATTAATATGATATACAGAGTGTATGCACTCAGTTCATTCATATGATATACAGAGTGTATGCATTTACAGTTCATTCATATGATATAGAGGGTTTATGCATTTACTGCTCACTGGCATCACATGCAAAGTTTATCTATTTACTGCTTAATGGCATCATATACATAATTTATGAATTAATTGCTCATTGCTTATATTATATATCTATTGTTCATTGGCATCATCAAATAAATCATATATGTAATTTAAAAAAAAAATTTTTTTACCATGTTTAACCATTTCCCATGTAAAGCAGTACAGAGAAGTTCTTCATATACAATCCTTAGCTTTTTTTCTACATAAAGCTTGAGAACTGGGATTTGTAGGTGATGTTATTTTAATCTACAGCCACCAATGTAGTCTTACCCAAGTTCTGGTGACCACAGTTGAGGTAGACAAGTGACATTTTTAATGGACCTGTCATGTGACCAGTGGCAGAGCAAGAGTGAAGAAGAGTTGTAGCAATGGCAAAACATGGCCATGCTGAACATTTGTGTACTGGTGTTCTAAATAAATACCAGACATGACTTATAGCGTCCTGCCTTGCAAGGTAACCTGATATAAGTGCAAGGACTTCCTGTATTATTTGTATTTTGTATTACAGCCTCCAGAATAATTTCCAATATGGACACAACTGTAGAACCATGTAAGAATTTCTATCAATATGCTTGTGGAGGGTGGCTTAAGAAGAACGTTATTCCAGAAGATTCTGTTCGTCATAGTACAATTGACATCCTTTCCGAACAACGAGATATAACTCTTAAAGGTAATGAGATACACAATCTATTGTATATATCCCGTTGCTGCAGACTGCCTTTGCCTTTAATAGATGGCTTCTGTTTCTTTATATTTTCAGGTATCTTAGAAAAGAGAAACGATAGTGATATTTCTGCAGTTAAAAAAACAAAAATATTTTACGAATCCTGCATGGATGAAGGTATGTTTTATTTACCTTCATTCAAAGCCTTGTGTTTTATTATTCATTCCTTGTTTGATGATATAGAAGGAACTTTTTGAATCTTTAAAAGGTACAAAGAATTCCAGAAAAGGACAACCATTAATTGCTACTTTACCTGACATTTTTGATTGGCCTGTGGCAGTGGAGAATTGGGAGAGGATCTATGGTAAGTTTTTTGTGACCCATGAATGTAATCCTTGTAAACACCATCACTTTGCCCCAGCCTTATTTAGAGACCAGTAGTATTTTTAAATGTAACAGAATTAATGTTGACTTCATTTCATAAGGTCAAAGTCATCAAGCAGCAATCTAGCAGCATACAATTGCACCGCAAGTCTGTTCATTAAAAGTATATTTTTTATTTTGTCTATTACTGATTTGTACTTCTAGCTGGAACCAATTTTAGGATATGAAGCTGCAAAGCTTTTGTTTCAGAAATGTTATCTTCCAAAGAGGCCTCGGCAAAGTGGTGTCTAAGATGTATACTGCAAGCAAGCAATGGTAATACAGGAACTGCCTAACTATAACTGGCTAGTAATGAAACATCAAGTTTGTTCAAACAGACCAGCCAACAAGGCCAAAGCTTGATCAACCAAATAATTCAACACTATAGGGTCTAGTCAATAAATAGAGAATTGCAAGCAATGGAGATGGGAATTTCAAACTTTAGGCCACTGTAGCATAGTAGGAAAAATTTGAAACGTAGCTTTGTGCCTTAAAGGGACTAAGGGTCTAGTCCCCAAACTCACTTTGGTGCAACATGAAGATTACTGCTTGTATAGTGCACAGTCCACTTTCCAGTGTGTTTTTGGAAGGCATTTTGCATGAATCCCATTTTTAATATTTGACTCAAATCCACTCCAGTGATTACTCTGCATGTAAACCAAAGGTGCGACAGGGGATGGGGAGGAACAAAGGGACAGGGCAAGGTTGGCAAGGGGAAAACAGGTAACATTGGCAAGGATGCATGGCATATACAGCACTTGGTTATCATTTATAATATTCAGAGTAAATACAGTGAGTTTCAAAGTGCGTATTAGGTTATAACATGTTAATGCATTCATCAGATTTCAGGAATTGGTCCCACTCAAGCCAGAAAGTGTGATGGTCACATCCTTTTCCACTGTAACTCAAAATTAACTCTTCCATGGCTCTCAGTTCCTTGACAGAAGCAATCCACATAGCCATTGTCGGTGTGTGTGTATTTTTCCAATATCTGGGGATCTGCAGCTTCACAGCATTGAGAAGTCCTATAGTCAGAGACTTCTTGTATTTTTGGATGGGGCGAGTGTTATGGTGTATCAAGTAGGCCTGAAGGGTGAACGGGATAAGCAGGTCTGTAATGGTGTCCAGGACTGTTTTAACCCTAGCCCAGAAAGGTTGTATAGAGATGCAATGAGTGAAGCTGCCCTTACTAGTATTGTATCTCCAACAGAGATCGTGGTGTTAGGGAATATCTTACGCAATACTGTCGTCCCTTGTACCATTTTGTTAAAACCTGGCTATCTGTGAAGACTACATCACAGTTTGTTTCCCAGCTGCGTGTATAGTGTGGTTTGGGAGTCAATTGGAAATGGGCAAGTTGTCCGTGAATAGTGGATATAAGTTTCAGTGGTTGGGTCCGGGCCATACTTGATTCTTCTATAACAGTCCTGTGCAGTGCTCTACCAGTCTAGGCAGTGAGTGGAAGAAGTGTTTAATATGGGAGTAAGTCCAGCTAGGGCACAGTGGGTTCCCTTTGGGTCAAAGATTAGTATATGGTTTGAGAGTGCCATTGTCTAAAAGGAAGTGTCCAAGCTGTGGGAATCGGGGTTTATCCGGGAGAAGAGTGTCAAACGTTCTCCCAGTGATGCCTGGAGGGAAATTGGAATTGTAGGACAGAGAGAAAAGTGGGGATGGCCTACTTATTAGTCAAGACTTAATTACCATGGATTTTCACGTTGCCAGAGTGTTAGGTATGGTATGGTGTAGTAGGTTCGTTGTGATGGTTTGAATGGGGGCCACCCAGGCTGCTAATGGGATGGGACTTCTAGTGAATTGTGTTCAATTTAAACCTACAGTTTAGGGGCTGGTCAAGTCCATTTGACTATTCTGGCTAGTAAAGTAGCAAGATATAAAGTTTCCGGGTTTCGAAGGCCTAAGCCACCTAGATTCTTGGGCCTTGTTAGGTAGTCAAATTTCAACCAGGTGGTTTTAGAGTTCCAGATGAATTGTGTGAAAAGAGTTTTGACTTCTTTAAAATAGGATTTGGGTAGTTTGATAGGAAGCATTTGGATAACGTAGAGAAATCTAGACAATATGTTAATTTTAATCGCTGAAATTTGTGCAAACCATGATAGGTGTTTGGTGGCCCAGTGATGTAGGTCTAATTTAAGTGTTTGTAAGAGTGTCTGGTGATTGGTCTGGACAAGCAGATCTGTGTGTGGGGTTAGGAAGACACCCAAGTATTTGATCTTGGAGGTCGTCCATTTGAATGGGAAGGTAGTTTGAAGTTGGGAAAGAGTGGATTGTGGGAGTGTGATATTCACAGCTTCAGATTTAGTCATGTTTATTTTAAACAATAACAGTGCGCTGTACGTCTCAAGTTCTTGAATTACGTTTGGTAGGGAGATAGTAGGTTTGGTCACAGTGAGGAGGATATCATCAACATATACTGTTACTTTGTGTGTGGGGGGCCTTACTTCAATACCATGTATAGAAGGGTTCAGTCTAATTGTGTTAAGGAAAGGTCCACCAGGACAAACAGATGCGGATGCATGCCATGGGGGCATTATATAGATCCAATTATACATTGCCTCTCCCATCCCTATACGTTGTAGGACAGTTTTCATAAAGATCCAGCTCACCCTGTTGAATGCCTTTTCGGCAGTAGACAGCAATATAGTAGGTATCTGGTATGTGTATGAGTGGTGTGTACGGTCAATAAGTTTTACTGTGTTATCCCTGGCCTCTCGCCCAGGAACTAAACCCACCTGGTCCCTGTGCACAAGAAATGGGAGTATCTCCCCTATTCTGGTACTTAGTACTTTGGCTACAATTTTTACGTCCACAATGAGAAGAGAAATAGGACAATAACTGCTGCAGTAATCAGGATATTTCCCGGGTTTATGGATTAGGGTAATGTGGGCTTTTTGAGATTGTGGTGGGAGGGTCCGGCCAGAGGCCAAGGATGCACACACCTTTGCAATAGGGGGAAGCAATAAATCCTTGAAAGTTTTATAATATATAACGGTGAGACCGTCAGGACCTGGACTTTTACCTACTGGGAGGCTCTTCAGCACCATTGACAATTCCTCTACTATAATTGGGTCATCTAAAACCATTGCCATTTGGTCAGTGAGTTTATCTGTCAGGTACTTATGAAGACATGTCTTGATGTTAGTATGTATAGATGATACAGGGTGCTTTGTAATATTATAAAGGTCAGTGTAGTAGGCTCTGAAAGCTTCGGCCATGGAAGATGTATTGTGTATCATTCCATGTTTGGACGTTTTGAGCAGGGGGGATGAATGAAGTGGCATATTTTTGTTTTAAGGCTTTTGTCAGGAACTTGCCTGGTTGTCTCTAGTGCGTTGATTTAGACTTTTACGTTTTTGTAGGGAGTACTGCATTTTAAAATTGCATAAAGAGTTTAGATCTGTTTTTAGTTTAGTTAGTTCAACGCATATGGTTGGGGAGAGAGTTTGTGGCGGGATTCGATATCTTGACTCTTCTGGAGTATTGTGAGCAAGGATTGGGTTCTCTTTTGTGGAGGTCAGGTCGTCTACATGAAGTTGGTCTTTCAATAAAGTCTCATTGAGTCTCCATGTATACAACCTTCGTGCCAGAGAGGGATGAGATATCGTGAGAGTTTTGGAGGCATGGTGACTCCAAGTGATAGTATGTATGTGGGTTTCACGAAGGAGTTCTAGGTGCCTGTGTGATATAGAAAAATAATCAAGTATCTGTTATGTGGATGTGAGTAAAAAATAAAGTCTTTAGTTGTGGGGTATTGAATTCTCCATGTGTCAGCAAGTTGTGTGAGGCTTTTTTACCTTTCTCAGTTTATTTGTGTTGGTGGTGGTCGCTTCCTTCGTGGTATCCAGTTTCTGGTTGAGAGCAAGGTTTAGGTCTCCAGCCATTATCACCACACCTTCCGCAAACCTATCCAGTTCAGACAGTATGTAAGAGAGGAGCAAATGTTGGTTAGTATTTGGGACATAAACATTGCAAGTGTCATCTTGTCCGCACCTATAGCACCCTTTAAGAAAAATGCATGTCCATCACTATCCAACAAAGTATTAGAGAGGGTGAGAAGGAAGTTTTTGGAAATATATATGGCCACCCCCTTTGTCTTTTTAAAAGGGGAGTGAGAGTAGTAGGCAGTGGTATAGGTATGGTCTTGAAATTTGGGCACTTTAGACCTGCAAAAATGTGGTTCCTGCACAAAACCAACATTAGCCTTTTTAGCTCTCAGTTCACAGAATAGTCAGTATCGCTTAGTTGGAGAGTTTAGGCTTTTTGCATTAACCATTCAAAATGTGATTTAGGAGTGTTGTGCTTAGGTTTCTGGGTCATCACAACTTGACAAGAAGCTCGAGGGGGTCACTGGCAGCAAGTAGGGAGTCCCCATGAAGCAATGTGCTATCAGCTGGGATATGAGCAGCTTTCACTGCCGCAGCAAAGATACCGGTATTTGTAGCAAGACTTGGACTAATTGGTAGTGATACTACTAAGTGAATTGCAGTGTAACTGGGGAGGGAAGGTAGTAAACATATAGTGCAAACATATAGTGTGTCTGCAGGCCCGAGGGGTTTACAAATGCCGAAAGTCTATAAACTGAACGTTGGAGGCACCTGGTGTAGGGGGCTCTTTTCTGCCATTTTTACCCATGACTGGCTGGTTTTGAGAGGGTCCACGTCTCATATAGCTGCAGATCACTGGGAGGGGAGGTGAAGCACGTCTACTCCATTCAGTTTGCTGGCCACACCCCTCATGTATATATATTTTAGTGTAGCCTACTTCTAGACAATGTATAGAGAACTTATAATCCTCTTCTTTATGCCTAACTATAAGAAAGAACATTTTGCTACATTGAAAGTTGAGAAACATGCAGCAAGGAAGCAGGTAGAAGAGTAACTGAAGAAAAATGTGGTTAGAATTTCTTAGGAATTTTGGGACTGCCAATAAATGCACAAAGAGCAAGTGAGATATACAGGGAAGAACTGGCAGCAGAACAAAATGATAAATATGATAAACAGGCAGATGTGATTATACTAGTAACTAGAACAGGATGGTGCAAAGGATAGTACAAGAACATCCAATGCCATGAATAAATATGAATATTTTGCTGCTCTGTAAAAGGTTTACTTAGTATGATACACATTTTATACACTGTATTTTTAAAACCACATTTTTGATTATATGTCCCATTTCACTTTGTGGAATAAAAAGATATGATGATGTTAAAACTTTCAGTTATGATGGCTGTCAACCCCAATAATAGTACTTTTAGAAACCTTCCTGTCGAAAGTGTCGAAAGAAATTTTGTTCTATAAATGACAGTCTCAAGAGAATTATTATTCTCATTTTTATGATTATGGGCAGCCAACTGCCTTTTCAAAAACCACCAGTAAAGCTATATTATATCAGATAAAACACAAGAAAGCATACTACAAACTACATTGACTGTCATTCATTTCCTCCTGGTTAGATTATGCATGAAAGATAATATGTCCATCATAAGTACTGTATATCATGTAATAGATTGTTATTTTTTTGTTTTTGTTTTTAGGTGTATGGTCAGCTGAAGAATCAATGTCACATTTGAATGCCAAATATGCAGTGGGCAGCATTATCAATGTTTTCGTAGAAAAGGATTTTCAGAACAATACTGTACACGTTATTTATGTAAGCCAATTAAATATTCTTAAGATATACAGGCAATTCTTGTTTTTCTTTCTTTTTTTGTAACAACTTCCATTGCACTGTAATATATTCTTATTAAGTGTCAGCAAGTGTCGTGCTAATCTTTTTAACTAGTATAAGGCTTAACATAATTTTTAATGAAAATCAGCAACCAGGTCAACAGCGTTAATAGAGTCAGTTGATTATTCAATGGTAGGGAAATAGGAAGCAGTAGATTTTTCAAGGGGAAGGAAATAGGAGAGTGAGGGAAGCAAAAGTAGGTCCATCATACGGTAAGAACAAGTGCAGACTTTGCAGTGCAAAGGTTTCTCTAGAAGGTGTGGGACTGGAAGCAGAGAGTTTAGCAAGGCCTCTTTGATGGGTCTATTCAATAAAATGTGAGAATAGCTTGAAAGGGTCAACATTGGAGTTCGACTTTCATTTTGTAATTCGGCACCCGAAAAAAAACAGGTTCAAATCTTACTGTAACCTAAACAGGTAATTAAATAGAGTATAACTTAACATAATTACACATGGCACCTTTAGATACAACCATCCAGACTACAAGAGACAATAGATGGTTCACAAGACAGTAAACACTTATTGATTAGATAAGTACACATTTCAACACTAACATACAATTAAATTGCACATACTACTTGGAATAGCTTGTGTTGAAAGTCTTGTTGTATTGAAAACATGGTGCAGCTGGTGCCCCCAAAATGTGTTCCCCCTGAACCTGGCATATCATGCAGGCTGTCAGGATTCACTTTGTGACAATCATCAACATGGATAAATG
The DNA here is from genome assembly GCA_036172795.1 of Pelodytes ibericus. Lineage (NCBI taxonomy): Eukaryota > Metazoa > Chordata > Amphibia > Anura > Pelodytidae > Pelodytes > Pelodytes ibericus. The sequence continues at coordinate 158,210,055 of CM069861.1, read as the reverse complement.
CAGAACTACCTTGGGTATTAACAGGTATTTTAAAACATCCACCCCAATGGAGTCCCTTTCACTTTTATACACAAGATATTAATTTGCACAGCTGGACTGGGAGGGGAAAACCACACTAGTCAATATCACAGATGGAAAGGTTATTTTACCTAATTAGTTTGAATAATTTGGAGATATTTACATTTTTAAGAATATTAAAAAAAACTTTCTTGAATCCATTTGGACTCCATTTGGATTTTAGCTAAAAAAAAATATACTTCAAAATGAATATATTAGTTTTCTTGATTCGGCCCAGGAGGCTTCCCTTCCTTCCCCATCTTGCAATGGAGAGGGATTCAGGGAGGTTCTTCCCTACAGGGCTTGGTATGGCTTAGCTGACCTGGTTAAAATGGCAACTCCAAGAACAGTACTTTAAGGTCCTTTTCTGGTGGTCCATGGTCCTGGCCTGTTTAAATAAGTTCCAGTCCTCTATATCCAGTGCATGCTGGCGGTGTGTTGTGGCCATTGTATCCATGGTTAACATATCATGTGAGTGTGGGAAAACGGATGGAATTAATGAGAAGTTGATTGATCCGATCATGGATTTGTGTGATTACCAATGCTCTTTGACCCCATTTGTATTGTTGTTCTTACTGTATTTCCCTCCACTGAGAAAGACACAAACAGAACTTTTTTTTTTAAATAAAAAGTTGGCAAAATGAAGGTTAACATGATATTAAACAGTTACTTATTTTGTTTGTTTGTTTTATTTTTTTATTTTTTGCTGCATCCAGAAGTCACACACGTAGGTATTCAAAGTGGTAACAACTAAAATTAAAATATTTTACATAAATTTGAAATCAAATTTAAAAACATATTCATCCCTTATCTTTTTTTAAATTCATTGATATGTTTAAGAGGTTTTATGCATTTCTGTATTCTATTAGATATATATATAATGTTAACTTATGATATATATATAATGTTAACCTATGCTATAACAGATGTAAGCGCACAAAGAGCTAAAAATCATTTTTAGTAACACTGATGGTTATGCATCAATAATGGCACTGTATTATGTCTTATTATAATTCCTTTACTCATTTTTTTGCTCTTGCATCTTGATGGTATGGTTAAAACTGTCAGAATCACTTTAATATATATTACAAAAAGGGTGAGAAATTTGCAACCTTTTATTCTCTTTATTCTCTTATGTGTGTTTTGTATTCCCACTCTCTGTTCAGTACAGATAATGCCAGATTAGGATTCACGGGAGAATTGTATTCCAATAAAGTGATCTAAGCTAGGTGCAATCTTGTGCCTTTTATAGATAGCATGTGACAAAATTATTAAACAATAATTAGATCACATGATTTTTGCTCATCTGGCACACAATATTTTTTTTATGGCACACATCATTTTGTACATGGAGGTAGACAATAACTATAGCAATATTGCAGTACATATCTCATAAAAACATGTTTAGACATAACCTCAATTGTTGGCAGGGCTAGCCACTAACATTGTTTATAATGGACATTTCCTGAATATTGTGATGGACAATTTAATGATGTTCTATGGACCTTCACAGACCTTGCCATGTCTGGTGTCCTTGTATGGACAATCTGCCTATCTCTGAGTGCTGGGAAGTTCTAATAGTGAATCAATCAAAAATTACACCACATTGGTTGCCATGAATGTTGCTCCCCCTTAAGATAGTCTTTTCTTTACTTTACAGCAAAAACCTACATAATCATATGTATGATGAGGACACCTGCCACATGCAGTGATTCACACTTACTTTGTAGGAAGACTACACACATAAGATGTTCCATTCAGTTTTATTATAAGGCATCTGAAAATGTGACCAGGAAATAAAACATATACAATTTCCTAAGAATTTATATGAAACGCAGCAGCTATCAATGAGATTGAATTTGTGGATTCCTTAAGTTGAGTTTTGAATTTAAAAAGTTAAATTAAATCACATCCTACCACAACATATAAACATAATTACAATATTGAAACACAAATTGGCTTCAACTGAAATGATGTAAAATAACTGTTAAAATGTTTAGAGCATGTATGCCAGGATTATAAACCTTCCACCATGAACCATTGTTTTGACCCCCTCCAGTAGAATTAATTTCTTTACTACTGGAAATGATCCAGTAGGAGTCCATAGATTTGTCTTCTAGTTGCAGAATAAGTTGTTGGTTTAAAACAAACATGTCAAAGTGTTGCTATTAGATGACCACAGATTAATAATTTCACTGTGCACTCTTTCCCTATGGGCATGCCAGGTTTTCCATTTGCTGTTTCATCAGTACAATATTTTATGGATGGCATACTGTCATGGGTTTTCTTTTTAAATTTCAGATCGACCAGCCTCACTCTGGACTGTTGTCACCTGATTTTTATGAATGCTCTGAATTTAATGAAAAGGTATTTGCAAACTGTCTAGGGAAAGTAGATGTTTAAAGGGCACAGGAAATTCATGACTATTAATACTGACCTCCCCATTACAGTTTCATCCCTTCACACCTATGATCCACTATGAAATATAGATACCCTGTTGCATGATTCCCCAAAACACCTTAAAGGTAACAATTAAGTTTTGAATAGCAAGACTACATCAAGCATAGACATTTTAAATAGAAATGATTTAATGAAAGAATCCAAATAAAGTACCTGATTGGCCACTCTTTTCTTGCATAGCTCTCTCTGGGGACTGATAGGTTAGAACTTCCATCATCTGATCCATGATTCTAATCAACATGTCAGCAAAAGGGCAGGCAAGCAAAACTTTGCAATTTAAAATATCTATTCTTGATGCAATCTTTAATTTAAATTTTTTTTTCCCGACAGTTGTACTTCATATTAAATTAGTCCATGCTTGTCCTACTTTGTATTTCAAAACATTTTGTATGCAGCATGTTTTGATTGGTATATTCATACATCCAGTCTAATTTTGACAATATTAATCATTTAAAACCAAGGTACATTACTTAGTAATGGAACATAAATTAAATGTAGACAACACTGGCTGCCACAGATTAGGGAATTAAAATGTAAAAAATGAAATACTTGAAAAAGATGCTTTAGTCAAAAAAATGTTAAACAAAACATGGCTCTGCCAGTGATACATAATTTGACTGTGTTATTTTATTTATTTTAGGTCTGTTCTGCATATGAAGGATATATGTTTTATCTGGTATCACTGGTGCGCAAAGAGAGGAATCTCACTATTAAATATGACCAAAATAGAGAAGATATCAAAAGGGTTTTTGAGCTGGAGAAAGCTATTGCCAACGTAAGGAAAATAAAGTTGTGTTTTCAGATTACTCCCCATACAGTATATAAATAATATTTTCATATTAAGGCCAATCACTGTTGCATTTTAAAATCCTGTTCCAAATGAGGGTTTGTAACTTTTCTGTACTCTACTTCCAGTCAGGGCTGCCATCAGAAATTTGAGTACTTACTGAAATAAATTCTGCCACACACCCATCCCCCATATCTTCTCTCGCCCCCACCCTCCCAAAGTCAATTTATCCAAGTCTTTGTATATCATGCCAATGATTTAAATGCACCCAAGGACATACCCCTCACTTTCATTGCATATCCAGGATTTGCTGCTGCCCCCCAGGACATGTCTCATAACCCACATTGCACATCCAAGACTTACACCATTAATATAGAACAGCCAGTTTTTAGATTAATATGCCACAGTCAGTTTGGTCATTAATATGCCACTTTATGCCCATTAATATGCCACATCCACTCTATGCTCATTAATATGCCACTATATGCCCATTAATATGCCACAGCTGGTATGCCCCTTAATACATATATAATACACCACTATGCCCACTAATATGCCTCTCTATGCCCATAAATATGAACTGTTTTCTCATTCATTTGCACACAGCCAACTTTCACATTAATATGCCACTCTTTGCCCATTAATATACCTCATCCAGAATGCCCATTAATATGCCACAACCAGTATGCATTTTAATATTGCCCAGCCAATATGCCCATTACTATGCCACTCTATGCTCATGAATATGCCACAGCCAGTTTGCCCATTGATAAACCACAGCCGGTTTGCCCAATAATATACCACCCAATGCTCGTTAATATGCCACAGCCGGTGTTCCCATTAATATACCATAGTCAGTATGGCCATAAAAATGACACTCTTTGACCATTAATATGCCACACTGTGTCCATTTATATATCATAGCTGGTTTGCCCATTAATATTCCACAGCAAGTATGCCCATTAATATGTATGATTCCAGTACCACAGGATTTTAAAGTTCAATATATTGTCAGGAGGCATGGGAAATGGGTAAGGGGAAAGGAGCCGAATATCAGTAAAGTTATTTGAATACATATAAAGCATATATCTGCTTACTAGACATGTGCAAAACTAAAATTTTCGTTTCGTTTTCGTCCATTCCGACGAAAATGTTATTTATTTCGTCTAAAACGAATTTCGTTCATTACTGCATTCGTTTCAGATGAAATTTGTTCATTATTTTCGTTTCGTTTTATTCGTTCGTTTTATAGAATAAAAAGGTAAGGTAAGAAGCAGGGATGATAGGAACTGCTTTTACAAACATCAGTGCACAAATTATGGGTAGGAAAACAAAAAGACATTAATTAAATGTTAACTTCCACTCCTTCCCTAGGCAACCAACAAACCAATGTCTACAACCTTGGCCAAAACAAGCCGTTAATGCCCTTTTTCATGTGTTTAACTCAATGGGCTACATGCTCAGATGTCTGTCATATACAGTCTATGTAAATTACTTATTCTTAGCAGAAATGGACAATATATATGGTAATTGCTTAGTTTACATTTTATATATGAGTTATATGATTAAAACTAATGTCTGAAAAATTCTAAAATGTGCTGTTTTTATGTTGTTACAGGCATTGGTTTCAAGTGAAATCAGAAGGGATCCCAATAGCATTTACATGAAGATGACTGTTTCACAAATTGAGACAGATTATCCTGTCATTCTAGATGGCAAGGTGACATTTTCTTTATTGTTTTCTCTAATTGCTAGAAAAATGCTCTTGTCCCTACTTTCTAGATGCTTAGAATGCTTGGTGTGGATCAGTGTATTGCAGAGCTCCAGAGCAAAATAATAAAACTACAATAAATGTGTATATTACATTTTGTAAGTAAAATATACCGTATTTGCTCGATTATAAGACAAGGTTTTTTTCAGAGCAAATGCTTATAATCGAGGTTGTCTTATAATCTGACCTCAAATTGAGGTCAGATTATAAAACATGGATCCAGGTCCCCAGCAGAGCTGCAGGGGACCTGGATCCCCCTCTCTAACAGCAGGGAATGTCTGAGCTATGAGCGCAGACTCCCCTGCTGCCGCCCGGCACGACCGCCGGGGCTTCTGTTAGACATCCTCCGCTGCCCCGCTAGCCACCAGGGAAAATCGGGCAGCTGGGGGATGTCTGCACGATACGTGCAGACATCCTCCATGCTGCCCGACACGGCAGTCTATTATGATGGACAGCTGGTCCGTCATAATAGCAACAAAAATGAAAGACCAGCACTCGGTTGTAAAGTGATGAATTTTTAATCACACATAGGCAACGTTTCAATCCTTGAATTTGAATTGAGGATTGAAACGTTGCCTATGTGTGATTAAAAATTCATCACTTTACAACCGAGTGCTGGTCTTTCATTTTTGTTGCTATTTGAAGATTTGGGAGACATCTTAAAGTCCGTGCACCGGGACTTTATATCTTGTGCGGATCTGGGACTATTTTCTATTTGGTCCGTCATAATAGACTGCCGTGTCGGGCAGCATGCAGGATGTCTGCACGTATCATGCAGACATCCCCCGGCTGCCCCCACTAGCCACCAGGGATCGAGTTACAAGTAAGGGGGAGGGAGGGGGCAGATAGACAGGGGGAGGGTGGGGGAAGAGAGACAGGGGAAGGGGGGGACAGAGCAACAAGGGGAGGAAGGGGGGAAGAGACAGAGGGAGGGGGGACAGAGCAACAAAGGGAGGGAGGAGGGGGAGAAAGACAGGCGAGGGGGGAGTCAAAGGGAGGGGGAGAGAGACAAAGCTGGGGGCAAGGGAAAGAGAGTGGCAGCATTGGCACATAAAAGGAAATGAAAACAAGAAATTAATTTTTTGATATAATTTTTTATTAAAAAAGCAATTTACATACAATACTATATACAAGTTAAACTTTTTTCCTATAGGGTAGTCTTATATTCAGGCTTTTAGGTTTTTTCCTAAAGGAATATCCAAAGTTTGGGGGGTCGTCTCATAATCAGGGTCGTCTTATAATCGAGCAAATACGGTATATATATTTTTAAAACAACTTCCCAATTTACATAAATAGCTATAAACTGGTGCTTAAGTGAATTTAAATGTCCCGATAAATCCAGCTCAAAGCCACACCTTCAGCCACTCCCACAAAAACAAAAGTGTTACTCTTTGGGCATTTCAAATGTTGGGAGGTGGAGAAGAGTGGCACTGGGACAAGTACTTTGGAGCAGTACAATACTGGGCAAGTACTGTGGAACAATGTGGCACTGGGGCAAATACTTTGGCCCACTGTGTCACTGAGGAACATACTTGAGAGCAGTGTGGCACTGGTCAAGTGCAGTGGGGCAGTGTGGCACTGAGGTATGTTCTGTGGAGCAGTGGGTCTCCTGTTTATGACATAATCTGTGGCTTGATACATACATTAACTGTTTTAATGAATACATTAATACAAGGACCAGAGAGATTTTTACATTTTTGATATGTGGTTGTTGAAACATATTTTTTCTCTGTCATTTAATGCACCCATACAAGTTATATATTGTTTTTAAAGGACAGTTAGAGTTTTCTTTTGATACCCTATACATAAAAATTATCTACATTTTAGTATTAAAAAATACATATAAAAGAGGAAACTTTTGGGAAAAAAATGTTTTTCCCTGTTTTTTTCCCAATACCGTATTTGCTCGATTATAAGACGAGGTTTTTTTCAGAATTTTTTTTCTGAAAAGTCCCCCTCGTCTTATAATCGAGGTCTTCTTATAATCTGACCTCAAATTGAGGTCAGATTATAAGACATGGATCCAGGTCCCCAGCAGACCTGCAGGGGACCTGGATCCCCCTCTCTAGCAGCAGGGGATGTCTGCGCGATGAGCGCAGACTCCCCTGCGTCCTCCCGGCAAGACCGCCGGGGCTTCTGTGATGAAGCCGGGTACTTCCACTTTCGTCACAGAAGTCCCGGCGAGCGTGCCGGGCGGCAGCAGGGGAGTCTGCGCTCATCGCGCAGACATCCTCTGCTGCCCCACTAGCCACCAGGGTAAATCGGGCAGCTGGGGGATGTCTGCACGATACGTGCAGACATCCTCCATGCTGCCCGACACCTCCGTCTATTATGACGGACAGCTGTCCGTCATAATAGACGGAGGTGTCGGGCAGCATGGAGGATGTCTGCACGTATCGTGCAGACATCCCCCAGCTGCCCCCACTAGCCACCAGGGATCTTTTTACATGTTAGGGGGAGGGAGGGGGCAGAGAGACAGGGGGAGGGATGGGGGGCAGAGAGACAGGGGGAGTGATGGGGGGCAGAGAGACAGGGGGAGGGATGGGGGACAGAACAACAAGAGGGGGGAAGAGACAGAGCAACAAGAGGGGGAGAGACAGAGCAACAAGGGTAGGGGGCAGAGAGAAACAAGGGGGGGCAGAGAGAAACAGGGCGGGGAGTCAAAGGGAGGGGGAGAGAGACACAGCTGGGGGCAAAGGAAAGAGAGAGGCAGCATTGGCACATAAAAAGGAAATAAAAATAAGAAATGCATTTTTTGATATAATTTTTTTATTAAAAAAGCAATTTACATGTGAATATATACAAATTTTACTTTTTTCCTATAGGGTAGTCTTATATTCAGGCTTTTAGTTTTTTTCCTAAAGGAATATCCAAAGTTTGGGGGGTCGTCTTATAATCAGGGTCGTCTTATAATCGAGCAAATACGGTAATAAGCTACACAACTAGTGCAACACTAACCCACTTATCCCAACTAATTACCAAACCCCCCTTAACAAAAAAGCCAGAAAAAAAACTCTGAAGAGTGCGATGTCAGATCCATAAGAATCACGGAACAGGCATGCAGGGGTTAAATGTAATTAAATAAATATATTACAATGACATTTATTTATTTAAAAAAAACGTTAAAATTGCAAAAAAAAAAAAATTTGGAAAAAACAAACAAAGTGAGGGCCATAAAGAGGAAGTTTTTGCCTCGGGTCCTGGACACGTTTCAGACTGGCTGGCGGTGCGCACGCCTAGGGCAGCACAAAACCAAGAGACACTGCTGGGTTAAAGTAGGTGTGGTTAATGAGTCCTGATTTATGTTTACAGTTACATTATCTGGTTAGAATATTTTCAACATATGAACTATATATTTTAACCCCTTAGTGACAAGACATTTTGACCTTGACTTTCCCTTGGTGACAAGGGCTGCGTTTACATTTCTGGGGTGTTTGTGTTTAGCTGTAATTTTCTTCTTTCTCAAATACTGTACACAAATTATATGTTGTTTTGTATCGTCATAAGAAAAGCTGTCACTAGATACCCTTATGTTCATCATATCTTAAAATTTACTACAAATAAAATCATAAAATATAATGGAAAAAAAACAAAACACCTTTTCTAACTTTGACCTAAAATATAATTTACACAAATACAATCATTAAAAAACACCCCATCTAAATATTTTCTAAATGTTGTCCCGAGTTCAGAAATATGCATGTTTCCATGTTTTTCTACAGTTGTTTGCAAGTTATGGGGCAAAAAACAAAAATAGTGTTTTTTGTTTTTTTCCTATATAGACCTTTTGACCTCAACCCGAAAACTAAATTTAACCCTAACCCTAAATTTAACCCCAACTCTAACCCTTATGCTAACCCTTAATATACTTTAATTTTAATTTAATTGTAACCCTATCACTTATGCTAACCCTAATTTAATTGTAACCCTAGCTGCTATTCTATACATTTAAATTGCCAGCTTCTAATATTGGGGGTCTTAACCTTTAATCATGTGGGGTCTTAATCCTTAGTAACATAAGATAAGATGAGGATCTTTTAATTAGCAATTAAGGGGGGGGAGGAAATTAACAATACTGAATAGTGTTGAGCGAACCTGAACCGCACTGTTCGGCTTCGTACCGAACATTACAGTGTTCGTACCCCGAACCCGAACATTTCACTGTATGTTCGGGTTGGAGTTCGGGGTTCGGCTATAAACCGAAAGTCTATAAACCGAAAGTAATTCGGTTTATAGACTTTCGGTTTATAGAATAGCAATAGCATTACATGTATTCCATAAACCGAAAATCTTTAAAACGAAAGACATTCTGTTTATAGACTTTCTTTTTATAGAATAGCAATAGACTTTCGGTTTATGGAATACATGTAATGCTATTGCTATTCTATAAACTGAAATAGAGTCCCCATTCATAAGAAAAGGTCAATTGACCTATTCTTATGAATGGGGACTCTATTTCGGTTTATAGAAAGCCAATAGCATTACATAGCTATTGGCTTTCTATAAAGCGAAATAGAGTCCCCATTCACACGAATAGGTCAATTAGGTTACCCACATTTTACTTCATTTTGCAGCCCTCTAACCCTTTCCATGACTTTTTTGGAGGCATTTTAGTGGCAAAAATTTGGGTCCCCATTGATTTCAAAGGGGTTCGGGTTCGGGGTCAAGTTCGATCCTGAACCCGGACTTTTTTCCGAAGTTCGGCCGAACCCGCCAACCCGAACATCCAGGTGTCCGCTCAACTCTAGTACCATTGTGAAGCGATTTACATTTTTTTGGAAGTCAAACAATGACTATGATGCAAAACACACCTCCAGTGGTAAAAGAGATAACCATTTCCTCCACCATTATTGGCTTTGTGCTGTGTGATGCAAGGTTTTTGTTAGATAAATGCCCCCCCTCTTTTCTTTTGGATATCACAATCAGTGCACCATTTAAATCACACTTTTAATAGATTTGATGTTGGAGTGTGGTTTCCCTAGGTAGGAGTGATAGAGGGGACAGGGAAGAGACATAGTGGGGTGAGAAACTGACAAGGTGAGATGTGGTAGACAGAGATAGACAATGGGGAGATGGATGAGAGAAAGACATCAGGGAAATGAGGGGAAAAAGACAGAAAAGGGGATGGGGTAGAGGGAGACAGACAAGGGGGGGATATGGAGCACCATATATATGTCTCTGGCCAGTAGTGTATTTTGTTTTTTTTCTGCCCTAGGCATGACTAAACCTACACAAAAGGCCACACCAGTTTTGGTTTAAGGCCCACCCACCACCTCTGACCCACTGTAGCCAGTGCTGCCACAAGAAAAAATAGCACAGGAGCATCAGTGTGCCTAGAGTAGGGCAACCGGACAGAACCTATGTTTGGCATCCCTCATCCCCTCACCATTTTTTAAGCAAAAAAAGGGCCATTATTTTTCCCACATTTTTTATAATTTTACATTAAAACATGCCCTCTCTGTCCAAGCAACTTTCCAATGCCATCTCTGTCCCGGAACATCCTGTAAAGTGCCATCTTTCACCCCAAACATCTTGTCAGTGCCATATTTGACACCAAACATCTTGTCAATGCCACCTTTTTGCCCAAGCAGCTTGTCAGGGCCATTTCAGTCCAAACATAGCTTGTCAAGGCCATCTTAGCTCCCAAACAAAACTGATTAAAACATATTTTAGACTTTTTAAAGTCGCTGTTTAACAATGGGGTCACAAAATACAGATTTGTCTAAAAATTTAATGTAAGTGGGGACTATCAAACATTACCCCAAAAATATTTATAAAAAAAAAAACACCCTTTGAGTGCCATGAGGGTGGGCAGTGAATATCAGGGAGTATCTGTAGGGAAGAAATATACCAGGTTCCAGTGATGATCTGTGACACCCTGCACCCTCAGCTTCTGGTGCAGGGAAAGAACCCATACATTAAAAAACATATTTTATTTGTTTTGGAGCCAGTGCATTGCACCGCCTCATGGCCCCATGGGGTCAATACATTTTTTATTGAGCACTAAAGGCACTTGACGGTCTGCAGCCCATGAGCCCATTATGTTTATTTAGGGAGCTGCAGGTCTGCAGCCTCACGACGAAGTAATATTTTATATTGAGGCAACAGGCATAGGGACCATAATACATTTTTTGGAGTGACTGTAGGCACGGCAGCTGGTCCCGAGAGGGGAGGGGGGAGATAATTAAAAGATTTTTGTGGGGAGGAATGCTATGGAATTTGGGGTGGTTAATACACACCGCCAGTCTCCTAGAATTATATTAACTGAGAAAATAGAGAATAATGACATATTTTGCAAAACACTGTTATTTCTTTACTACAATAACAGTGATTTAACTGGATATTACGGTCCCCATTACAGTTGAATCACACTTTGTTCCTTCAGGAATAACTTGCTGTATGTTATCTTTAACTTTTGCCTGCCCTCACAGCTGGCATTGACTCTACTCCAATATTTATTATTTTGGTACATTGGAACCATGTTTAATTAATGTTCTTTTCTTGCAGAGATTAAACTGGTTGTCATTCATCAATGGAGCAATTAAACCAGGAGGAATTTCTATTAAAGAGGATGAAGAAGTAGTGATGTTTGCTTCAGATTATATTAAGAAAATCACAAATCTTGCCAACACATTTAATGCCAGGTGGGATTGTTACATAATAGACCTTCTTTTCTATATAAAAGGAAGGTGTTATATTCCTATAAAGGGAGACTAAATTTATAATAGACTGACTTTAACTTGCATTATAGAGATTTTCAGAACTACCTAGCATGGCAATATGTGAAGTCTGTTGTGGAATACTTAAGTTGGGACTACAAGAATGCAGCTAAGCTATTCAATCAGGTGATCTACTTGTATAGTCTTATATAATGCCACTGTAATTTATTTATGTCACTGATAATTGTCTGTAAGGTCACATCAGGTCGATAGGCCATGCCTTTTTTTTCGAAAAGGCTAAAAAAGGCTAAAATGGTTGCATTCTGGCTTTCTTATACTCCTGGAGAATGCAATGATCTGAAAACGTTCTCCTAGATTTTTCTTAATTCAGCTTCTAGTGTCATCCCTTGGAAAGCAGAGTGCAGTGCAGTGTAAAGTGAGTGATGTATGTGTTTTATACAGTATTATTTGTATTGTATCCTTTACAGTAAAATCCCTCTGTATAAAGACTGTGTTGCTAACTGTATAGTGATAGTACTTCTATATAGAGACTTGTCTGCTCACTGTATAGTGACTGTACCTGTTTAGAAGTTCTAAGCTGCTTTCTGTATAGTGACTTTATTTCTGTATAGAGAATGTGCTGCTGCTGGTATATTTAATGTACCTCTATTTAAAGACTGAGCTGCTCCATGGATAGTGCATAAAAATGAAGTGAAACCAGCGCTATAGGTCACCACCCGAGCAGCACTTAGCCAGTGTGTCCCTAAGCTTACAGAGGAAGAGGTTTTACTTCAGCTGTCTAAAGTAAAGACAAATAAGTCGATGGGACCTGATGGGATACATCCAAAGTTATTAAAAGAACTTAGTGGTGTACTAGCAAAACCGTTAACAGATTTATTTAACCAATCATTGTTAACGGGAGTAGTTCCAGAAGATTGGAAATTAGCTAATGTTGTGCCCATTCACAAAAAAGGTAGTAGGGAGGAGGCGGGCAACTATAGACCAGTAAGTCTTACCTAAGTAGTGGGGAAAATAATGGAAACCTTGTTAAAGAATAGGATTGTTGAACATCTAAAGTAGTTTGGATTTCAAGATCAGAGACAGCATGGGTTTACTTCAGGGAGATCATGCCAAACTAATTAGTAAAAAAGTATTAATATTCAACACCTTAATAGGTGAACAGTGTAGTGATGTGATAGAACAGGAGAGCCTTATGCTCCCCTTAAGGTAATGCACTCACAGACTTCCCAGTCAGTTGTAGCACTTCAAACACAAATCTGTGGCAGGTTGAGGGTATTCCATAAGTCTCAATCTCCTCAATATGCAGCTCAGATGAAGGATGATCACAGATGAAAACAGCAATTAGTATAGAAATATAAATATATTTAATAAAATAACATATCTGCTCACATGTGGGTACACAGAGAATCGCGACAGAGTGGGCGCCACACAGTCAATCAAAACGAACATCCCCTTTTAGCAGCAGTAAGTGTAGCAGCATATAGAACATGGAACAAAAGAAAGCAGGAGGGTCCAATACGCTACGTGTTTCACCCTTAGTTGGGCTTCGACTGAGACGGTACCTTTTTATAAATACTGTGCTGCTCTCTGTATAGTGACTGTATCTCTGTAAAGAGACTGTGCTGCTCCCTGTATAGTGAATGTGTAACGGTCTCGTTCAGGAGAAGGACCACAAGTGTAGATGAGGCTATAGGGACACTCACTAAGTACCGTAGGTAGCAAGTATTGGTCCTCACCTTAATGACTACACACCCTTGGTTGAGCCGCCGGTGGTATGTCACTAAGGATTTTGCTGGAACTCTTACTACCGGATCCTCAGCAAGTGGAGCCCGTATAGGATCGTACAGGAAGACAGGCAAACGGAGAGTCAGGAAACAGGCCGGGTCATGGACAGGAGAAATACGGATAATCAGGTCACTAGCAGAAATCGAGGCGTGACGTCACTGAGCGCGCCTCTTGCTGGACTCGCGTCTCAGTATCAAGAGATGCTGGGGCTCTCACTCTGAGCCCCAGCCGACGGGATGGCGTCCTCCTGATCCGCGATGGCGGCGGATCAGGAGGGGAACTGAGGTAGGTGTCAGAATGTACCTCTATTTAAGGACTGAGCTGGTTCCCGGATAGTGACTGTACCTCTTTATGGAGATTGTGCTGCTTACTGTATAGTGTTTGTATGTCAGTAAAAAGACTGTGCTTCTGCCTGTATGAATTTTTTTTGGGGGGAGGGATGCCAGGGGACTTTGGGGTAGCTATTATACCTCAGTCACCTTTGTATAAAGACTGAAATGCTCCCTGTATGCAATTTGTTTTTGTGGGGGACACTAGGGAACTGAGGTGGCCAGTCTCCTAGAATTATATTTATCTGAATAGAGACTTAGCTGCTCCCTGTATAGTGACTGCACCTCTGAAAAAAGGATGTGCTGCTCCCTTTATAGTGACAGTACCTCAGTACATAGACTTAGCAGCTCCCTGTATAGTGACTGTACCTCTGTATAGAGACTGTGCTGCCCCCTATTTAATGACTGTACCTATGTATAAAGACTGCATTGCTCCATGTAAAATGATAGTACCTCTGTATAGAGACATAGCTGCTCCCTGTATAATGACTGTACCTCTGTATAAAGACTGAGCTGCTTTGTAGAGTGACTGTACCACTATATAGAGACTGAACTGTTTCCTATATAGTGACTGTACCTCTGTATAGAGACTGTGGTGTTACCTGTATAGTAAATGTACCTCTGTATAGAGACTGTAATACTGTATAAAGGCTGTGCTGCTCCCTGTATTGTAACTGCAACTAACTACAGAGACTGAGTTGTTCCTTGTATAGTGACTAAGCTGCTCAATAAAGTGTATCTGCTTTACAACGTTTAAATCATTTTAAAATGCTTTTAACATTATAATGTTTTAAAACATAGTAACATAGTAATTTAGGTTGAAAAAAGACACATGTCCATCAAGTTCAACCCTCCTACCTATCATTGCCGCTTTTTACCCAAAGGTGGCAAAAAAAACCTTAACCCCTTCATGACCAGACTGTTTTTGGAATGTTGTGCGTTAGTGACCGAGGCTGTTTTAACACTTCTGAGGTGTTTGTGTTTAGCTTTAATTTTCTTCTTTGTCGGTTGCTGTACCCAGGGGCGTAGCGTGGGGGGTGCAGGGGGGGCCGGCCGCACCGGGCGCAATATCTGGGGGGGCGCACTAGCCCTATGCGGCCGCAGCCACAACCGCGCGATACTTCCTGTCAGCCGCCGGATGTGAGCGGCAAATGACGGCGTGACGTCACATCCGGCGGCTGCGCGGCGGAGGCTCTTCTGAAACTGCATCGCGGCCTTTCTTCCCTGAGCTGTTTGAAGTGGAATTTGTAAAGGTAAGAATAAAGGGGCTTGGGGGACCTATTGTATTATGTATTGAGGAGGGGGTCATTAATGTATTGGAGAGGGGGTCATTAATGTATGGCGGAGGGGGGTCATTAATGTATGGGGGAGGGGAGGGGGGTTCATTAATGTATGGGGGAGGGGAGGGGGGTTCATTAATGTATGGGGAGGGTAGGGGGGTTTATTAAATGTATGGGGGAGGGGGGTTTATTAAATGTATGGGGGAGGGGGGTTCATTTAATGTATGGGGGAGGGGAGGGGGGGTTCATTTAATGTATGGGGGAGGGGAGGGGGGGTTCATTTAATGTATGGGGGAGGGGAGGGGGGGTCATTTAATGTATGGGGGAGGGGGGTCATTTAATGTATGGGGGAGGGGAGGGTCAGTAATGTATGGGGAGGGAGGGAAGTAATGTATGGGGAGGGGGGGAAGTAATGTATGGGGGAGGGGGGCAGTAATGTATGGGGGACGGGGGGGCAGTAATGTATTGGGGATGGGGGGCAGTAATGTATTGGGGAAGGGAAGAAGGGAGGCAGTAATGTATTGGGGAAGGGAAGAAGGGGGGCAGTAATGTATTGGGGAAGGGAAGAAGGGGGGCAGTAATGTATTAGGGGATGGGGGTCAACTGTGTATTAGGGGAGGGAGGGGTCAGCAGTGTATTAGGGGGAGGGGGGTCAGCAGTGTATTAGGGGAAGAGGGGGGGGGGATGGGAAAGATCTGACTTGGGAATTTGAGATGAGGCAATGATTATATTTTTTACATTTGTGGCCTAATGAATAATCTATATATATGTGTGTATGTAGAAGGAAATGTAAATAGGTGGGGCTACAGGGGTGAGGGAATTATATTTGTAATATATTTATTAGGAACTGTGGAGGGAAGGGGGTTGGATGAGAGCATTAAATATCATAGCATTAAATATTATATTTATGGGGTAGGAACTGTATTATATATTTTTGGTTTAGTGCAGGGGTAGGTAACCTTTGACACTCCCTTTGTTTTTTGACTACATCTCCATTAAGGCTTGCAAAGCATCATGGGAGGTGTAGTCCACAACATCTGGAGTGACAAAGGATGTCTACTCCTGGTTTAAAGCATAGGTGTATAACCATTTGGCTTCCCCAGGCCAAAATAACCCCTTAAACTCTTAAAGGATCACTATAGTGTCAGGAAAACAAAGCGGTTTTCCTGACACTTTAGTACCCTGAGGGTGCCCACACCCTCAGGGTCCCACTCCCGTGGCGCTGAAGGGGTTAAATTCCCTTCAGTTACTTACCTTAATCCAGCGCCAGGCTCCCTCGGTGCTGGTGACCTCTCCTCCCTGTCAGCTCCCCGTCCGACGTCACTGGAGCTGAATGCGCATGGCTGCGCGCGCATTCAAAGTGTCCATAGGAAAGCATTTCTCAATGCTTTCCTATGGACACTCTGCGCGATGGAGGCGAAATGTGCCTCCAGGCTCCAGCGTCGCAGATGCGCCTCTAGTGTCTGTCCGGAAGACAGCCACTAGAGGCTGCCTTAACCGCAAATGTAAACGTAGCAGTTTCTCTGAAACTGCTATGTTTACATGTGAAGGGTTAAAACCTGCTGAAAATGTGGAGAATGTGTGTAATGCATGTTCGCACTCAATAAAGTGTTGGAAAATAAACTTGTATTTAGATGCATTTTACTTTAATTACATAAGTATTTTCATAACAAACAATACATGTGCTTGGGGGGGGTAAGGGTTTCTTTAACTAATCTAGTAGAAGAGACTCGAGTGCTAAAATCCACGGGTTAGGGGGCGCAAATTACTTGCCTTGCCCCGGGTGCTGACAACCCACGCTACGCCACTGGCTGTACCCACACATATTATATATTGTTTTTTTCAGGACAAGAAGGGATTTCTTTTCATGACATTATTTTGTTCATATCATTTATTGTATTGTGAAAAAAATAGTAAAATATGGTTAAAATTTAAAAAAAAATAAACACTTTTCCTGACTTTTCTTTGTAAATTCTTTGCATGTTTTAGGTTAATAAATACAAGTAGCATATAGCTGTTTCAAAACCATTTTTAAAAAAAATTTGCGTTAGTGACACTGTAACACCGATATCGGACATGAATCGCTGAATAACCCCCCACATGTACACATTTTTTATAAAGTAGACATCCCAGGGCATTCAACTTGGGGTATTTTGACACTTTTTATTCTGTCATTTTACCACCAATCTTTGACAAGTTTTTGCGTAGCAATTTTGTGTGTGTTTTATTTCCACATACTTTAAACTATAGGTATGAATTTAAAGGGGTTGTTCTATTTTATTGCCAAATAAAACCCCAATATATGTTCAGCAACTTCCCCTGAGTGTAGCGGTACCCCACATGTATAGGTTTGCTAGGTTTATGTGGCAGGTACAGGCAGGGCCGGACTGGCCCACCGGGATACCGGGAAAAATCCCGGTGGGCTGTCTGCCCTGGGGCCGCTTTGCGATGTGGCCGCTCTCCATCCGTGCTGACTTCTGCTTCAACTAATTCGGCCCCCGCCGGAAGTCAGCAGTCAGACAAACTCTTTAAAGCGGTGACGGCCGTCTAATTAGTTAAAGAGGTGACGGCGGCCGAATTACCTGTATTCGGCGGCCGTCGCCGCTTTAACAAATTCGTCTGACTGCTGACTTCCGGCAGCGGCCGAATTAGTTAAAGCGAAAGTCAGTACGGATGTTGAGGAGATCAGACGCGTGAGGAAAATAGGGGGATAGCAATAGAAGAGACTACAGGGGGGAAAGTGACTACAGGGGGAAAGTGACTACAGGGGGGAAAGTGACTACAGGGGGGAAAGTGACTACAGGGGAAAGAGTCTACAGGGGGGGAAAGTGACTACAGGGGGGAAAGTGACTACAGGGGGAAAGAGACTACATGGGAAAGAGACTACATGGGAACAATTTTAGATAGACTACAGGGGGAGCGGGACTTAAGATTTGAGAGTTGATAAAGACTACAGAAATGAGAGGGGAGAGAGACTACAGAAATAGAAATGAGAGGGGGAAGGTTACACACATGAGGGGGAAGTGGAGAGAGAGACAGATATGGGGGAGAGGAAAAGATAGACAGACATGGACAATGCCAACATACTCTGGATCCGCCCCTGCGGGGCAAGTCCTGTGGTGCAATCTCTGGAGTGGGCTGGGTGCTGAGGCAAGTCCTGTGAGTACAATCTCAGTGCTGGGGGTATGTCCTGGGTGCTGGGTCAAGTCCTGTCAATGAAATCTGTGTGCTGGGGTATGTCCTGTGAGTGCAATCTGCATGCTGGGGGTAAGTCTTGTAAGTGCAATTTGCATTCTGGAGTTAAGTCATGTGAGTGCAATCTGCATGCTGGGGTAAGTCCTGGGTGCTGGGGAAAGTCCTGTGAGTGCTGTCCTGGGTGCTGGCGCAAGTCATGTGAGTGCAATCTACGTGCTGGGGTAGGTTCTGGGTGCTGGGGCAAGTCCTGTGAGTGCAATCTGCATGCTGGGGTATGTCCTGTGAGTGCAATCTGGGTGCTGGGGTAAGGTTATATCCCACACACTGCCCTGATATATACCACTGCACAGGGCAATATATGTCCTAAGTATGTACAGAAGGTTATGTCTCACACACTGCCCTTGTATATATCCCTACAAATGACAATTCATATAACCTTGTGTACATACTGGGACCTCTGTATTGCCCTGTCCATAAGTTGTATATCAGGGTGTGACATATTACCTTGTTGTGTTCATACTGGTGGTATAAATTGCAATAAGTCTTATCTATAAATAATACACTCTTCAGATGTGCTTTTAAAAATGTGTAGTTTTCCTTTTTGTGAACAAAAAATAATGTTATGCTATGGGGCTGGTTTAAAAATATTTCCAGGGCTGGTTTTTATTGCCAGTCCGGCACTGGGTACAGGGCAAAATTTAGGATACGGTTATTGAAGCTTTAAAACGTGTATTTATTATGTAATGCTTGTGACTACATTTCCTATCATGCTCAGCCAGCCAAAAGCTACCGTAGCAGAATAGGAAATGTAGTCTATAGTAGGAAGCACCGATTTTTGCTATCCTTGCTATCCTGCGGCTGCATGGATCAAATATCCAGCTGCTGCGGGCCCCTATCTACTGCTGGGGGCCAATGTAAAGCACTGGCCCCACTAGCAGTCTTTTTAAAAAAAAAAAATATCCCTAGAGGACCACAGACAGACATAACATGTCATTGGACCTCTACGAATAACTTCTTATTTTTATACAATTTATTATTATTATTTTTTTAAATTGTATTTATTTAATTTTTAATTTTATTTTACATTTTTTTATTTTTATTTAACTCTAACCTTAACCCTATGGTTAGGGTTAGTACAACCCCTGATTCTAACTCTAGGATTAGGGTTTTGATGAACTCTAACCCTAACCCAAGAGTTAGGATTAGCACAAAGGAAAAAAAAAAATTAAAAAAAAAAGTTTTTTTTTAAATTAAAAAAATCCTTTGGGGGGGGCTGGTTGTTACTGGGGGGGACCAGGGGGAGACTTGACACACTATATTTAGTCTCTCCCTGCCCCACGATAACTGTGGAGCAGGGAGAGACTATAGCTGTCAAAGCAGGCACCTGCTTTGACAGCTATTAACATCCGGGCGCTGTGATTGGCTGTCACAGTGCCCGGATGTTTCCGGGGGGTCCTCAACCGACATGGCTGAAGTGTCTCGCTATCGAGACACTCAGCCATGTCTTTGTTAGCGCGATCATGGTATGCCAGCGTGCATACCGCGATCGGACCTGCTTGACGGTCCTGGACCGTCATCGGTCACGAAGGGAGATTTCCCTATGACGGTCCAGGACCGTCATAGGTCGCGAAGGGGTTAAGGTAGCTATTTTGAATTTTGCCTCCGAGGCGGAAAAATTCCTTCTTGACTCCAAAGGGCAATCATATTTCTCCTTGGATCAATAAAGCTTTACAAATATAGGTTTGATACCTTTCAGAACAGCATATTCGCAAATTTGCATAGGAACAGTGCTTGAAAATATTAGTAAAAGTCTAATCCATAATCAGATCAATTTAAGATATATAATTTCTGTGATTTGATTAAATGCAACAATGTATTCTTGTACAGTGAGCACCTGATAGTGTGTTACACTGCCATGTGACATCACTAAAACAGTAAATCCAATTCAAATGCATAGTAATGATTCTCATTGGTACCTGCTGCAAAAACAAAGAAAAATAAAATTTACTTTCTCAGGCAGTGGATGTTCCTGAATAGCTGCAAACTGGTTTAATATGACAGTGCATTAATATGCATTAACATTTGGAAGAAGCATCTTGGGCACCAGGCAGTGCTTTTACTAGTAGACATAATTAGATAAGTCTTTTGTAACTATGATTAACTTATCTTTCATTCTTAAGATGTGGGACATCATAATTATTGTAGAAAAATAGTTTTTTTGTTATTTACCATAAAAAGGTAAAGGAGTGGTGTACAACATATGCTACTCCAAGTATAGTGTTGTGCTTTATTTAGAAGATTGATAGAAAACCAAAGATCCATACATACTTATTTGTTCACAAATATAGTTATCTATGTAGTTTACTTTTTCCCCTGTTGCTTAAATAAATAATGACATGGTTACTAGTTAACTAATCCAACAAATTGTAGTTATCTAAAGTGCATTTGTAACGTGTAATTAGAAGCCACTCCAACTCTGATTGGTATCGTTGTGTTTTGCAGCTTTGGTACGGTTCAAATACAGAACCTGCTAACTGGAAAATATGCAATGAGGTACTTCTTCAATATTTCGCTGATGTTTTGGGAAGACTCTATGTAGAGGAAGCATTTTCTGCAGATAGTAAAGAAGTGGTAATGACAACCAATTATCAGTGTTAAGTCTCATATTTGTACTAATATTGCAGTATTTTTTACATTTCCTGTCCAACAATATAACTATTATGCAATCTTTATTCTCTCCTTATTCACTATGCAGGTGAGAGGGATGATTACAGATATACGTCAAGTATTCTTGGAAATGTTAGAGGATCAAGAATGGATGGATGAAGAAACAAAATTGAAAGCAACATTTAAGGTCTTGCATTATATATTTTTGTTAGCTAACCCATGTGCTATATTAAAATAATATCACGTTATGGTCTAACAATTCGATTAATAAATGGTAACAATAAATGTATAAAGGGTAGCTGAATTTGGTCCAGGAAAATAATGAAAGTATTACAAATAATGTTAATTAGGCATAGAATAGTTTCAATATTTCATGACATGTTCCTGGAATAAAAGTGAATGATTCCATTTACTGTCTGCATTCACAACTTTAACAAAATATGTCCACAGGCATCTAACATAGTGGAGAAAATTGGTTTTTCTGACGATCTGTTTGATGATGAAAAACTCAATAAAATATATGCGGGGGTAAGTTACAAATGTACATCCTAAATGATCACAGCCAACTTCAAAAGTCAGTCACATACATCCCTTATGTCCTACAACATGCATGTTTCACTTACAGGATTAAAAAGGTTAAATAAAAAAAGTTGAAGAGAAGAAATAAAAGTCTTCTTTATATGTATGTGCAGATTATGCAAAGAAATAAAAAAAAAAGTACTTTTGCCTTGATTCCACGCACTGCATTGTCTCCAAGTAGCGAAGCTTAATATATAATATACACAGCAACAAAAAATAACAGCAGGGGCTATATTGTTTTGACGTGGAAAGTCTACCTACAGGTGTAGGCCATGCCCATCCTAGTGGTTCCAGCTTTTTTTTTATTTTCTTTCTTTCCCTACTCTAGCAGAGTGTAGTGACGTGGTTGGTATATTAATATAATTCAATTTTCTGAGTATTTAAATTGTCTTTATTAAAGCAATTGTATCATCTTAACAAAGGTTTAAAAGTAATATCGGGAAGTATTACTTTAATGAGAGGGTAGTGGATGCATGGAATAGCTTTCCAACAGAGGTGGTAGAGGTTAACATAGTGAAGGTATTTAATTATATGTGGGATGGGTATAAGACTATCCTACGTATAAGATAAGGCTAGGGACTAATGAGAGTTTTTAGAAAATTGGACAGACTAGATGGGCTGAATGCTTCTTCTTTGTTTCTAAACATTGTTTATGCTCTGAATGTAGAGAATTAAAAATTATTTATACAGTGTGGTATGGAAATTGCAAGCAAATGTTGAGAGAAAAATGGGTTTTAAATGTGTCTTTGCAGTCTACTATTTATGACATGCACATTATACTTTTTCAATTGAAAATCAGTTCATTTGCATCAACCCAAAAAAAAATTTAAAAAAGGAGACACCACAGACACATTTGAAATATACTTCTAATTTATGCATTAGAGTGTAATTGTGCCAAAATAATATATAGAAAACACCTATGCGATGTGCAGGTTATACACTATCAGATGAATTACAGTTAGTTTAAGTGTCCCTTTAAAGCATAACACAAATATGTATGTTAAATCTAAGTAACTTTCCAAAGAAAGAAAATTCAAAAGGTTAAGTTACTTGATGAATCAATGATTCAACATATATTGCTGTCTATTCCATGATCTGAGTTCGTTTATCTCATGTCACTGAATCCCACGGACTGAAATAGAAAAACTTAAGTTAAAAACCAGCAAGTGATATTTTGCATCATTGAATTGGACCCATTTGCCTGAGGCTCAACAATAGGGCATAATATCATTTAGGGGAAAAACACTGTTCTGTTTTTCCATACTGTTGGGGTGGCTACCACGTTACCGCACTGCAGCTCCATGCATGCCCCTATTCCCCAGTATGTTCCAAGACAACTAGTTATGTGTTACTGTTACTTATACAGTTACATATTAAATCCCTTAGGCATGGTAGGATCCACTAGTACTACTAACATTTCTGCACTGCCACATAACACAATACTCAGGCTCTGCTATTCTATAAATAGCTATATGTTTACAAAAAGATGCTCGTTAATAAACATATTCAGTTCAATCATTATACTTCCATACAGCATACAGATTTGTATTAATGTAAGTCCAACTATTCCACTTTGTGCAGAACAGTGCTGCTTTGTTACCACTTTTCTTAGGTCCTTCATGGGGACACTGGAGAAATAAATTGTGTGAGTATGTAGACTGGTGATGAACCACTGCGCATGCATGGCTGATTAATAAACTGCCTGCCAACACAACCACCTACTTATGACTGACTGGAATGAATAGCATTATGCCTGTCAGCATAACTGCACATTTGCAGTTGTCCAACATCCGCCCCATGTAAAAAGCATGTCCTGACCTTCCTCTTTGTTTCCAATGAAATTCGGTAGGTAGCCTCAAACTAAGGCAATGTCAAAAGCTATCATCTCATCTTAAATCTAAAACATGTTTTTGAAAACATCTGTAAAATGAAGATTGAGTTTTATTTTGTGTGATTATATTTCGTAATTACTATTATTATTATTTGAAATGTTTTAGCTGAAGCTTAAAGACGATGAATACTTTGAAAATAACCTAAACTATAAAGAGTATGCCCAAATACTACAGATGAAGAGGTTGAGAGAGCTCACAAGCCCAGAAGAGTAAGTTTAATTCTGGAAAGGTGGTTTATATTGTTTAGAATCAACTGATTGATATGTAAAGCTATGATTCATTAGGTAAATGCAAGGGCAAAACAATGTAAAGTATTCTCAATAGTGCCATATAGTGATCGCCAACATTTTCTACCTATGTACTTTGTCAACAAGAGCTTGTGAGGCACTTTTTAAAAGAGGGACTGGCTCCTTAAGGGGACTGTATCACCCAAACATTGTTTTACTGTGAATTAAGAGCATAAGAAATGATTGAAAATGATCTATACATTTTATTAGCAAAACTCAAAGCAAATGCCTAAATTGGGCGGAAAAATGTGTTTTAAATATGTCTGTGGAGTCTCCTGTTTATGACATCACCAGTGGCATGATGTGCAAATTGCACATTTCCCACTGAAAATAAGTTAATTTGCATACCGGGCCACAGGTGATGTCATACACAGGAGATGGCACAGAGACATTCAAAACACATTTTTCTCTTAATTTAGGCAATTGCTTGCAGTTTTGCTAATACAATATATTCTTTTTTTTTTTTTATAATTTTTTATGCTCTACATGCACAGTAAAAATAATGTTGAGGTGATACAGTCCCTTTCAGTGCTTTTAATGAGACAGAAGATGTGTGTCTCTTTTAAAATGCCTTTGCTCCATTCTTTTGTGAGTCTCCTTCAGACTTCCAGGCTGCCATGTCGCATAGCTGATTCTTGTTGACTTGGCAATGCTGAGTGGTGTCTGTGATGCACAAGACCTCCCATCCCCCCCAGCAGCGTGGGAGAATCTCAGCTCCTCACCCTCTATCCGATTCATGCTCTTACAATCAGTGCACCATTCATATTACAATGTTAATGAGACAGAAGAATTCTCCTGCATCGTTTAAAAAAAACAAAAAAAAAACTAGGGTATAGTACCTCC
This sequence comes from Pelodytes ibericus, assembly GCA_036172795.1. Taxonomy (NCBI): domain Eukaryota; kingdom Metazoa; phylum Chordata; class Amphibia; order Anura; family Pelodytidae; genus Pelodytes; species Pelodytes ibericus. The sequence goes on along the minus strand of CM069861.1, from coordinate 158,185,443 downwards.
TTGAGGATCTATTCACCAATACAAAGCATATTTCTGGAATTAGGTACAATTAGAATATGTAAAGCCAAGTAGTCACGATTTTAGTTAAATGCAGTTTTCACAATATCTTGTAACAGTTACATAACAATAAAAGATACACAACAAACCTTTCCCACAATGTGCTTTAGTGTGTTTTTTTATTTCTATAATCAAATCAGAGGCGGCTCTAGACTTTGTGAGGCCTTAGGCGAAAGTCGAACATGAGGCCCTCACGGACACACATTATTTAATAAAATATATGCAAGTGATAATAAAAATGAACTGTAGAAATAGCATATTTCAAGATCAGACTCAAATCCCAGCTTCTAGAAATGAACAGCTCCTAGAATTTTATTTGTCTCATAATTATTCTACAAACATCTATAAACATTTGGTATAGATAAAATTGTGTGCGGCTGACATTGTTATTGCTGTGTCCTAAATGTGAACACTAACACATATCACACAGTCATTCATAGACACACTCAGTGAGCACACACTGACTCACAGACACACTCAGTCAGCACACAATCACACTCAGCCAGCACACACTGACTCACAGACACACTCAGAAAGCACACAATCACACACTAACAGAAACACTCAGCCAGAAGGAAAGGTGCTCAATGTTGAAAGTGGTCTCACAGACCACGTTGTGCTAGAAGATTGGCACTTTGTTCTTCCTCACAGCACCGGATGCACTGTGATTTTGCCACTCTGTGACAGGATTTTGCCCCTCATTATGCCACAATTTTGCCCCTCACAAATCCTAGAATTTTGCCTCTCAATATGCCAGGATTTTGCAACTGTATGCCAGGATATTGCCCCTCACAATGCCAGGATTTAGCCTCTCACTATGCCAGGATTTTGCCACTCTGTGCCAGGATTTTGCCCCTCATTATGCCAGAATTTTGCCCCTCACAATGCCAGAATTTTGCCTCTCACTATGCCAGAATTTTGACCCTCACAATGCCAGAATTTTGCCTCTCAATATGCCAGGATATTGCCCCTCACAATGCCAGGATTTAGCCTCTCACTATGCCAGGATTTTGCCACTCTGTGCCAGGATTTTGCCCCTCATTATGCCAGAATTTTGCCCCTCGCAATACCAGAATTTTGCCTCTCACTATGCCAGGATTTTGCCCCTCATTATGCCAGAATTTTGCCCCTCACAATGCCAGAATTTTGCCTCTCACTATGCCAGGAAATTGCCCCTCACAATGCCAGGATTTAGCCTCTCACTATGCCAGGATTTTGCTCCTCATTATGCCAGAATTTTGCCCCTCATTATGCCAGAATTTTGCCCCTCACAATACCAGGATTTTGCCCCTTATTATGCCAGAATTTTGCCCCTCACAATGCCAGAATTTTGCCTCTCAATATGCCAGGATTTTGCCACTGTATGCCAGGATATTGCCGCTCACAATGCCAGGATTTAGCCTCTTACTATGCCAGGATTTTGCCCCTCACCTCATTATGCCAGGATTTTGCCCCACACTGTGCCAATATTTAGCCACTCATTGTGCCAGGCTTTGCTCGTTTGTGCCACCCTCCTCCCCCCCCTAGTACTTACCTCCATGCTGCTCTCCGTTGTTTCCTCCGTGCATCTTCTCTCCTGCACGGAGGATGGATGTTCCGATCGCGTTTTTTTTTTTTTTTTAAACTTTATTGCGCGGGTTCAATAAAGTTTAAAAAAAAAAAAAAAACGCGATCGGAGCTTCCTTCCTCCGTGCAGGAGAGAAGATGCACGGAGGAAACGTCCCAGGTTAGTGTAACAGGGAGCTTAACGGCATCGTTAAGCTCCCTGTTACATCAAAGGCAATAAGGTGAGTGACTGCGAGGCCTTAGGCGGCTGCCTAACTCGCCTAATTAGAGAGCCGCCTCTGAATCAAATCATTAAATTAACAGTATATTATGATGTCTTTTGTTTTATATTGCATTGCATTTCTTTTTAGATGGACAAGTGGTGCTGCTGAGATAAATGCTGAATATGTGATGGATAGTAATCAAATAGGTAAAAATATACATGTTTTTCCAATACATTTTATATGAGCTCCCATAATTATGTGGAGAAGTGTTGTTCGTTCCCCTGCTTTATCACTGGCATTAAATGTTCCCCGGACAGGTCTTATATGGGAACATAGAGGTTAGGCTACCTGTTTTTTTTCTCCTTGTGACAGCTGGGAGGATCATCTATCTGACAATATTAAGTTACTCCTTTTTCCCAGGTTTTAAAAAAGAAATTTAGAAGGAGCTTCTGTTGGTTGTTTGTATTCAATGATGTAGTGTGAGCTAAATAGATGTGAGAGCAGCAATATTAATGATAGTGATAGAGAGGGCTAATTGAAAAGTGAACTGACAAATGAACTGTAAAAATAAGGTATAAGGCGACAGGTGTGATTTCTCTATTACCTATAGAATAGATCTTGACCCTGCCAGGGAAGTGTAGGAAGAGTGGCCATAATATTGTGTTTCAAGACCTGCACTCTGAATACAGCTTACTAATAAGTTATTATGGATGATGCAGAAAAAATACAAACAACTATATTAAAGGACAACTAAAACCTTTTTTTTTCACTTGTGTTTCTAACATAAAAGCACAAGTGAAACATTCAGTTCCCCTAATATGAGGATATACTGGCATGTGCCTTTGATAGTACATGCCGGTTTATTCTCTGAGCGGCATCTGTCATGACTCCATGGGAAGCAGGCAGCCCGGTCAGGTAGGTGATTGTCTCTCTCTCAGTTCAGATCCCGTGATATAATTCTACACAAAATGTAAAACGAAACACCAATGTACACTTTAATCAGGCTCCTAGATTACTTATCCATTTGTTAGTGCATTGTTTGATTATCTTATATATAAATATACTTTTATGTAATGTATTTGTGAAATATGTTTTTATATTTGTAACTGTGTGTTTGTTGGCTATTTGATGCTTTTAACACCCATGATGTGGAAGTTGGGTAACTCATCTCAACAGAGGTTTTCTATAAATATATTGTAATTTTGCTACATTTTACTGTTAGGGTGATTCGTTTTCTGAATCTACTATTTTTTTACTTTTTTTTATTTAAGTCTTTATTTTTTTTTGGAAAAAGATAGCATCCACAAAGGCAGATTATATATATATATATATATATATATATATATATATATATATATATATATATATATATATATATATATATATATATATACATATATACATTATGATATGTATATATAAAAAAGTACAATTATTAAAATACAAAAAAAGAATACAATCATGTAAGTTGTGTGGACATGTCATGAGATTACAATTCATTATATCTCTGAAGATAATTAAAGTCTTGGGGGCTGACAAGTATCTACTATGCTAATGTTTTCTTTTTTCTTTTTGCCTAGTGTTTCCTGCAGCTATTTTACAGCCACCCTTTTTTCATCCATTGGAGCCCAAGGCATTGAGCTATGGTGGGATTGGGACAGTGATTGGGCATGAATTCACTCATGGTTTTGATGACACAGGTCTGTTTGGAATTCTTTAATTGGCTGAAAAGTTCTCTATAGTTTAAAACTTAAAGCACCATATGTTACTGCCTGGCATTGCCCATTTTTCTTACTAAATAAAATACATTTTTCATTGCAGGGAAAGATCGCGATGAGAATGGAAACCTTATTAATTGGTGGACCGAGGAATCATTTAACAAATTTAATGAACTCTCTAAATGCTTTGTGCACCAGTATGGAAATTACTCCTGGAGTTCAGCAGGAGGAGAACTTGTATGTTAATGTAAAATCAAATAATTGTAAAATTTTATCTTTAAAATAGTACTTAAACATTATTCATTGTAACAATACCACCTAGATTTTTTTTTCTGTCTGTTATGCATGATGATAATATTTAAAAATGCATTTAATTTTCAATTTAAAACTACAGGAGGACTGTAATCTGTAATCACGGGTGCTCTATAAATAGGGTCCATTGATTTAAAAATTGTAAAAGAGTCTCAGTTTAATACTCGTAAGTAATGTATTTAAAGAGATTTAACTCTGTTAAAAATGGCAAAACTATTTAGTGTTAGGATCCACCAAAATTGGAGCTATTTTTTTCCTATAAGATAGTGTTTTTTATTTAGTTTTGACAATCTGTAGTTTTAATATTGAGCCTGTTTTGTGAGTACAATGATCCCTTTATATATTAATAATAAGGAGGGCTTGGAGAGATCAGCATTACTGTTGCTACAGCAACAGCAATAACTTGATTACACTGTATTTGCCTTTTTTAGGAATCAGGAAGTGTTGAAAAAATACTGTTAAGACAGACCTGTTTACTTTACATAAAGCAGTGCTTATCTAAAAAAAAATGGGATACTGTGGGTGGAATGGCCCCTTTAACCCCTTCCCGACGTTAAGACATACTATGCCGTCCTGACTTTAAGTGCCTTAAAGTCGTTAGGACGGCATAGTACGTCCTGCATTAAACAGCTCATCGCGGCTCCCCACGATGAGCTGTTTTCGGATCCCGCTGCAGGCACTCAGCCTCAGTCTGACAGGGGAAATGTAGCCGGTGCTCAAAGCGAACACCGGCTACATTTTTCCAAATCGCGCCATGCCCGAACTTCCGCGTTTGGGCACGCCTCCGTGACGTCACACATGATGTCCGGAGGTCACGCGATTTTTTGCAGGGACCCACAGGGTTTGTTGAGGCCCTGATCGGGTCTCTGCGAGAGTGTTCCTGGCTACCGATCACCTTGTGATCAGTGGCCAGGAACCAATCGTGACATTTTGGTGCTAGCGTCATTTGGGATTAATTTATAGTAGTTCATGTGACTAATTTTCTGTTGTGATGAGAAGCTCATTTTTATTTTCTATACAGCTTAGTGGCACTGGTACACTGTCAGAAAATATTGCAGATAACGGGGGTCTTAGAGAAGCCTACAAGGTACAAACCATTCAATATTCCATGATATCCTAATTTCATCACTTTACATTAGAAAGCAATACTTTCCTGTCCTTCTTTATAACCCTTGCATCCTATTGTGCTATGCAAAACTGTATTAGAGTGCTAAGTTCAATGTGTGTTTAACCGACAGTAATTTAAGGGTCTATTCAATAAAGAGAGAATTGCAGGGAATTAAGACAGGAATTTCGTGGCTACATTGACCGTAAATTTCAAATTCCCATCTCAGTTTCCTGCCATTCTCTCTTTATTGAGCAGACCCTTTCCTTTTTATATTTTTTTCTCTTAGTAATTTATCAGACAGGAATGGATCATGACGTCTCTATATAAATTTCTCCTCCACCTACCATTTGCCCTAAAACAAAACTTGCTATGTACTTTATTTGAAATGTTCAAAGGAGACGAAATAATGTTTTGCTTATCATATTTACATTCAAACTTGAAGTACTGAACAGTATGTTTATTTTTATGTCTTGTTTGTCTTTCACAAAATAGGCTAATATGTACATTTTCTTTTGTGTATATTTTGATAAAAATGCAGTAGTGGATACTAAAAAAATGTCTATGTAAAAATGCCCCAATGAAATACTGATATATAATGGGTATATTTTGCACTAAGCTCTAATACAAGAATAGAAAACCTTGTTTCTTGGAGTGCATGGAACAGTTCTTCAGTGAAGATGGCAGGCGCCATGTACACAAGAACGTGTGGGATAATGCTATTCATTGGTAACAGTCAGGATCTGTCTGTGTTCAAATTTCAAAATATATCTACAAATGTTGTAAAAGTTGTTGGATAGAAGTATAAACAATCTGTTATTGTCTCTAAAACATATACCACTATTTATCCAGGCCTATGAGAAGTTTTTAAAAAAGAAGGGGAAGGAAGACATTCTGCCTGGACTAGACCTGACTGACAAACAGCTCTTCTTCCTTGGGTTTAGCCAGGTAAACATGTGGATCACTGTGTAAATAAGTAATTTATTTATCTTTAATTGAAATTTTTATTGAAATGTTTAGGGACAAAGACGTGAAGTCTATACAGGAAAGCAAAAAAATGGCCGCTGGGTCCGCCCATGCCCGTTCTTAGAGTGACAAGCCAATGACAATTGTCACTGACCTGTCAATCACACACCCTCACCCTATTCAAATCAGGTGAGGGGTGATCCAGGTTGCCTCTGATGGAGGAAAGTCTAAAACACCCAGAAAAGGGGCTGTCCCAGCTATTGCAGTTATGATTGTGATATGTCTAGTGACATATCACAATCTGTTGCCATCATCCCCAAAATTTTGTGGGATGGATGGGGTAAGGTGATCCTGCTTACTTTCAAAATTAAGCATACCAGGATCAACCATTATATTTTGCATTTATTGATGTGATCTCAAAAAATTTATCACATGCAATAAATGCAAAAAAAAATAAATTCTGAACACTGAGTTAGCTGCCAATGTCTATCTAGCATTTGTCTGTATCCCCATATAGATAATAGGTTCTTTTCATATTCTAACTGACCCTTATTAGTCTGGAGACTATTCCTGCCAAAGTCGTATCTCAAACATGCATTAATAATAACTCACTGATTATTAATCATGCCTCCTTCTGAGAATATTTAGAATGGGGGGAGTAACCCTTACCAAACAAGTATAAATATGGCTTGTGCAACTTAAGCCATTTGGAAAATATTATGACATCTGTGGTATGGAGTCATGGGTAGCAAGTGTGACATATTTAAAGACTTCATAAATTACAACAAATTAATAGAGACAATAATTATCCCTGTGACATGCACAGGAGGGAAAATATAATCAACATTTTCTATTTGGACTGGGGTTGTTCCACCGCACAAGGGGAGGGAGGGGGCACTTCTAGGTACACATGCCCACCTCTGGCCGGCTTGGAAAGCTGAGATAACCTAAGAAGGTAGAAATCTAATGATGGGAAAATGTCTAGTGTGCTTACTAGGGGCCAAGATCTAATTTTGCGTAAGTTGACGTCTTTTCCTCATCGCAGTCCCTCGGACAGAAAATACTGGTACTTCTCCATCTAAGTAGTTAGGTTTTCTGTTAATTTCTACTTTTTATTTTTATCTGTTTTGGTGTAAATAATTTGTCATCTGTTTTATTTTTTTGTATGTACTGTGACTTTTGTTTTGTTCATGATAGATATTCCTTACTAAGTTTTGCATATGTCTGGTAAAGAGACTCACGTTAGACCAATCGCATAGATATTGTGTTAAAGCCTATTTTATATGCTAATTTGCTTGGGGGACCATGGCACCCCATTTATAAATTGTCTTGGTGGGGGTTGTGTTAGGACATTAGTTATATAAATATAATTAAGTGTGGGTGGTGTTAAAGAAGGATTTATCTAGGGCAGACAGATTTTAATTGTTTCGCCACTATAATCAAGTCACATGCACTCTTGGAGTAGGGTGCATTCGTGACATTGAGTCCCAGAAACCCATCCACCCCCCCCCCCCAAAAAAAAAAAAACAACAGTTTATAATATGTGGTGATTCATTTAAGAAGCAAATGTGCACTTTTATTCAAATGTAGCAACGCTAAAGTAACAAAATAGTTAATGTCCAGAATGCACATCTAAACAATTAAATCATTGTCCTAAATGGTTTATTAGTACTTAGTGAACCATATTATTTGCAAAGCCCTAGGAAAAAATGTTCTTGTCCACCAGAAACACATGAGCCAGGAGTAGTGTTGAGCGAACCCAAACCGCACTGTTCGGGTTCGTACCGAACACGGACATTTCACTGTATGTTGGAATTCAGGGTTCGGCGATTTAATGGCTCATTTTGAAAGGCTGCAGGGCAGCCAATCAGAAAGCCCATAGCATTACATTCATATACATTGTATGCAATGCTTTGGGCTTTCAATAAACCGAAAGTCTATAAACCGAATCTCTTTCGGTTTATAGACTTTCGGATTATAGAAAGCCCATAGCATTACATGCATTCTATAAAACAAAAGTATGTTCAATGGCAGTTAATGTTATGTTTGGCCAGTAGATGGCACTGTTGTAATACGAATGGTTACATTCGTGTAACCTGAAGGTTTAAATGTATCTTTCAAAGTTACTTAATTATAGACGAAAGTCTATAAACCGAATCTCTTTCAGTTTATAGACTTTCGGATTATAGAAAGCCCATAGCATTACATGCATTCTATAAAACTAAAGTCTATAAACCGAAAGAAATTCGGTTCATAGACTTTCGGTTTATAGAAAGCCCCTAGCATTACACACATATACATTGTATGTAATGCTATGGGCTTTCTATAAACCGAATCTCTTTCGGTTTATAGACTTTCGGTTTATGGAATACATGTAATGCTATTGGTATTCTATAAACCGAAAGTCTATAAACAGAAAGAGATTCAATTTATAGAAAGCCAATAGCATTACATGTATTCCTGTCAGGATCTTCCCCGCAGCAACTCTCCTGAGTACACCCCCTTGTATTGCAGCCAGGATCCGTCTCACGCGCTTGCTAGCGCGATCACACCGCTAGTCTATCCTGCTACACAGAGGCGCGCGCCTGATGACGTCACGCCCGTCGCATACCCGCGAGGCGCGGGAGGATTTAAAAGGCAGAATCACCAGACAAGCAGTGCTTGGTGATTCTCGTGTTTTCTGAAGCCTAGCGTTTATTATTCCTGATTATCGTTGCTGACCCTTGGATTTTCCTGACTACTCTCTGTTTGCCTGTGCCCCTGATTCTGGACTGTCTACCGTTTTGCTGATTCTCTGGTTCTGACCCTGGCTTGTTTATCGTTACGCTGTCTCTCTATTGCCCCTGATCCTGGACTGTTTATCGTGCTGAAGATTGTCTATTTTTCCTTGACCATCGCTATCCTCATTATTCTCCTAATCACCCCTGCAGTGTGGATTACAAGTGTGCATCTTCCTCCAGGCGACCTTGCCACTGTGGATTACAAGTAATATAGTTATTCTTTCGTTTATATCTATATTATATATTGTTGCCCTGCATATTGGTCTCCATCCAGTTCCATATCATCACATAATCACCAAGCCTTCCTCCTCATGGAGACCGCAGGACTTACGGAAGCTATTGCTGCTCTCACTCAGCAATTGGTTACACTGAATCAGTCAGTACAAGACCTACAAACAGGCCAAGCCCACCTGCAACAACAGGTACAACATTTACAGACCCATCCAGGTAATGCCCCCGAACCTGCAGTAGGGGTTCATGCACCTCCTCCGGCTCCCATGTTACTAGAAGGAGCTACCACTCTCGAACTACAAGTGGTATTACCTGAGAAATTCACTGGAGATAGAAAGAAGTACCGTACCTTCATCACTTCGTGTCAAATTCTGTTTAATCTCCGTCCACGAACCTACGCATCTGACTACGTGAAGATACATACCGTGATTTCTCTTCTCACAGAGGAACCCCAATTATGGGCTCACCACCTCCTTCACACCAATAGTTCAGTCCTCGACACCTGGGGGTCCTTCCGACAAGCTCTGGACTCCTTATATGAGGATCCTTTTAGAGTTACCTCGGCCACAAGCGCAATTCGCTCTCTTAGACAAGGCCGTAGACCAGTAGAGGAGTATATTACCGAATTCCGCAGGATCGCTTTGGAAACGACTTGGAATGAATCAGCACTACTGGATCAGTTCCGTTTAGGACTTTCTGATGGTCTTAAAGACGAAATTGGCACGAGTTGGTATACCTTCCTCCTTGGATGATCTTACTCGTATCGTCACTCAGATAGACCGCAGACTACGGGAACGAAAAGCGGAACGAACCTACAATACTCCGTCTACAGGAGCTGCTTACAAACCCTACCATTACGAGACCAGAACCCCTACACCCCATGGCACCGATGAACCCATGCAGATCGGATTAGTTCGAGGTCCCCTCTCTGCCGAGGAAAAGGCCAGACGTAGGAATCAAAATCTCTGCCTGTACTGCGGTAAATCAGGTCATATGTACAAAGAATGCCGTGCCCGTAGGCGATCTACTAATGGTAAGATCACCTTTTCTTCTACCGCAAGAAACACAGTAACGTCTCCCGATAAGACTCCTCATCTTTCCATCCCTCTCTCCCTACAGTGGACTAAAGGCCCTATTTCCCTGATGGCGATGGTGGATTCCGGAGCCAGTGGATGTTTTATCGACACCGATCTCGCCAAAGCCATCGCAATTCCTACCCATCGTAAGAAGTCGCCAATGCATATCCAGCTCGTAGACGGTAGCCCGTTGAAGACAGGTCCGGTCACTCACGAAACCATCCCCTTAGTCATGACTATCGGCGAAGGACATCAAGAGCTCATCCAGTTTGATATTGTACCAGCACCTATCTTCTCCCTCATTCTAGGGCTTCCATGGCTCCGGTTACATAATCCCGTTATAAATTGGGGAACAGGTACCTTGGCGTTTACTTCTGAACACTGTACCGACACATGTCTGGACAAAGGTACTTTATGTTCTATTGCAGAACCAGATTCCTCCTCTACGTTACCCTCAGTTTACACACAGTACCACGACGTATTTGAGAAGAAAAAGGCAGATGTACTCCCTCCTCACAGGGATTATGATTGTCCCATCGATCTTCTCCCCGGAGCACCCATTCCTTTTGGAAGAATTTACCCCCTCGCCGAACCTGAACTCACCTCATTAAAAGACTACATAGAAGAAAATCTAGCCAAGGGTTTTATACAACCATCCACTTCACCTGCTGGGGCTGGCATTTTCTTCGTCAAGAAGAAAGACGGTGGATTACGACCATGTATTGACTATCGGGAACTCAATAATATTACCACAAAAAATCGTTATCCTCTACCTCTTATTTCAGAACTCTTGGACCACCTCCGTTCAGCTCAAGTCTTCACAAAGATTGATCTTCGAGGTGCATATAACTTGGTACGAATTAGAGAGGGAGACGAATGGAAAACCGCCTTCCGATCACGTTATGGACACTTTGAATATAAGGTAATGCCATTTGGACTGTGTAACGCACCAGCCACCTTCCAACATTTCGTTAATGATATTTTCCGTGACATCCTGGACCGTTTCGTTGTCATCTACCTTGATGATATACTCATTTACTCCTCATCACTGGAGAAACACAGAGAACATGTCCGCACTGTCCTTGCACGACTGAGACAACACCAACTATATGCAAAATTGGAGAAATGCAAATTTGAGACAAGATCAGTTGAGTTTTTGGGTTTTATTTTATCACCAAACAACATTCAGATGGATCCAAAAAAAGATCAATGCTATTCAGGAATGGCCCACACCCACTAATAGGAAAAGTGTACAGAGATTCGTGGGCTTTGCAAATTTCTATAGGAAGTTTATCAGGAACTTTTCTAAGGTCATACAACCCATTACTGCCTTAACTTCTAAAAACAGATCATTCTTTTGGAATGATACAGCGCAAGAGGCTTTCAATTCCTTGAAGGTTCGATTTACCACAGCTCCGATTTTAATTTTCCCGGATCCGACAAGAGCCTTCACGCTGGAAGTAGACGCTTCTGATACTGCAGTGGGGGCAATTCTTTCTCAACGTCATAAAGAAGATGAACAATTGCATCCCGTCGCCTTTTTCTCCAGAACACTATCACCTGCAGAGAGAAATTACAATGTCGGTGAGAGAGAATTACTAGCGATCAAACTCGCGTTGGAGGAGTGGCGACATTTACTAGAGGGTGCGCTTTTCCCAATAACCGTCTTTACAGATCACAAAAATCTCGAATATTTGCGTACTGCTAAGAGATTACAACCGAGACAGGCGAGATGGGCACTATTCTTCACGCGTTTTCAACTACATATCACATACCGTCCAGGTTCCCGCAATCTCAAGGCGGATGCTCTATCACGTATGTCCAATTCCGAAGATATTCATGAAGAGAGATCCAGTACTATACTCCAGTCGGAACATTTCTTAAATGCCACACAATCTATTTGGGATACCATTCGTACCCATTCTTCAAGTCCCGATGTACCCAATCCTGAAAGATTGACACACCAACAAGGATTATTCTTTTATCAAGATAAAGTGTATGTACCCCCCGAAGCTCGCCTACAGATTCTGCAGTTCTTCCACGACTCCCCAACAGCAGGGCACGGTGGCATTCGTCAAACCAAAGATCTCATTTCACGAACATTTTGGTGGCCTACACTACGAGACGAGGTACGAAGGTTTGTTTCAAGTTGCGACACCTGCGCCCGTGCTAAAGAAAGCCATCACAAACCTTCGGGTCTTCTCCAACCTTTGTCCATACCTAGAAGACCTTGGAGCGAAGTGTCCATGGATTTCATTACGGATTTACCCCTGTCTCAACAATACAACACGTTGATGGTGGTGGTGGACCGTTTTACCAAAATGGCACACTTTATACCCTACACTCATCTACCTTCGGCTACGGAGACCGCTGATCTCTTTTTACGTGAAGTTTTTAAATTGCATGGTCTACCTGAGAACATAGTTTCCGACCGGGGAACCCAATTTACATCTCATTTTTGGAAAGCCTTCTGTGCCGAATTACATATTCACCGTTCTCTCTCTACAGCATTTCACCCCCAAAGTAACGGTCAGACGGAACGAACCAACCAGACTCTAGAGCAATACTTGAGGTGTTTCACCACACACCTCCAGGATGATTGGAGTACTTATTTACCTCTTGCTGAGTTTGCTTATAATAACCACATCCACAGCTCTACTAGGAGATCACCGTTCTTTGTGAACTATGGCTTTCACCCCTCCATGCTTCCTGGAGCACCCATCTCCAGCACCGTTCCCTCTGTCTCCATAAACGTTCGTAATATCACCCGCACGTATACTCTACTACGTAATACCCTTCTCCAATCCCAACAAAGGTACAAGAACTTTGCTGACCGTCACCGATCCGACGCTCCGTTATACAAACCTGGTGACAAAGTATGGTTGTCCACTAAACACCTGAAACTCTCTTGTCCCACGAAGAAATTGGGCCCCAGATTCATTGGTCCATTCCCCATCACTAAGATCATCTCTCCTTTGGCCATGAGGCTTGGTTTACCCCCCTCCATGAAGGTGCATCCAGTGTTCCACGTATCTCTGCTCAAACCTTGGGTAGACAATTCCTTCCCGGGAAAGAACGATGTCCCCTCCTGCTCCTGTTCTGGTAGATGGGGTCGAAGAATACGAGGTTGAGGAGGTGTTGGATTCTCGTCTTTATCGTGGCCGGCTTCAGTACCTCGTCCATTGGAAAGGCTATGGCTCAGCCGACAGATCTTGGGAACCGGCCAACTTAGTTCACGCCGACGAATTGGTTCAAGCTTTTCATGCCCGTCATCCTGATCGCCGAATTGGTTCAAGCTTTTCATGCCCGTCATCCTGATCGCCCTGGCCGGTGGCGAGCCCGGGGGTCTCGCCTTGGGAGGGGGAACTGTCAGGATCTTCCCCGCAGCAACTCTCCTGAGTACACCCCCTTGTATTGCAGCCAGGATCCGTCTCACGCGCTTGCTAGCGCGTTCACACCGCTAGTCTATCCTGCTACACAGAGGCGCGCGCCTGATGACGTCACGCCCGTCGCATACCCGCGAGGCGCGGGAGGATTTAAAAGGCAGAATCACCAGACAAGCAGTGCTTGGTGATTCTCGTGTTTTCTGAAGCCTAGCGTTTATTATTCCTGATTATCGTTGCTGACCCTTGGATTTTCCTGACTACTCTCTGTTTGCCTGTGCCCCTGATTCTGGACTGTCTACCGTTTTGCTGATTCTCTGGTTCTGACCCTGGCTTGTTTATCGTTACGCTGTCTCTCTATTGCCCCTGATCCTGGACTGTTTATCGTGCTGAAGATTGTCTATTTTTCCTTGACCATCGCTATCCTCATTATTCTCCTAATCACCCCTGCAGTGTGGATTACAAGTGTGCATCTTCCTCCAGGCGACCTTGCCACTGTGGATTACAAGTAATATAGTTATTCTTTCGTTTATATCTATATTATATATTGTTGCCCTGCATATTGGTCTCCATCCAGTTCCATATCATCACAATTCCATAAACCGAAAGTCTATAAACCGAATGTCTTTCGGTTTATAGACTTTCGGTTTATGGAAAATATGTAATGCTATTGGCTTTCTATAAACTGAAATAGAGTCCCCATTCATACGAATAGGTCAATTGACCTATTCGTATGAATGGGGACTCTAAACTACAGCGATTATTCAAATTACAGTGATTATTTTAGTGGGTGCTATACTACATATTTGTACCCTGCCCTGAGCCCAGTGCCACAGAGAGTGCAGTGCACTTGCAACTGCATGTGTGCCAGGCACATGACTTTAATCCTGTTCTGTTAGCTCAGTGGGACACATCTAGGCATTTTTAAATACTGCAATTTGTTGGTGTTAAATATTACATTTGCGTCCTGCACTTCATATCTGAGCGTCAAATAGAACCGTTAAATACTGTGCTTACAGCGCACTTTGAAAAATTATAATAGTTTTGGGTGGTAAATAGTACATTTGGGTCTTGCGGTGCACTTCATATCTGAGAGTCAAATAGAACCGTCAAATACTGTGCTTACAGCACACTTTGAAAAATTCTAATAGTTTTGGGTGGTAAATAGTACATTTGCGTCTTGCGGTGCACTTCATATCAGAGAGTCAAATAGAACAGTCCAATACTGTGCTTACAGCGCACTTTGAAAAATTCTAATTGTTTTGGGTGCTAAATAGTACCTTTGCGTCTTGCGGTGCACTTCATATCTGAGAGTCAAATAGAACAGTCCAATACTGTGCTTACAGCGCACTTTGAAAAATTCTGGCTACCTCCTCCAGCGTCGCTTCCACCTACACCACCACGGTCACCGCCTCCTCAACCTATGGGTCACTAAGTATAAACTGAAAGAGAATACCCTGCACTCCAACCCTCTCTCAAATGGATAATTATGTTGATCCTCCTGGCAGCCATGCTTTAGATTTAGATTTATGTTCTTCCAAAGCTAAAATCAAAGATTCCATCTAGTGCTATTTTATGGCTCAGCTGTATTCGTAATTTGTATGTATTTTATGTTATTTTAAGTTATTTCCCTATCCACATTTGCTTGCAGGGCACTTGTCCTACTCTTACCCACATTTGACTTTATTTTGCAGCCCTCTAGCCCTTTCCAGGACTTTTGTAAAGGCATTTTAGTGGCCAAAAGTTTTTGTCCCCAATGACTTCAATGGGTTTCGGGGTCAAGTTCGGGGTCAAGTTCGTGGTCAAGTTCGAGCACAGACCCGGACATTTTTTCGAAGTTCGGCCGAACCTGCCGAACCCGAACATCCAGGTGTCCGCTCAACTCTAGCCAGGAGGCATCTTCAAAGTAATTGAAACTCTGAGCAACCACTAACTACACTTATATAGTTAGCTACAGGCTCTGGCCTTTCTTTTTGCTACAGAAAATTTTAGATCAACATTTCACTATTGTATGATTAAATATGAATACTAAAATATGAATAATAAGAGATCTATTCCTGTGTTTGTAGATTTGGTGCTCTGCATACACACCAGATTATGCTCTCACTTCCATAACTGAGCATGAACACAGCCCAGGAGAATTCAGGTTAGTTTATGGATATCAGAAAGCGTTGCAATTGTAAATACACGATCAATCAATATTCCGTCACAGTTGTAATCTCATCTTTATATTATATTTCTACATAAGTGGAATTGTACCTATATTAGCAAGTCTTAATATCAGTGTTCCTGTGTGAAAAAAAATGTGGTAGAATGTATGCTTCACTGAGATTCATTTGCTTACAGGGTTATTGGAACATTGCAAAATTTCCCAGAGTTCTCAGAAGCCTTCTCATGTAGAAGTAATGACTACATGAACCCTGAACACAAGTGTCGTCTGTGGTAATGTTGCAACACCTCATCCAAAGTGGGGGTTTATGTTACCCGAACGTCCATGGTTTCAGAGATGGGACAGATATTAAAAAAAAAAAAGACACCCTCAAAAGAGGCCACTGCCAAGTATTTTCACTTTTTGTTTACTACGTTTATCACCAAGGTGATATCTTCGATGAGGCAGGTTATGAAATTACCCAAAGCACTTTTTGGCCCTCCGACAGCAGGTAACTTTGCTCTTACAACGTTCAATGTCTTGCTCATTTATTATAATTGTAGACCAGAGTGACCCATGTACAGAGCGCATTTTTTGGTATATTTATGATATATTTATGATTAACAATAACTGTTTACTTTTGACCAAACTCTGCCCATTCTTTCTCATATATAATGTATTGGGTTTTTACATCTGATTCAAAATTATACCACCTGTAATTGTGGAAATACCAGTGAGAAATGCTTGAGTTATGTTTACTTACATTTGGTTGATATTAATTGATTTTTTTTACTTTACATAAGATATGGATACTTTCGCATTTTACACTTGTGTACTCCATTGTAAGACGCAGACTCTCTCCATTTCATATGACTGTATAAACTTGATACCCCTATGACTTAGCTCTTAACTTTACATTTCAAGGCTGATGAGTACTATTCCTTTTTAAGGGGGTTCACATCAGAAATGTCCTATAGTGGATCGTATAGGACCATGTGTTTATCATTTTAAATCTGTCCAGCAGATATTTCATTAAAATTTAGTAAAATAACATTCTAACAAATGTATATTTCCTGTTTTCATTTGGGCACCATGCATAATTTACAGCTAAAGAAATCCCAAATCAGGATTGGCTATTGACAGCACCTTTTTAAAACTGAAACAGTCTCTGTGTAGTGTTTATTACATGTTCAAGGTTTACACAATGAAAGCATTTATGTATTCACAAGGAAATTACAAATACATTAGCTTGGCTATGTTTGTAATTCTGGAGATACTGTACATTACATGAGTATTTTATTATTATTTATTATTGTATAATACAATTTTAGATAACTTACTGATATGCAAATTTATTGTTTACTTAGTCATATCTACATTATTATTAGTGTTCTTTTAAATAATTAGTAAATGAGATTTTTGAAACAAAATAATTTGAGGAATATTCACATAGTTTGGCCAAGGATTAACACGGCTAAATGTGAAATGCGTTTGGCGTTTCACCTCCCTGGTTTGGGGTCTCTCTCTCTTCTCAATGGTGAATATCCGCATCTGGTGATTTGCACTGTTATTCGAAGGAAGGATCAATGAATCATGGAAGATACTACTACTCTCCACATATTTCTTCCAGTAAGGAATTTGCCCACCTTCTTCCTCTACATGTTTTGAATATTTCGACTTGGGTGTTTCTAAACACAGGGAAAAATGGCAGTGGGAGCTGCTAGTGATAAATTATTTACTGTGCAGCCCTGACTTTTCCTAAGCCAATAATTTGCAGCTTTTTCCAGAATTTAGCAGCTCACAGAGATGTCATTGCATCATTCAGCTCGTCAAAATTGAATTTTCCCTTGAAAGTTAAATCTTAAAATGCTAACTTCAGGGTTATTCTCAGGTTAACATGACCCTTATGTATTGATACCCTATTCTGAATGACTGGTACTTAAAGCACATAGTCAAAATGTATGAATAACAAGTTCACATGGAATAATATGTGCTGTAAATATTACAAAATGCCAGCATTTACATGTCACACCTTTTCAGAAATACTGTTATTACCACCACATTCCCCTTTGCTCACCTTACTTATCTCCTGTCCCCCACTCCCTGTAGATTGTAAGCTTGCGAGCAGATCTTTCTACCTATCCCATCATTCTGTCTCTGTTAGTCTAACGTAGTATGTAGTTCTCGTCTATGCTCTATACCAAGTTGTATATAAATTGTTGGCGCTATATAAATAAATGTTAATGTTAACTAATAAAAAGAAAATTAGCATTTCATCATGTTGTTTTTTAAAGGTTTTTTTCATTCTTATAAGCCATGTGGGTCACCTGCTTGCTTATACAGATTTTAACTTTTGTCTGAACCTAGTACAACAAAAGCCATACCACCCACTGATTCCATAATGTACTCAAATACATTATCCCTCTGTCATCTCCTACATCATGTCTTTCCATCCATGCATAATGGATATGGTTAAATTAAATGTGGGTATATGCCAATTTATCTTTCCTATTTGTTATATAACTTCTAATGCAACTATATCCTCACTTTCTTCACGTTAGGACCAATCTAACCTTTTGTTCTTCTATTTTTGCTGCAGGATATGTTTGTGCAGTATAAAGAAAATATAATAGTGTAGATTCAACCCTCTCCGTTAATGTAAAAAGTACCGTTAGTGGGATATTAAGGGGCATAGATTTAATGCCACAGGGCATCTACCCCAATATCTGGTAGATTTCTGGTATATAAGTTGCCATCTTTTGTTTTAAAAAAAATGACCTGCAATGCTATTGCTTCCATAGACTTAACAAAAATTGTTACCAGCCTGCAGATAAAATACCAGCTGAGTAGCAACTTTACTGGTAGATGATTGCTCTCCAAATGATAATAATTTACCCTACTGACTCTGTTTAGGAAACAGACTACAGATACACCTTTTAGGTAACTGTGAGCACTTGGCTTTAAACTCTGGTACTTTCACAGTTCTTTTTTTTTTTTTTTTTCTTTATTGAAAATATCAAAATTACAGGGTCATATGTTACGATGAGTATATATAGTAACTAAATTAAAATTAGTTCAATATCTTTTTGCTAATGAAAAGAACCACCAGTAATCCCATAAATTCCTTATTTCTGGTTCAGATATATAGTTATCTATCTTATATACAGTTCTACGTTTCTTCATTTAACACATTTGGGTATTTAAACATACAAACATTTAGACACTGGACAATTTTTACATTTTTGTGGGCTGGGCGGGCTGTCAGGGCTTCCCCGGAGGATCTGGAGCAAAATATCGGGTTATCATCAACGACCCCAAGGTCTCACTTTCTTACTTTTCCTCCTTTTATTTCCCTTTTTTCCTCCTTCTTTCCTCCCTCTTCCCTCTCTCTCCCTTCTTTCTAGAATTCATTTCTTTCAAATATTTCAATCCATTTTTGCCAGTAGGATATCTTATTTTTATGTTTTTCTTTCATAATATCTAGGGATGTTATAATCTTTTTTTCCATTTGGCTTTGGTGTAGGACCATTGTGGAATGTTTTTTTGTTCTCCAGTTTCTTGCAATTTCAAGTTTTGTTGCGTTTAGAATATGTAATGGTTTTTTATCTTCTGGGAAATTTAGATGTAAAATTCCACGTTCTGGGGTTATTGCCCACTCTGAGCCAAATCTATTTTCGATCTTATTTGAAAATATATATCCATAGAGGTCTAAGAGATACGCAGTTCCACCATATATGTGTGTGGGTTCCTACATTTCTATCACATCTCCAGCATATTGGATTGTTATATGAATGCATTTTTTGAAGATTAGTAGGGACCATATACCACCTATTGGCTATTTTATATTGAACTTCATTGAGGTTTAGACAGTGTATATTTTTATATGTTGATTTCAACATTTTTCTCTATCTATCTCAATGTTTAATTCTTTTTTCCATTTTCTAATTGCGGGTATTTCTAAGTTTTCCTTTAATAAATTGACAAGAATGAGAGAATTGGCTGTTAATTTTTTATAATCTTCTTGTTTTATCATTTTAATTAATAGGGTATATGGTTCTGATAGTTTCTCTTTTATTACAACTTTACTTAAAAAATGCTTTATTCTAAGATATTTAAAGGTATCTTTTGCTGGTATTTGGTAGCTTTCTTTGAGATTTTCCAAGGTTTTAATATTTGTACCATTCATCATATGTTGTATTTGGTTTATCCCTAAAGCATTCCATGATTCTAGTTCAATATTGTCCATTAATATGTTCAATACCATTATAGGGAGATCTGTTATCAATTTGTTTTGTAATCCTATTTTTTTTCTTAATTTTATTCCAGAATGTCTATTAGAGGGAGGTTATCACAGGTACTTTCACAGTTCTGATCCTGAATTTGAGTTGGTAACGCTTTGCATTCCATATGTAAGAACTATATAAGAATTTTACAGGATGTATTTTTGCTAGATTTGTACTGTAACAGTGAAGTATATCACCATCTGCTGGTTGAAATATTTAGCAGTAGCATATTTATGTTCAGCATTTATCTTCGGATGCCTTTTTATATTTTTAAATATGCCGCTTTAATTATGTATTTATTACTACTTATTCCTTGAGAAGCCCCACATATGTAACATACAGAGTAATATAGTTAATAGAGGCATTTGTCAAACCAAATAAAATCGGAATAATTAAACCTCAATTCAGCATGCCGGAATAAAATGGTAATCTTTTCGTAAACACCAAATACAGTTCTTAAAAATGTTGAGTCAAAGCAAAAACAAAGCCATGAATTTGAATGCTCCTGCAAGATCATTACTCATGAACAAACAATAAAAAGGACTTAGTTCAGATTTACTGGAGTTGTAAATCTCCGTAATTATAAATTGTTTTATAACCTGTTAAATATGGAAGAATACGGATACGCATTTGTTATTGCTGCTACTCTCTTTTTTAATAGTAATAATTAATCTTCACATTATTAAGCATATTTTTACTAATATTTGGCTTTTGTTCATAATGGATCATTCTGTTTCCTATAACATTTTGTGGACATCTTTGTGTTTCATTTGACAAATGGTTGGTTCCTCAATTTTCATTTCCAAATCTTTGATTCTGTATAGTAAAGAAACAGTCTTGTGAGTTTCAGCTAAAATATTATATTACATTTGTTTACATAGCACTAATTTATGTAGCGCTTGGTATCGAGCATGGAGGAAAATCACATACGATGTTAGATGAACAGGGACAGGGTGATACATGGGTTAGACAGTCCTGCTCACTTACATTCAGAGGGAAACAGGGACAGACGACACATTAGGTGAGTGAAGAGGACAAAAGAGAAGGTGGTGGTGATAACAGTATTTTGGGGCATTGCAGAACATTCAACAGGGAGCGAGAAGTGAGAAAGGCGAGCCTAGCAGCCACATTTTGAATAGATTGCACGGGAGAATGATGAGCCAGATGTAGGCCAACCAGGAGAATATAACAGTAGTCAAGATCAAAACGAGTGCACTAGAATGTTGGCAGGTTCATTGCTGAGGAGCGGTAGAATGCATGCATTATCTTTAGATGTAGCAGGATTTGCCCAGGAACTGGGGGAAAAAGGAGAGAGCCGAGTCAGAGATAATCGCAAGCCAGCAGGTTTGGTCAGTGGGTACAACTGTAGCATTTTCAATGGTACCGGTAAAGTCAGCTACTGGTTCTGAGACTGGAAGCGGCAAGATTATTAGCTCTGTTTTTGAGAGATTATGTCGACCAGACATCTATGTAGAGATGGCCAACAGTCAGTTCCCAACACACAACATGACAGAGAGAGTGAGGTCAGGGGAAGAGAATTATATCTCATTGTCAACACATATAGGTGGTAATTGAAGGAACATTCAGATAGATATGACTCAATCGAAGAGAGAATGATGCCATGAATGCCTGTCAAGGTTATTCTATTCTTAAGAAAGAGGAGGAGGTCAACAGTGTGAATGGCACCAGAGAGAACTAAGACAATCACCATGGATAAGTGACCTTTTGATTTGGCAGAACGCTTCTCAGCTGTACAAGTACATTTTTGGAGGCAGTGCATTTGCTTTGTCTGTTGCCTAGTCTGGCAGCAACAGTTTAAATACTGTCAAGGTATGGGGTGGAAGGAAAGGAGAGGAGTATGGTTTCCAGAGTAGAGTAGATTAGAATTAGAGATGGTACATGATTTGGTGCATACTAGTGAGTGAACATCAGTGTCGGTTGGAGAACAGGTTCACCAAGGGAGATCAAAAGAAGAGTTTAAGGAAATAAGTCTTGAAGTGTTTAGAGAGTTGGTTGGTCAGTAGGAGTGTTGAAGTCTCCCAGAATGAGACAGGGTATGTCAGAGGAAAGAAAGTAGGGGAAGCATGCAGAAAAGTTGTCAAAAAAAAATTAAGGTGGACTGCAACACCAAGGAATAGAGGGGAGAAAAGATAAACAGTGTTGATTTTACATGATGAGAATGAGAGGGAAGGGGATGAGGGTAAGAGTTGGAAGGAATGTTTAGGGGAGAGGATGATGCCAACACCAGCATCCTTTTTATCCCCAGGCTTTGGGGTGGAGCTGAAGTGTAGGCCAAGCAGGAGAGACCGTGTCAGATGGGGAGAGACTGTTTTTTTGTGAAAGTGAGGAAGTTAAAGGAATTAGAGATGAATAGATCATTAATGGCTGCAGGTTTATTGCATATAGAGGGTATGTTCAACAGTGCACAACTGAAAAAAGGCTAGTGATTGCAGGGAATGGATATCAGGTTATTAATATTGCATTTGGTGGTGGAGGTAGGGGTAATGAAGGTTTGGAGAACATTGGGATTTTTTTTAAGGCAACGGTTAGGGGAGAAGTCACAAAATATTAGGAGAAGGAGGAGATGAAGATAGTCATAGATGACCGTGGCATTTAAGGTCTTTAATAATTGTATACTACTGATTAGTGGCAAAACACTGTAAGCTGTTATTTAGTGATAAGGAGTAATAGTGCTAATTAGTGCTAAGTGTATAATACTTGAAGATTTCCCGAACCCCCTGTAGCACTCTTTATGTTGATTAATATTAAATACAGTGTGAGATTATATAGATATGTGCTTGTATAATATAAAGTAAGGTACAAGGATAAATGTTAAGGATTAAGAAAAGTATCTTTAAAGTAAAATGAAGACTCCCAGATTGCTCTAAGTGTGTGGGTTATTCAGTAATGTATGAGACACTGAACGCACCTACTAGGTGTATTGGTGTGAGAAGCTGCTCATCTCCTAGCAATAAGGGATCATGTGAAGCATATAAATACATGATTGACACACCATCATGTCAATGACGAATAACACCACTAGGTTCACCAGTGATTGGAACTCAAATTTATACCAAGGAGCATCAACATCTTAGATTTTTGCCTGATTAAAACTATTTAGTGGTTTGTTCCCTTTATTTATACATAGTTCTCAACATTTAATAGTAATAATGTAGCTCTGCGCAATTCAACAATATCTATATTGTTATAATATGTAATAATAATTACTAACTATTAGCAATTGTGTAATGTAGAGATCTTACCATGAGAAAACAACATAGATCATCACTGCACAGCCAGTGATCCATCCGGCAATGAGTATCGCCGGTACAAGAAGACGACGATATTTTGCTAATCCTCCTGAAATAAAGGATGGGAAAGCTATTACATATTAGTTTAAGCTTTGTATGGCACACACAATGGTGTGGTGCTTTCTTATGAAACATGTTATAAGAAAGCACAGGGCACAACACCCAGAGGATGCAAGAGGAGGCACCTGTCTACCGGCCCCTCCTCTGTAAGAGGCGTAGGCTAGGGAGATCAAAAGAGCTCCTCCCACCAGCCCGTTATACCCAGAAACAGGCAGCTGGATGTCTGTGTGCTGCCCACGCAGCAGACTGCCTATCACACACCCGTGCATATGCAACAGTCAAAGCATTAGGGTTCACATAACCAGCCCTATGGGGAGTGTGAGACAGCTGAGAGGATGTCTGTGCACCTGGGCCCAACACTAGACACTAGGGAGGATACAATATGGGTTCTGGCTGGGGTGAGTCCTGGGTGTGCAATCTGGGTTCTGGCTAGGGCATGTCTTGTGTCGGCAATCTGGGTGCTGGCTAACCTGCTCTACCTACTCTCCAGCCTTTTGCCTCTTCCTAAATCTCAGTGTTCACAATTATTTCTCTCAGCATTTCAATATCTCCGACTTTAGGTATGTCCCTTCACTCTTAATTCCCAGACTTGTCTCATTGTCTCTCTGATCCTTGTAAGTGTTGCCATGTTTCTCTCCTCCCGACACTTTTTCTACCCGGGACATCCACCCCTCTCTCTTTCTCCCCAGTCATATAATTTGTTTTCTCTTAACAGCTCCAAACACTTGCACCAGCCCTTTGCCTCTCTCCTAAGCCTTTCCATTTGTCTTTGACCTCTGTTTTTTTCCTCACAGACTATTTCTTTCTCTTCTCTCATTTTCCCTCTCTCTCTTGTGCCGTCGCTACCCACAATCCCACAAAAAATTTCATAGCTGGCGTCTCTCCACAGCACTTAAGTACTAAGCTACTAGCACCACCTAGTGGCAAGTCAGAATCCGGATTAAATATATTTTAATTTCCACAGGATCCATGGAAACACAGGGTAGCTTATTGGAAACTTGTAAGAATTTCACATGTAATCTTATATTATGACAGTCTCTAATGTATGATATTCTACAATGTGACATGTAAAAAAAAAAAAACATGTATGAGAAAACTGCTCTCTTTTGGACTTTCCCTGCTCAAAAATTACAAATATCATAATTTTCTCTCCCACAAAATTTAGATCATTATAACAGAACCTTCACAATTAGCCAGCAGAGCGAACAATGTAAACTAAAGGGCAGTGAAAGTACATATTTGTATGTTACTTTTAGTTCACTCCTGGTCTCAATGACTTTGGTACTTTTTCTTTTGTAGTTCTTTTGTTTTCTTTTAGTCTGGACTGGAGTTTCTAGTGACAGAATGCTGTCAAGTTGCAAAGTATTTTGTTTGAATGAGCTACATTATTCTGGGTCAAATTCAGAGATTAAAAATATATACCCGTATTTATCGGCGTATAACACGCACTTTTTCTCCCTGAAAATAGGGAGCAAATGATGGGTGCGTGTTATACGCCGATCGGTGGCTGGGGAAAAAAAAAAATCTAAAACTTACCTCGTTCCTGCTCTGTCCCCCGGTGCTCTGAAGCTGCGTGGCTGTAAGGGAAGCGTTGTGAGCTCCCCTCCAGCCGCGAGGTCAATAAAGTGTGTTTTTTTTAAACAAATTTTATTGTTCAGCGCGGCTGGAGGGAAGCTCACAACGCTTCCCTCACAGCCATGCACCTTCAAAGCACCGGGAGACGGAGCAGGAACAAGGTAAGTACTGGGGTCTGGGGAAGGGGGGGAGGAGGGTGGCATACTAAGGGGCAATATCCTGGCATATTACATGGCATATTGGGGGCAATATCCTGGCATATTGGGGAAAATATCCTGGCATATTAAAATGGCATATTGGGGGCAATATCCTGGCATATTAAAATGGCATTTTGGGGGCAATATCCTGGCATATATTCTTTATTTGAAATTTAAGTTTTTTTTCCTGAAATTTCCTTCTTAAAATGAGGTGGGTGTTATACGCCGATAAATACGGTACTCACACTTTTCATTACTATTCTATCAGCGAGGAAAGCATGCAAACATTGGACAACCATTTGTTGCCACCAATATCTTCTAACCTTAAAATGCTTATACTTTTATCAAGGTCGTGTACAGTTTTTAACTACATAATGGATTTTCATATGTGATATTTCTAACATATAAATCACATTACAATGTAAAAGTAACAGCATGGTGTAACTACATAATAAGCTATTATTTGCACACATGCAGCGTCAGTGCATTGACAAAAGGGCAACCTGTCCATTTCACAAATGTTAAACGTTGGATTAGGTTTTTGTTAAGGTCATTATTTCTGATCAGTTGTAAGAGCCCCATAAAAAATGTATAATCATTCCAGCACTTACTAAACATTGTTTAGAAAGCAAAATGCGTGGTGTTAAAATCACTATTCTAGAAGAGGGGACATCTTATATTATTATTGTGTTATTAATGAGCTATACAGTGTAATATAAATTCCTTTTGGGGACATCTCACTTGTTTGTTTAAGAATGACTGTGTTACATTCTCTATTACATTGGATCTATTTCTAAAATTGTGACCGGTATGGACAATATGTAAGTTCTAGTCACACCATATATATACACACACACACACATATATATATATATATATATATATATTATATATATACACACACATATATATATATATATATTTGTGTATATATGCATGTACACACAATATAATACAACATATTTTCAGTCTCTTGGTCTCCTTTATAATTTTTCAGTACTGTGTTCTATCTGTTTAAAATAAATCTTGGTACATAATGGAAAAGCATTCATCATAGTGAGACATATAGTGTCAAGTCATATAACGGGCACCATGATAAATTAATTTATTTTACAGTAATATGGTATCATAAATTTTATGCTCATTTTGCTTCATGGAGAATCTCAGTTTCCAGTTTTGGTTTTGTGCTTTTATCCTCTCAAGTTGTCTTCAATTAAGAGCTTTACTTATTACGATTAATCAGCTTTATCCTTTTGAATGAGTCAAACACATTTATATTAAAATGAATAATTACATTATCTTACCTGGTACTTCTATTGTTTTCTCCCTCATGATTATTGTATTATCGCAGGATTAGTCCCAGCTGCTGTTTCTGTGCTTGGTAAAGGCTTTAAATAGAGCTGATGCTGGAATTCATGGCAGCTGATGGCTCCAATGATGCCACTTCACTTGACTTGTTAATCACAGGGGATATAAAAAAGTGTGTTATAGATTTGTCTTCTAATAACAAATAGACACCTGTAAATGCCAGTCTGCTTTACTAATTTAATTTATATTATTAAATGTAATGTTCTTATGGATGTCATGGAAGAGTCTTAGAGATGTGGACATATTTCAAGATCTATCAGTGATTCTTCAGTCTGATCTTTGCTGGAGCTTCAGTGGTTCATACTGACACATGCTGTAAACCTTTTAGCCCTTTAGAATGCCATGGAATCTTAGGTTGGGGATGACCACTGCATAGGTTTGCTGGATCGGCCATTTTATTGTGGAACATCTTTATATGCTGTACTGTGTCACACATAAGTTCTATAGACGTTAGAGCAGCAAGTCAAATATTTCAAGAAAACGGGAATAGACCTGCGCCAGTGGGTATGCTATAAAAGTGAGGAGAAGGGAAAGAAGAAAGGGAAAGAAGTGGGGAGCTTGAACAACTGGAGGTTGCCTAAGGTCTCAAGGAGATTAAAACTTACCTAAGTTCTAGGATAGGCCTACATTACCCTTCTCTTCTAAATGCACCATGCCAGAGATGTGTAAGCCAGGGAGCTCTGGCAGAGGACTTTTCAGGCCCTAGCGAGACGGACAGTCTGAACGCTTCCCACCGCTGTTGCTATTAAACCCCTGTAGCGTTGACCATTGGTCCTTTGGTGTCTTTTGGACTCAGTATCAAAATCTGGATTCAATATTACCTGTTTGCTGTCCTGCAAACCACAGAGATTGCAATTTTGCACCTACAGTGCCCCAACTGGGTGAGATTGTCCCTATTGCAGTCATGGCATGCTGTATGTGAAATAATTAATAATAAAATAATTAATAAATATTTATTAAGACAAACAGAACAACAATACATTTCTTTGATTCGAGAATAGAGATAAATTATGTTAAGGTGAATACCAAGAGACGTTGGGATATATATAATATACTTTATTTATACCTCTGGCGGTAAAAACAATATATAGAAAAGGAAGTTACAAACATACAATTGTTACATTCTATATAGCATTGTAGTAATTAGATAACATGTGTACTTAACTTCAGAGAGGTTCAGCAAAGCTCATGGCTGTGTCCAAAATGGCTCTTGATTCCAGGTCGATAAGGAGGATTTGAAAGAGGTTCTGCAGCAGTTACTTTGTACTTTTAGTTACAATACTAGGCATTAAACTAAACCTTAGCTTCTTAACCCTAGCTTCTTGGCACTTAAACTAAGACCAAGATGAAAGCATTACTTTTAACTAGCAAAAAAATGCTCTGCATTCCTCCATGCTGCTTCCTGCTCCTTTCACATGTGTTGTCTCTCCTTCCCCCATACCAGCTAATGTCCAGTCTCTCCCCCCCCCCCCTCCCCTCCCCTCCCCTCCCCTCCAGGATTTACCTGGTGGAACAAAAGGTCATCACTCCCTATTGACACCTGTTGGTAGGAATAATGCACTTCTTACAATGCTACATAAAACATCAGGTATCAAATGGATGCAACAGTTAAAGGAGTGGTATATCTAAAGGGAGGTACTTCATATTAACATGCACTTATGAAGTTGCTTCTGTGACTTTGCAAGCCAAATCCAATACAGTCCCCAATGTTTAATCTTTCATTTTTCAACATGTCCATACTTTGCTTCATAACTAACAGAAATCTAAAAAAGCTATTGCATTGTGATGCAGGACATTGGTGTGTTTAAGGACTGTGCTATTTTGAATAAAATTAGCTAATCGTTTTTTTATATATATAATTTAGCATAAGCTGATCATTGGTGTATGTATCTATTTTTGTTCATATAATAACATAACACCTGGTACAACTTTATTTTTGGTTTTGATTTTCTACTTTTTACTGGTTATTTTTTGAGGTGTCTGCACCTTTTGAGGTGTTTGAGGTATTCTTGTTGAGCCTTTGTATGTTTCTCCCTTCTTCCCCCTTCTATCTTTTTTCTTTTCATTTATCCTGTTTTTTTATATTTTTAATTTATATTTGATTGAAAGTTTTTTTTTTATATATATATATGAGTATCTCTCCACTAGCATTGTTTTTTCTTTTTTTTATATACTTAAGGATTTTAAAAAGTGTTATTATAATTGTGCTGTGCACATTCCTGCTTGTGGTATATTACAATTCTATATACCAATAGGGGATAGTGTATTCGCAGGTCCCATTGCACGATAATAGCAGTTAATTATACTATTTTCCTCTTTTGCTAGCTGCAAATACTTTTTCCATGGGCATAATGGGATATCATAGAAAGCCCTGGAGTCATATATGCTATATATTCTGACTTTTCCACAAATACATACTGCCCTTTAACGTTCCTCTACCTGTCCTGCTCTTATGAACTGCTTGAGTCAACTCTGCTGCACATATGTTAGAAGAACAAATATTAGAAGAATAACATATGTTAGAAGAAATTCCTCCGTCACGCCCTTGGTCTCCATTATACATTTTTTGATCTGACATTAATTTTCTGTTGGCAGTTGTCATTTGATCTTGATCTTCTCTGATATATTGGTAAAGGTTTTCTGTAAACATAGGCACTACACTGATTTCCCCATGTTAACCCCTTCCCACCTGTAGGACTTTCAATGCCGTCCTGCTTTTTAGTGCCTAAAAGCTTGTAGGACAGCATAGAACATCCTGAGTTTAACAGCTATTCTCGGCTAGTTTGAGTGGCCTCAGTCTGACATTTAAAATGTAGCTGACGCCCAACCTAAAACACCTGCAAGACGGCATTGACAATAACTGCCCTGACAGTAACAGCTCATCTCTGCTCCTCGCGATGAGCAGTGCTGCAGACCCCTCTGCAGGGACTTGCAGTGGTATCCCCACTATCAGATGAGGCCACTTTGAGTGTTAAGGTGAGCGTCGGCTACATTTTACTGAAGCCCTGAGTGCTCAAACTTCCATGTTTGGGCACTGCTCTGCGAACGTGACGTCACAAAGTATCGTGAATTTTTGGCAGGGAACACAGGGTCTGTAGAGACCCTAATTTGGTCTCTGCCTATGTTTCCCTGGTCTCATTTGGTCTCTCCACTATGTGATAGGGGCCAGGAGCACAAGGATGGCGCAGTTAAAGGACCGAGACACTGTGAAATATATTGTTGATGTAGAGAATTAAAAAAATTATTGAAAACACACAAGGGATTTCTTGTTCTGTTCATGTGCTGTATGGTAACAAAAATACTCTATCTAGCAAGAGTTTTATTGTGAAACTTCCCAAGCAGTAAGTAAAGTGCTATAAATAAAATATTATTATTGTTTTTAGAATTCAACTGTTTGTAAAAGAAAAAAAAAGAGCATTTGTGAGTAAAACACATTTCTGATTTGAATTTTGATTCAAAGTGATTTGACTGTAATGTATAATGCAATTAACACAAGATATAATTGCCAACTAATTAAGAACATTCGTAGTACAATTATAACTTAACAATCACTCCATTTGGAAAATAACCTACCTTTTTCATGCATAATAAAGTTAAATAATTATACAAATATTGGAATATTTATTTTATATTTGATTATCTGTATTATAAATAAATTGTATAAATCCAGCTGGAGGCTTAACTATTAATCCTCCCACTTAGCTTTTCAACACGTAGCTGGAGTCTGAGAGGAAGAAACTAAAAAAAACAACATTCATATTTTTTTTTTAAATCAATAAAGTATCCTACATTATAACTATACTTGCAACGTGTGCATTAATATTTTGCATTACAGGCTGTTTTGTTCCACCATGTGCATAGCTAGGCTTACAAAATCAAACAATTTTTTAATTAACTGATTTCCACTCAACATATTTAAATGACACCTTCTGTAGGACAGCATTTAATTAGGGTTGCCATCTTTTCTACCCAAATGTCTTAATATTAACTTTTATTATATACAAAAAACCATGTGCTAGAATTATAGGCTCAGGCATATCATCATCTTGGTTCGAGATTCATAATGGTACGCGTCAGGGATGCCCCCTGGCACCTTTACTATATGTAATCTCATTAGAACCACTGGCCCAAGCTATCAGGGACAACAAAGATATTAAAGGGGTCAATATGAAAGGAGCGGAACACAAAATACAATTTTTTGCAGATGACATAATACTAACACTAGAAGAACCGGAATTGTCTGTTGAAACTCTAATGAAGACGTATGTAAGATATACGATACAGTTATGCTTACCCATCTCGCAAAATGGACCCATACAGATATTAAAAAACATCCGTGGATAATGATGGAACAAGACGGATCCTTATTAACAGATAATCTATTCCCAATAAATAAAAATATGAAAAGCTTTGGAAACCCTATTGTAGATGATTTATCTTATATATGGAAAAAAATTAGGAAAAAATATCTATCTACATATTCTATTTATAGATTTTTGTCCTTGGATGCAGTTGAAAAGCATATCCAAGATATAGATCTAAAACCATGGAAAGAGGCAGGAATAAGTTCAATAAACCAAATAATTGTAGATGGTAAATTTCAACAATTCTCAGTAATAACCAGCTGCTTCCCTCTGCGGCCAAGAGAAATTTATCCATACCTAAGATTGAAGCACTTCTATGAAAAAGAGATAGCTCCCCTTTTACATATAAACAATCAGGACATGGACGACTTTTTCTTGGCAGCATGGAAAAAGAAATGGGGAAAAAAAGCGTATGCAGCATTAGATCACGTGGAAGAATTTAATACTCTACCAATAATAAAAAAATGGTGTAATGAACTAAATATATCCAGGGAAGAGAAAGACTGGCTTAAAGCAATTCAAATAACAAGAGGGTCTACTCATTCTCTGAACCTACTGGAGACATACTACAAAGTGTTATATAGATGGCACCTCTCGCCTGTAAGATTGAAAAAAATGTATACGGATTACAACGATAAATGTTGGAGATGCCAAAGTAATAGGGGAACGCTGGTGCATCAATGGTGGGAATGTCCATGTATAAAAAACTTTTGGACATCAGTATCCTCATTGATCCTTATCACTATCGGGGTTGAGACTATGTGCGATCCAGCATTGATGTTATTCCATCTAGGTCTAGAAAAATGGGAAATGGGGAAAAGAACTCTTATGACTCAAATATTATTAGCCGCAAAAATCATAATCACCAGATCATGGAAAACGCTGGGCCAACTGGATATAGGTAAACTGATTGACCAGCTTGAGTACCAATGTCAAATGGAGAAGGGTTACTATATAAATAACTATGATAAAATCGAAAAGTATTACGAGATATGGTCGCCGTGGCTGGACAGGCATAGTAATCAGATATGACTGGGAGGTGGGACTCATCGGCTCTGGGGGTCAAGAATGAATGCTATGAATGTGTGAATGAAAGAAGATACAGATATATATAAGCAAAATTTGCCAAAGCATGGAAATAAATATATGTTTGTATATATGCAGATATGTACATGGTAGATAGAAAATACATACATATAACCAGTAATGCTAGGTATTAAGGAAATCCATAAAGGGGAGAAAAATCAATGTTGAAATAGAAAGATAGTTGGTGCTTTGTCTACGTAACAAAAATAGCTAATTAATAAAACATGAAAATAGCGAGGGCGCCAACTTTTGTTGATCTTTGTATATTGTATATTCTGTACTCTCCTCTGTACCATTATACTTGTTATCAAGCATTATACGAAACCCGGCTTTTGATGATACGTATATGTATGCTACTCAAATAATAATATGTTACATGTAAATCCGCATATGAAATTTCGCCACTGATGGAATTACTATTTATGTCTGTACTTTTCATACTTTGACAATAAAAAAATAAAAATAAAAATAAAATAAAAATGAAGTAGAGATGCTTTGGTGAAAAGCACAAATAAAGTAGCCAATTGAGTCCTCTGTGCCTGTATAACTCTAACAAGGGGCTGACATTTTGTTCAGAATCACGGGTCTGCTGAAAGAAGATCTGACCCATGATGTCTGCAACCTGACAGAGCTATAAAATCACAGAGGGCCTTGTAAGGTGCTTTAGTTGTGTTTTCCATGAAATCATTTCTATTTAAAAAAAATAAAAAATAACTATACTTGCAACGTGTGCATTAATATTTTGCATTACAGGCTGTTTTGTTCCACCATGTGCATAGCTAGGCTTACAAAATCAAACTATTTTTTAATTAACTGATTTCCACTCAACATATTTAAATGACACCTTCTGTAGGACAGCATTTAATTAGGGTTGCCATCTTTTCTACCCAAATGTCTTAATATTAACTTTTATTGGAATAATCTAATAAAAATAATTTCTTGTTAAAAATAAAAAAAAACCTGTGAAACTGTGGAATGTAAGTCAATATGTAAATGTGTCTTAAAAATGAACTTTTATTGGAATGTTCTAAGAAAAAGTGAATGTGTAAACACAAAACAAATGCACCATGGGACACCAGAAAAAAACTGATGTAGATCTTGTTGTAATCCAAAAATAGAAAAAATGTTTATTGATAGTCTTTAGCAGTCTGACTGCTATGTTTGACTAATTTTCCATTTTTGCATTACAACACGATCTACGTCCGTTTTTTTCTGGTGTCGGCTGGTGCAATTGTTTTGTGTTTGCCAGGAGGTGATTGCATGGCAGTTTACATACTGGGATTGAGCTGGCAATTTGTATAACATGAATGTTTGAATAGAAAACACCCATGCTAAAAGAAAAAGGACTTGTATATAATACAGTCCAAGTGTTGTGTAAGCATTAGTGTCACAGTGTATATCCACATTTCAAATACATTGTTGCTGTAAGGCAACTACGGTACCTATGTTTTACCATCTGCCAAAGATACACAAACAGTTATATGATCCACCAGGACGCCCCATTATTTCGGGGGTAGGGTCTCTAACTTCAAATCTATCATTGTATGTGGATCTTTTTCTTCAGGTTCTTGTCCCCACCATGCCCTCTTATCTAAAGGATGGTCTGGCCCTGATGAATATATTGAAAAATATCAAATGTCAACCTGGCACCTATATGGTGACAGCAGATATTCAGGCTCTGTATACCACCATACAACATGGGGATGGTATAAGGGGGGTTATGAAGATGTTAAACCAGAGGGAATATCTGAGTATCGAACATAGAGAGTTCTTGGAACGTTGCATGCTATTTATTTTGGAGTCCAACTATTTTTTGTTTGATGGTGATTTTTATTTACAGATATGTGGCACTGCGATGGGGACCCGTTTCGCTCCCAGCTACGCCAATCTGTTCTTGGGTAGCTGGGAGGAGGAGGTTATTTTTGGACCCCGTCGCAGTGCCAATCTCCTGTTATACAGGAGATATATAGATGATTTATTTCTCTTATGGAATGGTACAGCTGAAGCCTTGGATGTGTTTATGGATGAACTTAATACTAATCCTTTTGGCCTGACCTTTTCCTATCAGTATAGTTTGGCTACTGTTGACTTTCTGGATCTATCTGTATCGGTTGATGAGAGAGATAATAGTTTTGTTACTAAAACTTACTTTAAGGCAGTTGATAAGAATACCTATCTAAATTCTACGAGCTATCACGATAGGAGGTGGCTCAATAATATACCCAAAGGCGAGTTAATTTCCATGAGAAAGAACTGCTCTAGACAGCAAGACTTTGAAGAACAGGCAATCGAAATTAAAAATAGACTTTCTGAAAAGGGTTACAACAAGCAATTAATCGACGCTACCTTTGAGAATATCGGGGCAAGAGATAGGGACTCCTTTTTAGAGGGAGGTAGAAACTCCAATAGGAGAAACAAGAAATTTAAAATCACAACCCTCAATGGATATCCCATCTCGAATAGTAATAGAGATAGTAGTGGTAATACTAATGATCACAGTTTGGACTCCAATGATACTAATGCCTTCGGATCTAGTCTTATCACTACCTACTCTGATAAAACAGCCAAAATAAGAGAGATTATTAACCGACACTGGTATATTTTGAAAGAGGATCCTATTCTGGCCCCCGTGTTGCCGGATAAAGGAAGGATAATTTGCCGCCGTAGCAGGAATTTAAAGAGCATTCTAGCTCCAACAGATATGTCAGATAAATTTAAAGATAAACCTGCCAAGCATAATTTCCTGTCCGGCATCAAGGGGTGGTACAGATGTGGTAATTGTGACCACTGTTCAGTTTGCCCCAAGAAAGCCAGTTTTTTTGTAGACAATGTCACGAAAATCAAATATCCTATTAAGAGACACGTGTCATGCAACACAAAATTTGTGATATATATGTTGGAGTGCCCGTGTGGCCTCCAATATATAGGAAGAACCAGTAGAACATTTAAAAAAAGACTCTCAGAACACAGATATAATATTAGGAGAGGCTTTGAAAAACATGTTCTATCGAAACATTTTTTGGATATGCATCAACGTGATGATAAAAAACTTAAAGCTTTGGCTATTGAACAAATCGTATTGGGCCCCCGTAAAGGAGATAAACTTAAGGCTCTATGTAAAAGAGAGACCTTTTGGATCCTTACATTGAACACCTTAGTTCCAAGGGTATTCAATGATAACTTTGATTTAGTACCTTTCCTTGAATAATTCACACCATAGCACGACGGGCATTTATATATCATACTATATTTTGTTTTTTCTATATGTATACATATATATATATATGTTGGACTGTAAGAAATTGTCCTATACCTTTATATAGAAGGGTGGAGTTCACTGTATTCTTTATTGTTATGCTATCCCAGAATTCTCAATGTTTAATGTTGAGTTGTGATGTATCTAGTATAACAGTGAAAGTTTGCCCATTTGATCTGCATTCTACTGTGATATCACCTTTTTGCGTCTCCCCTCTTTTTATAAAAATTATAAAAATTACAAAAATTGTTTTTATTATGTATTATGTACTATTCCTTTGCTATTTTTTATTTGTATTTGTATCTGTATTTTCAGCTGACTGTTACCTGTCTGATTTGCACATTTTTTATGTTTGCTTATTTTCTGTAAAATGTATTCATTATGTAATACTTAGGTTTTTTTGCCGCCCCTCTCCCCGTTTCTTTGCTAATACTAGCGCCCTCTCTATGCGACGATCGCCGCCACACTATGCCGGCTCTGTGTGGTTGTTGATGCGTCGCTATAGAGACGGCGTCAGTTGCGTCATCACGCTACACGTTTGGGGCTTTCCCGGCCTGCATACCCGGAAGTAGGTCTATTTAATGTCGGCGGTGATCACTCGAGACACACTGGACGCCAGAGGCTGAAGAAGTTCCTCGAAACGCGTCCCTTTTTGGCGTCCTCTCCAGTTTGCGAAAGACCTGGCCAGGCTCTTTTTTCGCTTCTCTCTCCCCTTGGATTCGTTTATTTTTTCGAGTCCAGTGGTGTCTCGGGTGGATCATCAGGTGTGTATTCATCTACATACCTTGCATTTCCCCTATTTGATTATTGTGGTTTTACTTTTTAATATATATACTTGATATTGTGTTCATTTTTTATATATTCAGTGTATGTGTCATTTGTATTCCCACCATCTTTATAGGGTGGGTTTATCTTTTTATGTCTGTGTTATCCATTAAATTTATATTTTTCTATATACTCTGTTTTATTGTTTTTTGTGGTTTACTCATCCAATAATATTTTTTTATATTTTGTGCCTATACAGCGCTGTCTTCCCCCTCTTTTTTCACCCATTTCCTCCTGTTTCTCTTGCAGTGAGCGGTTCACTGCGAGGTACATAAGACCAGCGGCTACCTAACCTATTAATATATCTTTTATTAGTCTATAGTGGTGCACTCCCTGGCTCACGCCAGAAGACCTGTTACGGGAATATTTCAAGCTCCGTTTCAGTAATTATCTATAATTGGGTTTGTATATTATTTATATTTACACTTTTTTTATCCTAGGCGCTTTGTTCTCATACTTCCTTTGGTTTGTATATATTTTCTTTCTAAGGCAATATTTATAGTGGACATTGTAGTGCAAACCATACAAAAAAAACAGAAGGGTCTTGGTTGGCAAAAAGAACAGAAAACACTGCTAAAATCTTGTGTTTATAAATTAGAATTGAAGCATAGCGGCTGCAGGGGCGGATCCAGAGTCTGATCTTGGGTGGGCACAGCACATGTCCATCTGTCGTTTCCTCTCCACCATGTCAGCCTGTCTCTCTCCTCTTCCTTCCCATGTCTCTCTCCTCTCTCTTCCCATGTTCGTCATTCTCTCTCCTCCTCCTTCCCATGTCTGTCTCTCTCCTCTTCCTTCCCATATCTGTCTTTCTCCTCTTCCTTCCCATGTCTGTCTCTCTCCTCTCCCCTCCCATGTCTGTCTCTCTCCTCTCCCATGCATGTCTGCCTCATCTACCCCTATGACTGTCTCTTTGTCCCTCTAACTATGTATGTCTCTTCCTTCCTCAATATTTTATTAATATATATAACTATTTTTATATGTAATAAAAATGTTATTGAAAAATTGCATTTCTTGTTTTTATTCCCTTTTTATGCACCCACATTGCGCCTAAAGGACTTAACACAGAACCATAAAGTGCTCACAGCATTTGCCATGCTCCTATATTGTACCCACAGAACTTGGCTTGCACTCATACTGCACCCACTTGGCCCGAAAGAACTGGCCCTGCAGTACATATCTCAGTGTCAGTTTGCCCCAAAGTTCATGTTATTTTGTTACCACTTTGTCAATTAAAGTGAGCCACAGTCAGGTACCAATTAACATGCCATAGCCACTATTAACCTGTCCATTAATATGCCAGTGTTAGTATGCCCATTAATATGCCACAACCAGTATGCCCATTAATATGCCACAGCGTGCGTGGGGAGGGACATACAGCAACCGGGCAGTAAGCCGGACTGCATCCGATGGATGCGGATGCCGGCTGATGTCCTTGCGTGAGTGTCTCCATGTGAGAAAGTCACATGGGCAGCGCTATCACCGTGGGTAAGTGGGGGTCCATGGGGGCCCACTGGGTAGCTTCTTTGCCCCCCCCCCCCAGCATAGCCTCTGTTAGGGCAACAGCTCTGTTCGGGAGGGGGGGGGGCAGCCATTGAGTGGCTGCCCCCCCAATCTCTGTGCACTTTCAGTCTAAGAGAAATCTTGGCATTAGTAACGTACTGCACTAAGGTTTTTGAAACCATTTTCTGCTACAAGTAAAGGTTTTTTCAGCACCTTCATCTCCCTCAATATTAAGTTTGGGTGTATATCCTAGATTCCTGCTAGGTTTTTGAGTTAAAGCAGTTGAATACCTGTTAGAAGATGATCTGCTGCACCAGTTTAGCCCGGTTTTGCTATCTGTTAGGTTTTTAACCTCCATATTCTATCAGTTTTCTTTTAACCCCTTCATGACCAGACTGTTTTTGGAATGTTGTGCGTTAATGACCGTGGCTGTTTTTACACTTCTGAGGTGTTTGTGTTTAGCTGTAATTTTATTCTTTGTTATTTGCTGTACCAACACATATTATATATTGTTTTTTTTCAGGACAAGAAGGGCTTTCTTTTGATGCCATTATTTTGTTTATATCATTTATATTATTATGAAAAAAATAGAAAAATATGTTGAAAAATGAATAAAAAAAACACTTTTCCTGACTTTTATTTGTAAAATCTTTTACTAAGCTACAAAAGCAAATAAAAAAAACTGCTAATTAGATTCTAATATTGGTTCTGAGTTTAAAAATACCCAATGTTTATGTGTTTTTGTGCTTTTTTTTTTTTATGTTGTATTGTAATAAATACAAGTAGCACCTAGCTGTTTCAAAACCATTTTTTCCAAAATTTGTGTTACTGACATTGTAACATCGATATTAGACATGCATTGCTGAATCAGCCCCGCATGTACACATTTTTTTTAAAGTAGACATCCCAGGGTAGTCAAATTGGGGTATTTTGACACTTTTCATGCAGTAATTTTCCCACCAATCTTTGACAAGTTTTGGAGTAGTAGTTTTTTTGTGTTTTTTCCCACACACTCTTTGTATTTAGATAAGAATTTAAAGGGGTTTTTCTGTTTTTTTTTTGCCAAACAACACCCCAATATATGTTAAGCAACTTCCCCTGAGTATAGTGGTACCCCACATGTATAGGTTTGCTAGTGTTATGTGGCAGGTAAAGGGACAAATTTAGGATACGGTCATTGCAGCTTTAAAACATGTATTTATTATGTAATGATTGTGACTACATTTCCTATCATGCTCAGCCAGCCAAACGGGACCGTAGCATCATAGGGAATGTAGTCTATAGTAGGAAGCACAAATTGTTGCTATCCTTGCTATCCTGCGGCTGCATGTATGATATATCCAGCTGCTGCGGGCCCCTATCTACTGTTGGGGGCCAATGCAAGGCACTGGCCCCACTAGCAGTTTTTTTTTTAATATAAAATATCCATAGAGGACCACCAACAGACCTAACATGTCACTGGTCCTCTAAGGATTAACGTCTTATTTTTATT
Source organism: Pelodytes ibericus (assembly GCA_036172795.1). Taxonomy (NCBI): domain Eukaryota; kingdom Metazoa; phylum Chordata; class Amphibia; order Anura; family Pelodytidae; genus Pelodytes; species Pelodytes ibericus. Next base: position 158,146,580 of record CM069861.1, on the reverse strand, counting down.
TAATTTAATAGTATTTATTTATTTATTTTATTTTTATTATTATTATTTATTTATTTAATTGTATTTCCTTTTTTATTTATATTAGACTCTAACTTTATCCCTAGGGTTATGGTTAGTACAAACCCTAATTCTAACTCTAGGATTAGGGTTTTGATGATCTCTAACCCTAACCCAAGGGTTAAGGTTAGCAAAATAAAAATATAAATTAAAAAAATATTTTTTATAATTTTTTTTTTTAATAAAAAAAAAACCTGGGGGGCCTGGATGGGCTTGGGGGGACCAGGGGTGGCTTCCAGCACTATATTTAGTCTCTCCCTGCCCCACGATCGCTGTGGAGCAGGGAGAGATTATAGCTGCCAAAGAAGGCAACTGCTTTGACAGCTATTAACATCCGGGCACTGTGATTGGCTGTCACGGTGCCCGGATGTTTCCGGGGGGGCCTCAAACGACATGGCTGAAGTGTCTCGATATCGAGACACTTAGCCATGCAGTTTAAATCACGATCGCGGCATGCCAGAGCGCATAACGCGATCGGATCTGCATGACCGTCCTGGACCGTCATTGGTCACGAAGGGAGTTTTTCCTCATGACGGTCCAGGACCGTCATTGGTCACGAAGAGGTTAAGTTTGAAAAAAAACTGTTTGGTTGAAACGCTGCTGGTGGAATAAATGGAATCTAGAAAACACAGAGGATCAGTATGCACACTTTCAGTTTTACTTAAATGCCCCAATCAAATGGTAAAGTGGAAAATCCTGTGGGTGTAATGGCAAGTCCTAGGGTGCAATGGCAAGTGTTGGGATGCAATATGGGCACAATGTCAAGTCCTGAACTGCAATATGGCTGCAGTGAATAGTCTTCTAGGTGCAATTAGAAATGTGTTTCTTCTTCGTTCAATCCCATTGAGAGTAGACCCTACTATCCAAAGACAAATACAGAGAAGCATAAATAAATTTGTATGGCAGGAAAAAAAAACTAGAGTTAAATTCAATATAATAAAAAGGTCACAGAAACAGGGGGGCCTAAGAATTCCCGACATGATTCAGATACATGACGCAGCCATGCAGGCTCACCTGGCCAAATGGACTCATTTGACCCCAGAAAATTATAAATGGCTGTTAATGGAGAAGAGAGGACACAATATTATAGACAATCTATTCCCCATGCAGAGAAATCTCAAGAATATCGACAACCCTATAGTAACAGACCTTAATTACATGTGGAAAAGACCTTCTACAAGATTTGGTCAGCGTGGATAAATAAAAATTAATCAATATATGGGAGTCCAGGGGTGGAAGTGAAAGGGGTGTGAATGGAGAGTAAGAATGTTGAGGATGAGAGATGAATGAGATGCTGTAGATAGGGAAACCAATTAAAAGGCTTAAACTCGAATCAAATATACACTAATATATATATATATAATTTACATATTATTATCCTTAAAAGAATCACACAAATCGACACCTTTTATAGGAGTAATAACTTAAATCTGACTTTTACTTTTTTCTCTTCTGATTTTTACTATCTCTTAAAAGTACATATCACATACGCACTTTATCTAAGCATCAAACACTTATTTGCCAAAGGATGAGACCTAAATGGAGAAGAAACTACCTGTAAAGGAATTTGTAGCAGTACCTCTCCAAACGTCAAACTGATGGCAGAAAAAAAAAAACAGGGAAAAAAAAAAGAAGTGTGTGTGCAATTAAAAGTGTGTGTGCAATATGGATACAGTGGAAAGTCCTCTAGGTGCAATATAAGTGCAATATAAAGTTTTTTTGGGTGTATATGAATGCAGTGAAGTCATGTAGGTGAAGATAAAACAAAGTGCATACAAATATATGATACATGTTAACATATAAAATATTTACTAGCAAAACAATTTCCCCAGGAGGGTAACCTTATAGTTAGGCCTTTTCTTCTCATAATTCATTAAAATCCAATGTTTGAAGGGTACCCTTGTAATCGGGGTTTCCTTATATCTGAGCAAATACAGTAATAACACAAATATTATGGGGGAAAGTAAACATGCAAGTGACTCCAGCATTCTTCTTATTGTGACTTTGTTATTGATGCTTTTTCCAACATCACACTGTTAATGGAATTCCTACAGTATGTATGCTGACCTTAAAAAGACATTGGGATGGTTCCAGGACTGTTGGTTTCAACCAAGGTCAGCCACAGTATGTCTTTTCTAATCCCCATGAAACAGAAATAGAGTTTGCTCTAAGCTGAAAGAACATACGTACATACAATTCCAGAGCAGCTTTTGTTTTCAGAATTTGATTTTTACCATAACAGCTCATGTAATCCCACTGAACAGCAATGGTAATGCATTGTGGGTCCCACTGGTAACCCAAGCATTGTGTGTATATATTGAAAGATATTCTCTTTCTCCATCAACAAACTGTACCAGTACTTACTCGGCATTCGCCATGTCTTCCATTTCTAAGGACTGGTTAGCAGCTATAACATCTTCCCATGTGAAGAATAAATGGGCCCTATAAATATAACAATATGCCCACATTCAATACCTTACCTACCTCCCTAACTATACCTTGGCCAGCTAAGAGGGAAGATTTAAAAAATCAGATGAAACCTGTAAAAAAAAAAAAACAGTTAAGAATGTCCAGCAATGATCTGTGATGTCCTAAAATCCTTATCTTCTGCTCAGGAAAAGGGGTCATCCAAAAATAAAAAAATTATCCACCTTTTCTAATTTAAAAAACAAAACAGTGGTGCAGCCCTTTCTCTAAGCATCCGTCCTCAGTGGAGACACTTTAGAAAAAAGGAGACATCTGATAGGCTGACTGTAGAGACCGAAATAGGGACAGTGGTGGAGCTCGGCAGGAGAGTGGGATTGCCTCCCAAAATCACACCAAGCGGAACAGTAGGGAGCATGCACATAATCAAAATAATATTGTGTGCTGCACTTCTTTTGACTGGCATTATTTATTTTTATTTTTTTATATATAGTGCTTTACAAATATGCACTTAAACCTTACATGTTGTAATGGGTTGTTATTTATAATAAAATGCTCTTGCACAAAATAAAATATTGCTCATCTACTATGTCAAACAATAGTAGTATTTAAACCACAAGGTGGCGATCTACAGCTGCTACAATCAGCTCGATGTTCTTTATCTTTCACACAATCAAAAAAATTAGAAAATACATCTATCACATATACAAATGCATAAGCAATCCCTATTGTATTCATACAATGCTTTATTTTTAAGGAGTTTCAGAGGCTTATTTTCACTGATTTAAACTAAATAATATTTGTATGAATACAAATGTAAAATATACATATTTGTTTTGGAGAAAAGCATCAAATTATTGCGAGATTATTGCCAGATGTCAACATAATGATGCGTCTTACATGCGCACGGCCAAATTTGGCACACACAAAGAACGCTCCAACTAAAAGTCTGCATCAGTTTGTCAAATAGCATCTGATGGGACTAAAGGCCACCTTATCTTCAAGATTCCCCTCTCTGAAAGCCTCATTACTAGTTTGTACCGGACATTACGGTGTCCGTGCCACGAACCCGAACCAGGACATTTCACTGTATGTCTGTGTTGGAGTTCGAGGTTCGGCTATAAACCGAAAGTCTTTAAACCGAAAGTCATTCGGTTTATAGAATAGCCAATAGCATTACACATATTCTATAAGCTGAAAGTCTATAAACCGAAAGACATTCGATTTATAGACTTTTGGTTTATAGAATACATGTAATGCTATTGCTATTCTATAAACCGAAATAGAGTCCCCATTCATACGAATAGGTCAATTGACCTATTCGTATGAATGGGGACTCTATTTCGGTTTATAGAATAGCCAATAGCATTACATGTATTCTATAAGCCGAAAGTCTATAAACCGAAAGACTTTCTTTTTATAGAATAGCAATAGCATTAAATGTATTCTATAAAACGAAAGTCTATAAACCGAATGTCTTTTGGTTTATAGACTTTCGGTTTATGGAATACATGTAATGCTATTGCTATTCTATAAACCGAAATAGAGTCCCCATTCATAAGAATAGGTTAATTGACCTATTCATATGAATGGGGACTCTATTTCGGTTTATAGAATAGCAATAGCATTACATGTATTACATCTGAGAGTCCCTATCCATATTTGTTTGGAGGGCTCTTGTCCTACTCTTACCCACATTTTCATTCCTTTTGCAGCCCTCCATGACTATTTTAGAGGCATTTTAGTGGCCAAAAGTCCATTTCCCCATTGACTTCAATGGGGTTCGGGTTCGGGGTCAAGTTCGGGGTCAAGTTCGAGCACGGACCCGGACTTTTTTCCTAAGTTTGGTCGAACCTCTCGAACCCGAACATCCAGGTGTCCGCTCAACTCTACTCATTACCTTTCATTACCATTGATTCAAAAAGGCACAGGCATCAGTGACTCAATCTTTTTGAGCCTCATCAAATTTGGTGTTGGGGGTGGATGCAATCCCAATGAGGGGTCATCCACCCAATAACCAAGCTCCTGTCATGTTCATCACTGCAAAATAATAATGCATCTGTAATTTTGATGCACGTGACATAGGACACCAAACTCTCTAAACAACTGTTACTTTTATAATAGTCTTTAAAATCCAATACATACTACTGGAACAATATATTTTACTTACAGAAGAAGCTGATAAGCGAGGAAGCCAATTTACTCCAGAAGATTGAAAAAAGTTTTTAAAAATTCTGTGTACGGCTCTCCTCAAATCTAACTTTAATGAATGCTTATTTGTGTGTGGTGTTTGAACATTATTGATTGATAAGACTTTGTAAATTAACATAATATTTTAAAGCTCAAACCAATAGTACTGCTCTTAAATTGCCTTGATCAATATGGCTATAGACTTTGGAATGGCCCCTGCCTTTCCAAAGTCTATAGCCATATTGCTCAAGGCACGGATGGGCACGGGAGCACATCTGTGCCTTAGTGGCACTTCCATGATACCCCAACTTTCATGTTGACGCACTCTGGGACCTGCCTTTAAATGTAACAATAGGTTTAATTACATAAAGTATAAATACTGCTTTCTGCTTGGGTACATTTCTGCTTTGGAAAACCCTAACATGTGCTAAATGTAAGTGTCTCTATCAGGGCCGGCCTTAAGTGTTCCGGCGCCCTGTGCGGGCTTCCCCCATGGCGCCCCCCACCCCCGTCTTCCCCCCCCCTATGTATGTGTCCCTTTCCTCTTCCTTGCCATGTCTGTCTCTCCCCCCCCCCCTCCACCTGTTCTGTCTCTCTCCCACCTCCTGTCTCTCTCTCTTCCCCCTCGCTTGTTCTGTTTCTCTATCCCCCCTCCACCTGTTCTGTCTCTCTCTCTCTCTGTTCTGTCTCTCTCTGTCTTCCCCCTCCCCCTGTTCTGTCTCTCTCTCTCTCTCCCCCCCTCCCCCTGTTCTGTCTCTCTCTCTCCCCTCCCCCTGTTCTGTCTCTCTCTCTCTCCCCTCCCCCTGTTCTGTCTCTCTCTGCCCCCTGTTCTGCCTCTCACCCCCTGTTCTGTCCTTCTCTCACCCCCTGTTCTGCCTCTCTCTCCCCCCTCCCCCTGTTCTGCCTCTCTCTCCCCCCCCTCCCCTTGTTCTGCCTCTCACCCCCTGTTCTGTCCCTCTCTCACCCCCCTCCCCATGTTCTGCCTCTCACCCCGTTCTGTCCCTCTCTCACCCCCCCTCCCCCTGTTCTGCCTCTCACCCCCTGTTCTGTCCCTCTCTCACCCCCTGTTCTCTCTCTCCCCCCCCTTGCGGAGCATGAGAAAGTGCTGCTCGGCTCCCCATGCCTGCATTAAGCATGGGGAGCCGAGCAGCTCTTTCTATTGCTTTCAGTGGCTCCCTGTGAAGCAGACGCTGCTCTGCTTCACAGGGTGGGGGCGGAGCTACACCACTGAGCCGGTTAGCTCCGCCCCCTCCCCGGACCCAGCACAGCATGCGGAGCAGAGGGCTGGTGAGGGGGGATCTTTTGATCTCCCCCATCCAGTGCCACTACCGGATTTTTTTTTTTTCAACGGCCGGGCAGGCGCCCCCTGGAGTGTTGCGCCCTGTGCGATCGCACAGGTCGCACACCCCTAAGGCCGGCCCTGGTCTCTATGACCTGAATAAAACAGCTGAGAAAGATTTAAAGGAAATAACAACACTGGTGCAAATATTGTGGGATGCCAAGGATGATACATCATGCTATATAAATAAAAGTAATATACCTGTTTTGCTTTAATGCACAATTATTCTAGGCTACAAGTTAATATTAAACCAGATGTATTAGGAGAAACCCATAATACTTAATGTTTCATGCAGATTCTAGTCTGGCTGTATGTATTAAATATAATCCAATGATCATCCAAATTAAATTGTCTGGAGCACATGTATACTGTGTATGTCTGTCGGTATTTATGTCAGGCTAGCTTTGACAGGACAGGACACAAAAATGGGGCTGTACCAGTAACTGTTGGCAACTATGCAGTGTTATATGACATGGAGAGTCAATTCCCCTTCCCACCCACGCCACATCAAGCATGTTGGGGGGGGGGTGGAGGGATGCACATGGTCAATTGCTCAAAATAATGATAGGAAATTCAGCAGCTCACCAGTTGACAAGCAGGGGGAAAAAAAACTTTTGTAGTTAGTTGTCGCTGTCATAGTTGTCAGTCAAGTCAAGCAAAATTCGAAACTTAACCCTGATAAATTTTGACTTCAAAATAAATGATAATATGTAACAATAACATGACAATTATAGCATGTGCCATGACCTTGTCCTAAAAGTGAATTTCATAATTAGGCCGGCTAATCATACATGATTATTATCCAATGTCTATTAATAAAGAAGCCACATGCTCTGTTATTGTTTCAAATCCTATCTCTGTTACTTGATTAATGGTTCTTAACATTTATTAACCCTGTTTTAAATTATGGCAATTGTGACTACCCTTTAGTTTCCAGGCTTATTTCCTATGCTCCATTTTTTATTTCCTTATGTGTAGTACTAATAACTATTATTTCTTATTGTATCGTTTTATATCACCATGTTATATTTCACCTCATACTGTATAGATACTAAACAAGCTGATTTTCAAGCTTCTCACATTTGATATAAACACATACATTCACAATATATCACTTGATATAAAACCGAGGGATTTCAGAGCAGTTTACAGGCATAAGAATGTATTTCTTGCTACTGAGAAATTGGCAATAACCATAATTCAAGAACACTGAACAAGATGTATGTAGCCCAAGGTAGCAGAGCGGTATTAATAATCTTGTCTTCTAAACAATTGCTAAAATATTTGTATATTTAATTCTGAAGTTTGAAATAAAATATTTTGTTCAATATGTGCATTGGAAATAAAATGTAATGTGTATATCAATAGTACTGCATTTGTTTTCCAACATGGAGAGAGAAACATTGCTGCATGCTGATATTCATCTGGGTTTTCTTTTGAAAAGTATTATGTATTTTTATATAAATTATCTTTATGCTTGAGGGCTTACTGAGCTGTCACACTGACGCTTCTGCACTGTGGGAAATCTCAGCAAAATGACAAATAGGATGGCCAGAGTCATTCAGTTATGAAACCAGAGCTCCAGGGTTATTCAGTACAAGTACTTAGTCTGTTACTTTGCGATATTGTCTATTCCGTTCAAGCATCTCAATATATGATAAATAAAAGAATTATACTAGGCATTTTTTTTTCTAGTTTCAGCCTCTTCATAAATACAATGGATAAGATGTAACAACGTAGCTTCAGTTCGCCTTCAAAAATGAGCAGATTGGTAGAACAAATGTAGACACTATGTGATGGGATATTTAAAATACAGTCACATGTTGAATGGTGTACGGCAATTTAAGTATTTTCAATGGAAAACAGGAGAAATATATTTAGAATATTCAGAGCAATATAACACCATGAGAATCAATTACATTGCAGTCTAGCCCTAAAATATGCCATCCAAGCATGGACTTATGTGGTTGTGAACCATCAGTTTATTTGTTAGTCTATATACAGTATATTTGTATGTGCATTTATTTATTTTTAATACTTATCTCTCCTCATTGTGGGTTGTGGCCATGCTAGATTGTTACTGATAATTGTGTGCATTTTCATTACAGCGTTCCTTTAAGGCACACTACTCATCTATAAAAAAAAATGGACTATTTCTGTTTCAGCAAATTCAAGCTGTTACATAAGCCCTATCCCGATTAGAAGGGTGCCGAGTTTCTCAGTTTGGAGAAGGTAATAGTTGCAAATTAGTAATTAAGCCTACGCATACCATGTTTTGTTTAAATACAACAGTAACCTAGGACCATTGTTCAGATATTATATTGTTGTAAAAGGTTTGTTTGAGACCTCTGGCATCTGTTTGGGTCCCAGTTACATATGTTCTAATTTCTTACAGTGTAGATCTCAGCAGTGTCTGAGATTCAAAATGAAGGTCATTCTCTCCATTAACAGTCCAACAGGTGGTCCAAGTGGTGGTTAGGCCAAGGTAGAAGAAAGGGAAATACTATGAGAAGAAGGACCTAATGTGAAATACCAATGCAGCTATACCAAACCTATGTCAGCCTAGGTGACTGCAAGGGGTGCACTGATGTAGGTAGATGGCTGCATAGTAATTTTTTTAGAAGTATCAATTTGTGGTAGATGTAGTTTTTACCAAAATTAGGGATAACTGTCAGGAGTTCTCTGCTGTTGTAACAGAAACCCTTACCAGCTGTGACTAACGATCAGCTTCTTTTATCACTGTAACCACTGTTAGTCCCCTGGTTGCTATTAGCCAGCCCCTTTTGCTATTTGACTTTTTAAGCAGCAGTCTCAATACCTCTTAGCCCTTGAGTTGCTTTTGGTTTCCAAGACCCTAGAGGGCCCTGGGCAAAATCTTTAGTGTTTTTTTAAAGTCCCATTGTAAAAATGTTTATGTAAATGTAAATTATTTTCATATCACATTCAACTATTTATATATGTAATACAAATGTTATTGAAAAATTGTACTTCTTGCTTTTATTCCCTTTTTCTGTACCTACAGTACCCACAGCACTTAGCTTGCACTCATATTGCTCCCACACAATTTGCCAGCCACCTGCCCATTAGTATGCCAGTATTATTTTGACATTAATATGCCACAGCCAATTTGCCCAATAATATGCCAGTGTTATTTTGCCATTAATGAGCCACAGCCAATTTGGCCAATAATATGCCAGTGTTATTTAGCCATTTAATATACCCCAACCAATTTGCCCAATAATATGCCAGTATTAGTTTGCCATGTATAAGCCCCTTCCAATTTTCCCAATAATATTCCACCGTCCTCCCCCTTTCAAGTCGCTGCAAGGCACTTGGTGACACCCGTGGCCAACGGGGGGGGCCCCCTTAAGCAGTGGGCCCTGGGCAAGTGCCCAGTTTGCCCATTGGTTAAAGCATCCCTGTGTTTTAATAGATAATTCTTACCCCTAATCTCCTAATAAAGATCTTTTGACCTCTCATGTGAACAGCAACACAATCTTAATAGGTGAAAGCAACATATGCACATTTAGTAACCCCTTCAGGACAATGTTTTTCTTTGTTTTTATGTCCATTCTGGACAATAGATATTTTACAACTTTAGCTATGTGTGCCCATTTTTTTTAAACTTAACCCTTTGTTTACTGTATAAATTTTAATAAAGAGTGTAAAAATATAAAAAAAAAAAAATATATACTTTTTTTTTTCTGGGACAGAGGATATATACCTTTCCTCTCTCTCTCTGATACAAGATCAAAGTGTATCATTCACAGAGGGGAAGGATTTTTACAATTCACACAACACTGATTTATAAAGACACGGAGACTCATATTATGCATATGTCTTTCTTTATTTCCCTCAGCAGCAAAGAAGAAACATGAAAGACACCTGCAGCTATATATCTTTCTTCAGATCCTGTTTTTCTATGCTTCCCTTGCCACCTCTGGTCCCGCTTTTGGCACGCTCCATGGATGTTACCAGCTCCAGTGGTTTTTTACATTGTCCTTTAGTTTTGCTATTCTGTGAGTCCGTTTCCATCAGGGGCCAATATATATATTTGTTCCGCTACTTTGGTCCATCTCTCACCATATATCCCACATGTTTCTATTTCTCCCCATATCTGTCTCTTTCATACTCCCTATTATCTCTCTTTTCCATTTACTCATGTCTTCGCCATATCTGTCTCTGCCCCATGTATTCATCTCTCTTCCTATACCCCCATGTCTGTGTCTCTTCCCCATGTCTCTCTTCGCACTTCATTTGGTAATTTCCAAACTAGGGCCAAGGTAGCCAAGTTGATAATATTCTCCTATTCACTTACATTGGCCCAAAGTTTGAAATCCCCATCTCAATTCTCTGCAATTCTCTCTTTATTGAGTAGACCCTTCATTGTGTACCCCTCACACTTGGGGATCTGGCTAAAAGGTATGTCATGTCCATTAAAGCTATCTACAGTCTAACACCCATCACACGTCTGAACCTAACTTGTTTTTTGCAGCATGAGAGCCCACAGAACACACAGCAATAGAAGGTTTTGATGGTCTGTCTAAGAGGTACCTGCAGTACACCATGCACTTCCTAATGCATACTGATTTGTTTGAAGACATATTCTCAATGCGCTAATTCACCCTAAAGGTGGTTTTTCTATCAACTATAATTTTCTGTTACTTCTGTTATAGTATCATATGAAGGCTATTCTTTTAGCAATATATTCAAAGATGTCTACAAAAATAAACAACAATTTATCACTTAAATCATTCTTTAAAAATGAAAGAAAAGATTATCTATTCACCCTGGCAACAAAATATTCTTAATATATTAAATGATGCTCAATAGGGGGGTTGCAAGAATAGTTTGTCAACAATGACTTGTGTGATTAGTGAGCCAAAGTGGGACAAGGCTATCAAAGGGCAAAGGAGATATCGTGCACAAACAGATGCCCTGTATACTTACATCAACATTTTCCATATTATATGTTTGGTTAAATATAAATAGCCTTGTTGATTGCTACATTTAATGTATTGCCAAGTAATAAAAGAACAGGGAAATCATCTGTCTCACATTTTTCATTAAATTGTCACAACATTTATTGCTCCCCCAGCCCTAGTCATCAAGGGGGAAAAAAATGTGTAGTTGTATCTCTTAGTAATTATAGAGATAATTTTAGAAACCGCAGACTGAAATAAACTATAGACTCTTCAAGGTTAAATTGTGTAAATGATTGTAAAGCAAATCAATGTAGAGAATAATATGGCATTAATTGTAATCATTCTTAAAATCAAAATAACTGGTATTCCTCATTCTCCCTGCAGATTAGAATTTCATGCCTACTGAATTGTTGTTTGACTGAATGGGCACATGAAACAAACCATTGGGGCATTCCAACATTTAAATGACATTATACACAGTACACAAAATAAGTGCAGTGATATGGAAATCCTTCCAGCATACAGATGGTAAAACATTCCCTTTAAAAACATTGTCCTTTTTAAGGTCGTATTCCCAAACAGAACTGGAACATTTTGCTAATATTGTAGAGTACTCCTATTTATATGCGTCTTTCCAGCTGAGGTTCAAAGATATGTCTTTGACCCAAGGTTAAAGTGAGCAGTATATACAATTAGTAAGAAAGGATCTTCAAGTGGATTGACCTTGTATTATAAAGGCTCAGACCTTCAAATATTATAGCTGGGGGAAAATAATCTTCAAGGACAATGGTAGACACACAATCAGATAAAGCCATTTATTTCGCTCTGGAAGGCTACATTCACTAAATACACTATTCTGTGGGTCATATGATTCTCTCTTTTATCAACTCTTCAAATACCTATGGATGACTTAAAAAAATACTCATTTCTATTTTGAACTTTTATCAAGATGCCCTTTCTTCTAATTCTAACATATATATATATATAGGAAAAGAAATAAAGTACTCACAGATTCCCCACCATAGGTATCCACAAAAAAATTTGCCCCCCGCCGCTGCCCATATGACTCACACGGAGACAGTCATGTGCACAGCAGCCGGCAGTCATATCCGGTGACTGTGTTTCCCTCCTTCGTGCAGGAGGGAAGACCACACAGAAGAGATGAACGGGACACGTAGCCATTGAGGAGGTAAGTACTGGGGAAGGGGGGGGGGGCATAAGGCTGGCATATTAAATGGCTTAATCATACTAGCATTTAAAATGGCTACATAATACTGGCATATTAAATGGCTACATAATACTGGCATATTAAATGGCTACATAATACTGGCATATTAAGTGGCTACATAATACTGGCATATTACATGGCTAAATAATACTGGAATGTTAAATGGCTAAATCATACTGGCATATTAAATGGCTAAATCATACTGACATAATAAATGGTAAAATACTGACATTAAATGGCAAAATCATACTGCCAAATTAAATGGCTAAATCATGCTGGTATATTAAATGGCTACATAATACAGGCATATTAAATGGCTAAATAATACTGGAATGTTAAATGGCAAAATAATACTGGCATATTTTTGGGCAAATTGGCTATGGCTTAATATTGGCAAAACAATACTGGCATACTATTGTACAAATTGGCTGTCGCTTAAGGATGGAAAAATAATACTGGCATATTATTGGGCAAATTGGTTATGGCTTATGAATGGCAAAATAACATGGGCATATTATTGGGCAAATTGGTTGTGGCTTATTCATGGCAAAAAAAAATACTGGCATATTATTGGGCAAAATAATACGGGCATATTACGGGGCAAAATAAGACGGGCATATTATTGGGCAAATTGGTTGTGGCTTAACAATGAAAAAATAATAGTGGCATATTATTAGGCAGATTGGTTGTGGCTTATTAATGGCAAAATAATATTAGCATATTATTGGGCAAATTGTCTGTGGCTTAATAAAATAACACTGGCATAGTAATGGCAAAATAATACTTGCATACCAATGGGCAAATTGACTGTGGCACATTAATGGCAAAATAATATTTGAATAGACAAATTGACTGTTGCATATTTTAATGGCAAAGTGACTGTGGCATGTTAATTGGTACCCGACAGTGGCTTATTTTAATTGGCAAAGTGATGCTGTGAAATGTTCTGTGGGGCAAAATAGCATGTACTATGGGGGAAAGTGACACGGTGGCTTGTTCTGCAGAGGCAGTTCAGTGGGACAAAGTGACACTGGGGTATGTTCTCTGGGGCAAATTGACAATATGGCATGCAAACTGTGTGGTTGCAATATGAGTGCAAACCAAGTGCTGTGGGTGCAATATAGGTGCATGGCAAGTGATGTGGGTACTGTATGGTGTTGTGTTAATTCCTTTAGGTGCAATGTGGATGCAGAAAAAGGGAATAAAAACAAAAAATGCCATTTTTTTTATAACATTTTTATTACATATACAAATAGTTGAATGTGATATGAAAATAGTTGCATATAATATTAAAAAGTTTACATTTACATACAGTTTTTACAATGCAACTTTAGAAAAATTGGGTCGAGGGGGGCCCACTGCTAAAGACTTCCCTCACGTGCTTGCAGCCAGAGAGCAGAGCAACAGACGGAGAACCAGGCCAGCTGCCTGTAGAATACAGGTAGGAATCGTGAATGAATGACATTAACGGTCACATGGGGCAGAAAAGGTAATGAATGGTGAAATTACATGAATGATGGATCATGGTCATGGAGGCAGACGGGACAACATGGTGACAAAGGGACAAAGGAAAGATAATGGAGGAAACGATGATGTGATGGAGACAGATTGCAAACAAAATGGGACGACTTGGGGCAGAAAAGATAATGGAAGATGAAAATGGAGATAATGGAGAAGGAAAAGAGATGAAGGGCATGGATGAATAAAACACACAAAATGATGGGGAAAGAGATGGCAAACATGGCGGAATAAAGCATATAAAAAAGGGGGAAAGAGATAAAGAAAGATTTAGGAATTTTGGTATTATCTGTTGCTGTGTGCTATAGTGTTTTATCTGGTGCTGTGGAGTTATATTGTGTGCAACAGTGTTGTATCTGGTGCTGTGGGGTTATATATTTGCTATGTTGTTGTATCTGTTGCTGTGGAGTTTCAGCTTGAGCTCTGGATATTTATCTGGTGCTGTGGTTTATATCTCGTGTCATGGGTTTATAGCTGGTGCCGTGGGTTAATATCTGGTGCGTAGATCTATATTAGGCACAGTGGATTTATATTTGGTGCAGTGGGTTTATATCTTGTGCCATTGGGCTATATTTATAGCTGGTGCTGTGGCAAAGGTTTTCGGTTCAATCTAGTGCTGTGGCACCTGCTGTGTGTGCAATCTGGTATCTGGTGCTGTGGCAAGGGAAATATGATGCTGAGGTTGCAATTTGGTGCACCCTCAGCATCATAAATCTAGTGCTTTGCATGCCACCTAGGACTGTGGGTGGTGTTGAGTGTTGTGACAACTGCTGTGAGTAGAATCTGGTGCTGGTGCTGTGCGTGCAATCTAGTGTTGGGGCAACTGCGTTGCTTGAAGTCAAATGTTGTGGCAAGTGCCTGGCACAGCAAGGACAATGGTAAAAGTGTGCCCCCCAAAAAAAATTCTAAGGATGCCCATGTTCCCCGCCCTGATATAGTAAATAAAAAATGAATGAAAAAGATCTATACATTTTTTGGAATTCCACAGAAATGCCTAAGTTAGGAGAAAGTGTGTTTTAAATGTGTCCGTGGAGTCTCCTGCTTATGACATGCCCTGTGTCTATGTATGTGACCTGCTGTAGAAGAAGGTTCTGCTTTTAAGAATGCTTCCATAGTAGCACTCTTGCAACAAACAAATATGTTTGTTCAAGAAAAGGCTCAAGAAACAAGAGTTCTTCTTGTTCATTAATCTATATACCACACAATAGTTTAGGCCACCTGTCACACCTCTGTTTTTGAACCCCAACATTATATAAATAAATATGTGAGTGCTCATCCCTGGAGTTCTTTTATATACAAGCCTATAGTATCTGGGTACATTATACACCTTTTTGTCTGAGGAGTGCAATGGATGCAAGGTGTATACACATATATACAAACACACCCACACATCCAAGTGTATTTTACTTAAGAGGGTAAGTTCTAGACCACCTTGAGGGCCAATGTGACTTAGAGCTTCTGCTTCCACCAATTGTGCATGACAAACCACCTACGTAAATTGAAAGTTGTATGGGTCAACACACTAAAATCTGTCGAAAAAAATATATTATTAACCAATGATATTTAAGTAAAACAATAGAAAATAGCCCATACAGGTGTATTACAATCAGAGTACAATATCCACAAACATAAATGATAACATACCAACATACACAAACAGACAGCAAAGAAATAATCAAAATACATGTTTGAACCTGAAACAATAAAAGATATAGTCTGGTTGATGACTCTGGTAAAAATAAACTCAAATTTACCAGAGCTTGGAAGAACCGGCTCTGGTTTGGAGTGCATGGTGGGATTTAAATCCCCATAGATCCTATTAATGCAGGAAATATTAGGAGCCAAAGGTGATTCAAGTGGAATATGTAAGTGGAGAGAGAGGAGGAAAATAGTGCAGCATGTAGCAACAAATACACTCGGAAGACGTCGTCAAGCCAAAACGCGTCATGCAGATCAGACGGAGGGAGGCATGTCTGGCAACTAAGAAGCAAGCTTTGCCATTAACTTCAATATCGCTCAGAGGAGCTGAGAATGACAGTGGAAACTTTAGCTCCAGCTGTACTGCAAGTCCCCCCTGCTACTTTATTTGTGTTGTATGCTCATATATTTCTTTTTAAAGTAATCCTGAGTATTTGGGGGCCAATAAAGTGTATTGGCTGATACATGCTGCACTATTTTCCTCCTTGCTCTTACATATTCCACTTGGGTTACCTTTGGCTCCTAATATTACCTAGATCAAGAGGATCTATAGGGATTTAAATCCTACCATTCGCTCTAAACCAGAACCGGTTCTCTTGGGCTCTGGTAAATGTGAGTTTATTTTCAACAGAGTCATCCACCAGTCTATATGTATTACTGTCTCAGGTTCACACATGTATTTTCTTTTTTTCTTTTTTATGTACTCCGCATATTTACCCACCTTTGCCAAGTTTTTCTGATAAGTATCTTTATCTATTTTTTTTGTGCAACACTTTATATTTAGTATTATTCTCGGTGTGATTTGGGGATGTGCTGCATTTTTTACATAACTCATTATTCACTATTCTTTAGCGCCTATCACTTATACGTATTTTCAAACAGAAAAACAAAACCGGAAGGTCAGACATAGAGGTTAAGCAGGGCCGGCCTTAGGGGCCGAAGAAAAAATAAAAAAGTTTTTTTTTTTAAAAAGCCGGTAGAGGCACTGGATTGGGGAGATCAAAAGATCTGATGGATCCGGGGAGGGGGCGGAGCTCACTGGCAGAGGAAGGGGGGGAGAGAGAGACAGAGCAGAGGGAGGAGGGGGAGAGACAGAACAGAGGAAGGGGAGGGGGGAGAGAGACAGAACAGGGGGGGGGGAGAGACAGAACATAGGAAGGGGAGGGGGGAGAGACAGAACGGAGGGGGGAGAGAGACAGAACAGGGGAGGGCGAGAGATACAGAACAGGGGGAGGGAGGAGAGAGACAGAACAGGGGAGGGGGGAGAGAGACAGAACAGGGGAGGGGGGAGAGAGACAGAACAGGGGGAGGGGGAGAGAGACAGAACAGGGGGAGGGGGAGAGAGAGAGAGAGAGAGAGAGAGAGAGAGAGAGAGATATTGGGAAGGAGGGGGAGAGAGAACAGGTATGGGGGAGTTGGAGTGAGACAGACATGGCAAGGAAGAGGAAAGGGACAAACATGGGAAGGGATAGAGACACATACATGAGGGGGAGTTAAGAGATGGGGGGGCACCATGGGGGAGGCCTACACAGGGCACTGGAACAGACAATATTTATGGCATGAAAACCCTTTAACACCTTTAAATACCAGCTTATATACCAATTTTGTGTTCTCCTATTTTAAGAAACTGTTGGTACCGTGCTCGTTCATCTCTTCAACAGTTTCGATGCTCTGTCTTGTAGCAATTTGCAATCATTGCACTGCAAGTCACATATCTGCTCAAAACTTAATTAACTCACTACTCACGAATGGAATAATGTAGAGAGCTGAAATAGTTACATTAGAAATGCCACCCTTAGATCTTCTGAAACCTAAAAGGTAAGGATAGAAATTAATTTGCTGTCATAGTTCTACATCACCGGTGATGCCATAATCTACTGGTGGCTATCCCCGATGTCCATACGGTTCACCTTAAAACTTAATTGACTTTGGAAAGGAACAATGCACATGATGTAAAATAGTCACTTTGACCTTGAAATTTCACCATGAGTAAGCTGTGCAAATTTTTTAATTCTAGAAGTCAATGTTTGAGAGTTTTTAGCGCATGAGACAAACAAACACAGACATTTTCTGTTTGATATATAAGATATTGTTGTATATGGTGCATTTTACAAATCATATTAATAATATCTTCAAATTGTAAATAAACAAAATACATTATTTCTAGCAATCTGTGCACCTAAATGGGTGGCTGCTGTAGGAAGAGAAGCAAGTGGGCATCATGTAACCTACATAGATGCAAATACCATAATCCTATTTAAACCTTTAGGGATGCTGTGTGTCTAACTGCCAGGAAATGAACTCTGTACAATAAGTTGATGTGAATGTTGATTACTGTCCTCTGCTTATTCATGTGGAACAAAATCATTTTCACAACACATTGCTACTGGGTTTTCCTGCAGTGCTGCTACTTCCTCAATCAGTAAGGACAGTAGGACGTGGAATAACCCAAGATACCAAAGGGATACTGAAATGGGTGTCTAAAAACACTAGGGGTTATTAAGTAAACTACATAGTTACAAAACTAGGACACACACTAGCTATTCCAGTCACCAGCTAAATGTTTCTACTTCTCTTGAGAAATGTTGTTTTGATTATTTTGTAATTTCGACTCTGTGTTTGATGCCCCAGTAGTTTAGTTTTTTGTGGGGCACTCACTATTTGAAGAGATTTCTGTTATGTTGTTTTTTAAGGCTATTTTTACTACAAAGTAATTCTGTAATGAAATTTGAAGGGAAAGAACACCACAAATTAACGTGGTATTTGTTTGTTATCAAAAAAATTTCCATAGGACTTTCCATAAGTACATAGGACATTTTAAATATACAGGATGCTCCAGCCAGATGTATTTACCATATTTGCTCTAATGTAAGATGACCCTGATTAACAGACTTTGAATATTAGTTTAGGGGAAAAACCCTCTGAATTTAAGACTATCCTTCACATGTAAACATTTTTTTCACATTTATTAAAATGTGATTGAAAAAAAAATGCATTTCTTGTTTTATTTTCCCCTTTGCCAATGCATCCACACACTTGCTCCTCTGCCCCATACTTAACCATGTATCCACACACTTGCCCCTCAGCCCTCTGACTTGCCAATGCATCCACACACTTGCACATCGGCACTGACTTGCCAATGCATCCACACATTTGCCCCTGACCCCCCAGGCTTTCCAGTGCATCCACATACTTGCTACTTTGACCCCCCCCCCAGACTTGCTAATGCATCCACACACTTGCCCCTGCCCCCCCCCCCCCCCCCCCAAAAAAAAAAAAAAAAAACATTCTAATGCATCCACTGTTACGCCAGGGTCCAGGATTGTATTAGACCTTGATCACTTGATATCAGGAGCCCAATGGCAAGTGCAGAGCCACAGGGCTAGATACTGGAGACACCCTGCAGCCATCCTGGAGTGAGCATGGAGTACAAACTTGAACAGGATTAGGATGGTGCAGGCTAAGAAAGGCAGATAAACCAAGCAGAGCGATAGCAAAAAAAGAGGCAAAATAGAAATGAATACAGAGTGCAGGGTTAAAGGACAGAACTAAGAAGCACAGAGGTAACCATAAGCAAGGTAAAGTTGAAGCCATACTAAGGATAAACAATACAAGGTGCAGGGTGACAGATAATAACATAGATAAAGACAGGGCACAGATCAAAAGTCATTGTTACAGAACTTAAATGGACAGACACAAGATAACATACAAACAAAAACACAGGAAATGGCCTAACAACAGAGATAGTAAAAGTGAGGATTTGGTTAAATTATTGCCATAAGATGAAGCTTGCCAACCACGTCAAGGTACCTCACAAATCAGCAAGTCCCTATGCTAAACTGAAGTAGCAAACTAATAATAAAATCAACAAATTAATAAATTATAGAATTTAAAAGACTTACATTAAACAGACATTTAAACACAGAGAAGATACGTGCAGCAGATCTGTATAGACTGAAGACTGGAAGGAAACTAAAGCAACGGGTGGAGCACACATATAGAGGAACAGAGTAATGGCAGAAGGAAACAAGGAAAATCCGGAACAGAACATCATTACAGGCAGAAAGGAAAACCAGAAATGGATCAGAGCAGAGAACAAAAGAAACAGGGTGCAAAAGCAAGGCAAACTAAGACAGGAAAGAGGGCTGGAACTCTGAGACAGAACAGGGTAGAAAACTATGACAAGGTAGAAACTATGAGACAGGAATTCTAGGGAACAGGTCACCCTTATCAAAAGGTCCTGGGACTGGATACAGGGCACCCTATTAACAGGGCTCTGGGATTCAGGACAAGAGCACAAGCCATTCTGGGGCCAAAAGGGCAGGTGTCACCCTGGGGGCCAATCTAGGCAGATGCCACTTTGGCTATAGCCTCTCTGGGACCAGGTTAGGCAGGTGCCACTCAGGAGCCAGGCAAGACAGGTGCCTTTCAGGACAGGGACTGGGAAAATGCCACCACTGTGGCTGGAACTATGGAATGCCACCTCTGTGGACGGGACTATGAAATACAACCATGTGGCCAGGACTGGGAAGTGCAGAACACTAAAAGATAACAGAATAACAAAAAACCCAAGAACAAGAATAAGTAATAATCAGAACAGAATGGCAAAAGACAAAGAAAAACAGAGAAACTTAATACAAACTGGACACGGTCTGAATGTGGGATGGAATCTGATAGTGAGATGGATCCTGACATCCACACACTTGCCACTAACCGGCCAGACTTGCCCCTCTGCCTCCATACTTAATGATGCATGCACACACTTACCCTCTGCCTCTGACTTGTCAATTCATCCACACACTTGCCCCCTCCCACCCCCATACTTCCGACTGCATACATTTGCCCCTGATCCCCTCCAGATTCGCCAATGCAAACACACACTTTCCTATCTGACCCCCCCCCTGAAAAGCCAATGCAATGCCTTGTCAAGGCATCCACACATTTGACCTCTGCCCCCCAGACAAAGCCCTCTGCCCCCCAGACTCCCTGGTCTCTAGTAGGAGTGCCGGTGGACGCATCGCACAGACACCCTCCGATGCTGCACAACACTTCTACCATGGCTTCTATGACAGAAACGGACAGTCACGTGACCTCCCGGTGTTCCATTTTAGAAGTCCCGGCAGAAGTGCTTGGCAGCATTGGAGGATGTCAGTGCGTATCACGCAGACATCCACTGGCTGCTTGCCAGTGGCGTCCCGAGGGGGGGGCGGGGGGGGCGGCCCGCCCCGGGTGCCACTGACTAGGGGGGTGCCACCGGTGCTGCCGGCACCCCCCGCGCTGCTTACCTTTTTTTTTTTTTTTTTTTCAGGCGGCCGAATCCTCTGGATGCGGCCGCCGGGTGAAAAAAAAAAAAAAAAAAAAAAAAAAATCACAGCGACCGGATGTGACAATACGTCACATCCGGCGACTGTGTTTCCCTCCTCCGTGCAGGAGGGAGAAGAGAAGACTGCACGGAGGAGTCGTCCGTCCGGGAGAAGCAGCGATTTGGTAAGTGATGGGGGGGGGGGGGGGTGGATTGGCACTATATTACTGGGCTCTGGCTGGCACTATATTACTGGGTTCTGGCTGGCGCTATATTACTGGGCTCTGACTGACACAATATTACTGGGTTCTGGCTGGCACTATATTACTGGGTTCTGGCTGGCACTATATTACTGGACTCTGACTGACACAATATTACTGGGTTCTGGCTGGCACAATATTACTGGGCTCTGGCTGGCACTATATTACTGGACTCTGACTGACACTATATTACTGGGTTCTGGCTGGCACTATATTACTGGACTCTGACTGACACAATATTACTGGGTTCTGACTGGCACAATATTACTGGGCTCTGGCTGGCACTATATTACTGGGTTCTGACTGGCACAATATTACTGGGCTCTGGCTGGCACTATATTACTGGGTTCTGACTGGCACTATATTACTGGGTTCTGGCTGGCACTATATTACTGGGCTCTGGCTGGCACTATATTACTGGGCTCTGACTGGCACTATATTACTGGGTTCTGGCTGGCACTATATTACTGGGCTCTGACTGGCACTATATTACTGGGTTCTGGCTGGCACTATATTACTGGGTTCTGGCTGGCACTATATTACTGGGTTCTGACTGGCACTATATTACTGGGCTCTGGCTGGCACTATATTACTGGGTTCTGGCTGGCACTATATTACTGGGCTCTGGCTGGCACTATATTACTGGGCTCTGACTGGCATAATATTACTGGGCTCTGGCTGGCACTATATTACTGGGTTCTGGCTGGCACTATATTACTGGGTTCTGGCTGGCACTATATTACTGGGTTCTGACTGGCACTATATTACTGGGTTCTGGCTGGCGCTATATTACTGGGTTCTGGCTGGCGCTATATTACTGGGTTCTGACTGGCACAATATTACTGGGCTCTGGCTGGCGCTATATTACTGGGCTCTGGCTGGCGCTATATTACTGGGCTCTGACTGGCACAATATTACTGGGCTCTGGCTGGCACTATATTACTGGGTTCTGGCTGGCGCTATATTACTGGGTTCTGGCTGGCGCTATATTACTGGGTTCTGACTGGCACAATATTACTGGGCTCTGGCTGGCGCTATATTACTGGGCTCTGGCTGGCGCTATATTACTGGGCTCTGACTGGCACAATATTACTGGGCTCTGGCTGGCACTATATTACTGGGTTCTGGCTGGCACTATATTACTGGGTTCTGACTGGCACTATATTACTGGGCTCTGGCTGGCACATTACTGGGTTCTGAGTGGCACTATATAACTGGGCTCTGACTGGCACGCTATTACTGGGCTCTGAGTGGCACACTATTACTGGGCTCTGACTGGCACTATATTACTGGGTTCTGAGTGGCACTATATTACTGGGTTCTGAGTGGCACACTATTACTGGGCTCTGACTGGCACACTTACTGGGCTCTGGCTGGCACTATATTACTGGGTTCTGGCTGGCACTATATTACTGGGCTCTGGCTGGCACTATATTACTGGGTTCTGGCTGGCACTATATTACTGGGTTCTGAGTGGCACTATATTACTGGGCTCTGAGTGGCACACTATTACTGGGCTCTGACTGGCACACTTACTGGGCTCTGGCTGGCACTATATTACTGGGTTCTGGCTGGCACTATATTACTGGGTTCTGGCTGGCACTATATTACTGGGTTCTGGCTGGCACTATATTACTGGGCTCTGGCTGGCACATTACTGGGTTCTGAGTGGCACTATATAACTGGGCTCTGACTGGCACGCTATTACTGGGCTCTGAGTGGCACACTATTACTGGGCTCTGACTGGCACTATATTACTGGGTTCTGAGTGGCACTATATTACTGGGCTCTGGCTGGCACTATATTACTGGGCTCTGACTGGCACTATATTACTGGGCTCTGGCTGGCACTATATTACTGGGCTCTGACTGTTACAATATTCCTGGTATCTGACTGGCACACTATTACTGGGCTCTTACTGGCACACTATTACTGGGCACTGACTGGCACAATATTCCTGGGCACTGACTGGCACAAAATTACTTGGCATCTGACTGGCATAATATTCATGGGCACTGACTGGCACAATATTACTGGGCATTTGACTGGCACACTATTCCTGGGCTCTGAGTGGCACACTATTACTGGGCACTGACTGACACAATATTCCTGGGCACTGACTGGCACTCTATTACTGGGCTCTGACTGTTACAATATTCATGGTATCTGACTGGCACACTATTACTGGGCTCTGACTGGCACACTATTACTGGGCACTGACTGGCACAATATTCCTGGGCATCTGACTGGCATAATATTCCTGGGCACTGACTGGCACAATATTCCTGGGCATCTGACTGGCATAATATTCCTGGGCACTGACTGGCACAAAATTACTTGGCATCTGACTGGCATAATATTCCTGGGCACTGATTGGCACAATCTTACTGGGCATCTGACTGGCACAATATTCCTGGGCTCTGAGTGGCACACTATTACTGGGCACTGACTGGCACACTATTACTGTGCACTGACTGGCACTATATTACTGGGCTCTGACTAGCACAAACAATAATACTGGCTCTGACTGGCACAATATTCCTGGTATCTGACTGGCACAATATTACTGGGTTCTGAGTGGCACTATATAACTGGGCTCTAACTGGCACGCTATTACTGGGCTCTGAGTGGCACACTATTACTGGGCTCTGACTGGCACTATATTACTGGGTTCTGAGTGGCACTATATTACTGGGCTCTGAGTGGCACACTACTACTGGGCTCTGACTGGCACACTTACTGGGCTCTGAGTGGCACACTATTACTGGGCTCTGACTGGCACAATATTACTGGTATCTGACTGGCACACTATTCCTGGTAACTATAATTGTACAATTTTCAAACATTGAAAAAATTGTGGGTGTTTTCTTGCATTTTTATTGTGGGGGGGGGGGGGGGGGTGCAACACTCGGGGTCCGCCCCGGGTGCCAAATGCTCTAGGTACGCCCCTGCTGCTTGCATAAATCCAGCTCCCCTGCAGCTCTGCCGGGGGCCTGGATCCGAGTATTATAGGCAAACCTGCATTTTCTCTGAAACAAATCTCGTCTTCTATTCAAGAAAATATGGTAATTCAGAAATATGTTATACTTTAAAAACAACCCATTGATTCATTAAATATTAACTACGAGTACGTTTGCTCAGCTCATCTTAGAGCTAGAAAGCACAACAAAATTCTTATTAAATTGCAGTTGTTTACAGTTATGTTTTAAACTGCACCTAGATGATTTCATTATGCAAACATTTTTCACCTTTGGGCACAACTCAGAAATAAAGTGAATATGATTATTTGTATGGATTGCATTAAACATTTTTTGTTTAACCTCATTTCCTTTTAAATGCAGTGTTTTATAGCATAAAGCACAAACCATCACTCCATGATACTCTTAATAAGAAATGTTTTTCCTTGTTTCATTTATGAAAGATCCATAGGGAATGTGTTTTAGCTCATTAGTTGTTCTTACAAGGATAAAAGATAAAGCTCCACCCGGCATGATAAGTTGTATATAAAATATAAAAGGGATTCTGCAGAAAAGGACCTTGCCCCTCTTGGTTACGGGCGCCTCCTGTCAAGATGAATTTTAAGCAGGTATTGTTAGGATGGAGATTTCACTTTTTAATAAGGATTGCAGCTGAAAAAAAATCCTCACTCACTATGCACATTGAATGGACATTTTGACCTGCAAGGTATAATTAGGAAGGGAGATGTGGATATCGAGGGGGAATCTTTTCTAGAATCACAGCCGGATATTTCGTTCAGAATAGTGCTGAATAGATTAACATGCACTGGGTGAGTAACAGGCTGTTAGACTTCTAAGTATGAAACAATTACTGTAAATTTCTACAGTCACTCTGAGATTCCTTAGCAATGGTATAACTAGCAGCTTTTTAATCAAATGTTAAATTGGGAAATTTCATTAGGAAACCAGTTATATTGCCCTCAATTGCAGGCTTCTAGAATCTCATCAACCATTCTAGGCACATTTTTATTTCTTTTTGGAAACAACTACTGGTGTTTTCATGAGTTTTAATTGTAAATTCGCATACAGTGCTGGAAAAGTATTTATCAGAGAGGTTTGATCAATTGCCAAACAAAATCCTCATCTTTGGGGAATACAAACAATTCTAGCATCATATCTATTTACATGTTTCAACAACGTTATACTGCAACACAGGCCAATTGGTTTTATAGGAGGCAATAGGATTCACACTGACCCGTGTAATACACATGTTTTCAATATTAAGCTTATTACATTTTGTTTGTTTAATTTGCAGTTGTAGGTTTGATTTCAATCTATGTGAATATGTTACCTCCCCGCACTTGTATTTAAAAGTAAACTATTATTTATACAAGGTTCTAAACCTTAGAAAATAATCCATATGGCAAGTCAGTATAGGAAGAAAATTAAGTTTTCACTAGTAAATATGAGGGTTGACTCAATATGCGCCAATAACGGGCCATGAAATGGTGCCTATTCCAAATGGATTCAGGGCACATTGGCGGCAAATTTGGACCCGAATGTGCCACCAAATCTGTCCACAATTCAGAAATCATAGCAGACACCAAAATCAAACAAAATGCACAGAAACAAAGTGGTAGCCTTGGTCCTCCCCCTAGACCTCTGGACTGAGGTTTATTTAAAGTAAAAGAACAGAAAATACATTTTTATAAAACTGTTAAAATGCTTATATTAGTGTACATATACTATTAAAATATGTAACATTAATATATTAGAATTGTATATATATATTTGTGTGCTTAAATATGTTTCCTTTGATTCTTCGGCACTTTTTAACTATCTAACTAAAACCTGAATCATTGAAATGGGGGAATTTCACCTCTGTTACCTGAATTCAGAGCATGTTCAGGGGTGATTGACGCACATTAGGTAGCCAAATACCTATTCTACTAAAGTGTTCAACCCGAATCCAGTTCAGGACATATCAGTGTATATTCAGTCGGTCCTTTGGTTTCTTAAACTCTGATCAACTTGAACACAACTTAAAGTTCCTTATCCCATTTGATAATGAGCAAAGTTCTTATTGTGGAAGTCAAGTAATGCATTGATTTCAGATACGGTGAAGTTCCACCTACAGTATACACAAATATATTCCTGGAGAGGGCTGAAGACTAGCCTCCTACTCACTGACTGTTTATGGAATTCTAGGTTTGGTAGGAACTCCATTTGGGGGCACCAGGGGCAACCTGTTTTTAGCACTGCTGGGCTTATAACACAGGACATACTCATTCAGGATTGTTAGCCAGGATGTGAATGCCAGGAGTTCAAAGCCCAATGTCCACATCTCCTGTTGTGTTTCCCCCAGGTTAAGATTGTATCCAGTCCTGCAAACTCCAATCTCTTGGGAGATGTTAACAAATAGTATTATGTTACTGTTGTAATGTGTTACATATCCAGTTAATGTTAAATAGGTTTTAAATGTACTCTTGTCATTATTAGCGTTGAGCGAACCCGAACCGCACTGTTCTGGTTCATATCGAACATTACGGTGTTCGGACCCCGGACCCGAACACGGACATTTAACTGTATGTCCGTGTTGGAGTTCGGGGTTCGGCTATAAACCGAAAGTCTATAAACCGAAAGACATTCAGTTTATAGACTTTCGGTTTATAGAATAGCGATAGCATTACAAGTATTCTATAAACCGAAAGTCTATAAATTGAAAGCCCTGATATTGTTCTACTTTTTCTCCAAACTCAATTCTCTTGTTAAATGTTATTAAAGACAACTTTTTTACCATCATCGGGAAACACATAGTTGAAAGAGGAAAGTATGGAATAGGTGTATGGCTCAAAGTCAAAATTTAGGTTGGATAAGAGCTGTCGTCCAGATGGGTCCCTGGTTGGGTAAGTTAGTTAGAACATGGCATGTCCAAATAGGGATAATAACTCATATGCAACCATAGTGAATGTGTGTTGGCCTAAGATGGATCTGCCTCACCTTTTATTCATGCTACATTTCCTGTAGAGGCCTATACTTGAACATTTAATAAGAGGCAATCCAAGCTGCTCTTCCTAAAAGGCAAGTCAGTGTTTTATGTGTGGCTTAACATTCTGGAAGACCCATGAAAAAATGGCCATCAAATACACTTGCATAAAAGAAAAATTGTACACAGTGCATTGCCCTAATAATCAGTGGCCCTTTGTGTAAATTCCTGGAGCATTTTGTTGTTATTCTATGGCATCTACACATGATCAAGGTATGTACATTCACATATGTTTAATCTATTATTTCAGAAGTGGACTAACACTTTAGCTCATGTATACCTTCTTCCAATAGGATAGTTTATCTAAATGATTTTGCTCTACTTGCTGGTTTATTCTTTATACAAGTGGAATACATAACAATTCTCTGTTCTGCCTGATCCCACTACTAGTGAGCCTATTGCTTAGAGCCTTTATCTTCTCAGGACACCAGAAATGTTTCTGCTGTTTCTTTTAAATGTTTTAAGAGCGTTGGGAGCATCACCATTTATAGCTTCAAAGACCAGCATTCAACTGAGGTTAACAAATAAATCTGCATCCCAATTACATAGTGCGTCTCTAAATGATGTCTCTAAAAAAAGAAAAAGAAGAAAAGAAACAATAACTTTGTGATTAAAAAAAATTGCTTTTATTTTCACTTGTTTTTCTCTCATCTACATTATGCTCGGGCAGCTCTTTCAATGCTTTTCCGTGGACACATTCATCATGTCTATCCACCTTACTTGGCCTGAATGTGAAAGTGCTCTAATTCCAAGAATGAAAATGCTGATTTCCTCCTAACTTACTTATTTAAATCACAGAAAGCTCATTACAGTTTGTGCAATGACGCAAATGAATTAAAAACAGCATAAACCAGTAGTAAATAAGCATGAAATAAAATGTAATTGTGAATTTAAGATTTCAGTATTATAATACATGTTAATGAAACTAGCAAAACAGCCTGTATTTTAAAAAATAGATTTAGAACAGATACTTTTGAGGTGTTCAAGACAGGGAGTATAGGCCATGCTTATATCATTCACCAAACCAGTAAACCTGGTTTGTTCTTGTTTAGGGGTCTCATCATGTAACTTTACATGCACTGCTTGTACTATTATGCTTCTTATCCAGATGTGGACACCCACCTCAATTTCCACTGAAGTAATGTTAACATAAGTTATGATTGTAATTGTATGTAGTTTCTGTGTGGAGGCTAACTCTACCTTGGGCTTCATAGGACCCAGCGCAAAACACGCGCATTAAAAAAATCACTGATTTTTATTTAATGGAAAAAAAAAGATTTTGGAAAAACAAACAACATAACGAGTCACCATGATTCCAATATTGTTGGATGTCAGGTTTTGCTCTTTGAGCTAGTTAGCCAAACAGGTAGAATACTAACTGTCACTGTTCAGTATAATAAATCAGGTTCTCTAGTGTGATTGCAGATTAAAATATTTCACATTTTAATATAGGAACATCTCAGAGATTAGTTTGATTATTCCTCCCATCCTTTGAAGAAAGCATCTGTACCACGAGAAGTGAGAAAAAGGGAGAAGGTTCAAGGATAATAATTTGTTACATAGGATTTGACCCACTATTGCTGGATCCCTCTTTTTATACACCCCAAGGCTGCACTGACACTCACAGAAATTGCTTGGAGGTCACATTCAGAGTGATAGCCATAAGGAACCCTGAGAGGAAGCATTTTTTCCCCATGTCCCCCCTAAAAAAGGCAAAGTGTGTGTACCCCCAATCCCCATTCATATGTCAGCAATTGTTCTGAATACCATTGAATTTCAGCAAAAACAGCATTGTTGCATGTAAATAATTAAAATGCCACTTAGTAACAGCTGGCATATGTAAGTATTACAAATGTAACTAAGATGTAGGAAATTCTAAAAAAAAAAATAATTTTTTTTTGGTTCTTGGTCACTTGTTCACACAAGGTACATCTAGTTATTTTATGCTTTTGTGTTTGTTTGTTTTTGTGACTCGGAAATGTTTTTTCCCCCTCAGTTACTTCTCCACATGTGTTTGCTTAAACGATTATCCAACATTTCTTTGCAGCATCCCAAGTGATTTGTTTTAGTCCCAAGCATGAGTACAGCTGGTTAATCATGTCACGTGGACATGCACATTATAAGTGAGGATAATGACGATGGGCAAAATGCCGCTAGCTTGTTATAAAAGGATGCCCAAACATCCAGCATTTGCATGGCTTTTACGGAAATGATCCCAACAGTTCCTGCTCCAGGGAAGATTTCCCAGATAGTTAGAAATATCCTTGCTATCCTGCAAAGTTAAAGTTGTATTGCTGATTGCTACTGAATTTTCTGCAGGACCGCTCTTCCAAGAAGTATTTTACCAAAACATAACTGGGATTCAGTGGATAGCTAGTGAAGTATGCTTAACCTCAACCCTTCAGCTCTCTATGTTGTTCATTTCACGAGTTATAAATGAATTAGGTTCCAAGGTGAACTGTATGGACATTGGGCATGGGCAACTGGAGATTATGACATCACTGGTAATGTTGAACACTTGAAAAAGGCCTACTTTGGGGGCGAAACGCGTTGTTGACAAGAGGAGACTGCTACTGGGACTCTATATATGTACTGTTCAAGTGGATCTTTGAATTCTCCTCCTTACCCTCTCTTATACTACCGCTGGGAGTACCTTCTGGGTCTGCTACCCTGAATAAGCTGCCTAGGATTCCTCTGTGAACCAGTTGGATCTTTAACCCCTTGGTGGGCTCCCTGGATGCTGTATAGACTGAGCAGATCTCTGCTCAGGAAGATGTGAGTGTGTTCTCACTTATTATTTGTTATCAGCACTTTTATGTAATATACTACAATATATTATTTCTGTTCTGTTTTGTTTTATTTTTTTCCCTTCAGATTGAATATTGAGCTGATTTACTTTAAGGCTGATTTACTTTAAGGGTAACAATTTATTATTTATTTTTCCTGAGTTGTGTGTTTTGAAGTGTTGGGTCACAGTGCACTTTTTCACTTGTGTGTTGTTTTGATTTGTTTATTGCCAGGAGTGAGACACTGGTAGAATTTGCTGCAGCTGTTCCCACCACAATTGGGCGCAGTGTGTTTCTCTCTTGTTTCTAATGTTGAACAATGACTGCACTTGCAAGATGTCTAAGCTAATTGGCCCAAAGTTCAGAATGATTCAGGGTACATAAGGGCAGTGGCGTCGCAAGGTGGGGGGGGCTACTGGGGCTGAAGCCCCGAATCACGGGGCCATAGCCCCGAGTCTCCGGTTCAGTTTTTGGGTTTTTTCACTGGTGGGGGGGGGCGGACCGCACAGGGTGCTAGGTGAAGGTCCGCCCCCACCCGGTAGTGCTGTGCAGATATCAGCGGGGAAGCGCAGGCACCAATGGCTCTGTGTGTGTTAAACACACTCAGAGCTCAATCACTGCTGCCTCGCGCTTCCCGTGCGTAGTGAAGACGTAGAGCTACACGCGGGGAGCGCGAGGCAGCACTGATTGAGCTCTGAGTGTGTTTAACACACACAGAGCCATTGGTGCCTGCGTCTCCCCATCAGCGATCCGCACCGCATCAGTTAAAGAGGGGAGGAGACAACAGGGAAGGGGAGGAGTCAACGGGGAGGGGGAGGAGACAAGTGGTTGGAAGGAAGTAATAGACAAGAGGTTGGGGGGAATTAAGATGCAAGAGGCTGGGGGGAAATAAGATGAAAGAGGTTGGGGGAAATAAGATGAAAGAGGTTGGGGGGAAATAAGATGAAAGAGGTTGGGGGGAAATAAGAGACAAGAGGTTGGGGGAAAAGAAGAGGCAACAAGTTTAGTAGACAGAATACAACAGGGTGGGGGAGAGAGGAAACAACAGGGTGGGGGAGAGAAGAGACAACAGGGTGGGGGAGAGAAGAGACAACAGGGTGGGGGAGAGAGAAAAGACAACAGAGTGGGTGGATAGCAGAGACAACAGGTTGGGGGGGAGAGGAAACATCAGGTTGGGGGAGAGGAGACGGGGGGAGGAAGAGAAGACATATATGGGAAAGAAGAGATAGACAGACATGGGCGAAGAGGAGAGAGACAGACGTGAGGGGAGGAGAGGCATACATGAGTAGAGAGACAAAAAGACAGTTATAGGCGGAAGAGGAGAGAGACATGCATGGGAAGGGAGATGAGATAGACATGGGAAGGAGAAGAGATAGACATGGGAAAGGAAAGAGACAGACATGGGAAGGGATAGGAGAGAAACAGACATGGAAAGGAAGAGGATAGAGAGACTGACATGGGAAAACGAGGATAGGGAAGGAAGAGGAGAGATCCAGACTTGGGAAGGAAGAGAGAGACTGAGACCACGTGCAACATTTCCCTAGAGTAGGTGGCCACAGCTAGTGCTGGGGCCCGTGGCCAGATTGTGGCCAGATCGCCCCCAGCAGGCCCATGCATTTACCCGGTAAGGTATTTTCCCTATTTTAATTTTTATCAGCTATTTTGGTGGTCTTTATTTTGGATATTTTAGATATCTATGCATTTTGATACTCTGTTGGTAATCTATGCATTTAATAGTAAATGTATGCCAGAGAACAAATGTTTATGTAATTGTATTTGTTGTATGTTTGTGTATATTTTTATTTATCTTTTTTTTTTTATATATATATATATGTATTAAATTATTGTATGCACATTTGAATCATTAGAAATTGCCTATCTTTAAGTTCTGTCTGGATTTTTTCTCTTACAGGTCCTCCTTTTAAGCAGGAATGCTATGTTGCAGCACTAGCAGCTATCCATTAACTGGGAGTGAATTTAACCCTCTCTTTATACACACAATATTGGTGGTTGGATCACTTTAATTTTATTTTGATTATTTTAAATTATATAGTGCTTTATTTTTTAAATATTACATTCTGAAAAACATACTGCTGGCTTGTGTGTGTTTTACTGTATTTTTGTGTGATTATCGGACACTGTGTTTTATGTATGCGCATGAATGGGGGAGAGGAGGCAGCCTTTCCATTCTTGACCTCTGTAGAACAATGGCTTTGACCTACCCTGGTGAGTGCTTGTTTGTGTGACACAGCGTGCTTGGTGTCTGTGTGTCTGTGTTAGACAGCGTGCTTGGTCTGTGTGATATAGTGTGCTTGTTTTGTGTGTCTGTGTGAGACAGTGTGCTTGGTCTGTGTGAGACAGCGTGCTTGGTTTGTGTGAGACAGTGTGCTTGGTCTGTGTGATACAGTGTGCTTGTTATGTGTTGCTGTGTGATACAGTGTGCTTGGTCTGTGTGATACAGCGTGCTTGTTATGTTTGTGTGGTACAGTGTGCTTGGTCTGTGTGAGACAGCGTGCTTGTTATGTGTGTCTTACAGTGGGGTGTGTCTCATACAGGCACAGACCATCTTCGTTTCTAGCCCTGCTGAGCACACCACAGGCAGAGTGTCAACTTACTCACGAAAAGCGTCCCTCTTGTTAAGTGAAGTTACCTGGCCAGGTTCTAAATTCTTCCTTCTTTACTGACCAGCACGTTTCTATATCCATGTACTATTCATGGTATTTTGCTAACCTAATTAGCAAGTGAGTAAGTTGACACTCTGCCTGTGTTTACATTTGTATCTGTGTCTGTTGATTTGTATTTAACCCCTTCCCGACCTTATGACGAGTTAACTCGTCATAAGAGCCGCAGCGTTAGCGACCTTATGACGAGTTAACTCGTCATGCAGTCTAGCCGGCGGTGCGCTCCGTGGGCACCGCCAGCTAGTCTGCAACGGGTCCAGGACTAAGCCTCGCACCCGAGGCAAAGCTCCTGGACCCGATCGGTCAGTTTCCGGCCATGTGATCGCGGTGATTGCTCAATCACCGCGATAACATGCAAATTAGATGGCAAAGTCAGTGTGTTCACACACTGACTTTGCCTCTAATTCACTCCCTGTGCTTCACATTCTTATAGTGAAGCACAGAGAGTGACCTGTAAGTAAAAATAAATTAATTACATACACATAGGTAAAAAAAATAAAAATAAATTAACCCTTTCATTGCTGATCACAGTTTTTAACTGTGATCAGTTTCCTTCCACTTTATGGCCCTCATTTAGTTTTTTTTTTTAACAGATTTTTTTATTTTGACAATTTATAAAGTTTTTTTGAATAAATAAAGGTAATTTTAATATATTTATTTAATAAAATTTAACCCCTGCATGCCTGTTGCATGATTTTTACTGATCTGACATCGCACTCTTCAGAGTTTTTTTCTGTCTTTTTTGTTATGGGGGGTTTGGGAACCAATATTTTTCTTTTTTATTAGTTAGTTAATTAGGGGGGATAAGTGGGTTAGTGTTGCACTAGTTATGTAGCTTATTATTGGGAAAATAATGGGGAAAAACTTTTTTTTCCTCAAATTTCCTCTTTTATATGTATTTTTTAATACTAAAATGTAAATCATTTTTATGTATAGGGTATCAAAAGAAAGCTCTAACTGTCCTCTAAAAAACAACATATAACTTGTATGGGTACGTTAAATGAGAGAGAGGAAATTTATGTTTCAAAAACCGCCTATTAAAAATTGAAAAACGCTCTGGTCCTTGGCCCAGGAAAATTCCTGGTCCTTAAAGGGTTAAAGGCACATATCATTGTTTCTTGTTTTTAACAATTTGTCATTTTTTTTTTGTTACATTTGTGTATATTTTTTCTATATGTATTTATATATTGCATTTGTTTTTATATATTATTAAATTTATATATTTTATATTAATTTACTATCTTTGGTTTTTTATATTGATTGACACTTACTCTGTTTAACTGCCAAGCGCTGTCTACTCACCTTCCCATCCGCCTCTGCATAGGGGTCATACTGGAATACGCATTTCAAGCTACACAATATGTGACCCTGAATAACCTTGAAATTTAGCCATCATGGACAAATACACGGCAAATGCTTTTGAAACCATAGTATGTGTAGCATGTCACTATTACTAACCTACCACCAAACATGCACGGCAAAGCTTCAACCCCGTGGGTCTTTGTCAAGGCTTGACAAAGACCCAAGGGGGTTGAAATGTTGCCATGCATGTTGGATTAAAAACTTCACCTCACTCAAGTGCTGAGCGTCGTGTCTGTTTTTTCCTCTTGTTGTGGGTTATGGAGCCCTGGCTCGTGCATTTTGGGAGTGCTGCTTTTCAAATGTCTCTGGGTGTAAGCATGTGAAGCAGACAAAACTCAACAAGCTGTTCGATGAAGCAACAAAACTGTTGAGGCAACAGAGGCACGACTTGCTGAACAACATTTGTGAACTGCCAGAAGACGGAGCTGTACTCTTTTGGGAGATGGAAATATGGCCTTTTGCAATGAAATAAAAGTTTCTTCATCCCAAATCAGTTACAGCCCATAGACTTGCTCCTCAGTAGCATTCCAAACAGTGTTTATCAGGCCTGTCAAGTGATCAGAGAGGTTTTCTCTTATAGATGACTGTAAGAAGCTGAGGGTGAAATACCCCCATTCTTAAATTCCCACATGTCACTCAAAAACATTAGCAAATCTCATATTGGTGATCTCAGTACATACATTGAAACATGATTGTCTTAGGATTGGTTTGAATGCAATGTCATTGAGAACAGTAATAGATTTTCTACCACGGACATGAATTTGAATGCAGGTGTAATCAAAGATGTGTTACCTCTTTCTCCCATATCCCTGTTTCAGTTTGCAGCACAAGTGGCCCTCCTAGTACCATGAATTCAGTACAATACGGTAGACAGTCTTGCTGTTTTGACTGTTTCCCATGTGATGATGGCAGGTTCAGTAATCAGGGAGCTAATTAAATTCCTACCATATCAATTTTCAGTATAGGTTTGTTACAAATCTCCATTATCTGTGTATATATTATATTCATACCTGTGAGAGCGTCTATTTTCAACTACCTGTCACATCACTTCCATTATTATTGCTATCCATTAAGTTATTTCCCTAGGCTCCTTTTGTGGCAGCATTAGAATATCAACAAAGAAAAAATAACTACAACGTTTGAATTTAAAATTCAGAAGAGCAATTCTACTAAATAAAAAGAGCCAATGCAACTTATCGGCAGCTTAAATACATTTATAGTTCAGGCTTTACCGGTATGTTCATTTTAAGAATAAATGTAATTCGCAGTAAAATGAATCCATAACGTTACATTACCAAATGACACAGCATTAATTAACACACGTCTTACGCTTATTTCATGAAATGCAAGTCATTTTTATTTTGCATGTGTTAGGAACTGAATCAATCAATACTCACTGGGATTTTTTCATCCCTCTGGTCATATCACACATCGCTGCTTTTAATATAATTTTTATAGCTGCTTGAGGATTCTGGGATTGTATTGTTCCTAATGAATTTCATAAACGTATGGAGGAGCAGTAGCATAATCACAGATTGTATTGTATTTAGCAGGCAGTAAAATGTGACAAATAAGTATATCATTATCATGAGATTTATAATATCCTGTGTAGCATAGTCTGAACTCTGTACCAATGCAGTGCTAATATCTGTTACACTTAACACTGGATATATATTATAAATTGTAATTTTGTGTTTCTTGCACATATTTCTACATTATGATTTGATCCATCATATATGACAATAAGTTGGCATCAAACGCATACTGTTAAAAGGTACCGACCATGTGTTCCAAAATCAAAGAAATAAATAGCTGTTTACCTCAACACAACCTTCCTAATGGTCTGTGCAGCCTTTACAAAAGTGCTGTTGGCAAGTAATCAATTTACAAATGTCCGCATTATTATACTTGATTGAAATAGAAAATGAAGAAGACTGATCGTTTGCCCTCTGGAGTAATGTAATTATTAAGTTCATTGCTTTATAATTCAGAATAGTAAAAAAAAAAGTAAAATACCTTATATAAGACTATTGGTTTGACCTCTTTCACACTGCGGTGAAGCATGTTTACATCTCAATTATATTTGATAACAGTTTTAGTTAAATATCTACTTAGTCAAATATGTTGTTCAGAGTCATTCGACTAAATAAAATGTCCTGTTGAGCATTGGTTAATCCCATCAAGAGAATGATGTGTCCCAAAGGAAGTAGAAAACATTTCGTTCAAGAAAATATTGGTCTCTATGTTACTTGGAATCTTTCTCACAATCTGTGTTATTAATGTTTTTGCCTCTGGTCGCATTGTCCAGGCAAAGTACTCAGACCTCAGTTTTAGCATTCTGTTCTTACTATGCTTCCTTTCATCCATAGGTGGCCTTCCCTTACTCCAATATTTTAGTCCGTGGACTATGCCCTTACTCTGTTTCTCTATGCACTGAATAAAGCACTTTTTTTATTGATTATCCTGGAGAGTGGAGTGCACATTTCTGATCAACGCCGTGGAGAACCCGTCCTCCTATTATTTTGGAGTGGAGCCGGTTTGTTTGTTCTTTCATGGAAAATTCCTTTCCTTCCTAAGCTACTTGGACCAACCATCACCCTTGTCTGTATCTTGAGAAACACTGGATTTGGTGTCACTTTTGCATGTATTTGTACAAACCAATTGTTGCGCTTGTAGCATTTAATGTACAACATCCTGGTAAAAAATATGGCTTTACTTTCTAGCCCAGAGAAGAATTTTCCTCTGCACTAGTTTTCAGATTTTAGTGAGTGCAATCTGGAATACATGATCTCCTCCACAGGCTTTAAGGAAAATTACCCAAGACAGTGTTTCAGTTACTTTAGAATGCAATGCCGTAGTAGCCTTCTTGCTCGTTCTTATCCTATATTGGGTTTCTCGTCTGCGTATGTTTTACTCTTGCTTTCTGATCATGAAACCTTCCATACCACTATTATGAAGTCAAGTACATAACCTTTAGCAAGGTGATTGTTTCTGCCGTATGGATAACCTTTGTTCCTGCTTATTTAGGTTCCTCTGGCAAATATGTGGAGGCTGTAGAAATGTTTGCAATATTATTTTCTAGTGTTGGTCTTCTGGTGTGCATCTTTGCCTCAAAATTGTTTATTATTTTGTTACAACCAGATAAAAATCAAAGAAAATATGTGAGGAGTAGGCCTGTCTCATGGAGAGCTTAACGGGCATAAAACGCATTTAAAATATAATAATGTTATAATATAAATAAACAATGTAGGTAAGCTTGGTAGGGGTCACAGAACAGTCTGTATTATAAATATGTTACATGACTGTGTAGATTAAGGGCTTCGTATTTGCTACAGAAACTAATTGAGAGCAGTAATATAATATGTATTTACATAGAAGCACATGACTTTATTAACCATAGAATAATGTAAAAAAAAAAAAAAAAATGAAAAAATGCAACCTAATCTTTATCAGACTTGGTAAAGGATGCCCCCAACTGGAACATAATCTCAGAAATTTCTCTGGTTGTCTCTGGTTGACTAAGCGTGATGTGAGT
Organism: Pelodytes ibericus; assembly: GCA_036172795.1. NCBI lineage: Eukaryota > Metazoa > Chordata > Amphibia > Anura > Pelodytidae > Pelodytes > Pelodytes ibericus. The sequence goes on along the minus strand of CM069861.1, from coordinate 158,109,272 downwards.
TACAGTTGGAGTGGCAGAAGGTTACTAAATGCCTGCTTGCGTTAAAGAACATTTCTATACACACTATGCCGCTAAATGTTATCTATTGAACAACAGTATAGCATTCTGTAGTTAATTCACTGGAGGAATGCTAATGCATTCAAAGTTATAAAATATGATTGACAGTGTTTTAAAGTTCAGAATATATCATGAATATTTAGATTGAATTGCATTGTGAAAAGAAAAAACAGCATTGTTGCATGTAAATAATTAAAATGCCACTTAGTAACAGCTGGCATATGTAAGTATTACAAATGTAACTAAGATGTATGAAATTCTAAAAAAAAAAAAGTTTTTTTGGTTCTTGGTCACTTGTTCACACAAGGTACATCTAGTTATTTTATGCTTTTGTGTTTGTTTGTTTTTGTGACTCGGAAATGTTTTTTCCCCCTCAGTTACTTCTCCACATGTGTTTGCTTAAACGATTATCCAACATTTCTTTGCAGCATCCCAAGTGATTTGTTTTAGTCCCAAGCATGAGTACAGCTGGTTAATCATGTCACGTGGCCATGCACATTATAAGTGAGGATAATGACGATGGGCAAAATGCCGCTAGCTTGTTATAAAAGGATGCCCAAACATCCAGCATTTGCATGGCTTTTACGGAAATGATCCCAACAGTTCCTGCTCCAGGGAAGATTTCCCAGATAGTTAGAAATATCCTTGCTATCCTGCAAAGTTAAAGTTGTATTGCTGATTGCTACTGAATTTTCTGCAGGACCGCTCTTCCAAGAAGTATTTTACCAAAACATAACTGGGATTCAGTGGATAGCTAGTGAAGTATGCTTAACCTCAACCCTTCAGCTCTCTATGTTGTTCATTTCACGAGTTATAAATGAATTAGGTTCCAAGGTGAACTGTATGGACATTGGGCATGGGCAACTGGAGATTATGACATCACTGGTAATGTTGAACAATGACTGCACTTGCAAGATGTCTAAACTAATTGGCCCAAAGTTCAGAATGATTCAGGGTACATAGGGGCAGTGGCGGCTCTAGACTTTGTGAGGCCTTAGGCGAAATTCGAACATGAGACCCTCACGGACACACATTATTAAATAAAATATATGCAAGTGATAATAAAAATGAACTGTAGAAATAGCATATTTCAAGATCAGACTCAAATCCCAGCTTCTAGAAATGAACAGCTCCTAGAATTTTATTTGTCTCATAATTATTCTACAAATATCTATAAACATTTGGTATAGATAAAATTGTGTGCGGCTGACATTGTTATTGCTGTGTCCTAAATGTGAACACTAACACATATCACACAGTCATTCATAGACACACTCAGTGAGCACACACTGACTCACAGACACACTCAGTCAGCACACAATCACACTCAGCCAGCACACACTCACTCACAGACACACTCAGAAAGCACACAATCACACACTAAGAGAAACACTCACATACCACGTTGTGCTAGAAGATTGGCACTTTGTTCTTCCTCACAGCACCAGATGCACTGTGATTTAGCCATTCAAAATGCCAGAATTTTGCCACTCAATATGCCAGGATTTAGCCATTTAATATGCCAGGATTTAGCCATTTAATATGCCAGGATTTACCCCCTCAATATGCCAGGATTTACCCCCTCAATATGCCAGGATTTAGTCCCACAATATGCCAGGATTAAGCCATTCAATATGCCAGGATTGTGCCACTCAATCTGCCAGGATTTTGCCCCTCAATATGCCAGGATTTTTCCACTCTATGCCAGGATTGTGGACCACAATTTGCCAGGATTTTGCCACTCTATGCCAGGATCTTGCCCCTCAATTTGCCAGGATTTTGCCACTCTATGCCAGGATTTTGCACCTCAATATGCCAGGATTGTGCCACTCAATCTGCCAGGATTTTGCCCCTCAATATGCCAGGATTTTTCCACTCTATGCCAGGATTGTGCCCCACAATTTGCCAGGATTTTGCCACTCTATGCCAGGATCTTGCCCCTCAATTTGCCAGGATTTTGCCACTCTATGCCAGGATTTTGCCCCTCAATATGCAAGAATTTTGCCCCTCAATATGCAAGAATTTTGCCACTCTGTGCCAGGATTTTGCCCCTCATTATGCCACAATTTTGCCCCTCATTATGCCACAATTTTGCCCCTCATTATGCCACAATTTTGCCCCTCAATATGCCAGGATTTTGCCACTGTATGCCAGGATATTGCCCCTCATAATGCCACTATTTTGCCCCTCACAATGCCAGGATTTAGCCTCTCACTATGCCAGGATTTTGCCACTGTATGCCAGGATATTGCCCCTCATAATGCCACTATTTTGCCCCTCACAATGCCAGGATTTAGCTTCTCACTATGCCAGGATTTTGCCACTCTGTGCCAGGATTTTGCCCCTCATTATGCCAGAATTTTGCCCCTCACAATGCCAGAATTTTGCCTCTCAATATGCCAGGATTTTGCCTCTCAATATGCCAGGATATTGCCTCTCACTATGCCAGGATTTTGCCCCTCACCTCATTATGCCAGGATTGTGCCCCACACTGTGCCAAGTCTTTGCTCGTTTGTACCACCCTCCTCCCCTTTCCCTAGTACTTACCTCCATGCTGCTCTCCGTTGTTTCCTCCGTGCATCTTCCCTCCTGCACGGAGGAAGGAAGTTCCGGTCGCGTTTTATTTTTTTTTTTTTAAACTTTATTGAAGCTGCCCGGGTTCAATAAAGTTTAAAAAAAAAAAAAACGCGACCGGAACTTCCTTCCTCCGTGCAGGAGAGAAGATGCACGGAGGAAACGTCCCAGGTTAGTGTAACAGGGAGCTTAACGGCAGCGTTAAGCTCCCTGATACATCAAAGGTAATAAGGTGAGTTAGGCAGCCGCGAGGCCCCCGTGAGTGCGAGGCCTTAGGCGGCTGCCTAACTCGCCTAATTAGAGAGCCGCCTCTGCATAGGGGTCATACTGGAATACGCATTTCAAGCTACACAATATGTGACCCTGAATAACCTTGAAATTTTAGCCATCATGGACAAATACACGGCAAATGCTTTTGAAACCATAGTATGTGTAGCATGTCACTATTACTAACCTACCACCAAACATGCACGGCAAAGCTTCAACCCCGTGGGTCTTTGTCAAGGCTTGAAAAAGACCCAAGGGGGTTGAAATGTTGCCATGCATGTTGGATTAAAAACTTCACCTCACTCAAGTGCTGAGCGTCGTGTCTGTTTTTTCCTCTTGTTGTGGGTTATGGAGCCCTGGCTCGTGCATTTTGGGAGTGCTGCTTTTCAAATGTCTCTGGGTGTAAGCATGTGAAGCAGACAAAACTCAACAAGCTGTTCGATGAAGCAACAAAACTGTTGAGGCAACAGAGGCACGACTTGCTGAACAACATTTGTGAACTGCCAGAAGACGGAGCTGTACTCTTTTAGGAGATGGAAATATGGCCTTTTGCAATGAAATAAAAGTTTCTTCATCCCAAATCAGTTACAGCCCATAGACTTGCTCCTCAGTAGCATTCCAAACAGTGTTTATCAGGCCTGTCAAGTGATCAGAGAGGTTTTCTCTTATAGATGACTGTAAGAATTATTTATAAACATTTACATAAATGTAAACTAGTTTTACCTCACTACATTTGTATACAGGTGAGATTACATTTTGTGTGATACCATTATGCATTCAGCTAAACTGCATATTTACACTATTTCTATTAAATCATAAACTGTCTGGTAATAACGCTATTGAAAACAATACCCGCTTTTTATCAGTGAAATTGTTGCTACATTGCCATAGATAGGCAACATCCTGCCAGCTGCTGTGTTGATTCATTCCAACCACATTTAGCCAGTCTCTGGTTGACTGAGCTTGATGGAAGTTACAGTTGGAGTGGCAGAAGGTTACTAAATGCCTGCTTGCGTTAAAGAACATTTCTATACACACTATGCCGCTAAATGTTACCTATTGAACAACAGCATAGCATTCTGTAGTTAATTCACTGGAGGAATGCTAATGCATTCAAAGTTATAACATATGATTGACAGTGTTTTAAACTTCAGAATATATCATGAATATTGATATTCAATTGCATTGTGAAATTGTGACTGAACATGATCTTGTTGACTGATACCCTACTTAATACTATGCAATAAAACCTATAGTATAATATTAATTAAAAATGTCTGCCTTGCAAGAGACTACTCATCACTGCTAGCTATGCAAGTCGTATGGTGTTTGAGAGGAAGCCAAAAGGGTGGCAAGCATCATAACAATACATTGCCAAGCATTGTGACCAGTTGTAGATTTTGTTATTTTGATTTCACAATTTGTTGGTGGTTATGTAGGACATGTACAGTGATTGTCATGAGTTTATACCACCTCATCAACAATACATTGAACTACCTTTGTCCCAAAACAGATTTGAGTATACTCACCTCACAGTTATTCTATGATAGTAGAGAATGGAGCGTCTGTCTACATATGGTGAGACAAATACAAGTGTTTATATACTATAAGCTATGCTGGAACATTTTCTCAGATTCAAAACCAAAGACAGAAAATAGCCAGAGCACACTCCAGCAGTTGGGGTCACAATGACATCATAATTATCAAATAATATCAAACAATTCCAGACAATAAAGGCCAACGCATAAGTGGGGTGGTAACTAGATGAACTGTCTTGTGCTTTTTACAATAGGGTGAGGTGTTTATTCATTGGGAAAAATGAATAATAATATAGTTTCACCCAGTGGGTTCCTGATGCTTGATGTGCTACAGAAGTACTGTTTGTGGCAGAGTATTACGCTGTAACTGTCTATGTCTCTTCTCTATTGTTATAACCTTCCTCAGATTCACATAGGAAGAAAGTCAATGACAAAGTAAAGATGTTTGTCTGCATTCCAGCTGAAACTTCATGATGGATTAATCTTGCTGGAATATTGACTTAAGTAAAGCTATGTCTCAAAACAACAAGATTTACCCCTTGAGGAACAATATAGTCTTTGTGCTATTGACATATTCCATATTCAGATAGGACACTGTAAAGCAATACCCCATTGCAAGCAACTTGTGATAGCATGCTTAGCAGGACTTCACATCTTCAGACTGGGACACAGTATTGTACCTGTCTCTCATGTAATTAGAATGCTTCAGCAGCTACTGTACACACAGTATATGTGCTACACCAACAGGCTAATCATTCAAGAAGGGAGTAAAATCTGTCATTTGAGTTAATAATGAATATGTCCGCATTGTGCATAATGCAAGAGATTATTTATTGGTTCCTTATCTAGTCATCAAGTCCAGCACCAATTTATATAGCATAAGTGGGGTGGTAACTAGATGAACTGTCTTGTGCTTTTTACAATAGGGTGAGGTGTTTATTCATTGGGAAAAATGAATAATAATATAGTTTCACCCAGTGGGTTCCTGATGCTTGATGTGCTACAGAAGTACTGTTTGTGGCAGAGTATTACGCTGTAACTGTCTATGTCTCTTCTCTATTGTTATAACCTTCCTCAGATTCACATAGGAAGAAAGTCAATGACAAAGTAAAGATGTTTGTCTGCATTCCAGCTGAAACTTCATGATGGATTAATCTTGCTGGAATATTGACTTAAGTAAAGCTATGTCTCAAAACAACAAGATTTACCCCTTGAGGAACAATATAGTCTTTGTGCTATTGACATATTCCATATTCAGATAGGACACTGTAAAGCAATACCCCATTGCAAGCAACTGGTGATAGCATGCTTAGCAGGACTTCACATCTTCAGACTGGGACACAGTATTGTACCTGTCTCTCATGTAATTAGAATGCTTCAGCAGCTACTGTACACACAGTATATGTGCTACACCAACAGGCTAATCATTCAAGAAGGGAGTAAAATCTGTCATTTGAGTTAATAATGAATATGTCCGCATTGTGCATAATGCAAGAGATTATTTATTGGTTCCTTATCTAGTCATCAAGTCCAGCACCAATTTATATAGCTGGGTTTCTTACTGAGAGAGCACTAAGATATGATGGAGTATTACCAGCTCTCTATTCCTGATACACTAGACCACCTCACGATGAGACTCAATTTCCCTAAATACACAGAAAGAGGCAATGTATTTAGAGGCTATGGTTTAATTTTGAGAAGATTTAACAGGGTACTGTAAATACTCCTGCATGAAAAATAAACAGATATCATTGGAAAAGTACCAGAATGGACAGGTCTTAGTCTTGCAAGGGATCTGTTTAATGATATAGAAAAGTTTCCTTGCAACTGTTATGAACACTGCACCCAAGTTGCTTTTTGCTTTTTGACATCACTCTAATTGTTAAATTCACAGGTTTGGACAAAAGCTACAACCAACATCTCACCTACAACCTACTTCAGAAAGTACAAATCTTCAACGCAGAATTTCAGCTCTAGGGAAATATACATCTAATTCTAAGTCCCCCTTTAAAATAGGGAGATTGAGCAGCATTAACGCTGTTCTCTTTCTATACTTTGTCCAAATATTGATCCTGAAAATAGACCTATACGAGGAAATCCTACCATCATCACATGATTTAAATCATTAACCAATTTTCAACCCATCCAGTGTATTCCTAGATTTGGCATGCACAGGCCAGCGTTAGTAGCATCAGTTCTTTCATCTGATACAATCTGATATTCAGACTCAAGTGAAAAAAATGTGCTGTCAACTTAATTATCACTGGCAACATTGTGACAAAGCAGAGTTGGCAGAAGCTCAGGCTTCTAATCTAGCAACTGCTTCTTAGGTACCAAATATGTTGCATATTTTAAATTCCTATCCTTCAAAATTCTAGAACACAGTAAACATTTTAAACATATCTAATTACTAGAAATAATATTATTTAAAAGAAATATAAACAAAATTGAAAATAGCCTAATTTCTCTCTCTCTTGGTTGTTTCAATTCCAACCCAAAATGACTATGAGCATTTCTGGGAATTAAAACTCAGATGACATTAACACATAATTTAGGAAAGTCACTTTTAAAATGTAGCAGAGCGCGCCAAGGATAGGTTTGCTTCTGGGAGCTACAAACTAAACAATGTGCTGATTGTTAACCCTTTGAGGACCATAAGATTACCATCATCAATATAAAAATAAGTATATTTTTTTCCCTTTAAGAAAAAAACCATTTCCACACTTGTGTCATTTTTGGGGGAGTAATTATGACACGGGACAAATGTCCCTCAAGGGAGACAAGGTTGCAAGCATTGGAACTTTAACTTTATTTTACAAAACCATTTGTTGTTGTCAAACACAAGTCTATCAACAAATATCAGATGATCCAATAACATTTGACTATTTAGGTCACTATTTATATAACACCAAAAGAAGCTTTTTTTTAAGTTAGTACATTTCAGTTGCTGTAACTAAGCCATTTCATGAAATAACTGGCAAAAAGCTAGATCCATTTGTTGATAAGAACTAATATTTTGACTCAAACCCCAAAAAGGTATTTTAAGTTCTTAATCAGATGATACAGGCAATTAAAAACATGGTACAAATACGTCCCTTGGTCCTCAAAGGGTTAATGAATTAAGAATGCCTCTTTCAAAGACCAACTATGAAGAAAAGCATGCTGACTGCTGATCTCTGGATGTATTATTTATTTTTTGACATGTTGGAATTAACAGTTTTTTCATTGGTCAGCCTAATCAAAGTGATTTTATAGAGAGTTGAATATTTTATTAGACATTTGGTTCACAAACATTGTTTTTTAACGTTTTCTCTCCCCTTCTTTTTCCTTTTGTTGCAGAGTTTTCGTCACAACTGGTATTCCCCACCCCTTTCACCAGCAAAATTATGGAAATAATATGACAAAATATGTCATCTGTGAAGCCACATCCTATTTTGGTGTTATACGAGCTGTAAACGTTCTTCTACAGACAGGAGGTAAATCAAGGTCTAATTACAATGCATGCAAATTGTGTTTTTGTTTTAAAGGCACTCTTCAACTTCAGCATTGCTGATTCTGTGAATGTATAGAATCAACACCGAAGAATGCATTGTGTTAGCAAATGCATAAATTAAGAAGAAAATGTGTTTTACACATTACACATTTTCTATTGTAAAGTGGTTCATTTGCATATTAATCAACAGGTAATGTCATAGACATGAGACACTACATATATGTTTAAAACATATTTTTCACATAATTTATACATTTACTTGTGATTCTGCTAGCACAACGTATAGATCATTCTTCATCCTTTTGTATTCTCTACAATCACAGTATAAGCAATATCGTGGTTGACAGAGTTCCTTTACTAAAATGAAGTGGCAAGTGTCCTAGCCAAATTTCTTAAAACACCAGACTATAGTCCATCTTCACATCACCCAACCTAACCATGAACAGCAAACTCTTCATAAAAACCCAAGATTGAAACATTTATTATAAGTTAGGTCTGCACCTCACCAACAGTGATTCAAACAGTAAACACCAGTGACAGAACCCTATGTCCTTGAAGATTGAAGGAGTGTAAGAAATATAAGAACAGAGCCTTTCTTAATGACAGCATTTACTCAAAAAAAGGTTTTATTAAAATATAATCACTACGTTTAATAGAAATTTAAAAAAATATGCAATACAAGGAATAACAAACCAAATGTTCAAACACAATTTCAGAGGAATTTTTTCATCATTCAAATATTGGGTATAAATCTCATTTCATTAACTACCTGGGCATTCATCAGAAGTTTGTGGAATATTTGTTATTTAAAATCTCTTTGTGAAATTTGTTCCAAGTACAACAATATAGTTTAAAGAAGATAAAAGCAATGTATCTCTACCTTACAAGTGCCATATTCTTTATCTCCAAAAGTATAAGGAATACCCTCCAATGAAAATAAAACGACTCAAGAAAGTGCTCATGTTCTGAAAGTGCTTTCGAACATGTTATTATCTTTAAAACCCTACGTGACCAATGTCCTGGACCGTCATGGGGAAAGACTCCCTTTGTGACCAATAACGGTCCAGGACCGTCATGCAGATCCGATCGCGGTATGCGCTCTGGCATGCCGCAGTCGTGATTTAAACGGCATGGCTAAGTGTCTCAATATCGAGACACTTCAGCCATGTCGACTGAGGCCCCCCCTGGAAACATCCGGGAACTGTGACAGCCAATAGATGTGGGGTGCCGCTATACTCAGGGGAAGTTTCTTAACATATATTGGGGTGTTGTTTGGCAAAAAAAAAAAAAATGTACAACCCCTTTAAATTCATACCTAAATACAAAGTGTGTGTGGAAAAAAACACACAAAAAATTACTACGCCAAAACTTGTCAAAGATTGGTGGAAAAATGACTGCATGAAAAGTGTCAAAATACCCCAATTTGAATACCCTGGGATGTCTACTTTAAAAAAAAATGTACATGCGGGGCTGATTCACCGATGCATGACTGATATCGGTGTTACAATGTCAGTGACACTAATTTTGGAAAAAATGGTTTTGAAGCAGCTAGGTGCTACTTGTATTTATTATACTGAAACATTAAAAAAAAGCATAAAAACGTATAAACATCGGGTATTTCTAAACTCAGGGCCAATATTAGAATCTAATTAGCAGGTTTTTTATTTGCTTTTGTAGCTTAGTAAAAGATTTTACAAATAAAAGTCAGGAAAAGTTTTTTTTTAATACATTTTTCAACATATTTTTCTATTTTGTTCATAATAATATAAATTATATAAACAAAAAAATTGCATCAAAAGAAAGCCCTTCTTGTCCTGAAAAAAAACAATATATCACATGTGTTGGTATAGCAAATAACAAAGAATAAAATTACAGCTGAACACAAACACCTCAGAAGTGTAAAAACAGCCACGGTCATTAACGCACAACATTGCAAAAACAGTCTGGTCATGAAGGGGTTAATCTTGTATTGCATGTTTGTATATTTTTTTTAAAAGTAGTAATTGTATTCTAAACAGAAAAAAAAGACTCCATCAACAGGAAAGAACCTTGTCTATCCTTATGAGAGCTGCACCGAACACTCAATGGATTGTATGTATAATAACTCTCCTGCTAAACTGAGAACTGTTCTCAGATCACAAGTCATTTTGTATTTGGACTAGAACAGTTATCTATTGGTTACTCTAAGCAATCCAGGATACTACACCTAGAATCACCTCTGGGAAATGTATTTGATCACATAACCAAAGTACTGAGGGGAACAAGGATGGCTAATAGTGAAGAAGCCAGCCACTCCCAAAATGCCTCACAATGGTAAACATGAGCTATAAGAGCAGCCTGTTATACTTGCAGATATTAACCCTCTATCCTCCCCCTAGGGACCAAGCACATCATACCTGAAGCAATAGCCAGGAGCCCAATTACCCTCTATACCTAGCATGTGACTTTAGAATGCCATGCCACTCTCTGACAAGTGGCAATTAAAGATTCTGCTCTCTGACAACGTTTCCCCTGCTTTACTTCATAAATTCTAATCCCTCCACAAGCAGATTGAAGCAATGTGTGACCTGTTTATGCACTACATTAGCTCAGAGATGGGTAGATAGCCAGAAGCAGTTAATTTGTAACCATACCAACCTCTTAAGTGGGTGAGATCTATTAGGAATTGTGACTGTTGGTTGGTGAACCACATACTGGGAGAAATAAAAGCTGCAAAGGGCAATCCGTGATGTTGGACTTTATAAGCAAAGTATTGCAAGGGTCATCAACAGAGTAATTGAGGTTGGGCAAACCTAACATGACAGCAATTTATAGATAATTGTATGTAGCATTAATCTCAGTCTTGTGAAAGCCTTACACCATCAAATGTTTCATGCATTTCAGTCTTATAGCATTGTGTGAAAGGTTTATTTTATCTAGCGCTCAAGTGTGCAAGACTTCTCACACAGAAAAGCTCCATGCTCAGTTGTTTGGAAAATTGTCGGCACAAGTAACTGAGATGAATTCAATAGAACTATTATTTTTCAAGAAAATTGGAGAGGTTAGGTTTCCTATAGTTTTCCAACATAAATATAAGTCTCAAGAAATAGAGGTCACAGGAAGAGTAAAACTTTAAATTTGCAGAATTGTTACTTCCAAAAACAGAGCATTAAACAAGACAATGAAAAATACAAAGTGCAGCACTATATAGGAAATATTTAAATATCTACTTCTATCTGCTTAATGTCAGGGGTGATATTTTTGAGAAGGTGTACCACACTGTGGGCTGATTCTCAAAGGCTGTGTGGGGGGTGCTGGCATGGTGGGCAAAAGGGTAATTCCCTCCCACTACCCCCCATGCCCCCCCCCCCCCCCCCCGCTGCCCTCCATCCAATGGGTGGGGGTGCAACACTTTTCACTTCTTAATTCCCTAGTGCCTAGCCATCCAACTCCAGCCACCCAGGTGCTGCAGAACTACAAACCCCATCATTGCCCACTATCTTTATAGAATGGCAGGGAATTATGGTTGTAGTACAGTAACAGCTGGATGGCCACATCTGGATGCCTATGCCTTAGTGTGTAGCACTTCTATTGATTTGATTTGTTTATCAATATTTATACCCTCTCAATCTAGCAGTCATTTTGTCTATCTGTGTCTATCTCTGATAACAGGTAGGCTGATGAAATTGCAAAATGGGCCACTAAATAGTTTTTGCCCCTCCCCCAAAAGTTGCTACCCCATCCCTGGTGCTGTGAGTTTAGTGCATGGTATATAGAAATTCTGAATGTATTTAGTTTTAGAAGATCTGTGTATATTAATATATAACTGACTGTAATATGTGTGTTCCTCAGCATAGTCCTAATTAGCATTGAGTATGAAGCCCTCATTATTTAAATACCAAGTAGTTATATTTTAAGCAATGCAGTGAGTTAATGGTATACAAAGTATAGTATCATAATTCATATGTAAATTTGGAAAATGACATTGCGACAAACACTTGTTAAATGGTATTGGCTGTGTTCATGTTTTACCCCCAGATGGCAGTGATGAGCACATGACTTTACACAGTTTTCTCCACAGATGAAAGATAAATCAGTTTGTGATTATGTACAAGTGCAGGATATTGGTTTCATGGAGTGTTTAGGGCCCAGAAAAGTTATAACAATTTAACAATGAAGTGCTCGTATTAGGCAGCAGAGGGTGTCTGTGTCAGGAGTAAAGGCATATTGTTACATTTCTAGTATTTTTCTTTACAAAAGGACAAGGTAAGCTCCTATCCTACTTGAGGCATAATCTCTGATTTCTTTCCTGCTTCATCTCCAATGAGGATATTGCATGCATGGTATGTAACACATGGGGAGGAAATTCTGGAGAGAGCTGTGAGGCAGTAGCAGCACAGATCCCCTGCTCCACTCACCTGACTAGAAAGTAGACATTTTCGTTATTTATTTCGTCTAAAACGAATTTCGTTCATTACTGCATTCGTTTCAGACGAAATTCGTTCATTATTTTCGTTTCGTTAATTTTTATTCGTTCGTTTTATAGAGTACATGAAATACTATTGGCTTTCTATAAACCGAACGAGAGCCCCATTCATAAGAAATTCTTATGAATGGGGCTCTCGTTCGGTTCATAGAAAAGCAATAGTATTACATGTTTTCTATAAGCCAAAAGTCTATAAACCAAACTTTTGGTTTATAGACTTTCGGCTTATGGAATACATGTAATCCTATTGCTTTTCTATAAACCGAACGTTCGGTTTATAGGCTGTCGGCATTTAACTATACAGAGACAGAATCTCCATTCATAAAATTATGAATGGAGACTTTGTCTCCATGTAGTAAAATGCCGACAGCCTATAAACCGAACGTTCGGTTTATAGGCTGTGGGCATTTAACTATACGGAGACAGAGTCTCCATTCATTCTCAAGAGACTTTGCTGCAACTGTTACTGGCTGTACTTTCCCTTTAAGATTCTATGCAAATTGCAATACCAAGGGGGTAATTTATCTTCTTACATGTAAAGTGTCGTATGCAGGAACATTTGGGTGCTATTCAAAAGGAGGGGACTAAGTCCCCAATTGGTAAACACTTTCAATCTCACCCAAATGGCCTTGCACACTTTAGTTGGGATGTGGGATATTTCTGTTGACTGACAACTATTTGTTCTAAAAGTTACGTACCTCGTGTCTAAACTCATGGAAATATATTTGGTTCTATGAATGGCTGGTTAATATTTGAAAGGGATTGAAAGTTATATATAAACACTGATCCCTTTAAATCCCATACTTTTATTATAGACAAGTACCTGACCTTTACCTTTTCTTCATATGTATATGTTGGAATTTTCACTAGTACTTATCAAGTTGTTACTGCTTAATCAACATGTAATATTTTTGTATTCTAAGGTTTCCTTTTTATGCCCTTTCTTTTCTTTGTTTATCTACTGTTTGGTGCATATTGATCATGTAACTATTTTCCCATGCTTGCTCATAAGTTTACTAACGGAGATTTTAGTCTGGTGCTTTGAATCCATTTTTCTTTTATTTATATTTGGGGGGTTGTTCTTTTTTTCAGTTTCATTTATTTTTTATCTCAGTCCCTGGGCTGTTTTACCTAATTAGGGTGGAGTTGATTTTGCTAGTTGCCTATTGGTTGGCTTTTATTACCTATTCCTCCTCCGTTTGGTATATATTAGGGACATTCTTAGACATAAACCATTCCTACATCTAAGTCTTTTTTGACAAAACGAGTCAGGTGGTGTTCATGCACCATGGGTTATCTATTCCCTCCTTCACTTTCTATGTTGGTTCGTGTGCTGCTATTTTGATGATTTTAATGAAGATTTATTAAAGATTGGATATATTTTACCATACCATGAATCGGAGTTCTTTGTGTACGGTGAACAACTTTGCTTTTCTCTTAGAAAGTATTTATGGTATCACTGGAGTTCAGAGCTCTTGGGCTGCAGGACTTGGAGGCCTGCTTTTAAATAATATCTCAGATCCCTATTGTAACACAATTATCATGTAATATATTTATATATATACATACAGTACCTCCCAACTTCGAGGGTAGAGCTTGGGAAGTCTATTGTTAGCGCTACAGCTCAAGGACAATAGTGCCATCACTCAAACTGACAGTGCTACTGCTCATGCACACAATGCTGTGCATGCATTCTCTGGTGTCCCAGATACAGGATGATTAGATCTGGACTGCAGGATTGCAATGCAGATCCTGCTGAACTCTACATTGCTCCTGAAAAGTGTGACAGAGGTAAAGCTCAGTGGGACAGCACCTCCAAATAGGGACTGTCCCATGTGTGTATAACACACTTATTTTACCAATCAGTGCATTTTGGAGGGTGTTTCCTGCATTGTTTTGTTTTACCATATTTGCGCGATTATAAGACGAGGTTTTTTTCAGAAAAAAAATTCTGAAAACTACCCCTCGTCTTATAATCGAGGTCGTCTTATAATCTGACCTCAAATTGAGGTCAGACTATAAGACTGGGATCCAGGTCCCCAGCAGAGCTGCAGGGGACCTGGATCCCCCTCTCTTACAGCAGTGGATGTCTGCGCGATGAGCACAGACTCCCCCTGCTGCCACCCGGCACGACCGCCGGGACTTCTATGAAGAAGCCGGGTACTTCCAGCTTCGTCATAGAAGTCCCGCGGTCGTGCCGGGCGGCAGCAGGGGAGGTCTGCGCTCATCGCGCAGACATCCTCTGCTGCCCCACTAGCCACCAGGGAGAATCGGGCAGCCGGGGGATGTCTGCACGATAGTGCAGACATCCTCCATGCTGCCTGACACTTCCGTCTATTATGACGGACCAGCTGTCCGTCATAATAGACGGAGGTGTCGGGCAGCATGGAGGATGTCTGCACGTGTCGTGCAGACATCCCCTGGCTGCCCCCACTAGCCACCAGGGAAAGAAACAAGGTGAGGGGGAGGGAGGGAGGGGGGACCAGAACAACAAGGGCAGGGGGGGGGGGGCAGAGACAGAGACAAGGGGAGGGGGGAAGACACAGAGGGAAGGGAAAAGGGGAAGAGAGAGACAAGGGGAGGGAAGGGGGGAAGAGAGAGACAAGGGGAGGGAGGGGGGGAGAGAGACAAGAGGAGGGAGGGGGGGGCACAGGGGGGAGAGAGAGACAAGGGGAGCGAGGGGGGAGTCAAAGGGAGGGGAGAGAGAGAGACAACACTAAGGGGGAGGAGAGAGACAAAGTTGGGGGCAAGTGAAAGAGAGAGGGAGCATTGGCACATAAAAGGAAATAAAAACAATAAATGCATTTTTTGATATAATTTTTTATTAAAAAAGCAATTTACATGTTAATATATACAAGTTGAACTTTTTTCCTATACGGTAGTCTTATATCAGGCTTTTAGTTTTTTTCCTAAAGGAATATCCAAAGTTTGGGGGGTCGTCTTATAATCGAGCAAATACGGTAATCTTCCTTTCCTAATGCAGGGTGACATCATAGCTCAAATGATATATAAGTCCGTGCACAACTACAGTGTAGTCACAATATGCACATCAGAATGCCAGGCACATTTAACAGCTATTCACTATCTCAAATACTAAGCAGAAGTGACATTTACGCCCCCCTTTCAATTTCCATCTATGTGGAAGACAGGTGCTATTTCCTTCATACCTTTTAGTGGAAAACTGAATTTCAAGCCGATTTAGAGCTTGACCTGTTATGATGACTGCTGAGGTCCAATCTGAGACGTCACTCTGACCAGTCTAACAGCCTTCACTGGTTATTTTATGGCATTGCTCTTTAAATGGATCTGCTTGAGGAGTATTTAATTACATTATGAGAGTGACAGCTGGAGGCATTATTAGACATCCTGCTCTATGTGTGTCAGATATTATGTTCTTTACACATGGATATAAATGTATTGCAAATTATCAACAGCATCTCTTCTCTAAGCTGGCTATTATTCTCTAAATGTAAATAGTATTCTATTGTCAATAAACTATTGACTAGCATATGTATCATTTTGAAAGTTGCACCTTTAAGGCCACTTATTTCCAATTATATCAGTCTCTTCCCTTTTAATATTTTTTTATATTGAATTTTAAACATCAGCTTGTTTTGATTCTCTAAAACAAGGCACTGATAGCTTTTGCTGTTTGGGAGCCACTTGGCTAGTTGGGATTCCAAACATCCAAATGAGGAGGCTGTTGTCATGGCCTGTATGAATTTCCTATTGTTCCAAGAGCTCAAACAACACTGTACTTGTATCTGACGTCCAACCAGGTAGAAGATTGACATTAAAGAAACACAATATTATTGTAGGAAATCTATGGTTGCAGATATGAAGTTCAATACACATTTTGTTTATTTTCACATCTCTGCCCATAGTCCTGGGCAGCATGGATGTGTCTTATTTTCTCTAGCAATCTGTGATAATGCAGTGGGTCAGAATGCTGTTTCAGTGTGGAGGGTGGTTAAGGCATCGCTCAATATGCAATGGATAGTTGTCAATCAACAGCCTTCCTCCTGAGATCTATAATTACATCTGGTACAGTAACCTATGAAGCTATACAGGGGGTATAGAAGTTGTCTCTGAAAAAAAACTGTAGGAAAGTAATTGGATGTATAACCATGATTGCATCTTTTTATACATCTCCACACATTTATTTGTCCTCCGGGAGGCATAACCACCTAGCAAAGCTAGTGGGTATGCGGCAGCCTCCCGGAGAAATATGCCAGCTGAAAAACGCTCGCGCTGTGCTTCTACACAGCAACAGCGTTTCAGCCAATCAGGTAATCAGGTGATCCGTGCTAAGCGCGGGGAAACCTGATTACCTCAGATTTTTTAAAATGGCATTGATGGAGGACGCTATTTCTGTGTCTGTCACAGATTTAGCGGATGTCTCTCCTAGAGACAGCCCCATCAATGCTAGAAAGCTCCATAAGAGAGCTTTCCTTGCCAGGGATCTATCCTCTTCATCTTCTGAGGAGGATTGGACCCCAGTTTTAAATAAAAGAACAAAGAAAGGCGGCTGGTCTCCTCTGCCAGTTCTTCATCTGAGGACAATTTCTCTGCCTTTCATTCCCCTCACACTGGTATGTGTAAAATTAAGGGGACAGGACCCCAAAAAAGGGATAGTGTGTTTCCCTCGTTTGAGAACCAGAAACACCCTCAAGATAAAAAGACCAAATCTCGTTTGAGACTAGATGGTTTTTCCCCTTCTTCTTCTAGAGCGTTTGCTCATTCTTCCTCTCAAAGCCGTCCCAGTTCTAGTTACGGCTCTCCAGTCATAGACTGGGAATCTGAAGAAGTGGTACGTTCAGCAGCTTCCACTGAGCAAGGGAAGTTAAGTAACGTCCAGATGGCTAGAGTAAGTCTCCTAGGAAAGACTCTTCCATCAAAATTATTTCACTCTAGATGGGCTATGGAGCACGATTCTGAGGTAAAGGATTTTGCTAAACTAGCCTTTAGAGCACCTTTGGTTAAGGAGGATGACCTTCTCCTCAGGAATCACATTGGTATTCTGGACATCCAGGCTTTAATGGCTCCAGAGGTAGATCCTGCCCTTTTATCCATCACAGGGAGCAGTGTATCCTCAGATCCCACAGATCAGACTTTTCGTAATATACAGTTTAAGATTGCAGATGCTGTGGGTCCACTATTATTGATGCTGGATAAGGCAGAAAAATAAGGCAATCCCCAAAAACCTTCTGCATCATCTCTGTTGTCATCTAAGATGGCTCTTTTAAAAGCAGCTGGCAGAGCAGTGCTTATTATTGGCCAGTCATTTAACTATATTTCAAATATACGTAGGTCCCGCTGGCTCCATGCAGCAAGTCTTTCTGATTTGGCTCCCAAATCCTATGAGTTCCCAAATTTGGAGGATTCTTACCTTTTTGGTCCCTCGTTTATTCAGGAGGTTAAAGGCCGTTATAAGGCGAGGAGATCTTTCTCAGAACTTAAGAAGTCTGTTCCCGGCTACAAAAAGCCCTTTCGGACAGAGGGTCGTTCCTATAGGGCTGCAGGAGCGTCCCGGGAAGCCTCACACCAGGCCCAGTACCGCCACTACAGTGGAAGACACAAGTTCCAGGGCGGTGGCAGAGGTGCGCTTTCCAGAGGCGGTTCCGCTTCTAAAAGAAAACTCATGCAATCAAGTAAGTGTGCCTCCTCATTTGCCAATGTATTGGAAGGACATTTCCTCTGACAAATGGGTTCTAAAAATATTTCAAAGTGGTTTACATCTCCCCCTTTTAAGGTTCCCTGTCCAGAGATTTCCACCTCACAGAGGGGTAAACCCAGTGCTAGATGCCTCTGTTTCCCTAGCTTTAAGTCAGGGGAAGATAGAGTTGGCAGACTTGTCTATGACAGGATGGGTCAGCTCATTGTTCCCAATCCCAAAATCAGACGGTTCCTGGAGACCGGTCCTAAACGTGAGGGCACTGAACGCTTTCATCAAAAGGAAAAGGTTCAGGATGGAGGGTTTCTCAGATCTCCCAGGCTTAGTTCAGAAAGATTTTTTCTGCATAAAGCTAGACCTAAAAGATGCTTTCCATTCAGTCCCTATAGCCAAGAAACACAGGCGTTTTCTCAGGTTTCAGTGGAAAGGAAAGGTGTGGCAGTTGACGGTTATGGTGTTTGGCCTATCCAACGCACCTTACACTTTCTCCAGAATTATGAAATCAGTGATAGCCCACGTCAGATTAAAAGGCTTCATGTGTCTGTATTATCTAGACGACATCCTACTCTTGAACCAAGACGGGGAAGTTCTCATTTCTCAAAGAGATTACCTTGTTTCCCTTTTACAGGACCTAGGTTTTGTAATAAATCTCCAGAAATCAATCCTACTTCCCACACAAAGCATCCTTTTTCTGGGTTTCGTTCTGAACACCAGAACTATGTCTTTAGGTATCCCACAAGACAAGTGGGACAAACTACTAGAACATCTGACTTCATCCCTCAGGCACCAGAGGTGGTCTTTGAGAGACCTAGCAAAGATTATCGGGAAATTAATAGCTTTAACACCAGCATACGACAATTCCCCTTTACTTTGCAGAAGAAGTCAGCTGTTTTTAGGGAATCAACTAAGACAGGGTGGCCATTGGGAATCAAGATCTGTTCTCCCCAAAAAGGTCAGAGAAGAGTTGATGTCCATACTGCAGTTCGAAATACCTCTCCCTCGTCCCCTGTTACAGCATCCTGCGGCAGTTACTCTGACTTCAGATGCATCAAGTCACGGTTGGGGAGCTTTTACAGCTCAGAACGCCATAAGAGGAATTTGGTCAGACCAAGAAAGTCACCTCCATATAAACATTTTGGAGTTAAGAGCCATAAAGTTAGCTCTCCAGAGTCTAGTTCCTCAGTCCCAGTCACCATTGTCGGTAAAAGTCCAATCGGACAACAGGACAGCGGTGGCTTATATAAACCACAGAGGGGGCACAAGATCAAGGGATCTTTGCTTAGAGGCTCTAGATCTTTGGTCCTGGGCTTTAGAAAACAATGTTCAGGTATTCGCAGAATATGTTCCGTTAAGTTGGCCTCTCTGCTGTCTTTGGCTCTGGCAGCTAGAGGAGCTGAGTTAACTCAAATTCATATTTCAGATCCTTGGTTGTCCAAGACTCCGGGAGGTTTTCATATTATACTTAAAGGCAGACAAAAAACATCCCATTTTTCACCTGGTCCGGTAGAATTGGATTTGGTTCATGATCCTGCCGAACCAGGCCTATGTTTAGTCAGTTTGTTACAATCATACCTTCAACTTTCTTCGGCATTTAGAAATAATATCAGTCAATTATTCATCACATCAAGGAATCCCTTTCGTCCAGCTAAGGTTAATACAATTAGAGGCTGGATATTATCTGCTATGGCTTCAGCGGGTATTGATGTTTCTGTGTTTAAAAGCCATTCAATTAGGGGAGCTTCGGCTACCAAAGCAGCACGAAAGGGTCTTCCTCTCTCTATCATTTTGAAAGCTGCTAGATGGTTGTCTAGTAAAACCTTTGTTAGGTTCTACTGGAGACCATCGGAAGTTGAACGACTTCAGTTTCTTAGGACCACCACCAGGTGCGTGCCATTCTACCCACTAGCTTTGCTAGGTGGTTATGCCTCCCGGAGGACAAATCAGAGTTTGCAGGAATCTATGATCTGCAAACTTTCTTTGTCTTAGGGATGAGCATAACCACCTAGCAATAGCGCCCGTCCCACCCTCCCCTATGTTAAAGGTTTTCTGCCTGCTGGTGGTAGTTTTTGTTTCTAAACATAAGTTTAGTGGATGCTTTTTCAGCTTATTGATATCTGTCCTTTGTTTGTTTTTTACAGATTATAACCGCACTTCAAGACAGGACCAACAATCTAAGGATCCTCCTAAGTAGGAAGTTGGGATGTTAATAGTTTCATCAGTATAAGATCCTCATGGTTTCCTGTTTAAAGAATTGGTTCACCGGGAATTGTTACAATGTCTATTTTCCCTGTATTGAAATTTTTTTTTTTCAATTTTGGAATGTATGTTTCCAGGGTTTTTGATACTTTCCTGGATATTCATAGTTTCTCTATTTTCTGTTCAGCTGTTTGTTAAAAAAAAAAAAAAAATATGTCAAGCCTATCTTTTATGTCTGTGTGACACATTAAAAGATGTTCTTGTTCACCGGTATTATTGGCCATTCGCATTGCTTTCGTTCATGTTTAAGTGTTTTAATCATATTCCTATACACTTCGGCCATTATTTAATTTTTTGGTACTTTATGGGATGTGCTAACCATCCGCAGTTTCCCAATTTAAAAAATCTGACGTAATCAGGTTTCCCCGCGCTTAGCACGGAGCACCTGATTACCTGATTGGCTGAAACGCTGTTGCTGTGTAGAAGCACAGCGCGAGCGTTTTCAGCTGGCATATTTCTCCGGGAGGCTGCCGCATACCCACTAGCTTTGCTAGCTGGTTATGCTCATCCCTAAGACAAAGAAAGTTTGCAGATCATAGATTCCTGCAAACTCTGATTGGGCCGAGATTGCACTTCCACAAACTATTTTCTTTTATGAATGGTTTGTGACGTGCTGGGGAAACCCGGAAGTACGTTTCTGGTAGAAGTGCTGTTGCTGGGATATTTGTGTATATACACGTTCCTCACAGTATTACTTTGTCACCAGAGAATATTTTCAAAGTAATTATCAGAAATTTCCTTTGCAGGGTGTGCAGATATAATGTAATATGTAGTACACGTATCTTAATAAACAGTTATTTTCTTGATCAAAAGGTTGGATATCACTATATAGAAAAGAAAGAAATAAACAATATTGTTAACACTTCAAGAAGGTCCCACAGAATCTCTGACATGTCGAGGAGCCTTATAAATCAAGGCTCAAAGATATATGGTGTGATATCTGGATAAGATATTTAGCAGATCTGATGTAGAATCTCCCTAATAGAAATTGCAGGGAAATGTAGAATTTCTCCAAATAGACCAGATGGGCATAATGTTTCTTATCTGCAGATACATGCTATGTTTCTATGGTCCAATTGAGCCTTCACTGTCATCAGCTTACTACATACTCATTGAGATAGTTAAACATATCATGCTGCTTTAGTATAGCACTGCTTCAAAGTATTTAAACTTTTCTATTTAATTCCATAGCGACGCTTCAATTTTATAAACAATAAAATGCAGAAAATATTGTTTTATTCTAAAAATATAAAAAAGTTAAGTGCTGAAGAGTGATCAACTGATAATAAAGTGTTTGAATGTGCTTGTTAAAAATAGAATATATTATAAAACAGGTATAAAAATATCAATATAAAAAAATATACAAAAATATTTTATATTTTAAAAAATTCATAGTTTGTATCACAATTCCATATATTGCACATTCTTACTTAGGATCTCTTTCATTAATATTACATTAATAGACACTTTATTATCATAAATGGATAAAAATGCACATATGTCTGAACTAGACTAGATATGCACACATAGTTGTTTTTGTCGTATGTATGAAGACCTGAAATGGAACAAACATGTATTAGGAAAAAATTACAGTTAAAAATTACCCATAAGGATGGAGGCTATTTAATGTAAATATCCACCGGCTTGCCCTAGTATTTTTTTGTTTAGAAGTGTTTCCCCTCCCAATGTTTACTAAGAGGGTAGTGGATGTGGTAGTGGTATTCTAATAGATATATGATGTATTGTGTATAACAGGTGATTCATTCTGAAAGTTTATGATGTGTTAATTCTTCGGCCGTACCCGTGATAATCAATTATCATTTGTATTGTGTTCCCATTATTTGTGTTGTTCAGTGCGAGTTTATCCTTTCTATCTCTACTTTTAACTTCTTCTATTGGTTTTGTCCAAGTGATCATTTTTATATTATCTAGATAGGAAGTCTCATTTTAACTTGTTAGCCTGTTCTAAACAAACCTCATCATAGGAGAAATTTCTTCTCAGTGTCAAAAACTGTCCCTTTTGGACATTTTTTTAGCCATGGTGTGTAATGGCAACTGCTACATTCAATAAAGCTGAACACATCAACTGTTTTTAAAGTTTTTGTTTTGATGTTGCTGTTTTTTACATAGATTGTTAAATCCAGGGGGGGGGGGGGGGGGGAATCTGCAGTACTACAAGAGGTAGTGAGAGTTATGCCCCAGATGTTTTAAGATGAATTAAAAAACTTTGTAGGGATTCCACATCCACCTGCCATATAAAAAAAATATCGATTTTAAATTGTCAATTTTGCAGTGATAGGTGACAAGGTTTGATGCCCATTCATGCTTTGTGCCAATGGGCCATAAAGATGTTGCTATAGCCGGGCACCATCTTTGTCCCCATCGCCATACAATGTGTTTGGAAGTAATATTCTCCGAAAATAATTGTTTTCCAATACCATCCTAATGTCATTCTTGTACTTTTTTTCTAACATTAAGCTTTTCTCCATCTTCTTGCTGCCTGCTTCTGCCTATATTGCCTCCAATTCCAATAGAAAAGACATGCTTCATTTCAAAGTGCAATGTTGGATGCAAAACGTGTAAAATGTTTGGGGTTTTTTTTAATCCTTTTGTGAACTGAATTTTTGCACTTTGAATTAAAGTGCCTGGAATTGTTATTTGGAGAGATTCTACATTTCTGTGTTTGCTGCAATTATTATTGGAGAGACTCTACATTTTCCCGCAAATGCTATTGGGGAGATTCAACATCTGATATGCCAGAGGCGGTATATGTTATCCAGATATCACACCATATATCTATGAGCCTTGAAGTGTTAACAATATTTCACTATATTGTTTTGTCCTTTTTTTTTTTATATTTCTATATGTTAAGACCAAGAAAATAAGTGTTTATTAATATAAGTGTATTCCATATTACATTATATCTGCGCACCCTCAAAAGTACATTTTTCATTGTACAATTTTTTTTGGTATATTTAAATGTGTATAGAATTGAGTGGTTTGCTACACAGTGAAATAATCTTTTCACACGTAATTATGACAAAAAATAAATTGAAACAATGAATTTATAAATGAATATATGCAAAGGTGATATATTGTACTTCCTGTGCGATGTAGACCTAATGGTCCACGGCCTCCCCTAGTTCAGGAGTTTCAGTAATGTATTATTTTGTATTTCTAGGTAGGTTAAGACACCATAAACTGTTATTCCACTTTCCTATAAAGTGGCAGCTTTCAAGCTGTCAGAACCAATATACCGTGATACAATAAAACTCTGCAGGTGTGACACTGTATGTTTAGTTATGTCAAATGCACATTATTTCGCCTCCCAGTGAATTCCTGTTTTTCGCAACAACAAAATTTATGAATTTAACAAGTACTGTCACAAGAATCCCGGAATAGCAAGTATTTGCTGAATGGGGATGTAGATAATTACAGCTGAGGCTGGGCCATTTGTTTACCAAGAATAAAGAAAATAACTTCTTTTGCGATGCGAGATAATTTTGGTAAACACTGTTTCTCTTATTAATCGAGTCTACATTTAGTGGGCCCCAGATGTTTTATTTACAGTCATTTTGGCTATTTGGTATTGCGAGAGTAATAGAAAAAAGCTGTAGTTGGCTTTTTGCTCCAGCTCTACTGACCCTGATCAGCTCATGGCTTCAGGTTTCGCACTCCAGTCTCTACCACTGTTTTGGCACCTGGTATCTCTTGGGTTTGACCAATCATGCAGGGCAGAAGGTTCTCAGGTAAGGAAATGAGACTGAGAATGAACAGTTAGCCTCATCTGCTAGCCTAAATTAACATTTATCTTTATAGTGACAGCTTTTGTGCATTTTCTGTCCATTTTGACTGGAGTAATCTTTTTAATCTTTTAAGACTGTTAAAAAATATGTCAGGAGCTCTTGTTATCTAGCCTTTGTCTGCATAGTTATTAGTGGAAGGTTGTTTACAACAGTAGGTGTTCCCGATTAGAGACGTATTTGACAGCATTGCACAGCTGGTAACAGGACAATGCACACACTTGTTTTCCCAGCACATTCTCACATGACATCAGACACGGGATAGTGAGAGGGGGCGGGGCTTCATGAGAGATGATGATGTTATCTACATTGCAATACAAAAGGCGGTTTTAATATGAATTATTTCCTTTTATCGGTATTATAGCATAAACAACAATGTTAAAATCAAATGTGCTGTTTGATCCTCTTATTTTATTTATATTTATCAAATGCAGAAATGTAACAGGGCACTCAACTCCACCCCTCTCTCATCTTCCCTTCCAATTATAACCTTACAGGCTACAGTTCATGGCATAAAACCATAGTGGATAAAATCATACTGACTAATGGAGAAGGGAAGAGGCCCAAAAGGTCCTTTGTACCCCCTGATAAAATTCCTGGTGTGATATCACTGACATCTTGCACATGTGAAGCCGGTGTCTCCTTGTATTACTCTATAGGAGTCCTCTGATTGGCGCAGTCTTTAAGGTCATCAAATACAAAATATTAACCTTGTTAAAAAAAAAAATCCTTTCCACTTTAAAATATCCAGAAACAATATGTTTTTAAATTAATGTTGGAATAATTGGGAGGCTTCAGATTGCACATGCTTTATTATCATGATAGGCCAGCCACATTAACACAGCACAAAAAGATCATCATAGTAAAGAATACCAATGAGATGCACACATTTCCTAGGTAGTTTGGGATAAAAAAGGGAGAGAAAGCAATACATTTCATAAAAGGCGAGTAGCAAAGCTGAAATCCCAGGAGCCTCATATGGTTTGTGAATCTGAACCATGGTTTCTCATTTCACAGATGTGATAAAATAGTTTTCAATAGCATTGCTTCTAAGGGAGAAAGCTTGCTTGACAAGAAAAGCTAAAGTGCACAGCTAATTACCGTCAAGCCATGCCAATGTCATGTAATCTATTTCCACTCAATCCGTTGCATTGAAATGGTGATCACGCACCAACCAGAGTATATAAGTCATTCAAAATGTAAAAGTAAACAATATTATGTATCAGTGACTAGGAAAATGATACATACTGAATGTCGGTGAATTTCTTACATTGAATAAAAGCAGAATATGATAATATCTCTGCAATAAGGAAGGGAATACTAAAAACAAATAGATTGGATTTTGGATGATAGACAATGTTTTTACTGATGCAATAGCTAAAGTTAATGGGAATGTAAAATAACTTGTGTGGATTGAAGCAAGTGCCCGCTACTATTAGGGTATATAGAGGTTGTGATGCTCTGTTGTGTTACAGGGTTTTTAATATCAATCTTCTAACCTGGTGACCACAGAATGGGAACATAAAACAAGCAATCATATATTGATTGCATGCCAGTTCCTCAAATGTTGTTCCATGGGACCCTGGAGTGAGTTCAGGGCAGGGGAATCCTTCTGCCCTCCCATATAAAACAGGGGGAGGGGCTGAGAGGAGCGCAAGCAGCCAATGTCCAGGTGCACACACATCCTCTTAGACTGCCTCTTGCTCCCCTTATGTCAGCAAAGTGGGGGTCATGTGACCTGTAGTACTCCATGCAAAAAATGGTGGTATTAATATTGGCTTGCATCATAAGGAATGCAGTGGCAATACTATCCTATGTACAGCATCTAGCCATCCTCTTCATATCATCAGGGGTATCTCTGAAGGACAATTTCTGTGTATTTACCGGAATTGTTCTGAAATTGAAGGGTTTTTTTGTTTGTTTTTTAAAGAAATCCTGTCACCAGAGGTTTGGTTTTTGAGTGTAGTGTTTAGTTGAAGAATAGGGTTATGGATAGTGGCCCTGCTGGTTCTGAAGATGTCAGGATTGATTCCTAGCCATTTTATCACTAATTACAGTAGACTATTCTCATATATAAAAGCAATCATAAAACATCTTTTACTCATACTGTTGAATGACACACACTTACAGGATATTGTTGGTGACAGCTGTAATGTTGTTGCTAGGAAATCACCCACTTTAGGGAATAATCTTCGCAGAACAGGCCTATTCAGACATAGTTACACCATGTGGGTACGTATAGATGTGGCAGTCATCAGTATATTTATTGTCAGTCTCTCTCTGTTGGAAATACCTTTCGTTCCACTGTTACTCAGCAAGAACAGCCTAACAAACAATATATCAATTGTAACACAAGATCCATTATGTATCTCCTAGCTTGCAGATCCTGCTCCACACAGTATGTGGGCAAGACATCTAGAAAACAAAAGTGTTGTATTAGTGAGCATCTTTCATCAATCACAATGACAAGCCCCTGGAGGCCATATTTGGCACACATTTTTCATTATGTACAATTCTAATGTTACTAAATGCAGGGTTTAGGGTATTAAGTTTTTACCTCCTAGAGTTGGGACAAGATCCAATATCCTAGCTCACTTGGACATCAAATGGAATTTTTTATTTGCAAACTGTTGTAAGACCTTTGGGTTTAAATGCACAATTTGATGCGTCACATTATGTTTGATCTTCGTTAATTTTTTTGATGCTCTCAACCCTGGATTTTTGTGTTTAGCTTTCCATATATATATATATATATATATATATAAATGCTCCTGAATTTTGTGTGCATATTTTAATGGAGTGCACTCTGACTTTTTTGGTTTAGTTGAGCGCAGCTGCATGCTTAAGCATATTATTTTTTGACATTTCACTTGTACATCTAACATTTATATCTGCATATTATTAATTTGTTTGTTATGCTATGAGATTGTATTCCTGTTAATGTGCATTTTTGCATCAAATTAGGATATATATGAATTTTAAAAAATAATTTTACATTTGCCCCCCTACTTTTGTCCCTGGCACCCTCTTGGTCCCCCTAAATATGATTGCTGGAGACACCAGTAGGAAAATGGTATAGAATTAATAGGTGCAATAATGAAGTCATAGTATTAAAATAAAAATAGATGTGAGATGTACTGTAAATGAAAACTATTCCAACCTTGTCACTGAGAAAAAAAGGAAAGTATATAATTAGAAAGGTGTAGAAGCATGAATTTGTAATCTACGTAGCTGTAAATATGATTTTACAATAATTTAAATGCACTTAATTCCAATAGGACAGGAGTGTCCAAGTTTTTTCTACAGAGGGCCACTTTACCAGAAATGTATGTGTGTGTGGCAGATACACATACACACACACATTTACAACATGCAAAGTAAAAATATAATCTAGGACAATTAAATTAGGGTTAGCATAAGGGTTAGGGTTAAAAATAAATTAAAATTAGAATAAATGTAGGGTTTGGTTGGGGTCAAAAGGTCACTGTAGGTGAAAACCCCTTAACTATTTTTGGTTATTGCCCTATAACTCGCAAAAAAACTGAAGAAAAACATGGAAACATGAAAATTTCTGAACTCGGGCCAACATTTAGAAACTATTTAGATGGGTCTTTTTTAATGATTATATTTGTGTAGATTATTTTTTAGGTCAAAGTTAGAAAAAGTTTAGTTTTTTTACATTTTCATCATTTTATGATTTTTGTAGTAAATGGTAAGACATAATGAATATAAAGCTATCTAACGAAAGTCCTTCTTATGGCGATAAAAAAAAATATTATTTGTGTGGATACAGTACGGGAGAAAGAAGAAAATTACAGCTAAACACAAACACCCTATAAATGTCAAAACAGCCCATGTCACCAAGAGAAAGCCAAGGTCAAAAGGTCATATAACTAAGAGGTTAAAATAAAACAAAAGTCCTTACTCTTCCCAACAGAAATATTCACCTTTCTGTCTTTGATTTTTTTTTTTTTTTTTTTTTTAGTAGTTCCTGTAACACCTCACAGGATGAAAAAACAGTCTACTCTCCTTCTTTGCAGGGGAGTATTTAACAGCACCTGCCATTAATTATCTTTTACAGGTGAGGTAAATTAGACAGCTGGAACACTAGAACTGGTTTCCTTACCTGTAGTCTCCCAGAAATCTCCAAAATGTGGAGTGGAGTACTGGCCCATCCTACTCTCCAAGTGCTCCACCCAGGGCACAGAACATACACTTACATCAAGTGCAATATTAATTTAACAAAGCACATATCCCTTGGGCTAATCTTCATAACATCAAGTAGGAATTATGCAGAATTTGGGGAGATATACAGATTCCATTACGCACAATACCTTGCTTTAAGATTACTACATATATTGTGGAATATCCTCAGCTGAAATAATGGTGTAACACTGGTTTTTCTTCCAGAGCTTGTTTAGCAAGACTACATGATAGCAAATTTCAGGAGTTCATATCTAATTCTTAAAAAATATCATATTATTCCTTACTCTTCTTAAATATAAAATTAAGCTGCATTGACTGTGGTAAGTAGGGACAGGGCCGCCACCATGAATTTCAGGGCCCCTTACTGAACCAATGTTCTTGGCCCTCTACTACCCCCCCCCCCCCCCCCGACAATATATCCATCCACTTGCCCCACCCACCCTCACAAGCATGTTATCCCGGACTAGTGTAATATGGAGGGTGGTTGGGAGCAGTTGGTCAATATGCCAGTAATATTTTGCCACTCAATAAAAGTCAGTATTTTGCCATTAAATATGCCAGTATTTTGCCATTCAATATGCCATTCTTTTGTCATGTAATATGCCCGGATTTTACACCTCAGTATGCCATTCTTTTCCCATTTAATATGCCAGTATTTTTCTCCTAAATATGCCATTTAATATGCCAGTATTTTCCCCCATAATATGCCATTTAATTTTCCAGTATTTTGTCCCTCATTATGCCATTCTTTTGCCCCTCAATATGCCAGGATTTTGCCCCTCAGTATGCCAGCGTTATGCTCATTATTGTACCACCCTCCTCCCCCCTTCCCCAGTACTTACCTCCTTGCTGCTGTCTCCCGGTGCTCTGCTCTGCTGGTCCACGGCTGTGAGGGAAGCATTCTGCGCTCCCCTCCAGCCGCGTGGCTTCAACAAAGTTTGTTTTAAAAAAAAATGCAACCGGTCACATTTTTTTTTTTTTTTAACAAACTTTGTTGACGCCACGCCGCACAGAACCCCCTGATGGCGTATTCAAATTTATAATCCAATTTATAAATTTAATTTTTTCCCACTCTTAAAATAGACAGACCTTTAACTGAAAGTGATATTCCTGACATTTTGTTTACAGGAAAGAATGCCAGCCTACACCATAAAAGAAAAATAGAGTAAAAATAGATATGGCCATCACTACAGAAAGGCCAGAGATTTAACCTATAAGCATGGTATGAAAATATTTGGATTTTACTTATTTTTGTGTCCAGTGTAGTGTTGAGAGAACCCGAACTGCACAGTTCGGGTTCGTACCGAACTTTACGGTTTTTGGACCCCGGACCCGAACACGGACATTTCACTGTATAATCGGGTTGGAGTTCGGGGTTTGGCGATTTAATGGTGCGTTTTGAAAGGCTGCAGGGCAGCCAATCAACAAGCGTTTGACTCGTTTGCCCTTAGAAGCCATCACAGCCATGCCTACTAACGGCATGGCTGTGATTGGCCAGTGCAGCATGTGACCCAGCCTCTATATATAAGCTGGAGTCACGTACACACACACCAAATGAGCTCTTCTTAGTGTAGCGAGAGGATGCTGCAGCTGTGAGGGACAGATTTTAAAAAATTCTGGTCTTGAATCTGCAAACTACAGCGATTATTCAAACTACAGCGATTATTCAAATTACAGTGATTATTTTAGTGGGTGCTATTCTACATATTTGTACCCTGCCCTGAGCCCAGTGCCACAGAGAGTGCAGTGTTAATCCTGTTCTGTTAGCTCAGTGGGCAACATCTAGGCATTTTTAAATACTGCAATTTGCTGGTGTTAAATATTAATTTGCGTCCTGCACTTCATATCTGAGAGTCAAATAGAACCGTCAAATACTGTGCTTACAGCGCACTTTGAAAAATTCTAATAGTTTAGGGTGGTAAATAGTACATTTGCGTCTTGCGGTGCACTTCATATCTGAGAGTCAAATAGAACAGTCCAATACTGTTCAGACAAGCTAACGACAAGCTCATGTTTATTAAGATGAACCAGGCATGGATCCCATCAGACTTCTCTGTACCTTGTGCAGAATAGACATTTATACCTGCCTCACCCAGTCATTGTTATACTCAAGTGCACTTATTCTTTGTGTTCTGTTGTTATATGTCCCAATATTTTGGGGGCTACCCCAATTTAAAAAAACAAATAAAAAACAGTGTTGGCTACCTCCAAAACAGAATGCACCTGTAATCATGGTTTATTATATTTCACTTCTTTTCTTACCTGTTCTAAAATATTTTTATATTTGTATTTTCATATTTTGTATTTTTATTATATTGTAAGCTTTTGTAGCAATTCAATGCTCATGGACCCAGAACATACTTGAAAACAAGAAATCTCTCAATGTATTGTTCCTGGTAAGAATATTTATAAGTAATAATAAAGTTTGGTCAGAAATAAAGACTAAAGATTTTGCAACCAATATTTTAATTTGCAGTCAAAACATCTAAAATGTTTTCCTTTTAAAAAATGAATTGCCTATTACAGTCCTGTGTTTTACAGATACCCGTTTCCTATATTGCTTTCAGAAATGCAACTCACCATAGGTCCACTTATTAATAAACAAATGCCTAATATTACGCACCCACTTGAACAAAACACAACATTTTGTGCCTTTCCTGTGCCCTGTTCTGTGGTCTATACAATGTGTGGACTTAACAAGTTACAATGTTGTAAACACTTCTATCTGTTAACTTATGTTCTCTTTGATGCTACCTTCCCAGGGATATGCAAGTTCCATGCATAATAGCTATGTCTCTTTCTGACCCATCACACAATAAATAAGAGACCTACCGATCACGCTGTGTATCTAACCAAGAAAACATTCAAATATGAATTTCCTATAGTCATTACTAACTCAACCATTTCAGAATTCTAAATGTGTATTTGTGCTTTGATGTGATTACAGAACAGCAATTGGAGCACATTTAATCTGTGCATAACTGCTGAAGCTTAATTTATTTCCTCTCATTCCAAAGGGGCTAATGTCTAAAATCAGCTTTGCAAAAGCATTATAGCCAAAAAGAAATCTACAGATATTGGCCATCACTTTCATTTTGCCACGCATTCATTAGTGCAAACCCAATGCTGTTCTATATGCATGTACTGCGCATTAATTATAATTAGTTAAGATGAAGGCCGTGTTTGTGTAACCCATGAATGTAAATAGACAAAATAAGAAAATGGTGATAGTATGAAAATTGATCTACCTCCTTACTCACTGGTAGCATCAATTGACATAATTGATTATTTAAATGGACACGCCACCAAAAATTCAAGTTTTTTTTTTTTAATTTGCATTGTTGATTTCAGATAAGTCATGTTTTTGTTATGAGTTGATTTAAAAAAAAAATGTAACTTAACAAATGTGACAGGGCATCACCATTTTGTGAAATATAGTGTTTTTGGGTGCAACCCCCTAATGACTTTACAGCACTACTAATGTACTATGGGGCTGGGGACACAGAATGCAGTCTAGAAGTCTGAATTCTGACAATAGACTTGCATTGAAGTTATGATCCTGTAATCAGGTCAATCTCCTCTCTTGTGTTGGAAGAACAGTAAAAAAAAAAAAAAGGAACACAGTGAACTTGAACTTTGTCCCGCCCACTATGATACACAGGAGCCAGTAAAAGAGAAGGGGTGTATCTTATGACATTATCATGCAGGCTCTGCCAATAGTTGTAAATTGAGATTGATGGAGATTTTGCAGAATGTTGCATTATGGGTAACATTTACAAAATGGATGCAGGTGATAGACATTTATTGTATTTTTAAGTTTATATTCTATTAATTTAAATACACAGTAGAATATATCTTATATATGTGTTTGTTTTCAGGGGGTGATGGACGATACACCCGTCAAGGGCCCAGTGGGCCCCAGCACTTTAAAAAAAATTTTATTTATTTTTTTTTAAAAAAAAAGGGGCATCCCACTAATTCCTGGGGGCCCCATGGCAGCTGCCCCGTGGGCCCCCGCCAGGCCAGCCCTTTAGTGGGGCAGCAGCCCCAATCAGCACTTTGCTGCTCAGTGCAGCTTTAGTTTTCTTTCTTTTCTAGCTGGAGCTAGATAAGAGGTCTCAGCCAATCAGGTGAGACCTCTCAACTCTCCTGTTTGGCTGAGAGTTCAGAAGCCTCCCGTGATAGGCTGAGACCTCCTTCACACAAGGAGCTCAAAGCACAGAGATGCAGAGGTAAGTTATACAGTTAGTGTGTGTGTGTGTGTATGTCAGTGTGAGTGAGAGTGTGTGTATGTCAGTGTGTGTGTGTGTGTGTGTGTGTGTGTGTGTGTGTATGTCAGTGTGAGTGAGAGTGTGTGTATATGTCAGTGTGAGTGTGTATGTCAGTGTGAGTGAGTGTTTGTGTATATGTCAGTGTAAGTGAGTGTTTGTGTATATGTCAGTGTAAGTGAGTGTTTGTGTATATGTCAGTGTAAGTGAGTGTTTGTGTATATGTCAGTGTAAGTGAGTGTTTGTGTATATGTCAGTGTAAGTGAGTGTTTGTGTGTATGTCAGTGTGAGTGAGTGTTTGTGTGTATGTCAGTGTGAGTGAGTGTTTGTGTGTATGTCAGTGTGAGTGAGTGTTTGTGTGTATGTCAGTGAGTGAGTGTTTGTGTGTATGTCAGTGTGAGTGAGTGTTTGTGTGTATGTCAGTGTGAGTGAGTGTTTGTGTGTCAGTGTCAGTGTGTGTGTGTGTATGTCAGTGTGAGTGTATGTCAGTGTGAATGTGTGTGTGTGAGTATGTCAGTGTGAGTGAGTGTGTGTATTTTAGTGTGAGAGTTTGTGTGTATGTCAGTGTGAGTGAGTGTGTGTGTATGTCAGTGTGAGTGAGTGTATGTGTGTGTGAGGGAGTGTGTGGATAAAGGGGTTAACTTCTGTTACACTGCCTATATCTGTCTAGCCATCCAAGGGGTTAACTCATCTGACACTACCTCTGTCTAGCCACCCAAGGGGTTAACTTCCCTGACACTGCCTTTGTCTATCCACCCAAGGGGTTAACGCCTCTGACACTGCCAAGATCTGTCTAGCAACCCAAGGGGTTAACTTCTCTGACACTGCCTACATTTGTCTAGCCACCCAAGGGGCCCCCCAGCACTGAGGAGAAGAAAAAAAAAATGAAAAAAAATATGTGCCCCTTTAAAAAAACACGCTTGCAGGTAGAGACCCCTCACCTTCCCTCTGCCTGCCAGCAGGCTGCATGGGGAGCCGAACAGGCAGCACAGAGAAACCCCCGTGACAGGCACATTGACGTCATACTCGCTCCTGGTCACATGACCTGTCAGCACAACCGCCGGGGAGCCGAACAGGCAGCATGGAGGACACCATGCTGCCTGCCACTAGCCACCAGGGAAAAAGGTAAGTGCTGGGGAGATGGGGGGATTTGGGAATATTGGCACGGGCTTATTAATGGCAAATAACACTGGCTTACTGTTGGGCAAATTGGCTGGGGCATATTATTGTCAAATGGCAAATACTGGCATATTATTGGGCAAACTGTCAGGGGCATATTAATGGCAAAATAATACTGGAATAATATTGGGCCAATTGGCAGGGGCAGATTAAATGGCAAATAATACTGGCATATTATTGGGCAAATTGGCTGGGGAATATGAATGGCAAATGATACTGGCATATTATTGTGCAAATTGGCTGGGGAATATTGGCAATGTGTATGTAATGGGGTGATGGAGGCATG
This sequence comes from Pelodytes ibericus, assembly GCA_036172795.1. Taxonomy (NCBI): domain Eukaryota; kingdom Metazoa; phylum Chordata; class Amphibia; order Anura; family Pelodytidae; genus Pelodytes; species Pelodytes ibericus. The sequence goes on along the minus strand of CM069861.1, from coordinate 158,075,206 downwards.
TACATGGGGTGATGGGGCATGTCCTTGGTGTGCAACGTGGGTTATGGGTCATGATGTGGGTGGGGAAGGGTGGTCAAATTTTGTCTGCCTAGGGCAGCACAAAACCAAGATACACCACTGGTTGTACCAACTAACATGACAAGTGCAATTGCAGTGATATGCCTTAAAAGCAACAAATAGGTTTACCTATTTACAAATTAATATGCAAAAATGAAAATAAAAAAGCCACAAAAATGACACTGTGGTTAATAGGCATTAGTAGTTGAGTTAGAAACATAGGCACGTTGTAGAATTTTCCCAACTCAGCTATTAACCCCTCCGTGACGCAAGGTGCTTGCGTCCCAAATGACGCAATCACCAAAATGTCACGATTGGTTCCTGGCCACCGATCCCGAACGCGGTGCGATTTGGAGAAATGTAGCCAGTGCTCGCTTTGAGCACCGGCTACATTTCCCCTGTCAGACTGAGGCCATTCAAAGTGGCCTCAGATGACAGGTGGGATCCCGCTGAAAGTGCCTGGAAGTTTGCCGTTCAGTGTGTAGACCTCTCAATTGACAGAGTATCTGGTATTATCGGTCATATTAAGTAGTTCGGTTTCTACTCTGGCTCAATAGGGCGGATCCAAAGGAAATTCAATATTTGATTACCTTGGTCTGCAACTGAACTCCAATAGAACTCACTGTTATTATGGTAGCCACAGCAGTAATTAGCATTACACAGTGGATCACAAGGCTGCTGAATAATTTACACTTGGGTTGAATGAATATTCAGTGAGAAAATAATTTTTTAATATGTTTTTAACTAGCAAAACAGTTTGTTTTTTTAATATCTATAGTGTATCATGCAATGCAACATTCCATATGCATTACATTGTTATAAAAATGAAAAAAAAGTCTTGTGGGGATTTTTTTTTTTGTCTTTTACTTTTTACTGAATAGTTAATTGTAGCAAACATACAACATATTTGCAAATATACAAAAACAACCAAGCTACAAAACATCTTTATGTTATTAACGTAGCTAATGTCTTTTAGTGTTGTAACATAACTGTCACTGTTAAATAATTAACCCTAAAAGGGCCATATTTGTAAAGCAAAACTACAGCAATCTAAAGTGAAACCTTCAAGTGTCATTTTTATCCCTAGTGATTCAGTTCACAATGTCACATTTAGGAATCATATATTTAAATGAATCCTGATATTAAACAAACTGTTACACTACAAAAATAAATCATTTTTGATTAAGATAGTCGCAAAATGTTCCATAAACAGTTTTTTTTTTTCAAACCTTGAGTGGATTTATTGTCTATAGTAATAACCGGGAGTGAGGATAAATAGAGTGAGGAGGAGGTACACGGATATGCACCTGATGAAGCTTGGGGCAGAGCGAAACGCGTTCTGACAGCAACGTTGTTGATCGAGCGCGGAGATGCCGCCGTTACCAGCACCAGGAATCCCATTCATTTTTAATGCTTTCTTGTGAACTAACCTTGCGGTAGAATTCACCAACATTATGAGTAAAAGTTTTTAATTTATATGTAAAAAATAAAAATTCTTAAGACCTTTCACTATTGCCGGACCTCATCCGGCTATATGGGACAAGTGTAGGCAATTACACATGTGCTAGGCAGACAGAGTACGATTACAATGAGCAATATAACAAGTCAGATTAGAAGAAATAGGGATGTATCATATTTTATTGCAATGATATATTTTGCCGATATGTGCAGTTTACTATTTTTTTTTTGTGTTATAATATACATGCACATTACATTAATCACACTATGAGTTTCCAGTCTGATTGCATGCACATAGTTCTGTTTTTCCAACTAAATTTATAATTAAAAATGATACATGTTTATGAAAAAGTACAAGAATATATTTACATAGTTGTTAACATAAAGAAAAGCTTTAACCTCTTGAATGCTAGAGGGGCATACAGTACATTTCCATGCAATACATTGCATGCCACACTGGCACTCAAGGAGATAAACCAAAGGAAGACAAATCTATTCAATGGAAAACATTGTTTTTAAAGTCTCAATGTGATCTAACCCTTTGTCAGAGGAACAAAAACATTGCAATTATTTGTGCTGTTCCCTCCTCTGGCATTTAAAAGGTTAAAAGGCCAAAAAGAGTACTTTCTAATATATATATTTATATACTTTTTTTCCGTTAAGGTAAAACATCTTGTAAACAGCGTTAAATTGGGTGCCTATGTACAATTTACAAGCGCAGTAAGAAATAAATTTCTGGTTTATCAATATTGCTTGGCTCAGTCTGATAATTGAAACGATCAATACAAAAATTATCATTATATCTATAGGTTTGAGAATTACATGCACCCTCTGGTATGCCTCTCCCTTCAAGGCTCTCCCTGTTAAGATTATTGTAATGTGCGGCTATGTAAGATCCAGTGGAATGCCTGTTTATAGGCTGAGAAGGTGTAGGTGGCTTGTTGCGAAGTACTACACCATTTAAATTGTGGTTGCCATTTTTCAGTTTATTGGCCTCCTGCCGTTCCTTGGCACGGTTAGCAATGTTCCTGACCCTGCTTTGACTTCTAGAGGATAGCTTCCGGGAAAGTGGCTTTGTATTATTAGATTCCTCGTCCTCACAACATGATGGTTTACTACAGTCTTCTTGGTCAAAAGCCATCAGCTTACGCAACTGCTCTGTTAATGTATCTGTAGATTGAGGTCTACTTTTTGCCATAGATTCCTTTTCTTCCACAATACCAGAGGACAGGAAACCTCTGTTTATTCTCTTGTATTTGCTTTCAAAATTACAAGAGATGTCATCTGATGTCAGATCTCCAAGACTTTTTGATTTGTTTGAACTAGGTTGCTTACTTCCTTGAAATGATCCGGCATGGGGATGATTATACTTGGAAATAGTGGAACTCTTTATAGTTACCCTTTGTGGGACATATTGTAATTGTTGTTTATGGTACAAGGATTCTTGGTTTTTATACATTTCACAACCATCTTGTTTTGTAACCATCTTGCGAGATTCAAAATGTCCATTTTCAGCAGTTTTATTAACTGGTGTAGGATTAGGCAATAATTTTGTTGGCTGTTTATCTGTCCTCCAAATTTGTTTACAGGATAAGTGAGATGCTTGTAGTCTTATGTCTTTCTCTGAGGAACAATGAGATGTTTTTGACAGTTTCTGTGTTCCATCTACAATACTACACTTGGTAGGGTTTCCAGGTGTCCGTGAAGGAGATGGGTAACTAGCATGCACAGATGAATCACAGTTTAGTCCTTCCCAACTAGCTTGTCGAATTTTGGACGGCCTTAATCCATAAGAGGGTAACGAGCTTGGTGAGCCTCTGATGTTATTTTCTGACTGACCGAACGGATTGTTGATATTTGCATCCATCAATTTGCAGCTAGCATCATGGGAAAGGTCTTCTTCATGAATGATTGTGTACACCGAATATTCTGTTGTCTCAGGGCTGGAGAATAGTGTAGTGTCAGCTGTTGAATATAAAGAATTTAACTGTTTTAAACCTGAAACAATCTTTTTAGGTGTATACAGGCCAGGTGTAAAGATTTCAGTATATTCACTAAACCTGGTGCGGCTATTTGGCCCTTGTAAACTTGACACACAAGTTAAATTAGTTTCGTCGTTGGTGACATCAAACTGCCTAATCAATGCAGACATTGAACTTCCAAGCTCACTATGATTTACAGAAGGGACATCACTTATAATTTGAGAAATATCATTTTCTGGCATAGCTGCCGTGGAATGTAGGTTGTTGACATCTGTGCACACAGTACTTGATAAATCAGTAATCGAAAAGGATTCCACCTTTAAGTCATATTCTGATGCCATATTCTCTCTGGAATTCTCAAAGTGGCCTTTTGGTTTTCGAGGGTCACTGTCATCATCAGATTCACTTGTAAAAGTATCATTAAACTCCCTGATATCATTACTCTGCGGCCCACAGTCCAAGTGTAAACTCTTCCATTTTTTATGTACAATGTGTTCAAAACTTGTGCCTTTAGTCTGACATGAATTTTTAGATGTACATGCAAAAAATGGTGTTGTTCGATTAATTTCAGGCGTTAAGAAGCCCTTTTCAACTATTATTAGTTTGTTTTGGCCTCTACCGTCCATTCTTCCTGTTGGATGAAAACAAATAAAAAGAATTGTCACTGACCGTTTGTAAATAATTACACATACTTTTTTTTAACACAGACAAATGGAGAATGGAAAATTAATTTATGGGGTGAAAAGACACCACCATGATTTTGTGCAGTGTGTAAACAAATTTCAATATGGAATGACGGCACAATCAAGGATGATCACTTGATTGGAGATTTTCTTTTAAAAATGTATTACATCGAATGTATGATGTAATATTTGTTGTACGTAATGGTAATGATATACCATACTGAACACATTGCATTACCTTCTGTAGTTTCCTAGTCAGATCTGTACTATAAAAACATAACAAGATATCTCTGTTAACATGAGGGAAAATCTTAAACCAATACACTTCTACATAAAAATAACACCTGATGAAGACAACTATCAAACATGATTGACTTACAATATGCATCCAACTGTGAACATTCTGTAACATTAACTTTCGGAATATTTGGCACTGACGTTACATCAGTATGAAAAAGGCCAATAATTCACAATTAAGAGCATTGCATCGTTGCATAAAAATTAATAAATAAAATTAAATATAAATTATGTCATACATCACTAAATGTACACCATAAATATATGCAGTATTTTAATATGCACTAACACATGTTCAATTTTAAACTTATTTTATTTATATATTTTTCTAGTGTTGTTGAAAATGTGTAAAGGTAAGCTGGCATCCAGGTTCACACATATCTTTATATGCTTTATGACTGTTTATATCTATATAGTGTATGATGATGCAAATGTATGACAAGCAAGTAACTAGGGTTGCCACCTGGCCGGTATTTTACTGGCAGGCTGGTAAAAAATTGGCATCAGGCCAATGTTAAGTCTATGGAGACAGTACCAAGACCGGTATTTTTTTTTAAAGAAAAGGTGGCAACCCTGCAAGTAACACATTCCCTGCACAACTGGTTTGAGAAACATAATAGGTCTTTTGCCATGAAGGGGGAATTGCAAACTTAAGGCCAAACTAGCCATGCTGGAACATTTCTCCAATTCAGCTATACTTCAAACACTTCTATTTTGGCCTTCATTTTGCAATGCCTTTTTTTAATTCCCTGCCATTTCATGAATAAAGGCCGTAGAGTAATATGACTTGTATGGAACTCATAAATAAAAGTTCAAAATGTAAATCAACCCAAAAGGCAGAACTACATAAGTTCTCAACCAAACCCCTATTTGACAAGAATTTACATTCTGTTTCCAAGGCTTCACTGTAGTGAAAGTTCTCAACTCCTTGGCCAAGAGAATTTTTTTTTATGAATTGTACTTCGACAAAAAGCTTGTTAAACATGCATCATATTATATTAGACATGTGCAAAACTAAAATTTTCGTTTCGTTTTCGTCCATTCGGACGAAAATGTTATTTATTTCGTCTAAAACGAATTTCGTTCATTACTGCATTCGTTTCAGACGAAATTCGTTCATTATTTTCGTTTCGTTAATTTTTATTCGTTCGTTTTATAGAATACAATGTAATACTATTGGCTTTCTATAAACCGAACGAGAGCCCCATTCATAAGAAATTCTTATGAATGGGGCTCTCGTTCGGTTCATAGAAAGGCAATAGTACTACATGTTTTCTATAAGCCGAAAGTCTATAAACCGAACGTTCGGTTTATAGACTTTCGGCTTATGGAATACATGTAATCCTATTGCTATTCTATAAACCGAACGTTCGGTTTATAGAATAGCCATAGGATTACATGTATTACATAAGCCGAAAGTCTATAAACCGAACATTCGGTTTATAGGCTGTCGGCATTTAACTATACAGAGACAGTCTCCATTCATAAAATTATGAATGGAGACTTTGTCTCCGTGTAGTAAAATGCCGACAGCCTATAAACCGAACGTTCGGTTTATAGGCTGTCGGCTTATGGAATACATGTATTCCTATTGCTATTCTATAAACCGAACGTTCGGTTTATAGAATAGCAATAGGGATACATGTATTCTATAAGCCGACAGCCTATAAACCGAACGTTCAGTTTATAGGCTGTCGGCTTTTAACTATACGGAGACAAAGTCTCCATTCATAATTCTATGAATGGAGACTCTGTCTCCGTATAGTTAAATGCTATTGTATTCTATAAACCGGCTCTATTTCGGCTTATAGAATGCAATAGTACTACGAATGAACGAATGATTTTTGTTTATTAACCATTCGTTCATTCGGCTTTCGTTAGCTTAGCATTTTCGTTCTTCGGACGAAAATGCTATTTTCGGACGAAAATGCATTCGTCCGAAAACGAATGCACATGTCTATATTATATCATGTCGTAAGGTATTAAATCCAAAAGAAGTAAGCTGGCAACATGAAGAAAATTAGTGGACGCGCTTTGAGTTATACGACTCTTGATCATAAGTGTGGTAAATAGTATACAAACCTAGTATTTACAAATATTATCCAATCAATTAACCCCTTGAGGACAAAGGACATTGCCAGGCACGTCCTGGGAGAAACTCCCTTAACGACAAAGGACGTGCCTGGCACAATCCTGCATTGAATGAAGCGGTTTTCGCGATCAACGATCGCGAAAACCGCTTTAACAGTGCTGGTCTACTGCCTCGACATCTAGGCAATAGCCAGCACCGAAATTTCTATTTCGGGACCCCCACGATCGCCCATGCTGCTCCGTCAATATGGCTAAGTATTCTGCCGGTCTGAGCTTCGGAAGTGAAAGTAACTTCACTTCCGTCGCTCTGAATATGCTACTTGACTACCCCTAGTGGTAGTTTAGTAGCATTGCAATGGGAAATATTTAAAATAAATATTTAATTAAAAACAGGTTATTTAGCTATATTAGCCTATAGGGTTAAAATTAAATATTTTTTAGCATAAGGGATAGGGTTAAAATTAAATTAAAGTTAAAAAATATTAAGGGATATAATAAGGATTAGAGTTGGGGTTAAATTTAGTGTTAGGGTTAAATTTTGGGTTCGGGTTGGGGTCAAAAGATCAATATAGGAAAAAACCAAAACACACTATTTTTGGTTTTTGCCCCATAACTCGCAAAAAAATACCGAAAAATATGGAAACATGCATATTTTTGAACTCGGGAGAACATTTAGAAACTATTTAGACGGGGTCTTTTTTAATGATTTTATTTGTGTAAATTATATTTTAGGTCAAAGTTAGAAAAAGTGTGTTTTTTTAAATTTTTCTTCATATTTTATGATTTTATTTGTAGTAAATTATAAGATATGATGAACATAATGGTATCTAATAAAAGCCCTTCTTATGACGATAAAAACAACATATAATTTGTGTGGGTACTGTATGTGAGAAAGAAAGAAATTACAGCTAAACACAAACACCCTAGAGATGTCAAAACAGCCATTGTCACCAAGGGAAAGTCAAGGTGAAAATGTCTTGTCACTAAGGGGTTAAAAGGTCAATAGAATGTGCTGAAGTGACAAAAAGGGGAATGTGCCAACGTGAAAGAAAAAAATATTATTAATGCAACCATGAAATAATAAGGGAAAGTTATATAATAGAAAAGCTTCAGCTTGCTCATTTAAGCCTGAAATTACATGAAACAATCTATGCTTCAAAACAAGAAATAACAAATAAACTACATATTTGTAAAACAAGACTCAAAGAGTGTCTTGAGTCTTGATTTACGAGTATTTCCTTTATTTAAAATTTTTCTTAAGAACACTTGGTGCACATGCAGATTGCGCCAAATACTAGTACAAATGGCGTGTTTGGCAAAGCTTAAAGCAGACTCCCTAAAAATGTCGGGGGGGTCTATGCGGCCTCTGCTGAATACGGAGATTTTGGTTGTGTCAACGCCGGCGCAGTTTATGTATAAAAAGAATAGCCTGATTTGTGTTGGGGAACCTCTTCCGTACTGCAAAATGTACACCACTGTACATACATACAGCAATTGCGCCTTTTTATAAAACTCTCGGCACTTTGCAGTGCTGGTGTTTTTATACATAAGCCCCTTAGTTTTTAGTTTACTAGAGACTTGAAGTTTTGTAGGCAGAGAAAATTGTCAGGACAGTCAGATAAGACCACTGATGGATTTGTAAAATATTCATTCAAACATTATCTGATTGATACTAAATGTGATAACCGACAAACCAGTACAATGTGAATTACATGGGCTATTACACTGTTTTGTTCTGCAAGGTTTAGTCATATTATTGATCAGGTCACATACCTGTCGATGAGTCATTTATTTTGGAATCTTTCGAAGTGTCAGATGTAGAAGGTTCAAAAGGCTCAAGGAGAAGCTTCTCAACTGGCATAGACACAGGGCGAGCTTGCAGGCTCCTGGAGGTTCTCCTCTTTACAGTCTCTTTTTCTTTAGTACCAGATATCTCACAGCTAATGTCTTTACTCTCTGTAGATTCTTGGAACACCATCTTGGTTTTCTTTCTGCCTTTTGCCGGTGCACTGGCAGTTCGTCTTAAGATACGATCACTGATTGATCGCTTCCGTATGTGGCCATTGCTCTCGACTGAGCTGTGCTTGGAACTTTTATTGAAGAACCCTTTGAGACCAATAAACTGCCTGTTCTGTGAAGAGCAGGACACAGAATGAGTAAAGGTTCCGTCCGTCTTTGCACACAGTGTATGTAGCAAAAGTGGTGCTGAGGCGGAGTATCAACAAACCCATGCATGTATGAAGTTATTAAGCCATGACCATTATAACGTTCCCTGCATACATTTTCTAATTAGCAGACCCTGTTTTATAAAATGTATGACCATGACAGGTTATAATGTGGAACTACTATACTAGACATATGGGAATGTATGGATCCACACGGTGCTCAACAATTCAAAGTTTGCGTGATAAATGATGGGCAATGATAGTTGGTTGTCATGCTACAAGTAATTGGCACTTCATAAATGCAAAACTGTGAGCTATACCTTTGTGGCTCCTAGGAAGTGCAATATAGTATAACTTGGATTGAGGATTAAAGGGCTCCACTAAAATGGAAAGAAATGTTCAGTTTTAGCATTTTTATGCATATAGTTATTATACTAATGGTCCAAAGCCAATACTTCAAACGCACTTCAGTATCTTTCTCAGCATAAAATATTATTTTTAATGGACTGTTCAAGCTACATTCATCTTTAAAAAATTAATCATGTGAAAAATGGCAAAAAAGATAAAAAATATTCACAGTGAGTAAACAAGCACACACTTTATACAGTTGTCAAGCAGTGCACAATTGGCTCATTACACTGACAATACTTACATTGCAGTAACAGAAGGTGCACATTTGTGAACACTATACATGTCATTAATACGTTTCCTTGATTAATTCAACAGAGAAATCAGCAAATATGAATGGGGCAAACAAGCAAATATGAAGTTAATAAAGATACTATTAAGATACGAACACATAAATATGCATAATTACTTGTGGGACTACAAAATAAATATTAATACATTTAGAGGAATCTCTTGAGTGTACTTCAATACTGCTCCTTTGTACGTGAAACAAAGATTCTGAATAATAATAAATAATAAAGAATGCAGAGAAATCAAGTCTTGATAGATATATTCAGGAATAAGTGACATACTTTCTAGGAGTACTTTTATTTAGAACTACCCAGAACATTATACTACTATTATATTTATTTGCACAGTTCCAGGTACCGTGCGTAAAGGAATTCACAAAACGCAATTAGACAGATTTAATAATGATATTTAAGTTAGAGAGAGCTTTGTTTCCAGATTTACTATTGAGAGGCTGTTGCATTAGACTTCTATACTACCGCAAACATTCTCCATAAAAAGTTATAACATGCTTAGGGCTGGATTCCCTTTTAAGGAAGATTGGGTATTTACCCAGGATGTCACTTTTTTTAGGGTTGTCTCTGGAGGCAAAATGGAAAAGACTTCGTAGTCCTTAGCAATAGTTCTGCCCACTTACATGTACAGTGCCAACAATTTACACAGAACTTTTCACAGAACAGAGAGTATTTACACAGGGTAGAGGGAACCTTGTTCTGGAGCTCAGAGGTAGGGGATGAGAGAGATAATCGAGTCAGTGTTTTTAAAGTTGATCCAGAAAGGAATGAGAAGTCACGGATTTTACCAAGCAATGTAGCAGATGAATAGCGGTAATTGAGAATAAAGCAATTTATAATAGAATGAGATCTCCTGTAGTGCTGCTCAGCGGTGCGGTTTCATTTCTGGAGGTAGCATATTTTTTGTGTGCCATGGTTAACAATTAGGTCCTTTGGAGTACTGGGCAATGATGGGACAATGTTGTGAGGATGCTGCCACCTCTGGACAGGAAATTGATAGAAAGGATGAAAGTAGAGATTCTGAGGAAAAAATGAATTGCTGGAAGGTGAAGTTTGGTAATTGTATGTGCTTTTGAGTTTGGTCATGAGGTGTATTTGTTGCTTGGGGTAGGGTGGGAAGGTTGTTAGAAGGTGGTGGTCAGAGAGAAGGGAGTATGGGAGAAGCTGAAGAAGGTGTAGAGCATGAATGGCGAACTTGAGACCTCTGAGTGTCCTGAAAGCCCATCTCTACTTTACAATTGAGGTCTAGTGAGTGACCTTCACTGAGATTAAAATAGTTGGTCCATTGAGAAAGACCAAAAGAGCAAGTTTAGGGAGAGACAGTTTGAGATGATTGAAGAGTTCATTCAATTGTCAACAGGGATGTTGAAGTCAGATATTCATCGAATGGTCATACCAATATGTCAGCAACATTATTGTTTAAAAATGTGCTGATACAAAGAGGTAAGCTTGTGCCATCTCCAAAAAAAAATATGTATGTGCATTTAATTGCCTGCTCAACTCAAGATCCACTTGCTGCAATGTAATTAAAAAATTTACTTACTTTTCCATATATTTCATTAATTGTTATATGAACAAATATGGAGGCTTCAGTCAGACCCTCTAAGTAGACATGGCGATATCCTGTTAAAATAGAAATAGGACGGATATAGAACAAGTTTTCAAGAGGCACATTAGCTGAAATTCTATCAGTGTAGCACCAGTAGAAAAACAAAAGGTACAGGTAAACATATTTTAGAGTGCTCCATTATAGCGCAATTCCACTTATAATGTGGACCTCCGATGGCTCCCATATAATCTTGCTATAAATTTCCTGCATGAATGTGGAAGAACTATGAGATTTCAGGACTTACATCGCAATCACACTTAGATGCGAGTTGCTGGATCCCAAGAACCACATTAAAGCGGGGCTTAACTGTATTTTCTTTATAAAAAAGTGTACTCACCAGGCAGTAGGCTGCTAAAGGCTACAGTTCTTTGGCCAACAAAATCGCGTCCGATAGGATCATGATCCCAAACTAAAAACCGTACCAATGCAACGTCTGGCATATGGACTGTAAATGTGAGGGTCTCTTCCCACACAGGATTGAAACCTGGAAAAAGACACAAAGCAACATGCATGTAGGATAAAATAACAAGCTGCGTACATTTGCATCTCTGCTTTAGCAGTCAGAAAATGCAAAACTCCTAGTTTAGGCACAATACATTTTGAAGAATGCATTTATAAACAAACATTAAACTATAGCAATCATAACGGATCGTACTTACTTAAAGAATTACAGGTGTTAGGCTTAAAGTTAATATTAAACTGTAGGTTATGTTCACATATTTTATTATTATTATTATGTATTTTATATAAGGCAACCCTGAAGGTAATTTCTAATGGTGAAGCAATCAACATAGACACTAATGAAATGTTCCTCCTCATTGCTCCACCTCTGGAAATTTGCACCAAAATAACCATTTAAATGGCCGTGTTCTATATTTGCGCTGCCTGGCACATTTGCAGGTTTGGCTGTAGTTATAAATGCATGGAATGATTCTAAACTGTCGGGTGTGGAGTAAAACTGGGTGTAGTGTTAACATCACACGATTAAACTATTAAGAGTGAATGAACCAAATGTTATGAGATAAGACAGAGCAAAGGGAGAGATTATGGTTAGCGGGTAGTCAAAATATACAGATATAAAAGGGGAAGTTGGATGAAACACAGGATAAGTGGTCATCAAAAGTTAAGGTGTGATTCGTAGAAGTGAGAAGGATGGAAGACTGAAGGACAGGACAGTTTATTTTGGTAAAATAAATCCTTGTTATTTCTGCAACTCTTTCCCCATTTCCACGTATATGGGAATCCTAAGTGTAGGTAGGGCTGAATCTGTCTAATTTGTTCCATCCAAAGTGCTGCCAGCAGTAATGAATGGTAGGACACTATTATTGGATGACTCCATGTGGACAACCTGTAATTTGAAAACACCATGTGGAAAAGACTAGTGTTCAGAAATGTGGAATATATAAGACATGTGCAAAACGAACATTTTCAATTCGTTTTCGTTCATTCGGACGAAAATGATATTTATTTCGTCTAAAACGAATTTCGTTCATTACTACATTTGTTTCGGACGAAATTCGTTCATTATTTTCATTTCGTTACATTCATTTGTACGAGTCAATTGACCTAATAATATTCCATAAACCGAAAGTCTATAAACCGAACGTTAGGTTTATAGACTTTCGTCATTTGGAATACATGTAATAGTACTATTGGCTTTCTATAAACAGAAACAGAGTCCCCATTCATAAATTTTTCGGTTCGGTTTATAGACTTTCGGCTTATGGAATACATGTAATCCTATTGCTATTCTATAAACCGAACGTTCGGTTTATAGAATAGCAATAGGATTACATGTATTCCATAAACCGAACGAGCTTCGGCTTATAGAATACATGTAATACTATTGGCTTTCTATAAACCGAACTAGAGTCCCCATTCATAAGAAGTTAGTTCGGTTTATAGAAAGCCATTAGTATTACATGCATTCCATAAACTGAAAGTCATTCATTATGTCGATTTATGGAATGTATATGTAATGCTATTGGTATTCTATAAACCGACTATTTCGGTTTATAGAATGCCAAAAGCACGAATGGACAAATGATTTTCGTTTATAAACCATTCGTTCATTCATCTTTCGTTAGTTTAGCATTTTCGTTATTCGTTTTTCGGACGAATGGACGAAAATGCTAATTTTCAGACGAAAATGCATTTGTCCGAAAACGAATGTCTAGAATATATTGTTGCAAGGAAAGCATATGGATAAAAAAAAAATGTCTTGTATATTAGTAATTTTCATAATGTGTCGAACTGAATAATTTGGTAGAATATAAATATATCTTTAAAGTTTTATTCTCTTCATTTTATTTATTAAAAAAATCCATTCTTAAATATAAAACACGTCGAATTCAGATCTGATTAAACATTTTTAAAGACAAATCTTTTGTTACAAAGTGAAACTTTTATTGATGAAAATTACATATATTATCTTGTTACTTTTAATTAGTAGGGAAGCAACGTTCTGTGTCTAATGTTTTCATCTCCAAATGACATTTAGTAATTTTTATGTTAGGTACAGGAGGCGAATGAAAAGGTAGTGGGTAGAGAAAATTGTTGTAAAACAAAAAAAAAACATATGAATTTGGATGCTATATGCAATCACTGTGAGGAAATTGAACAATTTCAGTCCAAATATGCCATTGCTGTCAAAGACAGTTCATATACAAGCCTCAAAACAGACATGCCGGGCTCAAATTAAATAGATTAATTCATATTAAATCCTACAAACGTATTATTATTTTTTTAACTATTAGTGGAATTTATCTGCAGGTTTCCACACAGGGCTGTATACTCATTCCCATTCTCCTATTCAGAAACAATTACCGTATTTGCTTAAATATATGACGAGGTTTTTTTCAGAGCAAATGCTCTGAAAAAAAACCCTTGTCTTATATTTGAGGTCATTTTATAATCTGACCTCAAATTGAGGTCAGACTATAAGACATGGATTCACAAAGTCCAAGCGGAAGTGGCGGGCAGCAGCGGAGGATGTCTGCGTGTATCGTGCAGACATCGTCCGCTGCCTCCACTAGGCACCAGGGAGAATCGGGCAGCCAGGGGATGTCTGCACGATAGTCTGTCCGTCATAATGGACGGAGGTGTCGGGCAGCATGAAGGATGTATGCATGTATCGTGCAGACATCCCCCAGCTGCCCCCACTAGCCACCAGGGATCAATAAAAAAAGGTGAGGGGGAGGGCAGAGAGAGACAATGGGAGGGAGGGGGAGAGAAAGACAGAGGGAGGGGGGGAGAGAAAGACAGAATGAGGGGGGAAGAGAAAGACAGAGGGAGGGGGGAGAGAAAGACAAGGGGAGAGAGGAGAAGAGAAAGACATGGCGGAGAGAGAAAAGTTTGGGGGGAGAGAGAGAGAGATAACACTGGGGGAGAGAGAGAGAGAGAGAGAGACAACACAGGGGGGAGAGAGAGAGGCAGCATTGGCACATAAAAGGAAATAAAAAAGAAATGCATTTGTTTAATATAATCATTTTTATTAAATATTAAAAAGTAATTTACATGTGAATATATACAAGTTAAACTTTTTTTCCTATAGGGTAGTCTTATATTCAGTCTTTTAGTTTTTTTCCTAAAGGAATATCCAAAGTTTGGGGGGTCGTCTTATAATCAGGGTTGTCTTATAATCGAGCAAATACGGTACTAGGCCACCAAAGAGACGTATTTGGACTTCAAATGTACAGGCATGATGTCACATGAACCTTGTGATAAGGCCCGTATGTGCACCTCTCATTTGCATGTATACAACTTGCATGTTGATTGACACAAATAAAAGTGACTTACCATTATCATCAACTACTCGAGTTTGTTCCTTACAGCAATCCACAGGCAATCCAATCATCTCTACTTCCACAAAAGGGTCAATGATCTGTCAAATGAAAAAGTGTTGTAATTGAGCAAATCAAGAGCAATGTTCTTGCATTTGATGGTCCTTAAATGACGAAAAACACAGGGAAACAGCAGCTTGTTATGAGAGATTATCCAAATATCCAAAAGCAAAAAATAGAGCAATTAAGGGAAAAATAGTGCTAATAATTTGTTTAAATTATTATACATTTTCCAGGTTTAATCCATTTTTGTGTAAAGGTTGTGTTTCATCAACTTGTTATTCTTTTAATTTATATAGCATTCAATTCCTAGAGACAATGTATGCTAAATTGTATACTACTAGAGTCACTATGTTACACCGTCATCATCGAAGGCAAGAGCAGGACCTTCTGTTTAATATTTAAGGGCTGTATTTAATGGCATGAGTTATCACTTATTACTGTTTAACTGAAAACAACTCAGGTATCTGAATAGAGATTAATGTATGGAAACATGGTAGAACAGCATACAAACATCTCATGAGCTCTCCCCTGCAATTTTTAAAAACAATCTTGTATCAATATTCCAGATCTCTGCATCTCTACATGTGATGTACCATTACACTAACTCGTGTGCACAATCTCACCTCTCCTCGGTCCCCAAGCATTGAATCTGGAGGTTTTGGGAGCTGCTGTCCACTAATAATTTTCAGTATAAGCTGCTTTTTTGGGCTGGCGGGCAGAGGATCGCCAGAAAATGGATTAAACATCCCTATTAAAATCACAGGAAGAACAAATTATTATATTAAGAGTTTTGTTAACCTTTAATATCAAAGCATTCCAGAACAACATGCATTTATATAATTGATCATTCAAATTCAGACTATCATGGTTAATGTTTTTAGATCCTTTGATTCTAATTTGTTAATGATTGTTTTCTTTTCCAACTTGCATAGTACAAACCAGATTAAAAAACATTACTGTGTATCTATTTAAGGATGATTTACTAGCAGGTCTTTTTTGATCGGATATAAAGATATAAATGTCACCGTGTATTTAAGATATTAACCTGTCATGTGATCGACTTAATGTACTATGCCTCTAAATAGCTTTTAGACAATTGCTCGGACATAAATAAATAACGGAGCATGTCTGTATTTTAACTTACATCATAAAGCCACATTATGGAACCTTAAATAAACTATTGATAGAGTTGAGTGAACCTGAAAGTTCGTGTTCGTACCGAACATTACGATTTTTGGACCCCGGACCCAAACACGGACATTCCACTGTATGTCCGGGTTGGAGTTCGGCAATTCATATCGCCTTAAATTTAAAATTACTAGTGACTGGATGGCTATTGCTGCGCAGTCACTAGTAAAATAAGCCCCCCCCCCCCCGGTCCCCATCCATTGCCCGTGGGTCGGGACCCTAATAATAATAATCATGAGGGGAGGACCTAGTGTCCCCCCCTCCGTCCCTAATAATAATAATGAGGGGGACACCTAGTGTTTTTCTTTCTTCAGCCCCAAAAAAGGCCAAATAAAAAACCATAATACGCGCCGCGACTGTAAAAAAATAAAAAATAAAAAAAAGAGTGCAAAAACCAACCAATCAGAGTGCTAGCCATTTTAAACAGAGTGGGAAAATTTAAAAGAGCTTTCACACGCTGTGTAAAATGACACATAGCACTCTGATTGGTTGGATTTCAAACCAACCAATCAGAGTGCTCTGAGCTTAATTGCAGGGTGGGGCAAGGCTTTATAAGTCTTCCCCCGCCCTGCAGAGCTCAGTCTGCACGGGGCCCTCCAAGGGCGAAGATGGATTTTTTTTTTTTTTTCACCAATGGATTTTTTTAAACCGTTGCGGCGCGAATTATGTTTTTTTATTTGGCCTTTTTTGGGGCTGAAGAAAGAAAAAAGATGAAATTCAAAAGAAGACATCAAATGGTAAGTATGAAATAGTTTTTTTTTTTTTACAGGTTAGTTCATTGCCCACCCCCTCACTATTATTAGGGTGAGGGGGGGGGGGGGGTAGGTAGGACATTTTTTTATTGGGGGGGGGGTGACTAGGGGCTGGTCAATTATGGTATGGGCTGGTATTAGGTCAAATTTATTCAATATAGAAGCCCATTAAAGAAACTATTTTTTTAAACCCTGCTACACCCCATTTGTGTTTCTTAGTGTTTAATTTGAAGTGTTAACCTGCAATCCTCTATTTCCATCTCTAACCGCTAATCTTGGCAAACAGAAAGGGTGAGCACATTGTCTTACAGATAAGAACTCCCATATGGTGCCTAGCTACAAAAAGCAAGTGTTCGAAAGGTTGTGGTAATTGAGAGGCCTGGCCGTGAAAGGCCAGTGGTAATCATGAAAGAACAGTGTAAAGCACAGACAGCCTTTTGCAAGAAGACATAATGAGAATATCATACTGTGTGCCATCATAAATATATGAATGAGTCTCTTCACTGTAAAGCTTGCAATGTTATACAATATCCAATAATCAGGTTTATTCAGTTATCAAATATTAATTAATCTTGAACTTTTATCTGTAATGGCCCAATTTTTCTACCTCTCATCCTTCAAATTATTTCACTTAGGTGCTGATTGTCAATATCCACAGGTTAACTGAGATTGTTATAGAATCAGAAAAAGACAATTTCAAAATCAGTCTGTGTATCAGAGTCACCAATTGTTTGGAAATGTAAAAAGAATATGTGAGATCTGGGTAAACAAGAGCAAAATCACCAACAGAAATAAAATAACATCCAATTTATTAGGCCAAAACAGAAGCACAGGTATACATGCAGATCAATATTGGGATATTTTGCCACATACAGTGGTAGATAAGAGTTTTAAGACTTGTAATACCTTTGCACATCTGTTGCGGTTTAAGGACATATCCACAATTTCCATTCACCTTGAATTTTGCACGATTTAGTTCCATCATGCGTCCCTCCGTCTGATAGTTTAGTGCCACTGAAGACAAATAAACAAATAAATTAGAATACTTGTTAAGTGGATCACAGTAATTTGTGACAATGAAATGCTTTTCAGTAGGTGACCAGATTCATAGTTTGTGTATAAGATTGGCACTTTATTCAACATTCACCCAGAAAAGAAATTCACAGTAGCGGTGTGTTAAATGAAGGCCGGTAAGTTAATCAGCATTACTTACCAAGCTGGATCCCTGCATTCCAATATGGCACAGGATTAAAATTACTAGAGTCTATCCTGTATGCAGACGGATAAATCCTGGTCAGTTGTTTCTGGTTGTATAACATGAACTGTTCTGATCTCTGTTGAACCACTTGATGTGCTCTTGTTTCACTGAAGGATAAAACATTCCCTGTAGACCCTAGATATAAACAATCAAAAAGGAACAAATGAAATGAAAGTGCTTTGAAAAATATAAATATGTATAACAAGATAAAGATGTGCTGTCAATATCATATAACAATTAAAGGCCTCATATAGGTTGTGCCACTTAACCTGAATGTGCATTGTGTTTATTATACCAAATGTTAGATGCAGGGCCGGCCTAAGGGGTGTGCAACCGCACAGGGTGCAACACCCCAGGGGGCGCCACGTAAAAAAAGAAAAAAAATGGTTGCTGGTATAGGCACTGGCTGGGGAGTTCAGAAGATCTCCCCTCACCAGCCCTCTGCTCGGCAGCACTGATGGATTCAGTGGAGGGGGTGGACCCTAACAGGTGTGAGGTGAAGATCCACCCCCCTGCTCCTAATCAAGTCAGAAGGGGGAGGAAGAGAGAGAATGTATGAGGTGGGGAGAAGGGGGAGAGAGAACGGATGGGAGGAGGGAGAAAGAACTGATAGGGAGGAGGAGAAAGAACTGATAGGGAGGAGGAGAAAGAACTGATAGGGGGAGGAGGGGGAGAAATAACTGACGGGAGGAAGAAACAGAACAGAGATATGGTGAGAGGGGGGGAGAGAGAACATATATGGGGAAAACAATATGGAGGGAGGAGGAGGAGAGATAACAGATATGGGGGGTGGGGAGAGACATACATGGGATGGGAGAGAAGTGAGAGACATGGAAGGGAGAGGAAAGACATCCATGGGAAGGGAGAGAGACAGACATGGGAAGGGAGAGGGAAGAGACATACATGAGGGTAGGGGGGGGCGCCACAGGGGTGGCCCGCACAGTGCACCTAAACACTTAAAGCCAGCCCTGGTTAGATGTTGGCCAAAGGACAGACTCTTTGTGCTCATCGATAGCTTATATATAGAAGTAAATTGAAAGGCTCTGAGGAGTATTGACTGTCTAAGAGAAATTATTCATATGCCAACTATGATTTAGCATGATTCCTCTCAGGTACAGGCCTATGATTATCCTTGTTTTATAACCCTTCTGGATTAGAAAAGCTCACACTGAAGCTAAAAGCATACCAAGTCCAGCAGCAAGTGCATTAAAAGGGATCCTGATCAGCTCAACTGGGGAGGAATTCAAGGAATATTTTAGAAGACATTCACAGAAAGTGCATTGTAAGTGAGATTAACTATGTATTGTGAGTAGTAGTTTGTCTTACTGAATGTATTGTGAGATATTCAAAGATTCAACTATGGATCATGAAGGTTTAATTAAGTCCTTCTAGCAGGATAATCTTAGCAGGTGTGTCTATGCACAACGTATAGTAAAGTTAGTGAGATGTAAAGTCACAACTCAACTCACTCCCTGTGTATCTGCTAATTCCCAATCTATGCATCAATTCAACAACTTTTCTTAAAGTCAAAGTAGCCTCATCTTGGTAATACTAGGAGATGGGCAAGTTGTCTAGCTGCATTAGGAGCCAAGTTCTGGAGAGATAGAGAAGTTTTGTTGAATATTTCATATATTATGAAGTGTATTATACTTCCTTTTTCAAGAGGAATATTTGATTCACTTATAGACTTGGACGAACAATTTGTTCAACTGAAAATCCATAGCCTGAACTAGGGATTTGAAATTCTTCAGGATATGACCTTAAATATAATACGCATGTCTGCTCATCCAGTTCCCATATATAGATTCTGCCCTGCTAAGAAAAACAATCTCACCCACTGCAACCTTTGCTTCAGGAGACACGAGGTGAAGAGGATGATTGAGGAGAGGGAGGAGGGGGGGGACAAAACAGTGAGAAAAACTTAAGACACGGTCTTACTTACTAAAATAAAAGATAAAGAGGGGTGGAGACAGAAAAAAACGAATACAATAATAGCATGGTTCTGCTCCACAAATTGGGCCAAATTCAATTAAACAAAATATCACTTATCACTGCTTTTTTACCTATATGAAGTCTATGGTATTCAATTAAATGAGATAAATTAACTCACTGAATAGATCCCAATGCCTGTAAAGACATGAGATCTATACAGATCTTATATTAATAATTACACACACATTTCCTACTGAAGTTTTAATCTTTTGATTAATAATGAACAGATTCAGAACACATTTCCTCACAAATGCGATAAAGGTTTTCTTTTCGGCCAAACTGATATCATATAACTAGATTTCTATAAATCCTCACTCAGTGTATTTACTCATTGCAGAAAGCAGCAGGATTACTTAACGCATGCTGACCTGATTACATGTGACTTTGTTATTATGTAATTCCCCAGCACACTGATGTCATAGAGGGAAAAGCATGTTTCGGATATCGTTCACACTGCCCCTACCGATTCAGTATGAAAGTGGCTGGACCAAAGCAACTAATTTCAGTAGCTGCCTGGTAATAAATATGATTCTCATATATGGATTATTTTTTAAACTTGTCAGGCTAATCTGTACTTCCAAATACAATGTGATATCCAAGTGAATATACTCTCAAAATGTGTAGCTTATTCAATAAATCAGACAGATTGACTGAATCACAGAATTCATCATTGTCATGATACAGTAGGTTCATCCAAAAACACACAGCACCAAGTAGTACCATACGTCAATGATACCAAACATGTACCTTTCGGAGAAAAAAAATATACACTATTTCCATAGCTATAAAAATGATATTGGTGATTATTTCACCAATTAAATTTAGCAACTCTATTTTTAATGCTTCAGCTTAACATCTTTATTTTTGTTTTGTAATAATAATAATTGCTACAAAATATTATGTGGTTTTCCCAACAAGCACACACACTATATACAAATGTGTTTCACGTACTACAAACGCCATTGTGCAGAACAGAAATGACTATACGGCATTGCTTTTGTGCAAGCCTTTTAAGTAATGTAATGACTGCTGGCATGATATAAAAAGGCATTTGTGTTGCTGAAAAAAGATAAGCTGCATTGTTTGGATCTATGTCAGCAAAACATGCAATTATGATAAAAGCCTAAATATGAGACCATGAGAATAGCAAAGCCTCTTTTTTGACAAAATATGCTTTTAAGTCTAACACAAATGTAAATATAATAATGAAATAAAAACAGCCAATCTCTATGCCAAACCACTGGCGAATACAATAACTGTCCATTGCTCCTCTAGTTCTCTTTTATAGTGAAATCATTTGATACTCCAAGAGAGCAGAGGCTATGTTATAATGTATATCATTAGCTACATCTTTGGAATCCTCTCAATATACTAGTGGTGGTCCCAAAGGGAACATGTGCAGCCATTTAAAAGAAGTGCATTGATCTGCATGGTGAAGAAAACATCAGACAAGCCAGAAGATTTGCTTTTGCCACAGAAATCTTGGACTCACGGCGCTGAAAAGGGATTCTGGGTAATCATGCGCAAATAAAGTTAACAATGATCACCTTTTTTCCTCTGTATCCAGTTTGTACATGAATTTTGCATGGAGAGGTTTTTGTGCTTTTGTACTGCTCCAAGCTTCATGCAGAAAGCCAATAACCAGTGGCGTCCCGAGGGGGGGGGGGGGGGGGGGGCGGCCCGCCCCGGGTGCCACTGACTAGGGGGGTGCCACCGGTGCTGCCGGCACCCCCCCGCGCTGCTTACCTTTTCTTTTTTTTCTTTTTCAGGCGGCCGCATCCTCTGGATGCGACCGCCAGGTGGGGGAAAAAAAAAAAAATCACAGCGACCGGATGTGACGATACGTCACATCCGTCGACTGTTTCCCTCCTCCGTGCAGGAGGGAAGAGAAGACTGCACGGAGGAGTCGTACGTCCGGGAGAAGCAGCGATTTGGTAAGTGATGGGGGGGGGGGGGAGCAGTGGCACAGTATTACAGGCATCTGGCTGGCACTGTATTACTTGGCATCTGGCTGGCACTGTATTACTTGGCATCTGGCTGGCACTGTATTACTGGGTTCTGGCTGCCACTGTATTACTTGGCATCTGGCTGGCACTGTATTACAGGCATCTGGCAGGCACTGTATTACTTGGCATCTGGCTGGCACAATATTACAGGCATCTGTCTGGCACAATATTACTGGGTTCTGGCTGGCACAATATTACTGGGTTCTGGCTGGCACAATATTACTGGGTTCTGGCTGGCACAATATTACTGGGTTCTGGCTGGCACAATATTACTGGGTTCTGGCTGGCACAATATTACTGGGTTCTGGCTGGCACAATATTACTTGGCATCTGGCTGGCACTATATTACAGGCATCTGCCTGGCACAATATTACTGGGTTCTGGCTGGCACAATATTACTGGGTTCTAGCTGGCACTGTATTACTTGGCATCTGGCTGGCACTATATTACTTGGCATCTGGCTGGCACTGTATTACTGGGTTCTGGCAGCCACTGTATTACTTGGCATCTGGCTGGCACTGTATTACAGGCATCTGGCTGGCATTGTATTATTTGGCATCTGGCTGGCACAATATTACAGGCATCTGGCTGGCACTATATTACTGGGTTCTGGCTGGCACAATATTACTGGGTTCTGGCTGGCACAATATTACTGGGTTCTGGCTGGCACTGTATTACTTGGCATCTGGCTGGCACTATATTACTGGGCATCTGGCTGGCACTGTATTACTGGGCATCTGGCTGGCACTATATTACTTGGCATCTGGCTGGCACTATATTGGCATCTGGCTGGCACTATATTGGCATCTGGCTGGCACTATATTGGCATCTGGCTGGCACTATATTGGCATCTGGCTGGCACTATATTACAGGCATCTGGCTGGCACTATTTTACTTGGCATCTGGCTGGCACTATATTACAGGCATCTGGCTGGCACTATATTACAGGCATCTGGCTAGCACTATATTACTTGGCATCTGGCTGGCACAATATTACTGGGCATCTGGCTGGCACTATATTACTTGGCAACTGGCTGGCACAATATTCCTGGGCATATGACTGTTACAATATTCCTGGGCACTGAGTGGCACACTATTACTGGGCACTGACTGGCACACTATTACTGGGCTCTGACTGGCACACTATTACTGGGCACTGACTGGCACAATATTCCTGGGCATCTGACTGGCACAATATTCCTGGGCATCTGACTGGCACAATATTCCTGGGCATATGACTGGCATAATATTCCTGGGCTTCTGGCTGGCATAATATTCGTGGGCACTGACTGGCACAAAATTACTTGGCATCTGACTGGCATAATATTCCTGGGCACTGACTGGCACAATATTACTGGGCATCTGACTGGCACAATATTCCTGGGCTCTGAGTGGCACACTATTACTGGGCTCTGACTGGTACTATATTACTGGGCTCTGACTAGCACAATATTCCTGGTATCTGACTGGCACAATATTCCTGGTATCTGACTGGCACAATATTACTGGGTTCTGAGTGGCACACTATTACTGGGCTCTGAGTGGCACACTATTACTGGGCTCTGAGTGGCACTATATTACTGGGTTCTGAGTGGCACTATATTACTGGGCTTTGACTGGCACACTATTACTGGGCTCTGAGTGGCACACTATTACTGGGCTCTGAGTGGCACACTATTACTGGGCTCTGAGTGGCACACTATTACTGGGCTCTGAGTGGCACACTATTACTGGGCTCTGACTGGCACTTACTGGGCTCTGACTGGCACAATATTACTGGTATCTGACTGGCACAATATTACTGGTATCTGACTGGCACAATATTACTGGTATCTGACTGGCACACTATTCCTGGTATCTATAATTGTACAATTTTCAAACATTGAAAAAATTGTGGGTGTTTTCTAGCATTTTTATTATGGGGGTGGGGGGGGGGGGGTGCCACACTCAGGGTCCGCCCCGGGTGCCAAATGCTCTAGGTACGCCCCTGCCAATAACCAACCTCATGCTGATGAGATCCCATTAGGAATAAAACAGCTGTCCATGAGTGATTATCTGACTCTGCACCTCAGTCCCGGGCTATTTTTATGGGTCGACTTGTACTGCGGCATGTGTTCCAAGGGGTCCAAGTATAAAGTGGCTATAGAGGCATAAAGATCATCACCGTTATCCTTATTTCCATATTGCATATGCTTACCCAGAAATCTTTGCAGTAGTGGTACCACTACAAGTTTAGATTCCTGTTGGAAAAGCCAGTCTTCTGGCTTATCTGGTGTAGATTTGCATTTAACAATGCCTCTGCTACCCCTTGAATTTTACAATTACCCCACCATAAAAGATGTGTGTGCTGCAGGTTGAGAAAAATGCAGTCACAGGCAAGTAATTTGGAGCATACCATATGCACTATTAATGCTCAGCCAGAACATTGATAATTCCACTTATATTCCATGATAGTCATTATACACATACCTCCCTTGGTGCAGCACATAATATTCTTAGCACATTTCCCCTGATGTATGTATCTACATGTACTTATTTTTCTGAATAGATTGCTGTTGCCAAAACGTTGACACAATAAAAGAGCTTACTGAATATCTGTTCCCATTAATAATATAAGCAGACAATTCTTCAACATACTCGACTCAAAATAAGAAATAGTCTAGTGATGCATTCATATACAATATAGCATATGGAGGACATGAAAGCTGACTTAAAGAAGTATACATCACTTGATAGAGAAGTGAATAAGCATACAGAGGTAAAATAAAATGGGTTTGTTATATAATGGAACATAATTATAGAAGTGGGCTTTTTTGTTTCTATTATGAGTAAAATTATATAAATGGTTAAAAGACTAAGCATGGAACTTTAAATGTGTTAAAACTATAGGAAAATATATTGGAATGGATCCATAGGTGAAATATTATTAATGAATGGTTATTCCCTGAATTTTAAAAATGCATTAATATATAACTGTAATAAAGGTGTTTTTTTCCTCTTTTCTTCTTCCTAAGGAGATGGGAAAATAGATGACAGCAATATCACCTTATAAATATGACAAATTAACTGAAGGTTAGAGTTTAGATACCAAACATAAATAGGAATTCGGAATCTCCGGCTTGCGCTGCAGAGTGGTCTAATCCAAATGCATCAAACAGCACACGTTGTTTGATGCATTTGGATTATTATTTGGAGTTATCAGGTTCCGAATACCTCTCGATGTTTGGTCTTTATTGATTGCTTGATGGAAGCACCAAGAGGAAGTTGATTAACTTATGCATATTCTGAGCCTGTCATCAGGTGTGTTTTCCTTTTTTCAATTTGTATCTTAGAGTTTGACCAACGTCTAACCACTAAGGGAGAGATAGATACTACCAACACAAATGGGGGGACACTTCTGGGAATTGTTTTTTACTGTACAGTTTGTTCATGTGGAATCTGGTGTTGACTGGATGTCATAAGAAAAACTAATAAAAAGTAACAAAATAGGAGATAAGATTAGAATAGCAATGATAAATGGGCAGGGAATTAACTCTCCCTAGAAGTGCTATATATTTTAAGATTATTTAAAACAGGAATATATCCAAATTTGTGGAGTACAAGAGACACATTGGAAACTTGATTATTTTAGCTACGGTGCAACAAAAGAGGAATTGCTATTATGTTTGCCATAGACCTCTTTGTTCAAGTAAGATACCAAGAAATGGATGAAGAGCTACACGTAATTTTAATATGCACACGTAACAATAAAATCTTTACTGTAGATAATATCTATGCCCCTAACCAGAAGCCAATTCTATTTATTAAAAAGATTTTGTTGAAAGTTGCTAAATAAGGTAAAGGCACTTTAATGATGGGAGTCTAAGTGCCTAGCTGATCCAATAATAGACATTCACAGTATCAGACCAGATTAATTAAATAGAAGTGCTTCAATAAGAGAGAATTCAAATATTAAGGGCTTTGATACCACACACGGCAGTCAAAAATGAATATGTATGCCGATGACATCATCATTACAGAATTGATTGCTGAAGGCTATATAAACAAACATTCTCAATATGTTCTGGATATGAAACCTAGAAACAATACTGCCCTGTAATGTCTCTCTGTCAGTTGGTGATCATAATAGAAAAGAAACTGGCTTTCTGGGCAGCCCAATCAATTACTTATTTAGAAATAAAGATATGTCCTAAACCAAAGAAGATAGTACAGTTAAATCTGTTGCCCCTATTGAAACGTACCAATAAAGCTAAAGCATTGCAAACATGACTTCTCATGGCGGGGAAGGATCAATATTGTTAAGTCATCTGTGCTCAAATGGACGTATCCATTTAGAATGCTCCCATTACAAATGCCTAATAGCTGGCTGAAGCCAATACATGTGGCTTTTAATGGCGTTATTTGGCAAGGGAAAACGTCCCTGTTTGTATTTTCAAATGTGTAACCCTAAAAACAAATACAAGGAGGCTTGGGCATCGCAAGTATAGAGGAATACCACCTAACGAGTATAAAATTAAAGTTGGTACTGGATAGAACAAGACTTGGTATAAATGGAAGACATAGCCCTGGGATCTCTAACTATTTAGATGGAAGTATAATTTTGAAAGACCTGATCCATAGTTGAGAAAGACTAAAAAAAAGGTTATACAATGAAATTTTGAAAATACTCCCACTAAAAATGACTGCAGTCAGTGTAATCTATTTACATCTTAAAAGCCGATAAGAAGTAAGTTGGGGGAAAATCCAAGATTTGTACAACTTTGGCAAGAAACAAATATACCCAGTGGGGAATTTTTGAGAATAAAGGTATACCATTTGAAAAGGCTTAATCAAAAAAGAGCAAAATGAATTGTTAAACCGACTTCTATAACAAACAAAACTTCACAATGTGCTGATTTGTAGAGGTTAATTAGCCCAGTGGTGATTTCCCCTAGTATTGACAGATGGCAGAAAGATCTATTGATAGAAATACAGAAGGATGATTGGGTGAACTCAGTGAGAACAGTATATAGCACAATGCATTGCCTACATTTATCGGAGATTTATTTTACAAATCTAAAATACATTTTATTTGGTACTGAGTTGATTATTAAAAATGTTCCCTGATAGATTGGATTCGTTTTGGAGGTGTGGTAATAGTAGAGAAAATGATATACATATATGGTGGGATTGCTTCCCTATAAGACTGTTCTGGCTAAAGATAGGAATTAAAATCAATAATTCTTAAGTATTACATGTCTACTAGTTCCAGTCTTACCATCATCCACAATGTCCTGTGCAGCAACAGAGTTTGTGTAGACGACCAGGTCTGATAAAGCTCTACATAATTTCATGGTTTTCCTCCGCCTGCCCAATCTATTGATAAAATAATAATTTGTACTTGAAATATTTAAAATGATGACAAAAATTGCATGTCAGACATTAGTAAATAATTAAATGGATGTATGTGAATTGCATGTTTGACTTACACAGTGCCCCGGAAATTTCCAAAAATAAGTCATTAAACAAGTTCAAGTATCTCTAAGAATACTCCAAACTAAAATATTCATAATAATTAAACAATTCACTAAGAATGTCAGGGACTAGATATATTTTCAAATACTGGCGTGTATACATTTTACAATTTTAAATCGGGAGTAAACTTTTTAATAAGGTAACTTCTGTCTCATTAAATCTGCAATTTAAATTAGTACTAGTACAGGTTGAGATTCCCAAAGAAAACGTTATCCAAAAAATGTTTTTGTATTTTGCCACAAGTTGCAAATTACACACACCTGTCAGAATCCAAGCGCAGAACAGTTTTGTGTTCATGCCTGACATGTTGAGGGCAGGTTCCCAACGATGCCTCACATCACAGCTACATCCCAGTAAAGTAAATGATTTGCTCCATACGGTATTTACATTGATACTACTATATTTTATGAGTGCCGAGAGGCTGTAATAAATCTATTGGTGAAACTGATATCTTAAACGATCATTTCTCCAAAATACGTCATGGTCCCAAGCATTGTGGATAAAGGATCCTTAACCTTTATTTGCTAAAGCATTGCTCCATAGCAACAGAGAGAACATTTCTGGCTACCGTCGCTCTCCGTCAATCATGTGGTAGAGAGACAATAGTGGGGCACGAGATGCATTCAGTTTTGCAGACACTGCATGCCAATCAGAAGCTGCCTTGTGTCTGATTTAAAGAGGATCTGTAGTGTTTAGTCCCTTCTTTAAATGCAAAGCATTGCTACCTTTTCTGAAATGCATTGGTTGAAATCTTCAAATTTTTAACATTAACAGTTTGAATGCTCAAATTAGTGTGAAACTAATAATAATCAAAATAATGATTCATTCATATGAAGGATGGCATAGAGAGATCTTTCGTGCTCTAATAAAAATAAAAAAAAAGAATTAATGTAGTTGTAACTATGTAAATTAGACTTCGATTTTTTTTCTTGTGGTCGCGACAGCCTTTTTTGGAGGATTTTTAGTACTTAAAATATCAGACAATTAGAGCCGTTTTATGCCAACAATAAATGGTGCTAGATTTTGTATAAGCTTTTACATAGGTGCTACATTTTATATAACTAATATTACGAGTGCACATGAAAATCAGATGTGTCAATAAGTGGTTAGAGTGTGCTTTCTTACCTGTAATGTGCATTTTCAAAATCTTCTTCTCCACCAATCCAAGCACAAGTAATAAAGATACCATATGTGGCTTGGCTCCACCTACAGGAAGCAGAAGGTAATCTTTTTTCATTTGCCCAGCCCACCCCCTTCATATCCAATATTTCTCAAAAAGTAAGGAAAGAATTACAAGAATAGGTGCAGCAAGAACAGAAAACAAAGACTGACTGCTAGAAAACGATTACATTGCATGTCTCCAAGAAACCTGATGCTTTGGTGACTCAATATCAATAGAATAAAACCATTTTTCATTTTCTACCAGTCAGAAAAGATCAAAATGATGAGTTAGACAAATATGTCAGCGGAGTAGAAACAGGTGATTTTATATGATTCTGGTGAAAACATGAATGATAATAAAAATGATAAGACAATGTTTGATATAACTGAAGTATTGTCTCAAGGGGATAAGTGAATGTAAGTGCCATGAGAATTGTGTCTGTGCTGGAATCCGAATGATGACTTCAGTGGCTCATGAATTTGAACTATTACTTCTTCTAATATTTGCACAAATGGGTAGACTAGTCATCTGTAACTACCACAAATTGCTGCCCACTGACCTTCCATTCATCAGAAAACTATACTGTATCACGTCACTGTATATTACAATACAACATATGCCACTAAAAGATCAAGGCATGTAAAGAACTATTCTGCTAAATACTACAAAGTAATGCTAGGGGTAATTATTCTCCAACTAGAGAGCTGCCTTTTGGCCACTACTACACTAGATACAGAACTTTGGCCATGAAATCCACTCCACCTTCCAAATATCCGCTCCATTCTATCATAATTACCAAGTTGACATTTGGAAGTGAAATTAAATCAATTTAGCGTTGATCATTTAAATGCTTGAGATAAACACAAGTGGCATTTGCTAACTATTCAGATGCACAAGCGCTTGAATTATAAACAAATATTATGAAGGGAATTGTAACAATGCAGGTTATGGATCTTGATACTCTGCGCTCATCCACCTTTGTCTCTATTTTGCAGCACTGTTCATAAGGTGAAAAGTTCACAAACAGAAAAGGCCTAGCTTAGCCACTGAAGACATGATTTCCATATTAAAGTTTATTTTAATAAGATTTTGCTACTTCCTAGCTTTCCAGTTCATCCCGATTAAGCCTTCGCTATCTCTTCATGTTGAATTATTCCACAGAGCTTGAGCATTGAGACTTTAAAATGAGCCTCAGGATGTCAGAGGCTATGAAGTCATATTATATTGAAGATTGTGATATAAGGAACTTTTACATCAAAGTTTTAATTCATTCTAATTTATCCAACTGTGAGTGATACGCTACTTAAAGGAGGTGTTAGGAAGATACGATTATAATCAAAATAGTGGTTACTTTGGGAGGATCACAAATAGTAAAGTAGAAAGAAAAAAGATGAGGAATATTGGACCCAATGAAGAAGATGGGCTGATATGCATTACCTTGTATTTAGTGTAAAGGGAAATGATACTCCAAAACCCCTGATCACCTTTATAACATGTCTATACTTCTGAGAGTGGTTTCTTTGACATGTAGAGTTACAATTGCTTCTGTATGAATAAAATAGGCATAAGAAGCCCCTTTAATAGTATAGCTTAAACTGATATAATCCATGTATAAAATGATGCTTACCAAACAGGTGTGAGAATGCTGCAAATACAGTGTGATTGGCTTTTTGATATAATCCATGTCATACTACCATTGTTTGATAAGCAGCATTATGCAGCACAAAAGGAAGGAGTTGCCACTTTTTTATAAAAAAAAGGCCTTACTATTG
Source organism: Pelodytes ibericus (assembly GCA_036172795.1). Taxonomy (NCBI): domain Eukaryota; kingdom Metazoa; phylum Chordata; class Amphibia; order Anura; family Pelodytidae; genus Pelodytes; species Pelodytes ibericus. The sequence continues at coordinate 158,044,665 of CM069861.1, read as the reverse complement.
TTTTCAAAGACTTAACACTGGCTTTAAATGGATAGTCCCTTTAAATGGACTAGTCCCCAAACTCACTTTGGCGCAAGTGGAAGACTATTGCCAGAACAGTGCATAGGCTTTTTTACCCAGTGCGATTTGATGCAAGCAAGAAACCCATCAGGGGGTGGTAACTGTGCATATATTTTAAAAGGCAATGCAAATTAAACATTTTTAGTACTAGATATGTTTGGAGTATAATTTTCCGGTCATGCTGTTATTACCCGTCTTCTGGTGGATTGGTGGAGGAGAAATAATGTATTGTGTATTATGTGTTTATTTATTTTATAATGGCGTAGTATTTACTGAGGGTTATTTGAGGTCCCTATGTATTGGTATTAAAACACAATATTAATACGATGACTGCACTTACATTTAAATATGGTGGATCACAATAGCTATGCAGTAAATGGTTTGTCACTGAAGTGCACTGTACATTCTTTTCATTTTGAACAAATAATGAGCGCCAAGGCTGCATCATAAATTATATATCTGATGTGCTTATATATCTAATGTGCTGGGATTCAATGAGAACAATACACAATGAATGAGAATGATGATGCCAATGTCCGAGTAGACCAACTGACCATGACAAGAAGGGATTTCATAGACATACTTCATATCTCAAACTTCAACCCTTCTCTGTAAACAAGGCTACTATGCCTTAAACTGTCACAATATTGTACTGCAGGATTGTATCTAAAGGTCATTTCTAAAAAGTGAATCAGCAAGATGAATCAATGAGTTTCTAAGGTGATTGATCCACTTTTATCGATAACCCACATTTTCTGCAAGACTATCATAACACGGCAAATAACAGAATGAAAAAAACAGTATAATTCCTTCAAGAAAATGGAACAAAGAAGGGCTTACTTAATGAGCATTAGTAATTTATTAAATATTTGAGCATTCTAGGGTTGTTACAAATCTCTCTGGCAAGTAATTTAAGTATCAGACTACAGTACATTTCCAACATATTGTAACAATAGAATTGTTTGCCCACAACAGGACAGCGCCATACTGGAAAAGCATGGTGCTTGCAGTGCCTAGGGGGTCAGATGCCTCGATATAGAGGCAATTTAGCAACACTGGCTTAGATCGTTTCACCGTAGATGTACAAAATATGTCCATTATCATTAACTCACAGGACTTGGTACATTCATTGTCATGAAAAGGTTAAAGAACAAAAAGTTAGTTTTAAAATGTATTGCTCTTTAATGCATTCTAACACAGTGGTGAACTCTGACCTGTGCATTTGGCCTGCTTCCCTCGAAGAGGACTCCTCCTCTTCATCTGTGCTGCACGATTTCGATCTAGATTTTGAGGTTCTCTGTTGGTTAAACAAAAACATTAACATACATAGGATAAATATGCTTTTATGAGTATATTCTAAACATCCTTATAACTACCGGTAGCTCCTGAAAATAACATATCAATAAGTATATTTTTAGTTACTTACTTGGGTCAATATGTGCTTTACATCTGTATGTTCAAATATGTAACACTGTATGGGAAACTCTTGAACTATAGAAATCTCAATGTGTTCATTCATCTGTTCACAAGAAAGAGCACTCGTAGAAGTAAAGTGCGATTGGGCATATACACATGCGCACTTTTATAGATCATTGTAACTGGTCCAATATGGATTATTATTAGTACAAAAGGTATGTGCAGTCCAGTGTTGGTTGGGGCCTAGAGTGAAAGGTGGCTGCCGGTCTATATAGCTGGGGGAGAGAGTCCTTCTATGCTGTAGGGGGTCTTTTAGCCAGCTGAGCTTTATGGGAACTTTAGTTAACAGTAGATTGAGTAATAGACATTAGCTGTTATCCATAACTCCCATGTTTCCCAAAAGCTGCTTGCCCAGCATTATAGGATAGTCCACAGCAGTTATTTATATACAGGTGGGAGCTAAACTGTGCCAAAATCTATGTCTGGCCAACTGTATACTGACTAGAGCGATACTGTACTACATTGGTGTATGTCTGACTATATACTGACTAGGTATGAGCTGTTGCCACGTGATTTAAAAAAAAATGACATTGACAATAAAACCATTTTGCAATCCAAACCACTAAAGATTGTGACCCTAGCACAGGACAAGTAAAAAAAAAAAAAACAAGGTATACCTGAATACTATATAAAAAGCATAAAGTTTAATTGCAAATCAAGGTACAAAAATATCAAAAAAGCAATAAGGAGCAAAAAGCTTATTACACTCACAGAATAGACGCCATGTGAAATCCCCTAGAACACTAGAAATGACACTGACCCTTTGCGGAGCCAATGACTACACAGAATCTGATCAGAAACCACAAGAAAAGTGAAGTATTTTTCTTTAAACATGGCAGTAGAAGATGCAATGGTGTTCCATTATGCACTTCTCAAATAATTATTTGATCCAATTTGTTGTTGGTTCAGATGTTGCTGGTTTGCTTACATCGACTGGTACTTGACTAGAATGTAAAATCCAGGGTGCAATCTGAGCTTCAGAAATAAAAGGATTCATGGCTGCAGGGGATTATTAATGTAATAGGTGCAGTAAGAGGACATGAAAGCTAAGCTCTACTATCTAAGATCTGGCACGTTGATTATATTTTCCAACGGCACAATTCAAGAACAAAGTAGGCAAGTGTTTTAGAAAAATAAGTAAAGTTATGCTTTTTAAATAATTGATCTCACATTAACATACAAAATAAACTCTTTCATGCTCATAATTCAAGAGAACTCTAAAAGCTTTGGGGTTTTTTTTTTTGTTTTGGTTTCAAACCTAACAGGCAAAGGCATAAATACTAGAATATTGTATTTAATTAGAGAACTATAAATAATCCTTTTCTATGCACAGTTACATTTTTCCAGTGCTTTATGAGTGCTTCATAGTCTACACAAAGTCCCATTCTATCTGCAGCAACAATGACAGATCACCAACAGTGCTCCGAGCTTTTTGTTATGGAGACTGAAATAATTTGTGTGTAGGGTTTTCTGACATTACATCATAGTCAAATTCGTCTAGACAAACAAAAATATGTGAGAATTTTCACTTTGGACCTATAAGCTGAAAGGTTTGTCAGCTGATTAATGGTCCTCAAGATAACATTTATCTTTCTTTGGGCAAGAGGTGATGGGGGAGATAAGGGTATCACCTACTTTTTGCCACTTATATTCTCTGTACAGAAAACAATATTCAGGTAATTCGAATTTTACAAAGTATGACATTATGAGGATGCAAACAGTATGGGCGTCAAAACGACTGTCAACCTAAGCATTGCTTATACTGTGAATGTAGAGGGAAAAAATGATCTACGTTAGACGGATTGCGCTGAAATACATAAGAGAAATATGTTTTATAAGTGTCCGTCGGGTCTCCTGCTTATGACATCACCTGGGGCTTTACACGGAACTTGTTTTCAATGGGAAATGTGCAATTTGCATATCAAGCCACGAAGTAATGTCAGAAGCAGGAAAAATCACAGACACATTTAAACCAGAACACAATGTAAAGATCATTTTTTTAGTCTTTACATTCACAGTATAAAAGGTGTTTGTCAGAAATGTAATGAAGTTGCACCATAATTATTGTCTATCCTTATGCAGATACAGATTTTGCCAGAAAAAAAAAGCCACTGTGCGCTAGTGTCACCAAAAAAAAAAAAAGTGATCTAATTATTGTTTAGGAATATTGGAGTAGGCTACATATAAAAAAAAAGAATTGTATTATTGCTCCTATTTTAGATATATTTTTTGGACTGCAATTCTCTGCAACTCCTAATCTGGCATTATCAGCCTTGAACACATTTTGTTTTATTAAAATTAGACAGAAAAGAGCTTCATTATTTATACATAAATTACAATAAGGCCTTCAACCTCCGATTGAAGGCTTACTGCCAAAATGTTGGGGTACTGTGTATGTATATATCTCCTGCTCTCACCCTATGTAAGTGTTTATTTATATTGATTGTTTATATGTTCATATGTTGAGACATATTAGATACTTTTGTTATTTTGGAGATTTTTGCTACAGATACCTGTGGATTGTGGCTCAGGATTGTCCCACACCACTTATCATTTGCTAGTTTCTCAATTATTTCTTTGTTTTATTTTGGTTTGTGTCCTCAATAACATTTGTGTTTTACTTTATTCCCATTCTTTATACATAACCCCATATGTATAAAATGATTTGCACAAGAAATAATCCACAGTGTATCAAAAAGTGATCTAATTATTGTGTAATAATTTTGTTGCATGATATGTATACAAAAAGTAGCATTATTGTGCTTATTTTAGATCACTTTCTTTGTCACTCCTAATCTGGGGTTATCCTCACTGAACAAAAAGTCGCAAAGTGGGAATAAAAAGTCATAAATTGAGAATAAAAAGTTGCAGTTTTTATGCTTTATTCCTGCCCATTCTGAGCAGTTTTACACAGGGGCAAAAGCAACAATCTGACTGAAGGAATCTGGATTAGATATAAAAACAGCACTTTAATTTTATAAATAACCCTCGGATGATACTATGATTTTGTTCAGGTTTATATTTAAACAAAATACAAATGAAAGGTTTAATCATTTTCCTTAAATTACTTTTTTAGTTAGAACACATTGTGACCGTAAATATATTGAAATAAAAAAGGAATAAAAATACAAGAATGATAAGTAAATATAAAGTATGAAATGATTAGTAAAATAAAACACAGAGCATGGGGGGGGGGGGGGAGAACACATTGTGATGGTCATGTAAAGGGAGAATTATTAGATTATGTGTGGGAGATACATATAAATATTTAGTTTCTTCTCTTACCTTGTGTTTAGTTATGTTGCCCATTGATGATCTCTTGGATTTTGCTCGATCTTTTGTTTCTGAATTCTAAAGTGTAATAAAAACAATAGTTAGAATAAAATTAAATACATAGTGACAAAGTAGATTTAAGTAGTATGTCACCAGTAAAGAATAACATTATATACATATGTATACATAGGTATATTTGTAGTGCATCTATCTGGCATCAGCAGTGTTATTATGACAATGGAAGGTATGAGTTCATAAGTGGTTGGTCTTTAAGTCTCAAGGGCACACAATGGTAAATTACTAAAGAGTAACTTATCTGTAAAATTATCTGTTACTTCTCTAGCAAAAGTTATTTTCATTCCATAGGAAGGTATATGCAACTACTGGAGCACCTGTCACAGCTAATCAGCCTTGCTGTAGCTAACATCATTACAAGTGAGCTAATTACCATTCGCTATTATTTATTTCATATATAAAAAAAAACCTGGGTCTTTTACTACAGGAACATTATGAATAAGAATACAGGAAATGGTATATGACCTCTTAGCTCTTGTCAAAAAAAAATTGACCATAATGGAAGCAACTCTTTGATTAATACATTTCCTAACTCCTATACACCAAAAGACCACTCCAAACATGAAAATGACCTATCTTGTTTTATAATTGGTAGGGGAAAGCAAAAAGAAGAGTATCCCAAATACTACTGTATCACCTATACTTTGCTTATACTGTGAATGTAGAGAATACAAAATTATTGAAAATTAGCTATATTATATTAGCTTTAGCAAAACAGCAAGAAAATGCCTACATTTTGTTTTTAATGGGTGTGCGGAGAGTGCTGCTTATGACATCACCTGTGGCTTGATAGGCAAATGGCACATCTCCTACTGAAAATTAGTTAATTTGCATATTAAGTCACATGTGATGTCATAAGGAAGAGACTTCACAGACACATTTAAAACACGTTTCTCCGAATTTACACACATTTTTGCCAACATAATGATTAGATAATTTTTAATCACTTTTATTCTTTAAAAATAACAAGCATCATGTGTACGTTGCGTCTGTACAGAAAACGCATCCGCATGTGTTTTCCACCACGTGCACAGCCAGGGTAGTGGATTCTCCAGTATTATGCATTTTACATGCCCCTCTAAAGAATGCATGCATGTTCATGGGGGAACCAGTTAATAATGTTGAGGATCTCATTACTCTTGGAACTACCTTAATGAATTTATTCCTCTCTGAACACACATGAATTATATATTCTGCAAGGCTGAATGTAAAAGCGATATGCGTCACTCAAAAAATGGCAGCTCATCCATGCCTATGCTTGGATTCAGAGGTAGGAGGGGTTAAGGTAACAGCTATTCAGTTTAAGAACACGCAAATGTTAGCAATTCAGACAGTGTGATGGAGATGGCTGCTTAGGTACACAGGACACAATAATGGAAAAAAAATGTTTCTGCTTAGAGTGGTCTTTAAAGTCACAACAAAGAAACACTGAACAGATAGCCAATGCAAATGAATACAATTAAATCAAAAACTTAGGAGCAGAAATTGACATTTAAAGTAATTTCTGGTTAAAAAATAAGGACTGTGAAATGTCAGAGGCAATAGTTTGACAAAACGACTTCAAGTACAGAGGGAGAGAGATAAATCGAATTTGGAATGACAAACAATTCATGAAAAGAAACACGTTTATCTACAATTCCATAATTACAACTAAAGGTGAAACGTAACAAGTGAATATCCAGTTTTATGCATCATTTTGTTGGTTTAAACAGCAGCTAATTTGCCCATGGCACATAAAGCCAAGGAAATAATGTACAGACAGATGCTGCTTTTATCAAGCCATCTGAATTGTACAGCAACAAAGATTCCCTCAGGACACGTAGTCAAAGGCTGACACAATGTATTTACAAAGCCAGCAAACAAAATAAGTTCATTTATATCCAGAAGAGCAAACAAATAAAACAAATCACTCACTTATCCCTATATAATACTGCAAGACAAATGTGTTGGGTATAGCAGCACTCAAATTCTCCCCTCACTGGATTACTTTTGTGACATTATTAGTAAATCTTAGTCTCACTGCCCAGCCTTTCAGTGATCTCTTGCTTCCCTCAATCTTCCTACTTCAGTAGCTCAAGGAATAAGGTCTGTGATGGTGGCACAGAAGATGACAATGCATGTATGATGTAGCAGATATAGGCACATGGGTGCCCTCCCAATGCATTGTGTAAGAGAGGTTGTTCTTATTACTCATATCTTAAACCTACCTACATACATTACACACACTATATATATTTATATATATATACAGGGAGTGCAGAATTATTAGGCAAATGAGTATTTTGACCACATCATCCTCTTTATGCATGTTGTCTTACTCCAAGCTGTATAGGCTCGAAAGACTACTACCAATTAAGTATATTAGGTGATGTGCATCTCTGTAATGAGAAGGGGTGTGGTCTAATGACATCAACACCCTATATCAGGTGTGCATAATTATTAGGCAACTTCCTTTCCTTTGGCAAAATGGGTCAAAAGAAGGACTTGACAGGCTCAGAAAAGTCAAAAATAGTGAGATATCTTGCAGAGGGATGCAGCACTCTTAAAATTGCAAAGCTTCTGAAGCGTGATCGTCGAACAATCAAGCGTTTCATTCAAAATAGTCAACAGGGTCGCAAGAAGCGTGTGGAAAAACCAAGGCGCAAAATAACTGCCCATGAACTGAGAAAAGTCAAGCGTGCAGCTGCCACGATGCCACTTGCCACCAGTTTGGCCATATTTCAGAGCTGCAACATCACTGGAGTGCACAAAAGCACAAGGTGTGCAATACTCAGAGACATGGCCAAGGTAAGAAAAGCTGAAAGACGACCACCACTGAACAAGACACACAAGCTGAAACGTCAAGACTGGGCCAAGAAATATCTCAAGACTGATTTTTCTAAGGTTTTATGGACTGATGAAATGAGAGTGAGTCTTGATGGGCCATATGGATGGGCCCGTGGCTGGATTGGTAAAGCGCAGAGCGCTCCAGTTCGACTCAGACGCCAGCAAGGTGGAGGTGGAGTACTGGTTTGGGCTGGTATCATCAAAGATGAGCTTGTGGGGCCTTTTCGGGTTGAGGATGGAGTCAAGCTCAACTCCCAGTCCTACTGCCAGTTCCTGGAAGACACCTTCTTCAAGCAGTGGTACAGGAAGAAGTCTGCATCCTTCAAGAAAAACATGATTTTCATGCAGGACAATGCTCCATCACATGCGTCCAAGTACTCCACAGCGTGGCTGGCAAGAAAGGGTATAAAAGAAGAAAATCTAATGACATGGCCTCCTTGTTCACCTGATCTGAACCCCATTGAGAACCTGTGGTCCATCATCAAATGTGACATTTACAAGGAGGGAAAACAGTACACCTCTCTGAACAGTGTCTGGGAGGCTGTGGTTGCTGCTGCACGCAATGTTGATGGTGAACAGATCAAAACACTGACAAAATCCATGGATGGCAGGCTTTTGAGTGTCCTTGCAAAGAAAGGTGGCTATATTGGTCACTGATTTGTTTTTGTTTTGTTTTTGAATGTCAGAAATGTATATTTGTGAATGTTGAGATGTTATATTGGTTTCACTGGTAAAAATAAATAATTGAAATGGGTATATATTTGTTTTTTGTTAAGTTGCCTAATAATTATGCACAGTAATAGTCACCTGCACACACAGATATCCCCCTAAAATAGCTAAAACTAAAAACAAACTAACAACTACTTCCAAAAATATTCAGCTTTGATATTAATGAGTTTTTTGGGTTCATTGAGAACATGGTTGTTGTTCAATAATAAAATTAATCCTCAAAAATACAACTTGCCTAATAATTCTGCACTCCCTGTATATATATATATATATATATATATATATATATATATATATATATATATATATATATATATATATATATATATATATATATATACTGATTATTTGGGACATTTCCTAAAAGCAGGAAACAACAAACATCCGACACAGATTGCACATTAAATGAATGACGTGCTATACATTTGTATAGTAATGGCTCCACAACACATTAATGTTATAATAAGACGTTGATATGTAAGGCAAATGGATATCAATGAAAGATGTGTAGCTTTGACAGACTGACATTAGCATTAAGAAGATGGACATTAAACCAATACAAAACGAAGATACAGTTAAGGTACCAAGTCTTTCATGACCGTAAGCAAGTAGTACATTATGTTCTAGTTTCACTCGTCCAATGCAGGAAGACTAAAATGGACCAATCACAGTTTTTGGAAATCTGTTCAGTGCAGTGTAATTACAGAGTTGAGACAACATTATTCTACCTGTTTCAGATTCACATTCAAACCTTCATGCGTTGCTTTCAACAAAGCTCTAACAGTAAAGCTGTCAGGATCCTCCTTGTCTCGGATTTGCGATTCCTTTAGTAAGGACTCCAGCTTCTTCCTTATGAAAGATTCCACCTGGTGTTCTGTTGTACCATTGCTCTGTAAAGGATTAACAAAAGCTATTTTTATATTGTTTTCTGGCTCATTTATGAAACACTGTTTATCTATGTCCAAAAAGCTATTTGTTTTGTTTCTCATGTGTATGTTCCAAAACAAGTGTGTTTTACAAAGGCATCAAAAGAAAAGGCCATACAAAAAATAAAAAGACAAATGCAACTAAGCACATGCAACATCTGCTGACTATGAAAATAAATAACAGTTTCAAAATAATTTGTAAACTATTTCTCTCCTATTGGTAAGTTCCTTGCAGGGCTGTGGTTTTGTGATAAAGTTTGATTATCTTGTTTAAGTTGCTATAGCCATAAAGAATTGTTATGAACATGTATACCTCACAAGTGTAACTCTTAGTACAATACTGCATGTTCTTAATACAGGAGTGGGGTGATTTACAAAAGAGCTGTAATGAAGGGTAAAATAAAATGTGACATTTTTAAGACTTTGTTTAACACTACAAAATCTATTCGTCTAGATGCTGGGTGTCCAATTGTTTTTGGAAGTGGGCTGTGAAAGGGACCAAGCCTTTTACTGAGGAGGTCTACTCTGCACGTCTCTGGTATATGACAATGTATCAGCACTGATTTGGATTTGTGTGGTGGGAGATGGAACTTCTGCGAACGTTCGGAGAGCTACTTGAGTCAGACAGACAAAGTTCTTTCAAAAATGGGAGATAGAACTCAAAAATAGGAGATAGAACTGCTTGCTAAGGAAAGATCTAAAAGGCAAGGTACAGGTGCAAACAATGGACTGCTTATGTGCTCTCTCCTAAAGGGCATATGAAAGAAAGACCAAAATGTATAGAAAAAAAGCAGACATGCACACTGATATATAAAATATAATTTATTCGTTAATGTAACGAGGGAGAAAAAATTTCAAAAAAGTATCCAAAAAGAAGAACAAAAAGAATAAAAGCAGGAAAAAGATATATATGTCTATCAGAAGCTGTAGGTAGAGGGCTAGGGACAAGCAGACCAGTGATGTGAGACAAAAAAAGTTAAATATGTGAAAAAAGGGAGGTAAGAAATAAAACAAGTAGAAAAAAATGAAAAAATATGTACAGGAAAAACGAGAAAAAAAGGACACAGGAAAGTATATGTGTCAAAAAAGAAAAGAAAAACAATGTAGTTTTTATAAAACTCAATTCAGCGGAGAGATAATCAATGTTGTCCTAACCACAGTAAAATCAAAAGTACAAAATACAATAAAGAAAAGGAAAAGTAGAGAAGCAAAGAAACAAACAAAACAAAACGAAATTGCCTCTTGCAATAATAAATATTGGAGTAACCTGCATCCATAAAAAAATGCTATAGGGAGATATGCAAAATATGAAATGATGATAATAGAGCAAAAAATTGGAAAACAGTAAAAAAAAAAAAAAAGATATATAAATAAGTTCTGGAGTAGCCTCAATGGATGGCCACTGTCTCCCACATGTAGTCAAATGTTCATTGGCAGTATAGCTATAGACGGGCATACAGAGGTGCATGAAAAAAGGCAATGCACTCCACGGGATGATGCAGGTGAACATTATAGCAAAAAGTTATTTTCATTGACTTTACTCATGCACCCAGATTGTGTCCTCTGTAATCCTGACTCACCCTGGAATATGTGCTATGTTTAATATGGTTATTAAGTCAGATTCTATTAGTATATTGGTTTGTGTAATGTATCATTCTGTGAGGAGACCACACTGATTACAATATGTCACAGAGAAGTAAAGGACAATGGTTGATTGTTTACCCCCTGTAGTTCAGGCAGGCTGTCTGCTGCTTAAGTGTGATTTAAACGAATTATGATGTGGTTTTCTATATCTGTAGCAATGCTGGTTAATTGCTGTTTGGTTTCTGTTGTATGTTAATATGTGGGTTAAGTTATGTTAACTTGATTATGTCTGAATATAGACTCAGTTACTGTTCAATAAATGCCCATTCCTGTTTCAAAGTTATTGGTCCTGTCTGGTGATTTGGAAGCTCCATCTACAACACTGGTTCTGTCTTGTGGCTTGGGGTGGCTGATACAAGGAAGCAGAGTTCTGACGGAGGTACCCAGTTGGGGTACCAAGGGGTCCGTCACACTAAGGTTACATCCTACCCTTAGGCCTTCAGTAGACATAAAGAAAACCTTCCTATACCAGTCAATGGGGGAGTTACCAGAGAATGACCATCTGTGTGTGTTCAGACCTAGATGGGCAAAATATGCTCCCTTCAAGAGGGGAGGGTGGTTTAACCCTTGCCTGAATTTAACTCTTCCAGTGCTGAATTAAATCTTGTGATGTTGTTAACACAATAAATGATGATGTACTTGGAGGGGGACAGAAGGGGCCCCTGGTGCAATGATATAGAAATAGATAGACAAAAGGGTAATGGGAGGGAGAAAAACATATTGGGGGGGGGGGGAGACATACAGAGAGGGGAATCAGGGGAAACAAAGGTGGGCTGAGAAAGAGAGATAAAAAGTGGATTGGGGAAAGTGACAGGCAAAGGGAGAATGGGGGAGGGAGACACAGGCATGGGTGGTGAGAGAACATAATAGATTAAAATTGTTAAATAAATATACACTATCATATCAGATTAAAACAATGGGGTGCCAAATAGGTTAGGTATGCCCTTGAAGGGAGTGTAAAATTTACACTCTATCCTGGATGGGGAAAATCATATTTTCTCAGTCCATTTCTTACGCTGTATTCCAACATTTCTCACCTTTCTAGCACTCACAGCAAGCAAGGAGTGTTCTGTGTGTGTGTCCTAATGTTATTGTAGTTAATATAGGTGTATATACTTTCTTTAACTTACAAAACAGTGACTTAGTTTACATTCGTCTTCTATTTCATCAGCACTGTCTTCATCAGAAACCTCCCCTTCTTCAGCATCCTCGGCCAAGTCGTACGGTAATTTCTTCCCCTGAAAAATAAAACAAGTTGCCATTCCTGCCTAGTTATCGACCAGAGGTGCAAAATGGCGGCATGGGAACAGAAAGTACAAACGTGGCTAAACTGGGTTCATTTATAATAAAATCCCAGAATTTTGCTTTGACACAGTTACATCCACTGCTTTACTTAATCTTTCAACCTACAGACAGCAGAGTATGCCTTTTTTCTTTATACCTATAGTGAATATGAAATAACTGTCAGACCATTTTAGAGCAGGTCTACAGGAAAAACAGCATATCAGATGGGATCCCAATATAAAGAGCTCTCCAGTGACCTGTTCATTAACAGAAATGTACAAAGAACAAGAGGTCATCCCCTGGAAGAGCATTTCAACACAGGAAGTGATTCTTTAGGGTAAGGACAAAAAACAAGTGGAAGTTACTGCCAAGAGAGGTGATGCTATCAAATACAATAGATGTCTAGATATATTTTTAAAAGAGCAGGGCATGCAGGACTGTTTGTAATAGAATAAACATTACTATTTTAGAACTTCTTACCCAAGAAGAAATCAGATTGCCTATTGGTGTTTATGTCTACCAGGAGGCTTCTGCCAGCACTGGGATACCATATATTTCTATTCTCTTTATCATCAGACCCTATGATTTGCGGCAAAAAAGGAAGCTCTCTAGGTCATGGTGTATTGCCAATCCCATAATCTTTCAACATTTGACCTGCCTGTTTGCCCCCTTTTCCAGTGGTTAAATTGGGAACTTGCCCTGCCCTGATGGCCACGCAAAATCACATGCTCCTCCCCTCACAATTGGCTCCAAACTGCTTTGGCACAAAGTTGTCACTGGCAGGCTGTATTAGGAAGGAAATGGCACCGGCCAACTTGGTGTGGGCAGATATGGCACCGGCCAGCTGGGTGTGGGCAGATATGGCACCGGCCAGCTGGGTGTGGGCAGATATGGCACTGGCCAGCTGGGTGTGGGAAGATATGGCACCGGCCAGCTGGGTGTGGGAAGATATGGCACCGGCCAGCTAGGTGTGGGCAGATATGGTTCTTATTCAAAGCCTATGAGTAACAATCCAGTACTGGTTCAAAACACGTCCCCACCTTTTAGGTAAGGGATCTTTGTTTATCCAATTCACTCATCAGTTGGGATTCAGTCACCCACCTGGAAGTCAATGACTATTGAGTAGACACTTAAATATAATATATTCCTCTAAGTAAGCAAGCATTAGAACAAAGTTTAGTTTTCCTTTAATATTAAATCAGCTAATTTACATTAGGATTTGTGTCATTTGCATATCAAACCCAACCTATAAAGGCCGCATTCTGCATCATCAGAAACATGGAGGTTGGAATTGAACTGCTTTGCAGGAAACAAACATGTTGGGCAATTTATGTTTTAGCAAAATGAACATCAATATGCTCCCTTTTTTATTAAGGCTATTATTCTTTCTATATAAAAAGGTTATAACAGACCCCAAAAAAACAGACAGTCTGTTTGATCTGTCCAGTTGAAAACCTCATCCTTATTTTACTTATGTATATTACATGCCTTACCTTCACAAGTATTTTGCCTTTCAGATTTTGGGGACTTGGAAGTTGCTTCAATTCTCCAAGTGGAACGGATGACAGATCTAGTTTATCACCAAAAATATCCTTAAGATACTGAGCAATTTTCCTCTGCTGTTGTATATTACAGTGGTTTTCAATAGATAAGATCACAGGATACCTACAGTAGAAGAAAAATTACTGAATTACACATTTCTTTTCTAACAAAGTAAACCTATTTCTAGCATATAAGCTATACTTTCTAATGTGCAGGTTGTTTATGCAAAACAAAGGTTATACATACACCGAATACAGTATTTCATGCCATGGAATTGCATGTGCTTATTTTTTATGTAAATAATTAAAATCTGCATTATATGATTGCTTTGGTTTCTAAAGCCTAGAACTATGGAAGTCTTGGTACTAATTTTGTCAATAGAAAGCAAACCTATTATTTCAAAAAGAAGATTGAATACTGTACTACATTGAATTCCAAGGAAGAGACAACAGTTTTTTTTCCATGTTTTTTTATTTGTCTTTATTATAAGGCTTTGTTTGCAGACTATAGTGTGTGGAGAAGTAGCAGTTGGATTGGGGAGTGGGGGGGGGGGGGGGGTCGGTACTTGGTCAAACAGGTAGCATATTGTAATGTACTTTAACAGGCAACTAAACGTTTTATTTTTTACTAGACCCACAAGTGAAAAATTAGTATTAAGATAGACTGGCATTTACTTTTGACATATCACCGGATGAGTCAGGCACCGATCAGACATGTGGGGATTGGCTGTGCGCTGACACTGTTAACGTGCGCCAGCCTCCCAACTGGCTGTGTCTCATCTGTGAGACACAGCCAAGAGTAAACTCATGTGTATCTATAAATATAAATGGCAGATTTACTCCAGAGAAGGATATGTTTTTAGCCAATGCTTCCTTCAAGCATTCAAGGAAGCAAGCGTTAAAAAACAAATTTAATGTGAGAAACTCACACAAAAATTACTTAAAGGACAATTAAAGAATGACAGTCACTATACGCATAACATACTCATTTTTCACAAAGGCGTGCTTGTTAATGGCTTCCACAACATCCTTAAATGGTATTTTAGAAGTGAGTGTGTATCCATGGTGCACCACTGGCTCGCCATCTGGTCCATCCCAGCAGTCAACTGTTAGAATAAAAAGGCAATTAAAGAAATTATACATCCCACTCAACAGGGATGCAAAATATACAGTGTCTTTACAAATGAACAAATAACATCGTACAAATGTCAAAGAAAGGTTTCCCTTAAATGGGGAAGCCTGATTGTAATCAAAAACCATAGATATTGGCACTTACTAAAGAATACAAACAGAATAGAACACATTGGGGTATATTCAAGGGCTCCCATTAACCCAAAAAATGGCATTAGCGGTAAAAGGCATTGATGAATGCCAATAGCGCTGCTAATATCATTGCAACACACACATTTAAAATCTCCCTCACATCTACATTTGCAGATATTGCACCAATTTTAATTGTTCTACCCTACCTGGACATAGTAGTGGTGGGGAAGTTACCACGGACTCAATTGTATCTATTTATTGTGCCAAGGGCATTTGGCCAGCCTTTGGCACAAGGGGTGGTGTGAGGAGGAATGGGGGAAGGCATTTATTTAGTCTGGGCTTTGGAGATATCGTTGGCCCAAGCCCAGGGGGGGCAAATATTTAAATTTATTCTGACAATGGGGCATATCACCGGCACCAAGCCGCAGGGGGCCATTTATTCAAATTTATTCTGGGCATAATCATCAGCGCCAAGCCCAGGGTGGGGCGGGGGGGTGCAATTTAAATTTATTCTGGGCTTGGGTCATATTGCAGCCCCTATCTTAAGGGGTTAAAAAAAAATATTCTGTGATTGGGGTACAGCCATACCTGCGGTCACCATGGCCGCAGATTTTTTTCATGAAGCGAGCAGAAGGCTGCTTTCCCCATTGGATACCGATTAATTTTGTTTTATTTGAGGGACACACTAGGGGGATTGGCTTTTACATTCCAAGTCCCCAAGCATACTATTAACTATTAAGTCCTTTACCACAATACTAGCAGTTTAACGCACTGGATATTCGCTGTCACCGTTGCATTTGAATTGTGAGATATTCCAAATGGCATACAGTAGTCTAAACGTCCCGGTGTGGTAAATAATGGGACCATTGAATCTACCCAATTATAATGACGTTTTGAATTAAATATAAGTTGTTTGTAGAGAAAGGTCCGAGTTCAGAGCAGCAGTCACCTGGTAAGGTTTCTTGAAACATCTTAAGAATAAATAAAATGATTTAGATGCAGAAATAAATGCACTGTATTGTCATGTCAAGAGAGGCAGGCAATTTCTTCCTAATACTTTAGTCAAAAAACACCTTACAGGCCATGAGATGAGCAGGGTGGTACACAAGACACAGATACAAAAAGACCATAGCTTGGAAACATAATGCAACCAGCTTCCCTTGACAAAAAGCTGTCTACTTTAACACAATTATCCCCAGATGGCGAATAACTTAATCATAAAGGAATCATGAAAAGGCAGTAGAGTTATGGAACCATGAATAACGTTACCAGTCGTCGTATTAAATCATAATGAAATGTATTCTTTTTATTGCATTATTTATCACATCCCACTGTTACCACTAGAAGCAATAATTGCTGATAGATGAAACCATTTTCCTACAAATAAATTCATTTCTACATCTAAAACCTTTATTATTTCGTAGCAGACAGACAAAAAGCCAAAGAATAAAACTTACAGTATTACTGGTAACATTTAAGAGCCCAAGAGACTTGTAACGAAAGAAGCTCATTTGCTCGATGGAAACCAGTTTATTGGAGAGTAATTCATACTTGCACAAATGCATTACATTGTGCACCCAGCAACTACATCATTTTATATACATGCAGAATATCACAGAGAATATTGGAGAAAAGCAGCAGTCAATGCCCATCAGAGCGTAAGCAGTAGAACACATCCATATTTAAGAAAACACCTCTTCACAATCGTTGCTTTTAGAAAACAAGCTTTTGCTAGAAAAAAAATCAGGAGTTAAATCTAAAAAATTGCTGGAGTGCCAAAACACACATCAAAAGCACAGAATTCCAGAAGCAAAAAGTAAAGTAAGCAGCCGTGAAGACAAATGCCGAGTTTTAAAAGTGCCGGTGTTCTGCTCTCAACCCCGCGAGAGCTTAAACCTCAGATTCCGGCACAGAGTGCCAGAAGGAGGAAAGCTCCACTTGTGGGTAGGAGATGCAACAAAAAAAAGCAGGATGGGAGAGCTTATAACATTTTATCGCCAGAATCACATACTCAGATACTCGTGGTAGAAAAAGAACAGAAGGTGTAAGACATTGAATCCAGAAATCCCAGTGAAACAAATCCATAAACTTACCCTCTATGCACCGGCAGCCATCTTGTAATACCCAGGCATACATGTCCACCTTGGACTGAGAAAGCAGCTGGTCACCAGTTAAGTAGGTGTTATGGGATGATGCAATGTAGTAGTTAGATAGGGGTTGCTCCATGTCTTGGTAGATCTCACAGTGCAAAGGATTGAAGATGTCACCTGCAGGACTTCTCATGAAGCTGGTGAAACCTTAACACAGGAAAATACAAAATGTGTGTTACTCACTATGACGAGAGTAGCACAACTATTATCACCAAATATTTAAATATAAAGCTTTATAAGTTTGCCGTGTGAAGTCAGAAACACAAGTATTGATTTACATTAGGAGAACAGCAGAGAATCTTGGTTTATAAAGTATTCACTATATTGACACATTATAGAAAACTGTTACCTTAATCTTTATAAAGCACTGGCACAAAGGGTTAAAATAACGTGGAATTAGTGTGGAATAGTGTGTTGTGTTGTAGGTTTATAATTGTAATTTGTAATGTAATTTTGCATGTTTTTTCTTTCCTTTTCTATCAGAAATTATAGATGTAAACTTATATATGGAAGTAAACTGTGATTTTATGATATTTTCCTTTTCTATGTAAAAAAAAAAAAACAACAATAAAAGAAATATATTTATAACAAAATAAACTGCAATTGAAGACTTTCTAGATAAACATTTTTTTCCCAAATAAATCCATCACCTTTGTTCAAGCAGGCAGTTGCGATAAGATATTTTAACAAATTATTGGGAAATACTTGTATCATCAGGTTAAAGGTTGGGTTCTCCAAGTCACTTTGTTTAACCCAATCCCGGACAGTCCGAATCAAATCTTGTAGTGGTTTCAGGGATGATACACGTTGACAACCCTACAACCAAATCTAAATCTAGCTACTAGAATGATCATAAAATCAAATCATCCGTGCATTAAAAATTAGGCTAAAATTTTCATTTTTTGAGAAAATATATGAAACATCACCATTTAATTTAACACCCTGATCATTTCATTTTATGTTCATACTACAGCTGGATTTAAACTAAAAATTCATTTTTTTCTAATTATATATTGTACTTAATATGATTAACTACCAATATATTTGTTAAGAAAAACAAGAATTGCCTGGTCACAGGTGGTAACCCAGACAAGACAAAGCAATGTAACCGATTGCAGAGCCATTTATACAGCATTTACTTGGAATCTCTGAAAGCACAGCACAGCTTACATGATGCATGTGATAAGAATACAGCATGTACATATATGTTTCTTTAGCTCTGGATATCAAGGTCAAGGTTTTGACAGCTGATGGTCTGTTAGCAGACTGAGAAATGTTAGCACCGAAGTTTAACACTACGGTTGCCCTTCACTACTATAAAACAAAAAGGTTAATAGTTTCAATAGAGTGCAATGATTTGAATCTTGGAATGGTTTAACTTGAGTGATTTTATTCTACAAAATTTACATCAGAAAAGACTTTCTGACCTCCAACATGGTTTGACAGTCCCACCTCACATTTCTGATTGACTGGAACATAGTGTGACTGCACCACTAGCATGGCCAGTCGTATGGACATTCCCTACTGCATGTCACACCTGCTGTGTTCTGTGTCTCACGCAGTGAATTATAGAAGGTATGAATACTTTTATTTTCTAGCCACTGGCGTACATTTTATTCAGCTATCTGAGATATATAACTTTAACCCTTCACAGCAATGCCCATTTGTGTACCATGCAATGGTGCAATCAAATCATTTTTGCCATAATTTGGTTATAAAAGAAAGCCAATTTGTTTCTGGGATCTCCCACTGCAAATCATGAGTGGGGTGTTCCAGGTTCCAAGTCTGGAATGCCCAGAAAAAAAGGCCGTCTAAGCCATACCCAAGACAGACTCTTTAAGCCATTTCAGTAAAGATTTTGATAAGTCTACAGGCTTTTCACAATCCATCGCCATCCTTCCCCAAATTTGGAGGGAATGGATAGAGAACGTTGATCCTGGTTGCCTGGTGTGTTAGGCTGTTTATTATTTTTAGTATTTATTGATGTGATCACAGTGAAAAAGTCACACTGACCACATGCTATAAATGAAATACATACAATAAATGACAGTGTGGATTGCTAGATTAAATGATACTCTCCAGATGGAGGAACTAGTACTTAGAGGTTTTGGTCATTTCACTAGGTTCCAAGACACTTGGCAATCATGGCAAGTTTTTATGACTTTCCCTGTCTACTCTTCTCTCCCTATATGATGCAGCTCCCTACAAGTTACCTTTCCTGTTTCCCAGTTTTATCTTCTTTTTATGTCTGGTTTGGGTTTGTACTGATATCATATATCTTGATGTTGTGTGTTATTTATATGTGTATACTTAAAAAATCTTATTTATATATGTTTATTATATGCATATTTATATCCTATTTATATATGTTTATTTATATCTAATTACTATATGAGTATGAATGTAATGTCTTATTTATAGGTAATTATAATGTGAACTCAATATCATATATCTTCATGTTATAGGTTATTTATATATGTATATCTTATTTATATGTGTTTATTTATATCTTATTATTTTATGAGCATTTATATAATGTTTTATTTATATATACACATGTAACTATACTGTGAACTCAATAATAAAAAAAAAGATGATATAATCTATATAATAATGCATAAAGTAATAAGCAAATGCATGCTTTCAAGGTGACCAACACATAAGGTGGTCTTTTGATAATAAGTGCATACGAAGATAATCAAGATTATAAAAACTTTGGATTCCCTAATTTCTTGACCGGGACAACAGTTGTCCATTACTGTGACTACTGTAATCATTCATTGGATAATAGTTGAATATACAGTATGTTAGATCTGACATATTAAAGCTTAAAGATACAAAAAATAAGCTAATGGAACACATTACCCAGCATTTGTGCAAACATACAAATATAAAGATGAAAACTTAGATGTAGCTTCGAAAATGTGACCTATTTTTACATTTGTACTGATGAATGCAGCCAGGAATGTTAAACAAAGTTAGATTCAAAATTAATGTACCATCTGTGACCTGGTTTGTACAACCTTAGGGCTTTTCTAACTACTGCAGCCTTGAAAGAAAATAAATAAGACAATTGTTTCCAAATCATTAGTTAACATAAAGAAAGTTCCAGAACATTGCAAACCAAAAGACAAACAGGTATGGAAAACCTACAGCAATAAGCTGCTGTGGCCGGCTGAGCCTCATGGAAGTCTTAATCCACAGCCAAGAGGTTGGCTAGACATGGAGGCAGACCTTATACACAGCAGCAGTAGGTCAGTGATGACCCATTCCTACTGTAGAGGATCAAGCAACAGTTTAGAAGGCATTGGAGGGAATTTTCATGCCCAAGCAACAACTACAGTGTGATAAAGTATGGTATTTTTTAGACATGTGCATTCGTTTTCGGACGAATGCATTTTCGTCCGAAAATAGCATTTTTTCGTCCATTCGTCCGAAAAACGAATAACAGAAATGCTAAGCTAACGAAAGCCGAATGAACGAATGGTTAATAAACGAAAATCATTCGTTCATTCGTAATACTATTGCATTCTATAAGCCGAAATAGAGTCGGTTTATAGAATACAATAGCATTACACATACATAGTACATTCCATAAACCGACATAATGAACGACTTTCGGTTTATGGAATGCATTTAAGTCTATAGGCATTCTATAAACCGAACGTTCGGTTTATAGAATAGCAATAGGATTACATGTATTACAGAAGCCGACAGCCTATAAACCGAACGTTCGGTTTATAGAATAGCCATAGGATTACATGTATTACATAAGCCGACAGCCTATAAACCGAACGTTCGGATTATAGGCTGTCGGCATTTAACTACATGGAGACAAAGTCTCCATTCATAAATGTATGAATGGAGACTCTGTCTCCGTGTAGTGAAATGCAGACAGCCTATAAAGCGAACAATCGGTTTATAGGCTATCGGCTTATGTAATACATGTAATCCTATTGCTATTCTATAAACCGAACGTTCGTTTTATAGAATATCAATAGGATTACATGTATTCCATAAGCCGAAAGTCTATAAACCGAACGTTCGGTTTATAGACTTTCGGCTTATAGAAAACATGTAGTACTTTTGCCTTTCTATGAACCGAACGAGAGCCCCATTCATAAGAATTTCCTATGAATGGGGCTCTCGTTCGGTTTATAGAAAGCCAATAGTATTACTCGTATTCTATAAAACGAACGAATAAAACGAACGAATTTCGTCTGAAACGAATGCAGTAATGAACTAAATTCGTTTTAGACGAAATAAATAACATTTTCGTCCAAATGGATGAAAACGAAACGAAAATTTTCGTTTTGCACATGTCTAGTATTTTTACCATTTGAGCTCATTTGTAGAATTCTGAGATATATTCTAAGGATTGTATGTTCATCAATGTGTGTTGTAAAGAGCATTGTGTGCACCTATTCTGCCAAGCAAAGCAACATTAGGAGTATTACTATCAACATATGGGGAAATCTGCAATCTACAGCATTTCCCTAAATTTAAATATTATAGGTAGAATAAACTGTATTTCTGCTTCTACAACCAAAACAGAAAACATGCTCTAAGTTCTATAAAACATTAATTGTCTATATTTACCAATAAAGTGGTAAAGCAGTAACAATGTACACATTTTTTTTTTATGAGAACTGCAACATCATACCCCTCCACAGACCAGAATGGTTACTTTGTTAAAGCATTTTACTGGCATACATGGTGTGCAGTTGGCACCTATGGATTCGCAGATGGAACCACTTACACTTAATGACAGGGAGCTTATACCCTCTCCATTATATTCATTTGCTCAGCCCCTTTATTCTCATTGTTGGGTATCTTGATATTGATTTACAAAGTCATGTAGAAAACACTAGGTGTTACAAATTTAGAGTAATATTGAGTATTAATTCCCTGCTGCCTACGTTAGACCTTATACAGCTAAAACAACCAGAAAAATATACTAGGCCAGTAAAAGTGTGCAGGTGTTCTGTACTAGACACACTGGGCAAGAAATATGTTCATCTTCAACCCATGATGACCTTTAAAGTGACCTATCACTGGATAAAATCTTGAACCAAATAGTTGACAACTAAATGAAACTGTGTTTAATGGAGTGCTACCTATAGTACCTGCAGTAACACATAACTGTAACCATTTGGAGTTCTATATATCTGTGTCTTCACCAAAATCTATTGTAAGAAATGTGTACTCTCCTTGCTACTGATACTTTTACTACTACTATATTATTGTTTTTACTTCAATAGTTCATTAGCACTAGGGGGAAATTGTGTTTGTAGATCCAGAAATGATTATTAAAATTTGATGGTCACTAACCTGCAGTCGTATTCCTTTCAAAAATAATAATAAAATGGTTCATGATTCTCTAATAGCTTTATGTTTTATATGCATAATATTTATAACACAGAGTGTAACTGTGATTATGTAAATAAATGTTTTTTTCCATCTACCTTTTAAATTTAAACTTTGCATATAAATTGTGTCCGCTTATGTAACTGACCAAACTAACAGTCTGAACCTGCACTACAACCTTTTCCAATGTGTACAAATGGCACAGCTGGATTCCAATCAAAATAATCATAACTATTTGCAGAGCCTCAAGTACCGGAAAAAAGAGCGACAAGCTGGTTGAATGCTTTATCTAGTTTAACCCTTTATACTAATCATATGTCATAGAATGGTCTAGAATCGTTAACCTTTTGAACTGTCAACACTCAAGCTATGTTTAATTTGGCCCATCTAGTCTGCCCAATTTTCTAAATACTTTCATTAGTCCATGGCCTTATATTTTATCTAGGAAAGTCTTATGGCTATCCCACACATGCTTAAACTGCTTCACTGTGTTAACTTCTACTACTTCTGCGGGAAGGCTATTTCCTGCATCCACTACCCTCTCTACTTTCTGATTTTACTATTAAACATGTTCCCCTCTAATTTAAGAGTCCTTTAGTTGAGGTCGTTTTTCTTCTTCTTATGCATTTAAAAACGTTTCTTTCATACCCACCTCGCTTGTCTTTCCTCCAAGCTCTACAGCAAACAGAATGATGTATACAAAACCTGGGAGTGGCATGTACCATTAGTGGAAAATATGCACAGAACATGAGGAAATAGAGCCCAGCCAAGACTGTCAAGCATGTTGTCAGTGATTTCAGTAGAATAATTGGATTTGCCTCAAGGAAAATAATTGATGGGTTCCATAGACCATGTACAGAATTGCAATAATTGATAGAAAACAATGCACAGCTAGAGGATATTCTCTTGATAATGTACAACATTTTATGTAATAAGGAAAACAAGAAAGGGAGGAGGTCAAGATTGAATATACAAGTTGGGATGGAAATAAAATTGATTCACTATATTTTCATGTATTTCCTTTCCTTTGGCCACATTACTAACAATGTTGGATTTACAATTGTGCAGCTAAGAGACAATTTAAATGAGTGTAACCCTCAATTCAAAGGGTGCATGGTCAGTCTCTGCTCAGTAAGAAGAATGTAAAAGTGAACAAGAGTGTGAACAGTTGGGAAGAATTACAGTACCCTGCATGAGGAAGCTAGAGCCTCAGAGGAGTTACATAAGACACCAGTGCTAAGTAATAGATGGAGAACAGAATAACCAAACCATAAACAAACTGTCAACAAAATATTTATAAATATTATAGTTTTTGTAGCTCTACACAAGATTCAACTTTTTTTCCAGCTACAATGGACATTGTATAAAGAGTATAAACAGAAGGCATAAAAACATTTTAGTATTTTTAGTGAAATTATTTATTGCTTGAGTCTATGTAATAGGAAAATATTGCTGACACTTAAAAATAAAAGATAAGAATATAATTGCAGGCTTCAGAACATATAAAATAGCTGTGCATCTATAGAAGACATTCATTTTGCTTGTGCTTTTTCAGAACAGTTCTCGACTGTCATGTACAGATGGGCAAGATGAATTTTATGGCCAATACATTTGTATTATTTCTAAGAACAGTTGCTTTAGGCAAGGAATTATTTATGTTTATGAATAATCTTAAGATTCATATGTAAGCACTTTGCACAATGGCAAATTATTTAAGGTTTAAGCCTTCTTTAATTATATTTTGTAGTTCAACTAATTGCTGATTTTGCTAGAATAATTTGAATGTAATACTATGTATAAATTTCCTACGTATAGTAGAACACATCCATTAGATGTCTATCTAAGGGGGGCATAAGTAGAGTAAATATTCCCTGTATTTCTTGTACATCTACTATCATTTTACCTAAGCCAATATGCGTAAAATACTAAACCAGTGTTTGATATAGAAATATGGAAACCTAGTATTCCAAAAATACCACAAAAAAGGAAAACACAATAGAAAAAAAAAAAAAAATCGCAAAGGTCTTACCTTCAATTCCCAGCACATTTTGTTCCTTGTTTTCTTCTGAAACTTCAAACTTTTGAATAACGTCAAGGCAGTACTCTGTTGTCACGTTATTCATCTGTATACAGAAAATGACAGCACTGGTGTAAGTTCTCCCTATCTACAGTGCAGGGAGTGTTAGTTCAAATGAGTGTCTGGGCTCATGGCAATGGGAGAAATCCCTTTGATAAAAGCTCTAGATGAAGTGAACCATAAACAAACTGTCACTAAAACATTTATAAATATTGCAAATTTTTTTTTTGTAGCTCTGCACAAAATTCGACTTTTCAATTACAAAGTACACAATATATAGAGCATGAAACAGATGGCATAGCAACATATTGGTAATTTTAATGATGGGAAAGTATGTATTACTTGAGTCTACGGAATAGTACAATATTTCGGACACTTAAAGGGTAGGAATGAACATAATTTCAGGCATCAGAGTCAAGTAGCACTTGTAGATTACCTTTCCTTCAATGAAAATGTCATTCTAATGTATTTTGTTTATAGGATACAATAAGGAAAGCATAGATGTACCGTATTTGCTTGATTATAAGACGACCCCCCAAACTTTGGATATTCCTTTTTGGGGAACTAAAAGCCTGAATATAAGACTGCCCTATAGGAAAAAAGTTAAACTTGTATATATTCACATGTAAATTTCTTTTTTTAATAAAATATTATATCAAAAAATGCATTTCTTGTTTTTATTTCCTTTTATGTGCCAATGCTGCCTCTCTCTTTCCCTTGCCCCCAGCTTTGTCTCTCTCCCCCTCCCTTTGACTCCCCCCTCGCCTGTCTCCCCCCCCCCATGTTTCTCTCTGCCCCTCCCTTTGTTGCTCTGTCCCCCCTCCCTCTGTCTCTTCCCCCCTTCCTCCCCTTGTTGCTCTGTCCCCCCCTCCCCTTGTTACTCTGTCTCTTCCTCCCTTCCTCCCCTTGTTGCTCTGTCCCCCCCCTCCCCTTGTTACTCTGTCTCTTCCCCCCTCCCTCCCCTTGTCTCTGTCCCCCCCCCCTCCCCTGTCTCTCTGCCACCCTCCCTCCCCCTTAGCTGGTCCGCCATAATAGACTGCCGTGTCGGGCAGCATGAAGGATGTCTGCACGTATCTGGCAGACATCCCCCAGCTGCCCGAATCACCCTGGTGCCTAGTGGAGCAGCAGAGGATGTCTGCACGATGAGCGCAGACCTCCCCTGCTGCCGCCCGGTCCCACGATCGCCGGGACTTCTGTGACGAAGCCGGAAGTACCCGGCTTCTTCATAGAAGCCCCGGCGGTTGTGCCGGGCGGAAGCAGGGGAGTCTGCGCTCATCGCGCAGACATCCCCTGCTGAGAGGGGGATCCAGGTCCCCTGCAGCTCTGCTGGGGACCTGGATCCATGTCTTATAGTCTGACCTCAATTTGAGGTCAGATTATAAGACGACCTCGATTATAAGACAAGGGGGATTTTTCAGAGCATTTGCTCTGAAAAAAACCTTGTCTTATAATCGAGCAAATACGGTATATCTCCAGAACACATTCAAACTGATGATGTTTTTTCAGAACAGTTCATTAGAGCACTTCATGAACACATTGCACTTTGACCATCATGTACAGATGGGCAAGATGAATTGTATGGCCAATACATTTTTATTATTAAGTACAGTTACTTTGGGCAGAGTGAGCTTTATATTAACAGAGTGCAAGGAATGTGCTTTTTGTTTTTTATTATCACTTCATAAGTGTCCAGGTTGGAGTCCATTGTTCCAATGCATTGCAATGCATCTGCACTGTATATTATCATGTTTATGTCTA
Organism: Pelodytes ibericus; assembly: GCA_036172795.1. Taxonomy (NCBI): domain Eukaryota; kingdom Metazoa; phylum Chordata; class Amphibia; order Anura; family Pelodytidae; genus Pelodytes; species Pelodytes ibericus. The sequence continues at coordinate 158,018,216 of CM069861.1, read as the reverse complement.
CATGCATAGGTAAAATTCCACTGCTTTAGAGCTAGTCCATGTACCCTTGTTGATTCAATAGGACTTGTGAGCTTCTGTAACTGCTTTCAGCTAGTAATAAATAAAGTTTAGAATTAAACAACCTCCTGATACAACAGCTACAATGATACTAGTTGAAGTTTAAGAAAATCAGGAGGTTCGCAGGTCAGCCAGACCAACTAGAGTACTTTGCAACACTAGGTTCATGGATTGTGTTGAATTTCACATCTGCATTTTATTATCCTATCATAAGATTATGAAGCAATAATGTGTATCATTACGATTTTATTTTATACAATATAATCCATTGTGGATAATATTCAAGAAGCGAAATCAGTGAATCTACAACTAACAGGTAACAAATAACCAACACTGGTATTAAAACTGTAAGCACGTATTCTGGGAAGTTACCAATTTGTTATTTCACCTGCTCGGACCTAAAATGGATTTTTATTTTATAATCCCATTTAATGTGTAAGCCACAGAACGCTAGAGGAAAATGGAATAGAATGTCTTGGTCAACATTCTGGTGCTCAATGTTAAGCACATTTTTCAGTAGGATGAAACAAGTTTGATTTCATCTCCTGTCAGTGTTGGTAAACCAAAGACAAACTTTACACCTATGGCACTTGGAAGCCTCTGAGGTGGCACTTGGCATCTGAGTGTATCGTCACCATTGTCATGGGGTAGGTGGGAACTTTAACACAGAGAATAGGAAACTAAAATGAGCAATGAGTCTGCAACAGAAATGGAAAAGGGAAGCATAATCTCAGGGGAAATGGCACATTGAGATCTTTAACTTGGTGTCTTGCAAAACAATGGGCACTCAGGCTTAAAAATATTTGCCACCACCGTTCTATGTAATATTGTGGCTACATTTCACATTTTATAGAGCAACAAAAAGCACATTTAATATCTATTTTTATGTGAGAGCATTCTGAGAGTAATGCAGAATAATACCATCTGCATAGAAACAAAAGAAAATAAGTTACCACTATGTAAACAAAGATTTATTCCTTGTTTTTTTCTTTGAACATAACCCATGCACACACATCACATGCAGAGCATAAACCTCTGCAAATAAAAAAAAATGATGGTTCAAATGACAAAGATTCATTTGACCCAAAATCTGCAGAGCTTCAATAAGGCCACATTCTCCACTTTAAGGGAGTACATGGCTTGGGATGGTGACTCCAGAGGTGTGGAAAGAAAAAGCTATACTTTTGGACATACCACTATTATACTGATGCCAACAATGTTTTGAGAAAATGTATTAATGGACTGCATTCCAAACCTTTTGTTCCACTTTCAAAAACTGAGCAAGTTCTTCCACTGTCAAATGATCTTTCTTGTCACTGTAGCTTAGAAGGAGTAGGTACAAGTCCCTACGTAATGACATCATCTTGTAAAACACAGAAAATTCTTCAAAGGTTAGGGTTCCCTGATTTTCATCAGTGTCTGCTTCCTGTGAGACAATTAGAAGATGTAGTTAGAAAGATGATAAAGGGTATTGTTAAACCATTTTAAAGAGTTTATCATCATTATTTAGTATTTCTTTAGTTTTGCTCATAGTTTAAGATCTTATTAGAGGCTCTGAGGGCATTCCTCAATCATTCATTCTTCTCCACCTTACCGAGTTCATTGTCCACACCCAGTTCTCACACAATGGTCCATGAAAGGCATAGATTCTAGTGCACAAAGTCAGCAATAGTCTCAGCTGTAGTAGCCCTACCATCTACCCCTGTTCAACCAGACATTCAAAAAAATGTATTGATTGTATAGCTGCCATTTTATTCAATAACTGTACGTGTTCAGTAACTGTTTAAAGGTAGGGCCATTTGTGATAACATAGTACCATCACACTGATTTGGTGGTATCATGCTGCCACTCCTGGCAACTTACTTCTTTTACATGGTTACCCATCCAAAGTTACATTGGGGGGGTCACAGGTTCAATTCTTGGCAAGGTTGACTCTTCATCCTTCCGAGATAGGTAGAATGTGTATCATTAAACTGGGTAACAGTATCACCCCTGGATGTTAGGCAAAAGTAACAGATTGTGTACTCCTCCTATTTTTATTTTTCAAAAATAACATCCCCAAGATGTACTTGAAAACCAGAGATTATCTGAATGTACCTTTCCTGATTAAACACTGTTATTATTATTACATTATTATGTATGATCAGAAGAGGTCAGACCAGTGACTCCAGAAGAAATGAAAGTAGTGGCAAATTATGTATTACAATGTGCTCTTAAAAACAGCAATATATAGGCTGTGAGGATCACTGATAGAGGCTAGGCCCTATAATCCACAGCAGATGGAATTTCCAGGGTTGTTAATGCATATGGAGGTGTTGTACACTTGTAATTCACGAACATTCAGAAAATCCTCACATTAGATCTGGTTTTATAATCTGCAATCTCATTTCTGTAAGGTTAAGGGAACCCTGCCTTCTCCGAAAGAAAGACCAGAGTGGATTACGGATTTACAGGAGGAGCGGCAGAGTAATGATGTGATTGAGGTGATAATGAGGAGCTGGCAGTGTGATTGAAAAATGTGGTATTTGCTAGTCTTTGGCTTGTAATCTGCATGTCCGAGATTGTGACTACTATAAATTAATTCAGACACAATGACTCAAAGGGACAATCACCTCAACATTGTTTATACTGTGAATATAGAGAATAAAAAAAGCTGAAAATGTATCTATACATTGTGTTGGCAAATGCATGAAAGAGAAATACATGTTTTAAACCAGTCTGTAGTGTTTATAGCATCACTTGTGTCTTAATATGCAAACTAGACATTCCCCACTGAAATGTAGTTCATTTGTATTTCAAGACACAGGGCATGTCATGAACAAGAGAAACCACAGACACATTTAAACGCATTTTATTTTAATTGATGCATTTGCTTGCAATCCTGCTAACAAAAATGTAACAATAATTTTTTCTATACTTCTTTATTCTTTGCATTTGCAGTGTAACCAAGGATTAGCTGATAGAGGTCCTTTAAGTCAGTTGCTGTATATGCATAACAACTAACCGATAAGGTGAATATTTTTATTAACCCCTTCGCGAAAATGGACGTATCAGGCACGTCCAGCCGGGAACTATGCTAACGACAATGGACGTGCCTGACACGTCCTGCGGTAAAACAACGGTTTTTGCAATCGATGATCGCGAAAACCACTCTGACGGTGCTGGTCTATTGCCTCGATGTCAACGCAATAGCCAGCACCGAAAGTTGGGCTCTGGGGCACCCACCATCGTTCCACAAAGTGATTGTGGGCGACATATTGCAGGAGCAGCATACTCCTGCAATATGGCTGTGCCTTCTTGTAGTCAGAGCTTCGTAAGTGGAAAAAAAAATGACCCTAGAGGTAGTCAGCAACATTGCAATGAAGAAAAAAAAAAAAGACTTAAATCTAGGATTAGGGTTAGATTAGCTGTTAGGGTTAAAATTAAATTAGGGTTAGCATAAGGGATAGGGTTAAAATTAAACTAAAAATAAAATATATTATGGGTTAGCATAAGGGTAGCGGTGGGGTTAAATTTAGGGTTAGGGTCAAATTTAGGGTTCGGCTTGGGGTCAAAAGGTCAATATAGGAAAAAACAAAAAACACTATTTTTGGTTTTTGCCCCATAACCCGTAAAAAACACAGAAAAACATTGATACAGGCATATTTCTGAACTCAGGACAACATTTAGAAACTATTTAGATGGGGTCTTTTTTAATGATTGTATTTGTGTAAATTATATTTTAGGTCAAAGTTAGAAAAAGTGTTTTTTTTAAATCATATTTAATGACTTTTTTGTAGTAAATAATAGAATATGATGAAAATAATGTTATCTAATGAAAGCCCTTCTTATGACGATAAAAACAACATATAATCTGTGTATGTGAGAGAGAAGAAAATGACAGCTAAACACAAACACCCTAGAAATGTAAAAAACAGCCAGTCACCAAGGGAAAGTCAAGGTTAAAATGTCACTAAGCGGTTAAAGAATATCTTTAATATTAAAGATGTAATTATCCATTTTAAATACAAATCCCATAAATTGTTCCTGGTTTGTGTTACTGTACAATTGCTTTACTTTTTTCTAATCATGTTCTTTCTTATTAATGATTGTTCTCCAAGCAAGTGAACATATTTTTGTAAGAAATCACATTTATATTAAATCATGCACTACAAAGAGAGCTACAAATCCTTCATAAATTAGTTTCATGTCTTTGACAGAGGAATCTTTAGCCGTTCATTATGGGTCTCCAATAGTAACTGTCATATTGTATGAGGAAATAAATTCCCTTGTACTGAACACTCCAAAGAGCAAAATGACTTCTAGCTAAATTTAATTAAAGTGGTATCCAGTACACTAATATATTCAAACGGTCCCCAAAAAGAACATTTGGATATTCGAATAATTAATAAACATGGTCACATGTAAAAAAGAGCATAGTCCATTTTATATTATAGGCAGTTATTGGTGCTAACTGGATCACATCGAACATAGGCCTGGAAAGTTTGATGTAGGCAAACTGCACAGCATACAGCCAATAAACATGTCTTGTGACTATTTCAGTGTGTCCTTTGAGACCGTAGTACTCATGTAATCATTGTTTCTGCTTCAAGCATCTGCCTAAGAGGATTTGCTTAGGATTTACAGAGGCTTTCTAATATATGCTTCTTTTTATGTAGGTCTTGAGAACAGGCCAATCACTAGACTGATTTACATTCCATTGTGATATCTATCTAAACAAATACAGCTCGTGTACACTGTTTGAGGGAGAGGCTGATTGGAATAGCAGTAAATAGATAAATAACAGTTATTTACAGTCCACACTGAAAGAAATGGTATTGAAAAATCATGTGCATATTTTAACATTTGTATTGCAATAATTGAAAAAAAAAAAAAACATAGCTAGAATTTCCCCCACATGTACCTAAAGTTCCCCCTGTAGTTCCACTGTCCCCTATGTGACAAGAACACCAAAACATTTTAAATTACATCTGGCAGTCATAGGACAATCAGGTTCATTGTAGCAAGAAAATGGTGTACGTTGGATAATATAGCTGCCTACACATTAAGGAGCTGACTGACAAACTCATTGTTAGTTTAAATGTATACAATGCCATCAATTCTTTATGAACCACATTCCAAAAATAGATGAAATGGTTTCATGATGTCTCCACTTAATTTTATTTCTCCTAAATAAATGATCTTATACAGCTCTGAAAACCAAACTCACGTCAACACGCGCAACTAGAAATAGAGGTGTCGCAAATCCATGTTCCTAAATAAGAGTTCATTTATGTGATAATGTCTAACAATGCGCAAGAAAACACAAGTTCAAAATCCTCATTAAAGAATACAAATTCATATATGAAACAGCAAGACTGTCAGGCTTTTAAAAGATAAACCAAATCCCCATCTCGCCACGATATCATTCATATAGCACATTGGTCAGACTCTGAAATCCAATACTTACCCCTCTGGAAACTAGTGTGTAAAAAAGTATTCTCAGAATTTTAAAACGTGTTAAATTACCAACAGAAAGTGGTTAAGGCAGACATGTTACATCTGGTAAATATACAAAAATCATGATGTAAGAATGGATATGAACTTTTAGGGACATAAAGTAAACCCCAGTTAACTTGTCGTTGATTTCCAAATCACTACACACATAACATAATGAAAAATACAGAAAACCAACCTGAAACATCTGTCGGACTTTCCTGCGAGGCAGATTGACATTAAGCTTATGCATCAGCTGGTAGATCTCTTCTATATTCAGCAAGCCATCCCCGTTCTTATCAGCTTCTTCAAATGTCTGTTTCACCCATGTATTCAACCATTAAGGAAGTGATAAAATGCAGAAACATGGCCAGCTGGCATCAAGTGGCTACAAAAGCACAATCCACATGCTGTACAGAGTAATCCAGCATATTTACAGCAAAGCAATATTACTCCCAGTCATATATTCTCATATTAGTAAAAGTGCAATATAACTATTAAAATACAACCTGGTCACAAATATAACATGCACAATGTTCACAGTGTCATTATAAGATTAACTCATTATGAGAGTAACTCAAAGTTGGATTTATCTTTGACCCATTCACCAAGGTAAATGGTAAAAAATGAACATTTCAGCAGTTAAATGACTCTAAAACATGTGACTATACCTGCAGAAAATAATGTATTGAAAGGGGCGTCTGGAATTTAAAAAAAAAACAACATACTAAGGGTAAGAAGGATTGTTCCAGAGAAAAAATCCACCCAATGGAAACAGACTAGCTCCCAGCTCTAGAAGTAAATGTTCTCCCATCTGGCATTTTCCCCAACTTTGAGCCCCATTCTCAAAGGCGGACTTGTTTTTACTTGAAATCTATAGAATTGCATGTAATGTCTTGCCACACATTAAAGGAATGTATGGAGCATCACCTTGGAACCTAGATGTTAAACTGTGGTCCTTCAGCCATTGCTAAAGAACACATCTCCCAACAGCCTCTAATAAAGGCAGAGATTCATAGTAGTTTTAGTCCAGAAAAAACTGGCACTCCACAGTTGGAAACCAAGGCATGAAACGTTCCTGATTCTCTTTCAAATGAAACATTTGGTAACCTTACCATTAACATTTGCATCATCTTGAAGATACTACCTCTCATACAGTCTCAATGCTCCAAGCAGTTTACCGAGTTACCATATTAGTTGTTTTCTGATTTTAAATTGGCCAACACTACAGACCGTATACAAAAGAGAGGAGAAGATGCCAACATGGCTCTTCCCAAGCATCTGTTAATATTAATGCCTCAAAATACAGATATCCTTGCTTATACAACCATCAGTTTACCCACAAAGAGATCACATTAATGGAAAACAGCTTGGATACGTACAATTTGCAGCACCACAATACTGAGTTATATGCAAATTAACTTCTACAGTGGATAATTAATTTTCACACTGTGCTGCACAAGTTCAAGATCAGTTTTAATGATTTATCATTCCTAAACACTGTTAAAGTGGATCTGATATCAAACAAAAACCCACACAAATGAATATAAAGTCCCATACCTAAACTGTCTCAAATAAAAATGACAAAAGATTGAGAAATAAAAAAAGAAACCAATTTGGAATCAGAGATTATATGGATGTGAGTGTAAAATAGAAGCCTGCATTATATATTCATAAAATTATTTTACAGTGACAGATGCCATTAGATAAAAACAAATGTGTGTAAATGAAGCTGGGAGGTGGGAAGAAAGAAAATGCTTAAAAAAGGTTAAAGTTCACAATTACACTCCAGGATGAACTAGTCAAAAGGATGTAAGTTATAGCCTAAATTTAAGCTGCTTTAACAGTTTAAAAGATAAATAATTATATGTTGTGTTTCTCATACAAACGCCATCAAAATCACCTATCACAATGGCTGTAAGTCAGAAGAAGGCGGCTTGTGCATGCACATGTAAATCCAGGCAAACTCACAGACATTGCGTGTGAAAGCACTCAGAATACCTTCTATCTAGAGTATAGTTAAATGGGTTGTACTGTGTTTGTTGTGGAGATACAGGAAACAAGTAGGGTTAAAATGATACCATTTATTGGCTAACTGAGTTAGATTGCAAGCTTTCAAGACCAAGTTGCTAGGCCCCTTCATCAGGCGTATGCCTTGAAAGCTTGCAATCAAACTCAGTTGATGAATGAATAAATGGTAGAACTTTAACCCTACTTGTTACAATGAGTATAAGCACTGAACCCATGCACCACTTTGCCAGAGAGGTTTGGTGGATTGTGGACAGCATCGCCCACCAAAATGTAAGTATCCCTTATCAAAAATGCTTGGGACCAGAAGAATTTTGGGTAACGGATCATTTTGACTAATAAGATATAGTATAGCCTCCCTGCAGTCATGAAATACAGTAGTATCAATTCTGTAGAGGACACATAGATCACTTTTACTGTGATGTAGCTGTGATATAAGGGCGTCACTGGGAACCTGCCATTGGCGTCAGGCCTGCACACGTCATTGTATAACCCTTTGTGGACGTGCGTGAATCTGGGCTTGCATAGAAAGGCTATATCACATCTGTGTAAGGAGGCTGGACAGTGAATAAACTGTGTTGCATTCTGACAGGTGCGTGTGGAATTTGCAACTTGTGGCTAATATTTGGAATAACAGATCATTTTGGATAACGGATTTGTGCATAAGGGATACTCAACCTGTATAGTACTTTGGAAATGGATGAAAATGTAGATTTGATTCAGGTTTTCAAAAACATATTTAACAATTTAAGAATGAACATTACAAAGTGAAAGAAGGCAGTTTGCAGGATCTGCAAGTATCAAAAGAAGTTAATACTGGACTGGGTTTCCGGAATCATTCCTAATGAATGAGGGTATAGTGAAGTTTAAGATGCATTCATTGCAGTTCTAAACTTAGAGTTTGCCGTCATCTTCAATGTTGCATCAAAAAAAATTCTAAGGTCTCAAGCAAAGTCTTATAAATGTTTAATTACCAAAACCTCCGCCTCCACTGAATTAATAGCTCTAGTCTACTGGGAGGTTGAAAAATGTCTGGAATGCAAATCTTAGACATGTTAATATACATTCTGATAGTTCTTCATTTTTATAGAATTCTTTTTTCTTTTGCTTCCCTCAATGCTACACTGTTTTTTTGTTTTCCAGTAGTGTCAGTTATATTTTAGAAATACAATTGAAAGTACAGTTTACTGAGGTTTTGTAAGTTGCCTGTCCCTACTGTTTTGGTATTTTAACCCAGAACAGAGTAATAGTCTCACACAGCAGGGTATATGCAAGAGTCCCATACCTAAAGCATGGTGACAGTAATATAAAAGACTTCAAATGTGAGACATTTCATAAAGCTTTCTGAGTCTGCTCGCCCCACATTAAACTCTATCTGCACAGTAGCAGCCGTTTTCTACCCCTATCTCCCCGACAGTATTCCTCTGTGGCTCTTGTCAAGTATTCCTGCCAGCTGGATGTGCGCTGAGCTCAGTTCAAGCAGCAGAATTCCAGCTGCTCTTTTTATTCACAGAAAAAAAAAAAAAAACTCTGCGCCGGGGAATGCGGGATAATAAAGAAATATTCATTAATAAACAACAATCTGATAATATGTGCCATGTTAGTATACAGAATTCACTGTGTATTTTCACATTATACACTGTGTCTTGGGGAACAAAAAAAATATAAGTTTAACAAATGTATTTTAGTTTCTGAACTGTCCAACATACACCAAAATCTATTTAGTATTTTTGTAAGGTTTCAAAATATCCACAATCCTAGGTTAAATGATTCATTATGTGCTTCAGGAACATTTTAAGCTGACCAAAGCTGTTCATGCATTATGTATAAGGTCCAGGCAAAGTAGGAAATGTTTTTGCATTATATACATAATATTAGTAGTTTAGAATGTTTAAATGGCACGTAAGCTAATATACCTAAAAGAATACATGAGAGGAGGAATGTAAAAAAATAATTATAATATATACACAGACACACGCACTGAAACAAGCTGTCCCCCTCTCACACATTCCTACTTTCAGAAGCTCTCAGGGTGTATATATGCACATACACACATATTGTTTTGTTGGAGTCACTTCCTTACTTTGGGGCGCCCATCAAGTTTGTGTTGTAAATGTTACAGTGAACATCTAATCTTTCAAATTTGAGAACGGTTATTATTTCCAGAGATTAGCTACATCCATGAGAGCAACGATGGCCCCAACATATGCAAATATGTATATGTACCAATATGAACAGGTGAACATCTTACCAATATATAAAAAGTATGTTCCTTTTGTGTTGATGTTTTGTGGACAATGTATGTCTTACTATGGTCAGCTGGAAGAAATGTCCTTTCTCGTATTGTGTCTGCTCTTAATCAATTTTCAGTATGTTCCTCCAGTTCATAGAAGTGGACTTTTTTCACGTGGATGACACTTTGGAGCTACTGATACATTGCATGAGCTCTGCTGATATTTCCTTGCTTCAAGCAAGCTTTCAACCTCCTGCGATGTAGAAATCTGTCATACTCACAATTCCTCCATGTAATGAGGAACTACTCTGATCCTAACATATGCGAGCAACAATTAGGCAAAATGGCTCGGAGGTTCAGGCAAATGGACTATCCTGAAAATGTGATATAATCTGCTATTGTGAAGGCAAAACAGGACCTTACACCCTGGAGAACAGAAGAGAAGTTGGAGAAAGTTATGTTTTCAACCAGGGACAACATAGGTTCACAGGATATAAAGAACAAATGTAGAGAATGACAAATGTTGCGGTCAGTCTTGAAACATACTCTATTTTGCTACAAGAGAGATGCAAATTTACAAGACAGAGTTGTACACCCAGATCCAACTCAGTGTTATGAGAAATCAATATGTGACAATAAGTATTACAAACCTGTTTGCTATAAAATGTTTGAATTGCATAACTTTGAAGTCCTCCATGCATTTTTAACATCCTCACATCATCCAAACATAGTCTGTCTATATTTATAAAAATAAAAAACAGTTTTACCTTTTATGAGGTCATTTCTATTATAAAAACAATGCAAGACAACACCTGTTGAAAGGATATTGATCGTGTGTTCTTTGCCTTTTTGCTAATGAATCTTCATCACTTATTCCAGCCATCAAATATTTCAACCCTGTAATCCAAGTTCGAGCCTCCTCAGGATTCGATGTTATCAGATCAAGAGACTCCATGTGGTTCCCATGGTAAATAGTAAAACAGCAACTGGGGTCAAAGTTCCCATCTGCATGCCGATGGAATATTTCAGACTGCCGGCCTTCAGTGACTTTGTAAATTGAATCGATTATAACTGAAACAGTGAAATAAATTGTGTTTAGGAATGTTTAAATGGCAGGTTAGATTAAGGGTTTTTGGTGCCACTCAGTATTACCATAATTGTTACACATTAATAATGGGCAATGCTTAAATACTCTATTAAAAGGAAATACATAATAGGGGTTATTTATAAAAGGTTCTGTTTTAAAAAAAAAAAAAAAAATAAGCTTTTTATAACAACTGTTATGCTTTTTTTTTTTTTTTTAATTATTATCTTTTTTACATGGCCTGGAATGATTTTACCAGAGGTTGTCTGACACTTTTCAAGTTCTTCTAAACACCTGATATTTGTATACATGTCTTGTGCCGTATCTAATGCAAGACATCTGTCTGGCGTTATAGATTGGAGCACGTGGTTATTACTTTTCATTTATACAGAAGTCTCAATGCTATTTGATAAAGAAGCCTTTGAGTGAATTTTCTATTTATTCAAATTTCAATCTGTTCTCCTCCCAAATCCTTCTCCGGCACTGTGGTGCAAATCAAGGGGGCAGAATGCAATCGTTTGGAGGATTATTTGGAGACCAGAATATAATTAGGAGTCACAATGTTATTGAAGTTATTTGAAAATAGTACTTTGAACTTTAAGGTAATCCAGCAGAGACAAACACGCAAGGAGTCTGAGTGCCCTGACTGGATTGAGATATACCAGCCAGATTAAGAGTTGCAGAAATCCAGACAGAAGGTTACATGTGGACTAGCATTTTGTTTGCATCTTTCATGGGGACTTCAGGAATTATTAATCTGGCAAAAATAACAGGATTTAGCGGGCAATTGGATTTGGGCACAAAAAAAACAGTTGGTTCTAGAAGTCATAATATATATATATATATATATATACAAATAATAACCTTTATAATATTGGGTTAAAAATAGATCAGGTAGACTGTATATGGTAAATGAGTCATATAGTGGTGCTTACTGTGAGAGAGATTCATGTGCAGAGTACTAATGAATACATATGTAGTGCGTGTGAATTTTATACAACACACAGGAGTGCAGAGATGAGCTAAACCAGCAAACTATCAAACTTCACCAGTTTGTCAGCCTACATAGTATATACTGTACATTATTATTAACAGGAACATCTATCATTTAAAAATCAAGATACAAATGTCAAAGTTAATAGATGTCATATTGATGCATATACTCAGATATCAAATCGCTGTATTAAAGCAAGTACAAATGTACCTGTAATATGATTATTTAGTTTATATATATATAAATATATATTTGTATTTTTTATTATTATTATTATTTTTAGGGCTGTATTCAGGGAAGAGAATTGAGTTCACACTAAAGTTTCCATTCTGTTGAATGGGAGAATTTTTCCAACTCTGCTGCTTTAGTCATAAGTTTGAAATATCGTAACCAATATCATCTGACACAGCCTATTGCCCTGTAATAAACTACAGAATTTGTTGAGTTCAACTAACCAAATATACATATTCAGCTATAGAGTTAGGGAGATAGCACTCAGAGTAACTACTCTCAACGTGAGTGATGCTAAGCAGTAACACCAAAACATATTCACTGATCACCAACTGGAGAAGTCCCACATAAAGGAATCCATGCTGTCTTCAGCTACTAACCAACATCTTCACATAGACAGTGAATGCTTTAAGATTCAAGTGTAATCCATTCATAGTGTGATTAATGGTATTATTCCATCCACGTTTAATAAAATTATTAAATAACTGGCTAACTCATGATTAACACAAGTCATGAGAAAGCAGGTATATATATATATATATATATATTATAGATATATATATATATATATATATATATATATATTTACACACCTTGCTGCGTGGTGTTTCTTGAAGAAATATTAGCCTAGTGGGTAATAGCCATATTTTAGAAATGAACAAAGTGCAAACAAGGTTTTGGTGAATAACCCTATGTGTTCTCCAAACAAAGCCATACTAAAACTACACTAAACTTCATTGTGATTTAGAGAATGCTGCTTAAAGGGAATGGGTCACCTAAACATTGTTTTACTGTGCATGTAGAACATAAAAAATGATTGGAAATGATCCATACATTGTGTTGGCAAACTTGCAAGCAAATGCCTAAAATAGGAGAAAAATGCATTTTAAATGTGTCTGTGGAGACTTCTGCTTTTCAGTAAGGAAGGTGTAATTTGCATACCATGCAACAGGTGATGTCATCAACACATCTTTCTCCTAATTTTCAATCATGTTTTATGCTCTACATTCACAGTAAAAACAATGTCCAGGTGATACAGTACCTTTTAATCATTGTGGGTCCAATTTGAATACACATATAAAAGTGCCAAACAAAGTATAAATGTATGTGAATCACTAATTCACATGCTCAATAAGCATTGCCTTATTTTCATAGCATATAACTGCGTTATATCAGTTGTATCCTCAGATGGTGGACTATAAGAGGCATTCGAATTCAAGCATTACATTCTAGCATTTGATACTGATTGTTAAACATCACAATGTTTTTGCCTAGAGCTTATTTTCACATATATCAAAGGTAGGCAAATGTACATCGAGCCAAACAAATTAACGTATACTACTCATCAAAGGGTCCATAACATGAGGAAACGTCAGAGCTGTTTTTTTCATATACGTCATGGTCATATTAATGTCTAGACTCATGTCTCGTTTACGAAATAGTGAACAATTGAATCAAAAGCAATATTTGATCCATAAGCAACATGTAGAAGTTTAAAATGCACTTGCTGTTCCCTCTGGTTAAATTGTATGGAATGTAATTACAGAGCACTGCCTGAAAATCAAAGTCAGATTTATCATTCTTTATTTAAGAGAGAGTATCCTATTTTTAGATAATGACATACTTTAGGGATATTTAATTTTCTAGTGTGGTAAATCAGAGGAATTATAGAAAAGAAAAAAAAAAAACAACAACTAGAGAGAATTGAAAAACTGCACTACAGCATTATGGGCTAGAAGAGGAGAATCATATTCATTTAATAGGTTAAATAAAGGAAGAAAGCCTTCTATAGGAAACAATGTAATATAGAGCAACTGGACAAACTGACTTTGTTCAATTTATTTGACAATATCAAGGAGGGAAATGAATACATTAAACCTAACTGAAGCTAGAACACATTGCAGGAAATAGCTATCCTGCTTATGATCACACAAACACACAGTAGTTGTCCATTTTAAAGACAAACATATCTACATATATGTTCTAAGACAGTATAAACTTTGAGGCTCAACCACGGTATAATGTAAAATAGGTTTGCTTGCTGCATGCCGATATTTTTCCACTAACATCTGACACAAAGTAAGTAATTATTATTACTTTTTGCTTTCTCGCTTTTTCTGGAGGGTCGCCATCTAATACAGGTACGATGTTCATCCAGGTAAAAGAGGCGGACCAAACCCTTTGTTCCACTCTTCAATTTGATCATCTGAGTCCCAGACTGCATTACACTCATGCATCTTTCAACTGCAAAATAAACAGAAATAACAAATATTACCAGTATTGCTAAAGCTTGCAGACCACATCTATGGAACTTGAAATTGAAGTATAGAGAATAAGACATGTCACAGTAATTTGGTTAATGAAGTAGATCAGTTGAAGAATGTATAGGTGGGTTATGTGCACCATTCTCTAAATAAACACCAGTAAGCCTCTTTTGTAAACATAAGAAACAAAGAATACGGTAATTGTAGAATTTTCCACATCTTAAAGTCATATTTTAGTATGGATTATTTGTGTAGATTTACAGACACATACAATGCAAGCTCCCTTCTATTACAGACGTCAATACTTTGTTCACCACATGCAAAGGGTTAAGGAGAATGTCAAAATTGTGTAATCTCTACAATAGTCAAAGCATAGAAAAAAATAATTCAGCTGTGTGATTTATGAGACTAAATTGGGTTGTGCATAGATATGTAATTATGCTTCCATTGTCTGCTAAATGTATTTCTACAATGGTTGCTTCACTGATTAGCTGTGTACTCAATATTTTACTAAGACACAGCAACATGGAAATATATGATGTGTTGACAGAGAAAAGCCATTCAGCCCATCTAGTCTGCTTACCATTGTACCTACTGTATACTCTTCAAAGAGGGACAAAAACGTCAAAAACAGCTTTTAATCAGACAGAAAGCTACTCAAGTCTTATTAAAAAGACTTATGTCTCTATGGCACTCATATGGCACTCATATGTCTCCCCAGGTAAACAAGCATCCTGCTTGTTTTGGCTGTTGCTCTCGTATATTACATGCAAATTTTTAAATCATCTGGACTAGTTACCCCTAAGTTTTTCTGAAGTTCCTTTCCTCAGTAGTTAGCATTGTATTCAATTAACTATTTTCAGCCTTTGGATTTTTACTTCCCAAATGCAATACCTTATATTTCTGTACTTCAACTTGAGTTGCTACAGTCATGACCAGTTTTCCAAATTTACCAAAATAATTTGCTTTTTGACTTATCCCCCAGGATCAGATGAGCATCTACTCCAGTGATGGGCAACCTATGGCACAGGTGCCACAAGTGGCACTCTTAGACCTCTGAGATGACTCTCAGCATGGGCCTTAGTTATCACAACAGTTTTGGAGCACTCAGTAAATGCTATGATCTAAGACTATCATTAGGGGATTTTAGGGACTTTAGGGCACAGTTTTTAATTTAACTCTTAGGTGCTACAGAAATTATAAAAAGGGAAGGAAAGCAAGAATGAGCAGGGTGGCCAATATTAATTGGGCATAAAAATGCCTTAAATGAAAGAATACTTCCTCTTGGCTTGCTGGAATGGAATGGGCACTCAAGTTAAAAAAAAGTGTGCAATTACTGATCTACCCTATTCAAATTTGTTGCATGAAGAGGAAAAATGTATACCTTAACTATGTTAGACAAACAGGGACAGACTGATACATTAGGTAGAGAGTCCTGCTCACAATCTGACAAGCTTGAGCAAGTTAGATACAGGAGACACTTAGGTGAATTAAAAGGTCAAAGACGAAGGTGGTGGTAGCAATATTTGGGCATAGTTGGAGCTAGGTGGATCTGGCCAGAAACTGATGTATGTTCTAGATGGATTAACAGTAAGCTTCCTTATTCCTAAAAGTATTTGCGGACAATGAGAGGTAGGTGGGTTTGGCTCAAGGTTAATCTAGAAGGATGAATATAAGCTTCCTTAAACAGAGACTGTTTCAAGACTGAGAAAGTCTGTGCTGGATTCTCTGAGGAAAATGGGAGGTAAAAAGGTTGGAAGAGAGCCTTAGTCCATTTGAGGAACTTAGATTTCACAGAGGGTAGTATTTGCTAATGAGGGAGGCAATGTAGGGATGAGCCAAGGAATGGAGTGCTTTATAGGTTAAAGATAGAATATACATTTTATCCAAGAGCACCCAGGAAGCCAGTGAGTGGGAAGCCAACCCAGAGCGAGAAATATGAGAAATATTGAATATGAGAAAAGTAAGAAATATGAGTCTGGCAGCTGCATTTTGAATAAATTGCCAGGGAGAAAGATGATACAGGAGTAGGCCAGTTAGGATAATATTGCTGTATTCAAGACAAGAGATCACTAGCAAGTGTACTAGGAGTTTGGCAGTCTCATCCCTGAGGATGAGCGAATGCGCACAATGTGCAAACGACAACATGAAAGATAAATATATATTCCTTTGGGCTACCGCCTTATGTTGTCGGTCACTCATTAATCCATTCAACAATTTTAGAATCCAGTGCTAAATATTGGAGTTTTATCAATACATTTTCTGTGGGACAGTGTTTTTTTATATTCTATTTTAGCCATCGAGTCAAAAAAATATCTTTAATAACCTTATTAACTCGATCGCTCAAAAGGGAACCGATGGCATTTATCACTTAAAAAAAACATATATCTATATATATATAATTTTAGATATTCGCCAATTCTACTCTTTAATTTGGTTTCTATCAATTTCAACACAATCCATGTAAGACTTACTGGCATTTAGTTACTTGACTCCTCCATGCTACCTTTTTAGTGGATAAGCATAACTTTATTCTTCTGGAATTGCTACTAATGTCAACAGTGTAACTAATTTGGTAAACCATTTTCATTACAAAATGCTTTTAGTATCTTTGCCATAAGAGCCCTTTTACTCATTTCCCTTTACCTTACTGAACAATTTTCTCTTCTGTTCATACTTTAGAATAGAATTTCTGCCTCATTTTACATATGTACCGATCTTCCTCTTTCTGTTTTTTTACTCAATGCTAGACCTTTTGTCTTTTACTATTTTGGTCACATCTGTTGAGTACAACAGTAGTTTTTTACTCATTCATACGATTCTAAAGTTATCCATTTTCTGCAGTAATACAACTTTTATTTAATTCCATTTCTGCTGAACTGCATTATGGCCATCTTTCAAATAACCCGATTTTCAAAATGTCTGATCCCAAATCTCCATTTGTAAATAGTAACTCTAGTATGGCTTCCTTCTGAGCAAGCTCCTCAATTAAATAATGCCTGTAGGGATTTTAACATACCTTTTCTCATGTCTGAACCAGGTATTTTAGTTTTCTAGTTCACATCAAGAAAATTAGAGCCACCCATTAGAATAGCTTAATCTTTCACTGTCATGTTAGCTACTTCTTCCACTAGCAAATTATCCAACTTCCCTCCTTGTCCATGGGGCTTATATCACAAACAAAATTGGAAAAAGGCTTCCTGTAAAATAGTATGAAAATTCTAAAGGAATATATTGCTCCTCTTAGCACACTGTAAACAGGTTGGGTTAACACTTTGCTAAACACCAGTCATGCAATGCCTTGTAAGTTAGCATTCAGAAGTCAACAACTGAAGCTGTCGTGCAGGAGTCTGAAAGCATCTGGCAGGGAGAGCCAAGCCACAAAAACAAGTATATACCAGAACCAGGGGAGCAGGCAAAAACAAAGTCAGAGGAAGTCCAGAGGTTCAAGGCAGCCTACTTCTCTCCTACAACCCGATGTTCTCTGGTGAAAATGAGCATCTGACACTAAGACACCCTCCCTGCCGGCTGCATCACACTCGTGTTCACCAAGCGTAAGGTACATGGTACTGGAGGCCAGGGATATGGCCCACTCCGCAATCATGCAGCCGCGTCATTTGAGGACGAAAAGTCAAATTAGATTGGTGTCTTGCAACAATTAGATGCAAAACACCAAATGCCATCATTCACTTGCTTGTCACTATAATGATTTATGCCTTTAAAGGTTGACCTAATTCTAAATATAGTCAGAAAATATAATGCACAATCTTTTTTAATTGTTGAATTTTACAAACAGGCAAGGCAGTATAACTCAATAACAAAACAGCTAATTATTGGTTTTGAATGATTCAATAAACAGGTACAAGCTAAACTTTGCAATGATTAGATAACCAACTTTAATAATGGAATTACTTAGTTACATGCCATTGCCAGCCATATGGACATAGGGCCCCCCCAAGTGGGCTCATCTCAGGGGGCAAGTGTTAAAGAGAAACTCAAAAACTGCAACTGATTTTAATCAGAAAATAGCAGGGTAGCACAGCATGGAATGGCATGTATCAATGGATGTACACACTAGCTTCATTCAGGCTGAAGAACTCAGGAAATTAATTGATGGGTCTTTTGTTTGGTTAGATTTGGCCATTACCTTGTTTTCTTGACATACTATATTTGCAGCATCTGTGTCTTTTTCACACCTGGAATCCTGAAAATGCATATTATGCCACCTGTTAACTACAGTGACACAATGCCCCCTTTTACCAGGAATGCACAAAACTACATCATGCTGGCAGTAATGTTTTTTTGGTGCTGCCCAGAAATACAACATTTCTCACCATACATTTCCTTTCCGTAAGAGCATGCAGCAACCAAACAATGTGTAGTATTCCATACCATATAAGGACGGGTGTAAGTGTTTAACATATTTTATTATGTACTGTGCTGGATGTTATACCTATTCATTTATTTGTTCTTAAATAAACTATATTAAAATTATGTTTATTTTAAAGGTAACATTTTCATAGCGATCTAGGCTGCCTGCACCATTTGTTTGATCCTTTAGCAGCCTTAACCAGTGCATATAAAAAAAAGTGAAGGAGACACTGCCTCCATGTGACACAAGCCAGAACCAAATAATGATGGAAATAATAGAATTTTTTATTATAGAGAAATGGAAATTCACAGCTGCTGCACGGCTTATGGATAATACATTTATGGAAAGAAATGTCGTATTTCCTGGCATCCAGGCAGCAGCCCAATCATGGGATGCAATGAGCTTCATTCACAGTAGACATGTGAAAAAAATAAAATTTTCGTTTCGTTTTCGTCCATTCGGACAAAATGTTATTTATTTCGTCTAAAACGAATTTCGTTCATTAATGCATTCGTTTCAGACGAAATTCGTTCATTATTTTCGTTTCGTTCATTATTATTCGTTCGTTTTATAGAATACAATGTAATACGATTGGCTTTCTATAAACCGAACGAGAGCCCCATTCATAAGAAATTCTTAAGAATGGGGCTCTCGTTCGGTTCATAGAAAGGCAATAGTATTACTTGTATTCTATAAGCCGAAAGTCTATAAACTGAACGACTTTCGGCTTATAGAAAAGCCATAGGTTTACATGTATTACATAAGCCGAAAGTCTATAAACCGAAAGTCGTTCGGTTTATAGGCTGTGGGCATTTAACTATACGGAGACAGAGTCTCCATTCATAAAATTATGAATGGAGACTTTGTCTCCGTGTAGTAAAATGCCGAAAGCCTATAAACCGAACGATCGGTTTATAGACTTTCGGCTTATGTAATACATCTAATCCTATGGCTATTCTATAAACCGAACGTTGTTATACCTATTCATTTATTTGTTCTTAAATAAACTATACGTTCGGTTTATAGAATAGCAATAGGAATACATGTATTCCATAAGCCGACAGCATATAAACCCAACGTTCGGTTTATAGGCTGTGGGCATTTTACTACACGGAGACAAAGTCTCCATTCATAATTTTATGAATGGAGACTCTGTCTCCGTATAGTTAAATGCTATTGTATTCTATAAACCGACTCTATTTCGGCTTATAGAATGCAATAGTACTACGAATGGACGAATGAACGAATGATTTTCGTTTATTAACCATTCGTTCATTCGGCTTTCGTTAGCTTAGCATTTTCGTTCTTTCGTTTTTCGGGCGAATGGACGAAAATGCAATTTTCGGACGAAAATGCATTCGTCCGAAAACGAATGCACATGTCTAGTATATATTCACATGTAAATTGCTTTTTTAATAAAAAATTAAGAAATAAAAAAATTCTTGTTTTTATTTCCTTTTATGTGACAATGCTGCCTCTCTCTTTACCTTGCCCCCAGATTTGTCGCTCTCCCCCCCTTAGTGTTGTCTCTCTCTCTCACCCTCCCTTTGGCTCCCCTCGCCTTGTGTCTGTCTCTTCCCCTCCTTCCCTCCCCCTGTTTCTCTCTGCCCCCCTCCCCTTGTTTCTGTCTCTTCCCCCCTCCCTCCCCTTGTTTCTCTCCCCCCCCCTCGTTACTCTGCCCCCCCCCCTTGTTATTCTGTCCCCCCCTCACCTGTTTCTTGCTCCCTGGTGGCTAGTGGGGGCAGCCGGGGGATGTATGCACTATACATAATAGACGGAAGTGTCGGGCAGCATGGAGGTTGTCTGCACGATTCGTGAAGACATCCCCCAGCTGCCCGATTCTCCCTGGTGGCTAGCGAGGCAGCGGAGGATGTCTGCGCGATGAGCGAGACCTCCCCTGCTGCCGCCCGGAACGACCGCCAGGAGTTTTATGAGGAAGCCGGAAGTACCCAGCTTCATCATAGAAGTCCCGGCAGTCATGCCGGGCGGCAGCAGGGGAGATCTGCGCTCATCGCGCAGACATCCCCTGCTGTTAGAGAGGGGGATCCAGGTCCCCTGCAGCTCTGCTTTGGACCTGGATCCCAGTCTTATAGTCTGACCTCAATTTGGTCAGATTATAAGACGACCTCGATTATAAAAGGGGTATTAACACTTCCCTTGCTGATCACAGTTTCTTTTTACTGTGATCCGTTTCCTTCCAGGTTTATGGACCTCATTTAGTTTTTTCAAAATAAATTTTATTTTGTACATTTTTACTATATTACTTATATTCTTTTCATGTATTAATGTAATTACAGTTAACTCCTACAAGCCTGTGCTGTGATTATGACCAGAGCAAACGTTAACCCATTCGTGACGTTGGGACGTTCTATGCCGTCCTGATTTTAAGTCCCTTAAAGTCGTTAGGACGGCATAGTACGTCCTGTGTTAAACAGCTCATATCGCGGTTCGGATCATGCTGCAGGCACTTGCAGCGGGATCCCACCTGTCAGATGAGGCCATTTTAAATGGCCTCAGTCTGACAGGGGAAATTTAGCTGGTGCTCAAAAACACCAGCTACATTTCTCTAAATCGTGCGTGACGTCCGAAGGGCTTGCAATTTTTGGGCAGGGACCCACAGGGTCTATTAAGACCCTGATTGGGTCTCTGCCATAGTGTTCCTGGCTAACGATCACCTTGTGATCAGTGGCCAGGAACAAATCGTGACGTTTTGGTGCTTACGTCATTTGGGACGCAAGCACAATGCATCACAAAGGGGTTAAAACTCTCCACTTTTTTCAATTTATTTTTTAATACTAAATTCAAATCATTTCATGCTATTGGCAATTCTATAAACCGAAATAGAGTCGGTTTATGGAATACCAATAGCAAAATAGCCATTACATAAACCGACATAATGAACGAATTTCGGTTTATGGAATTGGCAATGGCATTCTATAAACCGACTCTATTTCAGTTTATAGTAATGCCATTGCAAATAGCATTACATTATACATTCCATAAACCGAAAGTCGTTCGGTTTATAGACTTTCGGCTTATAGAACAGCAATAGCATTACATGTATTCTATAAACCGAACGTCGTTCGTTTTAAAGACTTTCGGCTTATAGAATACTATTGGCTTTCTATAAACCGAACTAGAGTCGAGTCCCCATTCATAAGAATTTCTGCCTTACTCTCTTCTGATTCCAGCAGGTAATCATTGAGTCTCCAGTGGGAGCAGGATTTATTTAACTGGTTATTCTCTAGTCTCATTAAAACAGGGGCATGATCTGCCCAGACGATAGAGCCAATGTGGGACCCCAAACATCTCTCCAGCATTGATCCCATTAATAAAACTTTTTAAAAAGTCTAATTGTGTGTATGTATCATGCACAAGTGAATGAAAGGAATAATCCTTTTCCCCTGGATCCGGTGTTCTCCACACATCAAATAGGTTATGTTGAAGAACACAATTAGAAAAGGCTTCCGCTTTTGTGCCAACTCTCTGTTCGTTTTTGGCTTTCTTATTAGACCTCCTGTCTAGTATACAGTTCATATCGACGCCTATGACTGGGATACCTTGGAAGACCCTCTGAAGGCTATCCATTGAGGCATTCAAAAATTTGGGAGACCAAGATTTCATGGACAACAAAAGGAAGGGATTGTTTTCAGGAAGGACAATAAAAGTGATGTGCTACCAATTACAATACATGTGTTTGAAAGGGTTCTAGATTATTTTAGAAATTTAGAACATACAGTGCTATAAATTATGGAATAAGATTTGATAGAAAATAAATTGCTGAATTTTTCCCCAAGAGGGAACATTTGAAATAATTTAATTTTCTGTTTTCTTTTGGATCAGTAACAGGATCAAGGATAGGCAAAGGCTTACACTTGAAGGACTGAAGTAACTTTTCAACCTAACTTACTGTGTTGTTACTTGCATTTGATTAAAATGACACTGGATAGAAACTTCAAAAGGTACACCTGTTTAAAAGAGTTCCAGACTACTGGGTCGCAAAGCTACAGCTCTGATTGGTGTTCAGTGTCTGGAATGCTGAACACACCTTCAGCTCTGGTCAAGATGTCAATGTTCTCCCCTGTATAGGCTTTGTGAAGCAGGACTGATGCACACACACCAGTAATGGACGGAGACAGTCCTGCAATGCTAGTGGTGAATAACTTTTAAAATTGTGCAAAATTGGTACACCATTGAAATGGCAATATTAACATGACAACAGTAAATGTCTATTTTTCTCATTAAAAATAATTTTAGGATTTACTCCCACTTTAAAATGTATTATGTATAAAGACTGCACACACACTGACAGCGCCAAATAATAGCACTATTGGCATATGTAAAAAGCAGACTCCCAACAAATTGAGGGAGTCTGCGCCGCCTGCCCCATAAAGGCACTTCTGGGTTGTGATGGCACTCACTGCGCCTGATTAGTGTCTGAGAACCTACGGTGGCGCTGTACCTTTAATTTGACTAAATTGAGATGTTCTATGCATCAACCTACTATATTTTACTAAAAATAGCTTAGCTGGTCAATCTTGTACTGCAAATTAAAATACTGAATGCTCTACTACTTGTACTTTGCCCATATAATTTGTATATCATTTATAAACATTTATAATGAATAACTATTTTTATTTTCTGAAAAAGGTAAAAATACACAAAATATGATAGGCATAGAGGAAAAGAGGAGGAAATGTAATATAAACGGGAATGTACTCAGGCAAGATCAGATAAGGGACCTCCTTCAAAGTATGTGTGTGTGTGTGTGTGTGTGTGTGTGTGTGTGTGTGTGTGTGTGTATGTGTGTGTGTGTGTGTGTATGTGTGTATGTATACATAGTTTTCTTTACCATGTAAACAATAAATCAGGATATTACGGAATTCAACATAGAACACAATGTGAGATCACCCAGCAGATAAAAAATATATTAACAATTTGGGGATCAGATGGTTTGTTATTTGTCATAAACAGCCAACTGTCTGTGTGAAGCAGTTTTCAAGCAACATGCATTATAGTTTTCTGAATCAATATTGTAAGCTTTTTTCCTGCACAGACATAAATAGAAAAAGCATACAAGTAAATAAATAAAAATCTTGTTATAATGTCCTAAAACTGTCAGTGGACATTACTCCATTCTTTAAAGCAGATAACGGAAAAGTGTGTCTAAAGCCTCAATGTAATGGGTAATTAGTGAACTCAAAGCAGTGTGTTAAGACGTTGTGACAGTGTGAAGACACTTGCACATCTTAAGAAACTGAAATTACAGAGCTGATAGAGAGATTTTCAAAGCATATATTGGTGAACAATAACTGTTAAATTCCTGTTTTACCCCCACACAGACCGGGATAACAACACAAACTCTAAAAGAAGAAAAAATAGTTTACAATTAAGAAATATTTCAACATATGTCAAAAGACACATCTGTACAAATACTTATATACATTTCATTTCTAAACAAAAAGGTATAACAATTACTCCAAATACACTGCACCTTAGAAACATCTCAAGGAAGAAACCAAGGTTCAAATGTTAAACCAGGTACTAACCCATTTGTGCCAGTCTGAATCTTTGCGAAGTGGCTACACTTCCTACCACATGGTACATCTCAGACGCCAGCAGGGAAGCCATTCGAACTAACGAAAGGGTCCAGATGTTGCTTGAGAGCTTCAATGTAAAGGCAAATGATATTTATTGCACCTGACAAGATCTGCTTCCCTTTGCAGACTAAATCTGAACAGCTGAACTAGACATACTACGCTGGAACTCTGAGCAAAAGCCGGGTTGTCATCATATGTTCAAAAAGCATTCTAATCCACCAAACATCAGGAGACCGTGTTGAATGTAACCCAGTTCTTATATTTTCGAATAAACACAACTACAAAAAGTGCTAATGGTTTAGTCCTACAGAGCTGGCATTCAGCCAGCATAATATTCATCTGATAGCAACACAAGGGGCAGTCTTCAGTCTATAGACGTGAAAATATTGAAGTGTTAACATTATGTGAAAAGGGTACGAGTGCCAAAATATTTTATGCATGCCAGACATTAATTTGTTATTCAGATTGCTCTTTAAAATCAAAAGAATACATTGATAGCAATAGTAAAATGCCAAAAATGTATCACAAAATTAGCAGACCAAAAGTAGAATTATACTCCATAAATAGATTTTTGGACCAAACTCAGATGTTGAGCACTTTGGTTGCCAAGAGGGGAAATAAACAACATAATGAGGCAAAAAATATTTCTCACAGTAACCATCAAATTGTGTCTTTTACTGATTTTTTATTTTCATATTAAAACACACCATTTCTTTGCATGCATAGTACATTTTTTTCATAAAAAAAAGTCATATGCTGCATCTGCAAATTGTGAGAGAATACGTCAGGATAGTAAGAGGAAACACAAATATTCACAAATGCCTGCTTTTTCAATGCGTTTATATTTATAAACCCACTGTTAAATGCAATTATGCAACAGCAGTAAAGAGCAAACACTTTATTTTTTTAAAACAATTAAGGAACTGAATCACCTAAAGTTGTGTTTAATGTCAAAGTAGAGAGAAAAATAATCTCTATGTATTGCTAGGAGTTTAGCAGAAAGATGCATAACATAAGAGAAAAATGTGTATCCTGTTTATATCTCCTGGTACTTCGATATGCAGACACCAATATCCATGGCAAATGTTAATCTCCTTCATCGGGAGAAGTTCTATGAAGTCATCATATTCATGGCCACAATGAACGTATAACATCTTCCAAAAGAACAATGCAGTCAGACCCAGGCGCCATGCTAAGCTGCATGGAACTGCTGTGCAAGGAACTGTAGTGGGATTCCCTCTGCCAGATGAGGCCACTAAGTGGCCTTACATTAAACTGTTAAATGCAACTTTGTGGTTCGAATGAGTTAAATGTAAGAAATTCATATCCAACCATTGGTAGTAATGTCACATGACATACCAGTAGGGTTGCCATCCGGCCGGTGCCGTAGGAGCTGGTGCCGTTTGCAGTTAAATACCGGCAATGCAATTGCCGCTATTTGTTTTGTGTGCAGTACGGTCCGCACCGGCCCTTTAAATGCCGATAGCTGCGGGTGTTTCCGCAGCCATCGGCACAGACCACGCTGCATTATTTAGGATTGCATCTGACAGAAGACTATGCTACTGCATAGTGCTTGATGGCATCTCACGTCACACCAGTGTCCAAGTTCAAAGTAAAGAGAGAGCACTCACACCTGGCAGCTAGGATCAAGCAGCAGATCCGCAAGATACTGGGATAGGTCTTGCTGCTGAATGAGCAGCATGCAAGTGCAGGACACCTTCCCTGTGGTAGGCACATACTTATAAAGAGGAGCTGTTGAGCCGGTAGAGGGGAGAAGTGTCTGACTAAAGCAGGGCAATGATAGGGAAGCATGGGATGAACTATGTAGGAGAGGAGTCTGTGTAACAGGGCAGCAAGGTATAGGTGATGGGGGGCTGTGTAAGTGAAATGGGATAGTAGGTGAAAAATAAAGAAAAGCCTGATGGCTCAGGGTGAGTGGGCAAAAGTAAACAGAACTGGCGGAGAGTGACAGATCTTCCTTACTGCTATAAAATGCAGCTTTTCTATAACATATTATATCATAACTTAAGAAGCATAGTCCTCACATACTATTATGTGTGTGTGTCTGTGTGCATATGTGTATGAGGGTGTTTTTTTGTGTGCATGATTGTGCGTGATTGAATGTGACTGTGTGTAATTATGTCTGTGCATGTGTGACTGTGTCAATTCTTGACCTAGGAAGTGCAATATCTTGGCTGGCCCTAAAGGGGGTAATGCACACATCTCTTTCAGGTAGAGAGAAACTTATTTATTTTCAGCTTTTTTTTTTGTTTTCTTTCCCCATTTTTTAGTCTCCAGCCCTTTTTAGGCTTTCCCTCACCTATGGCTGGTATTATACTAAGGAAAAGGTGGCAACCCACCATACCAGCCAAGTTTTCCTATTCAACCCATTAGTGACAAGACCTTTTGACCTTGACTTTCCCTTGGTGACAAGAGCTGTTTTGACAATTCTGGGGTGTTTGTGTTTTTTGTGGGCGAGGGGATACTTACTTTTCACTTTATTTCATATAGTGTGTCCCCAGCCCCTCCTTCTCTTATTCTGGACCCCTTGGAATAGATGGGTCTCCGACACAACAAGGACCGCATTTGGCATCTGAATTGAATTGCTGACACAGCCTGTGTCGGCAATACCTATTCTGAAGATACCAGACAGTGGACTTTGTGCACGAGGCTGTCAGCAATGCAATTCGGATGCCACATTTGGCCCTTGTAGAGCCAAGGGGTCAGGAATCAATGACTTCAAAACCAGCTACACAAGTGCACATTGATTTATTAGGTATATTTTGTTGTTTTCTCTTGTTCAGATAAATTATTATTTTGCTGAAAATGCATACTAAAATAATCAAATAACATTCCGTAACAATCATTGGTTTCATTTATCGACTATAATCATTGCCTCCATTGGCTCTTTGATGTTGTTTGAGAAATAAGGTTGTTTTAGAGCAGTGTTTCTCAACTGGTGGGTCGCAAGAAGGTGTGGAGTGGGTTGCGGATTTGTGCTTTAGCTTCGCCAAAAAGCCTAACTTTTGATTGGGGGGAGAAACCATGACACGACGATGCATGCTACATTTACCATCTAAAGCTGAAAAGCCTGCCAAGGAACGGAGGGCGTTGTTTCCATAGTGACACCAATATATTTTCCATTCCCTGGTACCCCACTCGGATTAGTAAACAGTCAAGGGATTACAGTTTATTTTGGGGATACAATCTCCAAATTAATCCAAGATGGGTCAAGTGAAGCATTGCAGCAGATACACGGCAGTGAGAATGGCTTCTCAGCGCTGAAGCCAAAATATCGGAACAGAATGGACACTGAACAAGTCCTCAGATTTGCTTTGTCTACCATCACCCCAGACTTTGAGCCGAAACCATCCCCAGCTGTCACATATGTTTCAATGGCTTTTTATTTTATTGGATTTTTAATTCAATAGCACTTTCATTTTCATTCGCACTGCGATTACTGCACTATTCATTTTGTATAGTAACACTATGCTTTGGTTTGATTCATGTTTCAAACTGTGCATATATACACTGTGGAATACTACATACATTGTTTTGTGGATTAAATTATAATGTTTCAGAAATTAAATTATTTGGGGGTCATGACAAATATTCCTTACTTTTTGTGCATGTAGTATTCCTTTAAACACATCTGTTTCTGTAATATCTCTACACCATTCTAAAATAAAATTATCTGAATCGAGAGGCATTGCTGAACCTCTCTGTGTGTGGGAGCAAGCATTGCATTAGAATTGTAATAGTACCTCTGGGTCTCATTGGGAAAGGCTTTCTACTAGTAGTTCCTGGAAACATTATCCTCATGTGGATTTAATGTAGAAATACAAAGGGAAACAATATTATGAAAATATAATATGGTTTAAGTTAATGCCTTTAAATAAAATCTAATTAGCAGCTAATAAAGTCCTGCATTTTACTAGTGTTTCTAGAAATCTTATTTCTAGATTTGATAGATGATCTTGTGCTACCCCATGCTGTCATAAGGACATCTACAGCTCCACGCTGCTTGGATAAAATAGGATTATAAGAAAAGAGAAGCATTTCATAGCCGTTCCAATCAAATTACCAAAAAAAATAAATCAAATTGTTCATTTATTTATCAGAGCTGCAGCCAAATAGCAAGGAACCAAATTCTACATCGCTTTGCTCCTTGGATATGTGTTTATTCACATGCAAAATAGTATCCTCATATCCTGAGCATTTTGTATTTTCCACGACCCAAATATATATTGTCTTTTCACCATAAACATTATATATTATTTTTGTTTGCAATTTAATAATGGATAAATATTCCACCTTGCAATGGATGAACGGTAACCACTTCCACAGCACAAACGTTGGGAGTAAAAAGGTCAAACCATAAAATTAAAAAAAACTAATTCTAACTTATAGTTTAGCAAAAAGCACTCTGTACAGCTGCTTACATGCAAAATATTTTTACCAAAAAAAGAAAAAAATCACTATCCTTTCACAAAATGGGTCAATATGGTCAAAATACTTGAAACCAACTCTGTTTAAAATCTAGGTCAAAAACTCTGCCTACAGAAGAGGAGGCTGGCATGGTTTAGACAGTCCCCTCTGACCACAAACCATCTGGGTACTGTTAAAAGATACAATTAATCCACTACTTAATTTCCTTTTCATTTAAAAGGAAAAGTAAAATCCACTGTTACATAAACTACACAATGTGATAAGGAACACAAACACAATAACAAGCAGTGGAAAGGGCATGTTAATTAACATTAAACTCATTATTGGTTGTCTGATAAGTATTTTTATCGGCATTGCACTATGGAATGTACTGTGCATGCCTTAAGCAAGAGCTCAATGGATGAAGATGTCGGCTATAGTAGCTGCTACACCTATAAGGTGAGAAGGTGTAATGGGGTGGTACCACCAGACAGTTTGACAATTTCTCCACTTGCCAACACTAGACAGTGTTCAGTCAGTATACCCAGGACAGAGCATGCAAGTACACAAGTTGCCTTATCAGAGCAAACAGATCTCAGTTTTCTTACCAAACTCTTAAAACACAGGATGCCAGAACATATCAAATAAAATAAAGACAGGAGGCGAAAAGTAACAGTGTAGCCTTTTTTAAGCTGCGCTACCTTGAAATGTAAAAAGGATTTGTAGTAGTAGGTTTTAAATGAAAGAATGTTGCTTAAGGGTCAGTACTAACTCACTGCAATGCTGGCTACATCAATGTATTCTCATACCACAGGAGGACAGAATCTGATTAGGTGGTGTGCATGCTGAACACAAACAAAGTATTCTACCATGGTTCAACATGGATATCACTGCGGGGGAAAAGTTTGTTATAAGCAAGAGAGATTTTGTAGTTCCTTTGCAGATTGCCACATTTCAGCTGTAACAACTTAAATGCTTTCTTCCAAAAATGTATTTGCACAGTCTAATTCTCTTTGAAGCCACTAACTGCAAAAGTTTTTATTTTACTAATTGCAGTAAACAATCAAGGAGCTATAAAGTATTCTAATCCTCCACATTCCTTTTTTTTTGGCGATATCACTCTTATATTATTTTTGCTGACTATTAACTAATAGCAAATTGCAAGTTAACTGCAAATACCAGTCTATCTAGCAGAGATGGAAAAATGGTAACATGGGAGCAAATCATGAATTTAATGAAATAATAATGTTTCCCGACTGTGTAATCACATCATTTTAAGGAAGAACAGTATGCTGCTGAATCTTCATTTATTTTAATTTGTTTTAAAAATACAGAGCCACAGGAAGATTTGCACTGTGTGTGTGCGGGCCATAGAAAGAGAACCCTTAGTCTACCAGAGAAGAGGTTATGGATATTCCATAGAATCCCTGTAGTGCAAGAGAGATTGCTTTATCCCATGTTCAGCTCTTACCTTCTGCTCACATGCCATCCTCTGGTAAAATCACACTACTGCAGGTTATTGAGCTTGTTTGTCATAAGGAATAGTACACTAATTTTAAAATGTATAAAACATAAATTGCAGAACTGTAAAACTAAAAGTAGTAAGACAGATTTGACAAAGAAACAAACTCTGATGCCACAGAATACAAATTTATACATTAGCGGTTCTTATTAGAAAGGCTTTAAAAATGGAGAATTCACCATCAACGCAACTGCTCTATATCTAGCATACTATCCTTGGATTTACAGAGATGTTGAAATTAATTATATCTATATCTAATTTATTAAGTGTAAGGATACATAACTATGCATCTTAATAGATAACGTGTATAGATTGCATTCCTTACTGTAAGCAAATAATGAGGCAGTCAATAAGAAACATATATACATATACACTCCTCTCTCTCTCTCTCTCTCTCATGTGTATATATGTATGTATGTATGTATGTATGTAAGAAGCCTCATAACCAAAAATCCTTATAACCAAAATCACAGAGATCATATGCCGCACATTACAAAACCCCTTGGTTTTGTCACAGGCATTTAAGAATTGCAAGAGGTTAAATATCAAGATTATATTGAATACAGTAGGACAAAATCACTCAACTGACCCTGGAAAGGAAGATTTTAAAACAGTCAGCAAAATATACACTGATATTTAACTGAAAGACTGCACCAAGTATAGATGTTTTAAAAATAAATTATTTAATTAACCCCTTGCCAACACAGGATGGACTAGGTCTGATGAGCAGCACCATTTGTGAATATTGATCTGACCAGTTCACTTACATTTTTGTGAGGGAAAGAGATAGTATTAAAATAACATTTTATAAAATTGTCAGGTTTTATGAATGCCATTCCCTGTCTAGTAACCCCTTCCCTGCCATTGATCACTGGCTGGCTTCAAAGATATATCCCAAATAGGACATGGAAATGTTTTATTTATTATTATTATTATTTTTACTCAGTGTGCAGCCCCTAGTTGTTCCTAGGGGAGCACACCAGTTGCTGGGGTAGGAGGTGGCACCCAAAGCTGTGGCTCTCTGCAACTCTGCTTGCTGTAATACTGGTCTCCCATCCACATTGGTGCAGGTCTCTGCAGCTGTCAGTCATGCTGCATGGAGAGCCAATGACAGGGGTGCACAGGGATATGAAGTTATAGCCCCGCCCCTCAGCCCTCCATGTGGCAGCATGACTGACAGAAGAAAGCCTGCAGTGCAACATCATGGAGGAAACAGGGGAAGATACTCAGAGACAATAGCTGAGCCTCTGTAACAGGTAGGAAGAGCTTATAATAGCTTTAAAAAACAAAACAGCCAAGGTACATGGAAGAGTGGGGTAAATCCAAGGAGGTCCCTCCCATTTCCCTGAGCTCTCCATTTGTTCAGTCTGAGCAGCTCCTCTGACCATGCTCTGCTCACATCAACATGGTGACAAGTGGATGGGGCAGAAAAGATAATAGAGGATAAAATGATGTGATAGATGGAAGCAGATTGCAAACAAAATGGGATGACATGGGGCAGAAAAGATAATGGAGGATGAAAAGAGGTCACTGACATGGAGGAATAAAACACATAAAATGATGGGGAAAGAGATGGCAAACATGGAGGAATAAAACATATAAAAAAGGGGGAAAGAGAAAGAAATGTCATGGATTTAGGAATTTGGGTGTTTAGGGAATCTGTTGCTTTGTGTTTATATGGTGTGCTATAGTGTTGTATCTGGTGCCGTATGCTTATATTGTGTGCTATAGTGTTGTACCTGGTGCTGAGAGGTTATATTGTGTGCTATAGTGTTGTATCTGGTGCTGAGGGGTTAAATTGTGTGCTATAGTGTTGTATCTGGTGCTGAGAGGTTATATTGTGTGCTATAGTGTTGTATATGGTGCTGAGAGGTTATATTGTGTGCTATAGTGTTGTATATGGTGCTGAGAGGTTATATTGTGTGCTATAGTGTTGTATATGGTGCTGAGAGGTTATATTGTCTCTCTATCCCCCCTCCCCCTGCCTGCAAATGTTGATCCAAGGAGGGGGCGGAGCTAACCGGCTGAGCAGTGTAGCTCCGCCCCCACCCTGCGAAGCAGAGTCTTTTGATCTCCCCAATCCAGTGCCTCTACCGGCTCGCAGAGGTCGCACACCCCTAAGGCCAGCCCTGGTTGGGTTATATTGTGTGCTATAGTGTTGTGTCTGGTGCTGTTGGGTTAAATTGTGTGCTATAGTGTTGTATCTGGTGCTATGGGGTTATATCTTTGCTATGTTCTATCTGTTGCTGTGGAGTTTCAGCTAGAGCTCTGGATATTTATCTGGTGCTGTGGTTTAGATCTTGTGTCATGGGTTTTAAGCTGGTACCGTGGGTTAATATCTGGTGTTGTGGATCTATATCTGGCACAGTGGATCCATATTTGGTGCAGTGAGGCTATATCTAGTGTGGTTGGTTTATATCTGGTGCTGTGGATCTGTATCTGGTGCAGGGTTTATCAACCCTTTACATGCCTTCACTGATAATGACAAAGCTCCTCCACTTCATGATAACTTGTCAAAAAGAGGCGCGGCGCAGAAAGGATGACGGTAAAATTATGCCCCCCCCTGAAAAAATTTCTGCGGATGCCCATGTTGACTACATGTCAAAATTCCAGTTTGGAACACTGAATTGCGTACCCCACAAATGTGGCCTTTTACCCCCAAGAAAACACAACAAACCAATACGTGGATGGGATCGCTGTACTTAGGAGATATTGCTGAACACATTTTGAGGTATTGTTTGGTAGTGACATATACCAGAATCTGTGAATTCATGCCTGAAGTACAATGTATGTGGAAACAAAACTCTGTGTTTTGCTAACCAAAACTTTGACAACGGCTGATGGTAGAATTAGTACATGTAAAGTGTTAAAATACCACCATTTGAAATACCTTAGGATGTCTAGTTCCCAAAATTATATGGCTTGATGGGGTAAAATACACTGTCTGGATTCAAATATGTCCCAAATGGAACATGGGCGCAGGCTGAGTGTGTGTCAAAATTTCAGGTTGGAAATGCACACCTCCCAAATGTGATTTTTGTTTGTTTGTTTTTTTAGCCCCCAAACAAACCAACAAACCTATGCATGGATGGTATCCCTGTACTCAACACATATTAAGGTGTTGTTTGACAGTGACATAGAACAGGATCTGTAAAGTCATGCCTGAAGTACAACGTTTGTGGAAAAAAATGACTACCCTAAACTTTGACATAGGCGGGTGGTAGAATTAGTGCATGGAAAGTGTTAAAATACCACCATTTGAAATACCCTAGGATGTCTAGTTTTCAAAAATATATGGTTCTAGGAGGAAGCCTAAGGAAAGGCGAAAAACGCGTTGCGTGACCCACTGTACACTTCTATCTACATCCACTTCTGGCTCTATTACGAATTTGGACTTTTGTACCTGTTTTTCTACCAGTAACCTGGCTGTTTGTTTGACATATATGTAAGAATACTTGTTGCGCTGCTCTTCCTGCTACCTATATGTAAGCTACCTCTGTTTTTATTAAAATTTTTGTATTTTACTTTACATTGATTCCACTTCTATTCTCTACTACCACTCCTATATATGGCCACTGAATGAGAAATAAGAAGAGATCAGAGGACTGCACTCACATCAGATAAGCTCTACTTTTATATTTGTTTTGTGAGTGCACTTATTTACATCTGTTGCAACATCCCAGGCTGCCATACTGTGTTACACTATGTTTTTTGTCTCTCTCTGTTTTTATATGTTTTGAGCCATCTAACACCATCCATGCGCTCTATATAAGAGTGAATCGCTCTTACAGGCAATTAAATATTTTCTTTTACCATACGTTTTGTTGGTGGGGGTTACTTAGCGCACCTACCATTTCTGTTTTTGGTCTTTTTACCCCAATTTAAATGCCCTGAGTTGTCTAGTAAATATGTACATGTGAGGGGTCATTCATCAATTTAGTACAGATATCAGTGTTACATTATTATTTTCAGAATAAGCGATAATGACAGTTTTGAAATAGCTTTGCACTACTTATAGCACAAAAAACATAAAACATGGACTATTTCTGAACTCAGGACAAATATTAGAAACTATTTAGCAGTGTTATTTTGGTTGTCTTTTGTAGACATGTATATAGTTTGTGTGGGTACACTAAATGAGAAAGAAAGAAATTTCAACAAAACACCGCAGAAATATTAACCCCTTAGTGACAAGACATTTTTCCCTTGACTTTCCCTTGGTGACAATGTCTTTTTTCACATTTCTGGGGTGTTTGTGTTCAGCTATCATTTTCTTCTCTATCACATACTGTACCCACACAAATTATATGTTGTTTTTATCACCATAAGAAGGGCTTTCATTAGATACCATTATGTTCATTATATCTTATAATTTACTACAAAAAAATCATAAAATATGATGAAAGTTTTAAAAAAACACTTTTTCTAACTTTGACCTAAAATATAATTTACACAAATGCAATCATTAAAAAAGACCCCATCTAAATAGTTTCTAAGTGTTGCCCCAAGTTCAGAAATATGCCTGCTCCATATTTTTTGGTATTTTTTTGCGAGTTATGGGGCATGTTTTTTCTTATATTGACCCCAACCCAAACCCAAAATTTAACCACAACTCTTACCCTTATGCTATCCCTTAATATATTTTAACCCTATCCCTTATGCTAAAAATTATTTAATTTAACCCTATAGGCTAATCTAACATAATACTAGTTTTAAGCTAATTAAATCTTTTTTTTTTTTCTTTTTTTTTTACATTGCTATATTGCTTGGCTACCCCTAGGGGCAGTCAAGCAGCATATTCAGAGCGACAGAAGCGAATTTGCTTTCACTTCCGAAGCTCAGACCACCAAACGGCATATCCAAATTGACAGAGCATGCTCCGTGGGGCGATCATGGGTGCCTCAGAAAGGAATTTTCGGTCCTGGCTATTGCCTCAACATCGACGCAATAGAACAGCACCTTTAAAGCAGTTTTCGTGATTGTTGCCTGGCACGTCCATTAAAGGGGTTAAAACAGCCCATGTCCCCAAGCGTCAGACAAGCCAAAAAAGTCTTGTCACTAAGGGGTTAAAGAATACAAATAAAGTACATTGCTGAACCCTCTTTTCTCCT
Organism: Pelodytes ibericus; assembly: GCA_036172795.1. Lineage (NCBI taxonomy): Eukaryota > Metazoa > Chordata > Amphibia > Anura > Pelodytidae > Pelodytes > Pelodytes ibericus. The sequence goes on along the minus strand of CM069861.1, from coordinate 157,982,817 downwards.
TGTAACAGGGAGCAGACATATTGTTCAGAACCTTGGGTCAGATTTATTAGGTTGTCCTTTATCTGACCTAAGATGCCTTCCCACTGGCATTATCTGCATGTGTGCCTATGTATGGATGTCCTGAGTCTGCACCATCTCCACTAGTGCCAAACTTCCATGTATGAAAAACAACCGATTAGTATTTGGGAACCTAGTTTGACAGAGGTCATTCCTCCACACTGTAAAGTGTTGGGATGTCTTAAAAAGGCGCTTTTGCGGATATACATAAACAGAATTGCACCTTTATTCACTTTGTAGTGTGGGAAGCTTTATATATTTTTAATATATCTGAAAGTCACTTATTTTTACTCCAGAATAACTTAAAGTTCTCCTGTACTTTAACAAAGAAAATTATTTCTCAAAGGCCTCTAAATTCAGTCACATCCAATAACGAGGGTTAGGACATATAGACAGGCTGTTGCTTGAGCAACCGCCATAACTATGGGACTATATTCACGGTTTAAGTAGAGAAGACCTGTTGAGGGAAAAACTGGTAAGACAAATCCATTTTTTTTAATTTTTTTTTACTTAATTCATTACTTATCTAAAAACATTTTTCCAAACGCTGTTGGTGGAATTGCTCTATAATGGACTTTATCCAGCATGGGACAAAGAAAAGCTCATTGGGATTTTTGAGAATTATTTTGTTTCAGAATCTTAAAAACATATATAAAAAAAGAAAAAGCACATCCTAATATGTCTACAAAGGAATCTGATGCACTCATATCCTTGTGTCCCTGTATCACCAAAACATTGTTTTTGATTGAAAATGATCTATGTTTAGCAAAATTGCATACAAATTCTTAAATTAAGATAAAATTGAGTTTTAAATGTGTCTGTTGAGTCTCCAGTTTATGACATCAACTGTGCCTAATATGCAAATTACACATTTCTCATTGGAAATCAGTTCATTTTCTATCAGGCCACAGGTGATGTCATAGACAGGAGACATTACAACCACTTTAAAATACATTTTCCTTCTAATTTAGGCATTTGCTTGGAATAGATCATTTTCAAATCCTTTTTATCCTTATTTGCACAGTGAAAACATGTTTAGACGCTACAGACCCTTTTTAGTAAAAAAAAAAAAAAAAAAAAATGATAACGGAGGGAATATCACCATTTTGAAAAGGTCATTTTATCTAGAAGAAGCAGAAAGACAGCTTACTGACAAGGATTTTTTTTTTTTTTTAAAAAGATCCTACTTAGTTTAAAATTAAGGTAAGAGCCCTCCATCAAGAAATCTGAATGATGGGATTTCATCCCCTTCCCAGACAGATGGACATTCCATGTCAAAATGCCATTTTGTGCTATCAGGACGGAGTGACAAGCAGTGGAAGCTAAATATCACTCAGGAAGTGTTTTTTTAATTGTTGACCATATTTGTTTTTACAGTAAATACCATAATATGATCCAAATAATGGTATCTAAAGAAAGACCGTCTTATCTAGGGTTGCCACCTTTTCTTCCAAAAAATACCGGCCTGATGCCAATTTTTTTTTACCACCGGCCAGGTGGCAACCCTAGTCTTATCCCCACCCCCACAAAAAAAATAAATTATAATTATATATATATATATATATTTGTGGAGGTACAGTAAATGAGAGAAAAAAAAATGCAGTCTTGTTCTTAAGGTCTAAGAACAAATACTCTTATGGGGAGGGGTCGGAGCTCACCGTTAAGCATGGGGAGCGCAAGCAGTACTTTCTCTTGCTGCCCGCGGCTCCCCGTGAAGCAGACGCTGCTCTGCTTCACAGGTTGGGGGCGGAGCTACACCTCTCATCAGGTTAGCTCTGCCCCCTCACTGGAACGACTTTTGCAGGCAGAGGAAGGGGGGGGGGGACGAACAGAGGAAGGGGAGGGGAGAGAGACAGAACAGAGGGAGGGGGGAGAGACAGAACAGGGGGGAGAGAGACAGAACAGGGGGAGGGGGAGAGAGAGACAGAACAGGGGGAGAGGAGGGTGGGAGAGAGACAGAAAAGGGGGAAGGGAGGGGAGAGAGAGAACAGGGGGATGGGAGGGGAAGGGGAGAGAGAGAACTGGGGGGAGAGACAGAACAGAGGAAGGGAGGGGGAGAGAGAACAGGGGGAGGGGGAGAGACAGAACGGGGGGGGAGAGACAGAACAGGGGGAGGGGGGAGAGAGTGTGCAGGGGGAGGGGAGAGATATTGGGAAGGAGGGGGAGAGAGAACAGGTATGGGGGAGTTGGAGAGAGACAGACATGGCAAGGAAGAGGAAAGGGACAAATATGGGAAGGGAAAGAGAAACATAGATAAGGGGGAGAGATGGGGGAGGGGCGCCACGGGGGAGGGCCGCACAGGGTGCCAGAACACTTAAGGCCAGCCCTATGTACAGCAATGGCACCCCACAAAAATATATTCCGAAAGCACCATCTGGACATCTCACTCATAGGTTGTGAAATTGTATAAAATATAGTTAAAGAGAGATTCAGTTTCCAAGTAAGACAGATATAGGACTCACCAAGTTTGGAGTACCTTGGCATAGTGGCAGAGTATGGCCATTTATAGTGACTCAATCTCCAATATTTTTTCATCTAAGCTTTTAAAATAATCTAAAAATGTAAAAAAATAACATTAAAGGCACTGGATCACCTGAATATTGTTTTTACTGTGCCTGTAGAGCATACAGAAATAATTGAAAATTATCTATATATTGTGTTAGCAAATGTGCTTGTACTATGTGGAAATTTAGAGAATAAAATATAATCTATACATTAAGTTAACTGAATAGTAAGCCAGTGCAAAGATAAAAAAATGTAAAAAATAAATAAATCACATATTAAAACTGAAAGTAGTTTATTTGCATATGAAGTCACAAGGTGAGGTCAGAGACAGCCAACACCACAGACATATTTAAAATACCTTTCAACATAATCTTTGCGCATTCTTTTAATCCAAATACAATGCACAGATCTTTTTTTTCTCTACATTCTCATCAATGCAATGTTTAGCTGTCAAAACTCTTCAAGATTTTTAAAATGGTTTTGATTTAATAAAACATTACCCATGCAATCAGTTTGCAGACTCATTAAAAATATTTTGGGTGGTTTTCTGCCTCTAAGTAGTATTCATTTTGAAACAACCTATATTACGGGCATCAATACAAAACTACATGTTTTATTTCAGTCTGCAAATTACAAAAGTAGTTTGGGGGGGGGGGGGTATGGATATATATTTCATTTCATTTGAATTGACCAAAATGAAAGTACAATTACATTTGTAAAAATAGCTTTCACTGTATGCATCATACAACTTGAAAAAATAATTGTACCGGACAAAATAAAAGATTTATACCAAATTGATGAAAGAAAGACCAAGGTATACCTTAAAAAGAATAGTAAATTTCCAATTGATTTATTCATCGTCATGCTAGCCATGACGTAAATTCATGAGACCATTAACAAATCTAGTCACACCATAACAGTTGCACATTGTTTTTTCACCCACGTCTGACCAGTCACAAATTATGCGGCACAGTACAAAATATACGGTAAGTAAAATTCCTCCCCACCAAACATTTCTTACATTCTCTAAATAGATCTTCCTACGTGGATTCCAAATCTCTCTCTATTCATGATATTCTGCCTCCTCCCTTCTTGCTCTTTTCAGTTTTCACTCTTTCTTCTGTATATTTTTGTTATTCAAATATTTTTACTGAGAAAATGTTCTGGTACAATGAACACCGAACAAGACGAGGATTATAATTACTTCCCATTTTGGTTTTCCCTAAAGTTGTCTTTTCAATTATCATTTTTTTATTTATCTATTGTTAATGTGTCTTTTAAAGATATGATGTACATTAAGATCCTTCTCTTCCAGTGGAATGATAACTATTAAATATTGAAAGCCAGCTATGCTTCCCAAAATGCAGATAAACTATATCGTCAGCTCCTTCAAAAACCTCCCAAGTCCATAACAAAATGACGAAAACAAATAATATTTTTTTTTTAAATTTGTAACCAGGCATTTTGTAGTTTGTAACACATAAAACCACAATGAAAAAGAGAAAAATGGTGTGGACAATTTTTTCTGAATCCAGCTCAGGTCTTGAACAAAATCACTTACAAAATAATTACATTACAAGATGCAAAAGCATAGATAAAAGTGGAGTTGCCCAAATGGTAGCCTCTCACCTATCCAACAGTCTGGGGATCAATCGAGTACAAAGTGCTTACCATTTTTTTTTTTGTATGTCCATCCTATGGCCAGAGTTTTACAACTTCAGTTCTATATTGGCACAGATTAATGACAATGTTTTGAATTGTAAGACTAAGTGCTTAATCATGAACGAGGAAGTTGACAAGGGAATTGCAAACATAAGGCCAAAGTAGGCGAATTGGAAAAATTCTCCAATTACCTGCAATACCGTCTTTCAGCTGCAATTCCCTGTTTCCCAAAAAAGCAGTTAAGATATTCAGCAGAGAAATAGTGCCACCGAAGAGATTCAATGCATATTCGGGACACATCGGGAACCGAACTACAAGCTACCCAGAATTCCCTGGGGTGCTTCTGAATATGTCCGCAAATTGTACAGCATAGTTGATTTCAAACAGATACCTGCTGAAACTGAAAGCACCGAAAAATGGCTGAAATGCACCGATCTGAGGTTGGAGGACAGACACTCGTGTCGGGAGTACTTCATTATTGGAAAAAACAAAAGCTTAAGTCCTCCCTAAATAAGAATTTAAAAAAAAAACCCACTGCCCTTGGTCCAGAAAACAGCTGCTGCCCCCCCCCCCCCCCCCCAATAAAATAAATAAAATTCGCTAGCCCAATTCTCTAACCCAATTATGACTATGGGGGGTCTATGGCCCATGTCCCAATGATAAACGGGCCTTGGAGCCAACTAAATGTCTCCCAGGACCAATAAGATACATTGGATGGCCAGAGCTAGCAGTCCTGACCGATCTATAATAAATGGGGCTGGGAGTTGAGCAAATTCTTCCAGCCCTCTATATTATATACATTGGGAGCAATGGCTACTTGCCCATGCCACTCACAATGACTCAAAGCACCAATGTAATACACTGGGGGCCACGACTATTTGCCAGGGCTACTATATAAGAAAATTACATTTTCTTCCTCCTTTCTTCCTCATTGGGCAGCCTTCCAGAGGCTCTATACAAAAGAGGCCTAACAGAGAGGTGCACTAATGGGAGGGACAGATTAGTAGTTGCCCATGGAAGAAAGAGTAAACCCAACCCTATTACTGAAAGGGCTACAAATTTATGCATGTATTTATTAGTGTTATGAAACATGCCAATGTTTACATGGATTGCCCCAGGAAAACTACATTATTGCAGACGTTGGATATCACATTTTATATGGATATCTTTAATTATGATCATAAAGTAGCCAATTAGAATATATCAAGATTCTTGGAGCAGTAAAAGGTAAAAGTCTGGTACATATGCCATTTCAATATAGTTGTGTTCTTTATAAAGACATTACTGATCTTTTCAAAATAATAAGTTTTGATTATTATTAAAAATAGTTTTTGATCAGTTATTAAAAACAAAAACTCTCTTATTCTTGGTACACCTTTTATAGCTGTAGAAGAAAAGTAGTTCATTCTGCTAAAAATGTTCTATGGCTGATTTGAACATAGTGAAATGTTTGAAGATGTAGCTCACAAGGTGAGGCCCCAACTCATCTCATCCTCACAGTTTCATCCTTAAATAGAAAAGGCAACAATAGGAATGGGCTGTGTAAAAAAAAAAAGAAGAAGAAGAAGATAGGATATAATGTCTCAGATTATGCTTTTATTATGATGAATAAGTAAAAGAATTGTGTGCTTTCCTTTCCAAACTTGTACAGGAAGTTTAAACAATTAAATGGAACAGTCAGCGTGTTTAAGGACTCTGTGACCTAAACATTGTTTGTACAAAAAAACATCTAAAAATTGTGTTCGCAAAATTGCATATTTCAGTATAATAAGGAGTGCTGCTGAAATGACCAAAAGGTATGCTGAAATGACCAAAAGGTATGCTGAAATGACCAAAAGGTATACACACAGAAACATTAGCTCGCAACCTAAAACTGGTAATGTTCCTAAAGCTTCAGATTTCCTTGATGGTTTAAGCTCATAAGCTTTGCAAGGCTTCAAATGTTAGTTAACTAACAAACACCTTTGTTTTATTAAGTATCAAATTGGACAATCGAGTTGTCTTTTATTCTACGGCGTTCATATCATTACTAATTTGAAAACCGATACTATCAATACTGCTCTTCTCATCATAATTTGATGCATGACTCATGATATTGATAACAGGTTTATTTGTATATTATTTATTAACTAAATCAATGCAATCTGTAAAAAGTCCAATATATACAGATTTCAAATATCTTTCTCTGGAGGATTAGAGATGCAATATTGGAGCCAGATAGCAGATGTTGCTGGCCATTTCTATGCAGTAGATAAGTGAGTACCATCACCCCTCTTGCTGCTCTCTCACCTCCTCTCCTCTTCCTCCTGTTTGCTCTTGTGAACAGGACCCCTAGGTCCATGGTTCAACATCTCAAGCATCTAGTAGGTTTATCTGTCTCTTATCTTTCTCTTTCGCCATTTCTAGCCCTCTGTCTCTATTAGGTCTATTTCCCTTATCTCTCTCTGCCTCTCAGTTTTTGTTATCACTTTCTCTTTCTTGAGCTGAGTGATATATAGAAAGAGAGGAGAGATATAGATGCGTTTGAGGTCTTCTCTTAACTCTCTCATCTATCTCTGCCTCTCCATTTCTGCCATCTGTAGCCGGTTTCTGAGGCTCCTCTATCGCTCAGATCAGAGAGAGAGACATACAGTTACCTTTCTCTCCATCAGATGCCTTTGTCATTCTCAGCTCTCTCACCACAGGCCAGGTGTCCAGTCGAGACACCAAATGTACAACATTGACGAGGCCAACACGTACATAAAGGTAGGCAGACAATATAATAGGGCACTAGGAAATGCTAGTAGAATTGGTTGTAGAGGAAGATGTATTAGCGGTATAAAAAGGGAAGTGCTCATGCAGCAGTACAGAGCATTGGTGAGACCTCATTTGGAGAACAGTACACAGTACTAGAGGCCATACCTCCAGAAGGATATAGATAGTGTGGAGAGAGGTTAGAGAAGGGCCACTATAGTGGTGCATGGATTGCAAGATAAAACTTACCAGGCAAGATTAAAGGATCTTAACATGTATAGCTTGGAGGAAAGATGAGACAGAAGGGATATGATTTAACGTTTAATTACATAAAGGGAATCAACACAGTAAAGGAGGGGAGAATAATTGAAATAAGAAAAACAACAAAAAGAGAATAGTGTCTTAAATTAGAGGGGTAAGGGTTTAAAAGTAAAATCAGGAAGTATTACTTTACTGAGAAGGGTAGTGAATGTATGTAATAGCCAGTAGAAGTTAATACAGTGAATGAGTTTAAGCATAAGGCTATCTTAAATATACGGTCATGGGAAAAAGTGCACTCTTTTAGAATTCTATGGTTTTATCTGTCACGGTATAATAATCTTAAAATTAGGTTAATAAAACCTCAGATGAACAACAACACATAAATAAATCATAAGACAGTGTAATAAATATATTAACAAAAATAAATCAAAAATGGAGAAATCATTTAAAAAACTAAGTACACCCTAACTGGTTCCATAGGAATTAAGAAGTTAAGTAGCAGACATGTGCTGCTAATCAAATGTCCTTGAATAAAAGGTAATCACCAGTTGGGACCAGCTCTATAAAAGCCAAACGTTTCAGTTTTCTGGACTGGAAGATTTCATTGTGTGTTAACCCAATGCCAAGGAGGAAATACATCAGCACTGACCTTAAAGAAGCAATTGTTGCTGCCCATCAAACTGGGAACGGTTATAAAGCCATTTCCAAACAATTGAAAGTCCATTATTCTACAGTGAGAAAGATTACTCAAAAGTGGAAAACATTCAAGACTGTTGCCAATCTTCCCATGTGTAGATGTCTCAGCAAATTCACCCCATGGTCAGAACGCGCAATGATCAGAGAAATTGCAAAAAACCCAATATTTACATCTCAGTCTCTCCAGGCCTCAGTTAGCATGTTAAATGTTAAAGTTGACAGTCCAATAAGAAAAAAAGACTGAACAAATAAGGTTTGTCTGGAAGGTTTTCCACGAGAAAGCCTCATCTCTTGAAAAAGAACACGGAAGAACAGCTTAGGTTTGCAAAGTTGCATATGCACCACAAGACTTCTGGAACAATATTTGGTGAAAACCAAACACAGCACAAACACCTCACACGGTTACTGCTAGAGGTGGTTCTAAAAGCTACTGAATCATAAGATGTACTTGGGTTTTTATTTTACACATTTTCTCCATTTTGGATTTATTTTTGTTAAACAAGATGATACCCGTTACCATCTCTGACAGTGTCCAAAATGCCATTTTTTCTTCATATGACTAAGTAGACCTGTTCCCTTAGAATCAGGGATAGTACACAAGGTGCATTCAGAACAATTTGACTGCCTGAATGTGCCTAGCTGCCAGATGAGTTCTTACTCAAGTATGTAAACTTCTAACAATAGTCACCACACAAACAGCGACGCATCGGATTCAAAATATTAAGGGGGTAAACTGTTATTCGTCAATAACACCCCCAATCCTTTTATACCACATGCAACTCCCATTTTACTCTTTACATTTATCTCTCCCGTACTCAAAAGATATTATGGATCTCCTACCTCTGTATTTATTACTTGTGTTTAGGTCATGAAGAGATTTAAACTCACAAAGGAAAATTTCTAAGGTCATGTCTTTATGAGAACCTAAAGGGAAGGCAGCATGCATACTGAGCCAGTACATTAGAATGTGATGTGCAAAGAGCAACAGGTGAGCTACAACTCATCAATTGTGCTTGGATTTCAACACAGCATGTGAGAGGTCAAATTTGACAAAAACTGTACAGCGAGACCTCCATAGAGCTTGAGATGTCTGTCAAGTTGCATGGCACAAACCACTCATAACACCTGACAATGCATATTTTCCTTCAAAGGAATTTCCGAACTACGATTGCTGGTTTCCTACTGTATACATTGAGATTTCTCGTTTTCAAGTATGTCCTGGGACATATATGAGAGTATTCATGTAACAGAACAGAAAATCATGAAGATTGGGGAAGGGGGGCATAATTAACATTTTTATCAGTTGAATTTCACCATGGCGTATACCGTATTTGCTCGAATATAAGATGATGCCCCAAACTTTGGATATTCCTTTAGGAAAAAAATTAAAAGCCTGAATATAAGACTACCCTATAGGAAAAAATGTAACATGTAAATTGCTTTTTCATATTTAATACAATTTATATAAAAAAAAAATGTATTTCTTGTTTATATTCTCTTTTATTTGCCCATCTGCCCCCCAGACATAGCCAATGCATCTCCCCACAGCCATCTATCCACCAGACTTAGCCAATGCTGCCCCTACCCCCTCCCTCCCCCAGACTTGCCAAGGCTGCCTCTGGCCACCCGTCTCTCCCCCCGCCCCACCCCCGCCCAGACTTGCCAAGGCTGCCTCTACCCCCCCCCCCTGCTTCCCTCCCAGACTTGCCAAGGCTACCTCTGCCCACCCCCACCCCTCCCCCCAGACTAGCCAAGGCTGCCTTTGCCCCCCCCCCCCTCCCTCCCCACAAACACAAGACCGCCAGCTTCCATCATAGAAGTCCCGACGGACGTGCCTGGCACCAGCGGAGGATATCTGCACACATTGTGCAGACATCCACCGGCTGCTTGCGAGGGTGATCCAGGTCCCGTGCAGCTCTGTGGGGACCTGGTTCCCAGTCTTATAGTCAGACCTCGATTTAGATGAAAATGTTAGTTGTCCTTTAAGGAAGGGTTGCACTAGCAAAGAAAGTCACTGACCTGACCAGGCCATCTGCATCACATAGAAGTATGGCAGCTGCCAGTCAGAGGATACAAACTGAAATGTACTACCAAAGGAAACAAAAGCTAATAAATAAACTTTATTAAGGTCACTGAGGAAGCCCTGGGTGGGGCAAAATGCATCTGACGTCAGCTAATCCAGAATAAGCGCGAGATTCCACCGCCAGATATCATATCCAAGACTTCGTCTTTATACAGCTCATTTGCGCGATTGTGACACTTGTGTAGAGTGGTCAACATAAAGATATGTAAGATTTTAAACCTGTTTTTTTTTTTTTTTTAACCTTTATTAAAAGTTTTTTAAACTATGTGAATATCTTTTCTCCCTGTATTTTAACTGGCACAGTACTGAGAGGCGGAATAAACACTTAAATACAGAGTCTGTATGCTATACTTGCAGCAGAGATACAGAAGACATGTTTATATTGAGCACTAAATCTCTTCTCTACACCATGTGAGTGTATAGGTGTACACTTAGATTAAAGTTTTATACATACAAAGAGCACTATTGTTGTCCCCTTTTTATATATTTTTCTGAGGAACATCCTGGAAATAGAAGACTTTGTAAGATTACAGGAAGATTCTCACGAGAACAGCAGAATATAAGTATTTTTTTGTGGTCATAACACGTGGCGTATTTTGGTGAGATTTGTATACAGCGCTTCATCCTTTCTTTTTTCTAAATAAATCAAGTTTGTTTGTCCTTTAAACCAAAACATTTAGCCTCCTTCCTGAATTCAATCTATCTAGTCCTCACCCATCTTTTAAGGTACTTAACACCTTTGTGACAATGGACGTGTCAGACACGCGCTGCAGTGGAATGAGCGGTTATCACGATCAACGATTGCGGAAACCACTCTGATGGTGCTGCTCTATTGCCTAGATGTTGAGGCAATAGGCAGCACCGAAATGTAATGAATAAATCGAATGAAAGCCCTTCTTGTGACAATAAAAACAACATATAATTTGTGTGGATACAGTATGTAAGAAAGAAGAAAATTACAGCTAAACACAAACACCCCAGAAATTTCAAAACAGCCCATGTCACCAAGGGAAAGTAAAGGTCAAAAGGTCTTGTCACTAAGGGGTTAAATTCACTTTTTCTTACTGGCTCCCAACCAGTTATCACTACAGCGTTAACCTCCCTCTGTACACGTCACTACCAATTTAGTGCTTACCCCAGTGGCCACTGCCAATATAATTTGATTTTGCTGGTTTCTGTGGCTTTTATTTTTACTGATCAGTAATCCATGTAGAGCACCATGGATAAGGGAGCTGAATAAGAAATGTAAAATAAAATGATCACATACACCAGCAAAGAAACAACTTAATGGAGGATTAGCTTTAAAACAACTTGGAAAAATACAAGCCTGTTGGTGGCTGTAAGGTATGCATTGAATTACCATTCAATCAAATATTTTGCCTGGCTTATGAGTATTTAACTATTTTCTTATTAAGCCTTGGTGAAATTCAACTCCTAAAAAAATAATGTTATTTCTGCCTTGCTTGTTCTTTTTTTCCCCTTCAATTTCCAGCATTGTCCTGTCTTGTGTTATATGAATAGTCCCATATTTGTGCCAGGACATACTCAATGTGTCCTTCCTGGTAAAATACCTTATAAATGAATAGTATAAATATATCCACACACACATACTATATATAAAAATCACACATATGGATTACACGTGCATGGTTTATAATAACATTTGTAAGATTGCATGTACATCAACATTACAAAAACAGCTCTATATACATTGGGCATCACTTACATGCATTTCTTCAAAACAGGAAAAATAACAATGAACATGTGTTCAACAGAATCTTGTCCTTCCCACAGAGAGGTATTTTTATACACTCTCAGCATCTAAGGGCAGCTGGAAGTCAGAGTTATGCTATTAATTACTGTTGTAACAGTTTGAAACAGAACTATCATTATCTTATTCCTCGGAGACTAAGGCTGCTCTATACTAGATAAGTACAAGTGAGACCAGATCACAAACATATGCTAGTCTGCAAGTTGCCAATTCCCACTATAAATGCTTAAATAAATATCCATATCATATGATCCTTTATGAAGACTAATTCTTCTGTAGCGAATGAAGATACATTAACCTCAATGGAGCGTTAGAGGGTTATACATAGAGAGTCTAAAGAGTTAATACAATTGCCCCAGGTACTGAAACAAAAGCTCATAAGCAAGAAGCCATCTAAACAGGATTTTACACAGTTACTTGCCATCTGCAAATAATAACATATAATAAACCATACATATCTGATAACAAATAGCCATCTAATAATAAATAAGTGAAATAATTATAGCGAACACCACCGCTGTGAAATTATTGCTTCACTGTTTCTCTCTCCAAACAGCAGAACTGCCTGTTTCGGCACCAAGGACAGCTCCATACTGTTTGCTTTATTTGTGTCATTTATTGACTGTTTCCCATTAAGTCAATGTCATTTCTGTATACATTCAGTCTCTCATCCTTTCATTAATGCATCACCTGTGGAAATTACACCAGTCACACTGTAATAGGTCACTGTACTCTCTTTGCATTAATAATGTCATTCATATTGTTACTGATAGCATTATTAGTGAACTTTTTGCATATAGATCATTAAACAGGTACATTCCAGATCTTTACAAAACACAAACATGTCACTCAAAGGGTTAAACAATCAAAATGTAAGTGATGCTCTCAGTATGTTAAAAATAAATCAACACACATTAAAACAATATGAATTATCCAACTATAAACATATGCTCAAGTCTTAGCAGTCAAAATTAATACACCTAAAAAAAAAAAAAAACTATTTAAAAACAGCTCACTTGTTTAAACAACACATATATATATATATATATATATTCACAGCACCTTAATCACAATTAAAATGAACTGCAATGTAAAGGACTAATGTCCTTAAACAGTAGAACACAAATATCTGGGGGGGGGGGGGGGGGTTGTCTTACCTTTTTCAGGGCTTAAATTTTTGTACACTTCAAGGTCTGCCATTAAATTTGTTACAGTCATACATTATTGAAACACACAATAAGATTACTCCCTGGATCCAAGCTTCTTCACTTCTCATATTTCCAAAACTACATTTGAAATCAAAAAATCCTCAAGATGCTCTAGAACTTCTCCAGAAAATGATTTGAGAATCCACATTCCAAAGTTAGCACATTAGAAACCCACGAGATAGCATAACTTTCTGTAGAGTATTCTATAGCTGGGAATCCAGGAACCGTCTGCTGGATGCAGCTGCTAGTGTGGCAATGCACTAGCTGTGACTACTTTTGGTATGAGACAAGCATGCATAGTGGAATTATTAAGTCCATGAGGCATCACATGTGCAAATTCCCTGTGAAGTGCAAATCTCAAACGTAAAAGGATATCCTGCTCACCTAGAGAGGTCATTCACAAATTGATTAAAATTCCTTTTTTTTTTTTTTTTTTTTAATGGTGTGACGCAGGGTGAATGCTGGAAGGAGAAAAAAAAACTCCATAAAACCTGTATCTTTCAAAAAGGCAATCTGGGAAGGCAATTGCTATTCTCATCAAATACTCATTTAGACTCGCAGAAGGGTTTGATTACATTGTATATTATTGTTTCAAGTCAGTGGGGAGCACACAAAATGACTAGATACCTCTTTGAAATGATAGATAATACACCCTGAATCAATTGTGGCAAGTCTCTTTCAGAAAGAAAATATTGTATTCCACTAAATACTGTGCGAAACAGAATTACCAGGCATGGTAAAGGTTCATTTCATTGGAGATGTGTCAGTGATGAAAATAATAATTTATGGTTTCTGTGTTCTCCCTTGGAACTGACTGAGCGGTAGTGTGTTTGAATAAATGGCCAATCTGTTACTGCACCTCACATTGGCACCTGGTTTTAGTTCTTGATCTACAGCAAGTGACAGCAAATGCTAAATCATTTGTACTTGATAGACAATAACATGTAGGACATCTATGTATATACACCATGCAAATGACAAATTCCACAATGCCAAAAGGTGAGTCCAGTATCAAGAGCAATCTACTATGTAATAATTTACATTAAATTAGTTGTCTGCTGTAAAGTTGCTGTTTAGTTTCAGTAGGGTTCTGCCATGATTGATTGATTTTTGGGATAGACTAGTAAAGTAGCATTTGAAGAACATTGCTTTTTTCCCCTGCACATCATGTCTTCGTACGAGTGGCCAGTGATTCACTTGGACTTATCACCATGTATCAGAACTCAGATGACATGGACTTCATTGACGTACAAACAGTTAGTAATAGTTGGGTTAATGCGGATTCATGCTTGCTTTGCAGCAATATGAAGATTGTGGTACCTCAAGTTGTTTGCTTGCACAGTTTAAACCATCAAGATGCACTTTGGGCATCACATGTTACCTTATCCTTTCAATCCTGTGTAATATTCATTTATAGAAGAAGAAGTTAGTAATAGAGAAAAGTGACTATACAGAGGGCTTGCATAACACAAGTGATATCACCCCACATTACAGTTACTCGGATATGTTCTATAAATCAGCTAAACATGTCATGTAAAAATACTCACAAAATTATGTTTTGTCTATTTTATCTGAATACTCCGTTTAATGCTCTGTATGTAGCACACATTATTTATATTCCTCTTGGAATCCAACCAAGGTAAATTCCTCAGTCCTGTCACCTCAAAATACCGGATTATCTGCTTCAAGCTGATCAACCATTTTTGAATCTTAACACATCCCAAATATTATGCATGTAAAGTATTTTTTTGCCGATACGTCTGCTTTAATTAACGGTTTAGAGAAGTGTATGTTCTTGCTCCTTGCACTATACTAAACCTCAAACTAGCAATATATAAATGTATAATATAACATATACATACTGTATTGTTCATATAGAGTGAATGAGTTAAAGCATGCATTAGACAGGCATAAGGCCATCCTAGATATACGATAAGGCCAGGGACCAATGAAAGCATTCAGATTTATTTTTTAAGTTATAAATTGGGCAGTCTAGATGGGAGAAATGGTTCTTGTCTGCAAACACATACTAGGTTTCTCTACATTCACAATAAAAAAATGACTGAAACTTATGTATACTCTGGGGTCTATTCACTAAAAGGTGAGTATCCCCCACCAAGCAAACTCACCAGGCTTGTCCCTGCACAATTATAGCTAACCTCAACCCCCCTTTTAGTGAATAGCTCTTTACTCTCTAAATTAACAGTAAAAACAATGCTTAGCTGATACAGTCCTTTTAAATGAAATCATTGGCCATCATTGCAGACATCTCTGCAGCATTTCAAACAGAAATGTTGCCAAACCCCTTGCCTATCACAGGTTCAATGAATGAACCTCACAGAGGTAGGGCAGATGCGAATTAACCTTGTGCATGGATGTGCTCCCAACGCATTTCCCTGTGTTAGCAGAATTCAGTTCTTCCCTACTGTGACATCCAGTCGGTGTCAACTGAATCAAAACTAATTCCAAATTTTTGCCTATTAGATGAAGGGGAAACTTCAAGTTGAAACCAAAGATGTTCCAACTCCTTCAACTGTGTGTAACATCTGTGGGCTAGAACTAGGTGTTGGGCATGACAAAAGCAAAATAATTTACCCAAAACTGCTAAATTCTATTATTCATATACAGTTGGCATCAAGAGTAAGGTCTTTCTAATTTAAAGCGGCTGCCCATTTATTTATATAGCCTGTTCTTCAACAAAAAGCGACAGGCTGTTTAGAAGTAAACTTTTTGTGCATAAGAGGGAGCCACCTTTTTCTAGAAGTGGTTAGCAAGATACACAGACTGACATCTGTAGGTTTTTTTGTTTTTTTTTAATAATCATATTGAACCTTTATTCCAATACACAGCTGTTGCCGATTGACAATATGCATACTGTCATGGGTGGCAGTGTCCTGTAACATGGCTGCCTTCCATTAGTCTGTTGAGATACTCTTTCATTAAATTCCCCACCAGTGTTAACAATGATTTCTAGGGGGGAGTCTGGCAACCTGTTGAAATTTATAATCAAATCTTCACTACTGATATGACTGGGGGGGGGAGGGAAACAACAACCAAATAAAGGAAAGACAAAAATAAAAATATGTATGGAATAGGGAAACATTATTTACACACATTACAGACTAGCTGAGATAGGTTTAATTATTATATAGTGTAGATCTAAGCAGTAGAGGATCTTATCAGAGGATGAGAATAGCAATATAACTCTGTTCAGCTGACAAAAAGGAGGTGGCTTTGCCAATAATAAATAAGTCCGTACAATTCTGCTGTGCATATCAAAGAAGAATTGTGACTCAAAAAACTATATTCAAATAAAGCCTCTATCGTCTTTTATGTTTTTGATGCAGGATTATAACTGGCTTAAATGCCACAGAATCCCAGACACTTCATCTACTTTTTATTAACCTTTTAGCACACTATAGAATATATTTCATGAAATAGATGGCTGGAAGGAATTTTGCCCTCATTTCTTTAAAGCAATTTTTTTTTAAAAAGGGTATATAATACAACATGAACATGTCCTTTTGGTTCTCTCTCTTCCTCCAAAAATGTCACTTTATTCATCTAAAATCCTATATCTGCTTCACAGACATCGGCAGTTCCACAAACAAGCAATATATTCTTATTAATTGAAGAACAGTGACTAGTAAGACATATAAGGGTTATGATTTCATAACACTGGACCCCTTTGAAGACCATACACTGAATATCATGCATCCATAGGAAATTCTTGTCTGCATGCCAATTAAAAATACTCCACTTATCCTCATTAGTCACTAAGCATATTTTTTCAGCTATTTATTGCTAGATTATATTACTGTTTGCAGACAGCTCCCATCTAAAATAATTTTTAATAAGTGTATTGCACTTATTATCATTTACAGTCCTTTTTAAATAGTCTCCTGCCCACGTAGCTGAAGGAAAAAAGAAAAGAAAAGATGAGATGGGGGAGGGAATTTACTTTAATCTGACAGGCTTAAAAAATTTACATGCATGTCAGGCCAAATTTAAAACAGCTATCAGCCCAATTTATACCAAAGATACCAAGTTGTTTGAATAGCTGAAATCGTTATTGCATGGGTTTGAGATGTTACCATGGTAACTGAGCACTGCCATACTAAATCTGAATCAAAACCCCCTGAGCTGTCACTCAGATGTGGTAGTACAGCCACAAAACAAAGCACAATTGGAAAGTATCGTGATATTTTCCTTCTTTTTAAAGTAATAGTTCAAATATTTCAATAAATACATTATATAATGCCTGAATCATTCTCATACATACCATAGGAGAAACATGTAAAATGTAACAGTGTACATACATCACGCAGTCCAAAATGATGAGTAATGCATGTGTGCAGTCAACAGCCGATAAAGAGCACTTAGAGGACTAAAAGAGTTAAACAAGGTTATAATTTAATGTAAATTGAGGTTTTATATATACCTCATTTTGTGTCAGATTCGGCTATTTGGCTGTTTGGAAACCGAAGCATCGGAGACCTTTGGATCAAAAGTTAAACATTTCAGCTACACAATATGTGTAGATCAACCGCGAATACAATTCAGATTCGGGGATAAGTAACCGAAGAGGTGTAAAGGTTTAAAAGTAATAACTTTACCGTGAAAAGAGAGAGAGAGAGAGAGAGAGAGAGAGAGTGAGAGAGAGTGTGAGAGAGAGTGTGAGAGAGAGTGTGAGAGAGAGTGTGAGAGAGAGTGTGAGAGAGAGTGAGAGAGAGTGTGAGAGTGAGTGTGAGAGAGAGAGAGTGAGTGTGAGAGAGAGAGAGTGAGTGTGAGAGAGAGAGAGAGAGTGAGAGTGAGAGAGTGAGTGTGAGAGAGTGAGTGTGAGAGAGAGTGTGAGAGTGTGAGAGAGAGAGAGTGAGAGAGAGTGAGAGTGAATACACAAAGCTATGCTCATGCTTGAAATCAATCTGCACCAACATCAAACCATATATTACAAGTAATTCATAACTAAAGAACTCTGATGAAAAGAGAATATAAAAAAAAAAAAAAAAAAAAAGAGTTTACTCATCGCTAGAATCTTCTGATAGAATAACATCTACAAAATTGTTTTCACCTTCAAACGAATGCTTTTAAATGCAGTATAAAGCTATTTAATGCCCAAGCAGTGTCTCCTCACAGTAGGTGGCTTGTAAGAGCTAGGTAGATTCAAGACATTTGGATGCTGCTGTGAGGCGATGTGGACGTGCAGCTCTACTATACAGTCTAGAATTGCTGAACGAGGGCTGCACTAAAGCAAGAGAGGAGCTGATTTTTGTACACTTTATTCATTCTCAACTATCAGTTTTCTCATGGTAGTAAATTAAACAGAGGTAATAAAACTGATTAGAAATGGGAAAAGTGTCATTTGCTCGGAACCTAGAAACCTAAAGGTATTAAACGAGACTTATGTATTTCGGGTTTGCACCAGGCCTACCTTTTCATAACTACAGAACATATATGTACATTGTACCCTGCTTTAGAGTAGGATGACAAAATGTAGTGTGTACTACAGCAATACAAAAAAGTATATACCATGAACAGGCAACCATGTGAGAACATACAGATAAACCTGCAGCCAGTGTGTTAAACTTTGAGTAGATGTTTGTAAATGATCTGGTCTCGATTGAATATAAAACCGTATCTAGAGGAAAAAATAGCAAAATAGATGCTAGATTAGCAACCTCTCTGTACGTGCAACTGCGGCCAGCCTTGACATCTCAAAATCTACCATTGACTGGGGAGTGAAAAAAAAGAAAGGGACGACGACATAAACTTAGGGAGTGTGATCGATGAGCTATACGTAGGGTGGTGAGTGCCTCACACGAATCCTCTGCAGAAAACATCACTGTGCAGGTGCATGAAACAAATTGGGTTACACACTGTGCCATTCTGATGGACATGTCTGGGTGTGGTGAATTCTAAGAGAACATTACATGCTAGTCTGCTTCTACCCTACTGTGAAATTTGGGGAAGAAGGTGGGTTTTGGGCTGTTTCTGCTGGAATGGATTAGTTCCATTAGTCATACTGAAATTATAAAAGCCATGAACTACAGAGTCATTGTGGACAACGCGATGGCAGTGCTATTGGAATGGGCCTGGTCATTTTCAACACAATAATGCTCTATGTCATACAGCGAAAGTCATACCAGAACTATGACGAGAGTTCAGGCAGTCGTTAAGGCCAAGGGCTGCCTGACTAGCTATTACGTTTCATAATTAAATTAATTGTGTATAATCACTGTAGGTGCCCCAGAACTTATCATCACATATAGTGTCTTTTCATTATTTGATAGAAGAAGAAAACCTCAGAAAATGTCCTATTGGATTTAACACATTTATTTCTCTTTTGAAATTGACTTCTCCAAATCCATACAGTATGAACTTTGTGGACAAATCTGTAAACAATGGACACACTACATTCATATATTTATACAGAAAGCCTATAGACTGATCCATCTATATGCACAAATCCAGATTCCATCCTACACCAACAAAGAAAGGTATCATCCATAACCAGGCTTTCACGTACCATCACATATGCTTCAAACACCAACGACAGGTATATGTATTTAAAAACATGAAGCATTCAGACAAAAGGGATACCGACCAAGATGTATTAGTAAGAAAATAAGCACCACTTTAACACATTAATACACAGAGAAACAAACCAGCTCACGCATACCACTGATAGCCATGTACAAGGCTGCCCTTGAAGAAATACGCAAAGCTATCATGGATCTACAGCCAATACTAACAGAGGATGAGATGCTAAAAAAAAAGGTTTCTCTAAACCTCCCATCTTTGCCTTCAAAAAAACTGCTTAATTTAAAACAAAAGTTGGTTAATAGAAAATTACCTACCAAAGGAACAAACACAGATAATGGAATCAAAACTATGAAATAAATCTCGCTGCAAACGATAACACACTTGTTAAAATAATGCAGGTTGTTTTCACCTCTGTATCAGGACATGTACTTCTAAGATATAATCTCTGTGTGTTTTACTTTGTTTGTCAGAAATGATTTTTGATCACCTTGTGATTGGTAGCCAGGAACAAAACGTGGTGTTTTGGTGCTTGCGTCGTCTGGGACGCAAGTACCATGTGTCACGAGGGGGTTGAAAAAGGTTTTGCAAGATTCTACATTTTTATCTGTACCACTGGTCTATTACGGCTACTTCAAACCACAGTTATACACATGCACAATAAAAATGGCTAAGCCAATTTGAACCAGAACCTTTGGTATCATTTGCCACTTCCACCAGTGTAAAAGGTACCTGGGTTGTGTCATAACCCTATAAGTATTTATATTTGCCAGCCATATTAATTCCTGTCTGCATTGGGCCTGACAATATCATGAAACATATTGTAAGAATAATTCTCACAACGAGTGGAGTCTGCTGGAAGACATTGGAGATTGGCATAATTTATTGTAGATTGAAACAGCACATAGTCTTAAAGTAAACACTCGGAGACATGAAAATGTTAATACTGATAAAACAATATATTTGTGTCAAATATTTGAACAACAAAATTGAAAACATTAGGCCGATTAATATTTTAATATGTACTATAGTTCAATGTTCATAACTGTCCAGCTTTGAAGGTGGCAACTATACGTTATTAAATATTAACCAAATATCTTTATTTTTTTCTTTAATTTTTTTTTAATACGTTTAGAAGACACATTTTTAATTGAACATTTGACAATGATGAACTAACCATTGCAGTGTTAAATATAACCCAAAAAGTTCATCCCTTCCATGACACACCAGATCTGTGTGTTTTGTGTGTGAGAAGCACACTTAGCATTCTGGGATGCTGATGTCACAATTTGGATATGGTAGGATTTGCATGCATCTTTTTTCAGCAACAATGTGTGTGTCAGTATGTATAATTATTATATATTCCACACACACACACACTTTTATGTAACCTAGTAATTAATGTATAGGAGAAAAAAAATCTGCCATGTTATTATTTCATATTGATATGATAAGCATTCTGTCATTATGCTCTAAATTACATTTTATACACTGAATCGAGATCAAGGTACAGTTTTACTGTCATTGGATGAAAGGTGCCCCAATACCTGCACTAAATGATGATGTGTAATATCACTGCCATATTCCATGATCTGTCCAGTCTAGTACAACATTGACGCACTACTTACACTTAAGTAGTCAGGTCACGAACATAAATTATAGCATGGAAATTTCATTGACTCAGATACAAATGAATTAATCTTTTACACTATGCCTGGATTTTTTTTATTTTTGCTATGAAGATTGGAAGAAGTCTAAACAGGCTGCCAAAATCTTTGTTGATGCAATAGAATAAAACTGAAACAATTGTGCAGAAGCTGGTGATTAGTAAAATTAATTTGCTGGTGATGATTCAATCCCTCGGAATTAAAAAAAAAAAAGGCACAGACCACATGATTCCAGAAACTGAACTAATCATGAAGCTATATCAATTACACGCTCAGAGACTAATTACGATATATGATGTTTGAATATGTTAATAGTGGACAATGCACATTCTGTCGCAATTCTGCTTTTCAATTTCCTTCTGTTAAATAACAGGGAATCCGACTTGAGCTTACAGGTCATTTTTCCAACTAGGAATCTGTTTTTTATTTTATTTTTATTTTTAATTAATAAAATGTTGTTTTTTTTTTTTTAGAGAAATCCAATTTTTAAGGAGGTCTGTGGCACATTAAATAAGACTTGAGATCTCACTAAGTCATTTTGTTTTTACAGGACTAATGAATTCTAGCCTTTTGCATGCTAGCTCTTAGGAACAGTGTTTCATAACAAGCTTGTTGGATGGGTTGTTGGATGAGCATCATGGGAAAGAAACCCACAAAAGCTGAAAAGCCAAGGGTTAGCTTACAAAGTGATTGAAGGACAAAGTGTGACCGGTGGCTCTCTTGTCAGGCTGTATAAGACATAGAACTGTCAAAATGAATCCCACCTTGTCCTGTATAATATCCCGAGACTGGTGCAAGAAGCCGGGTTATACAGGACTCAGGGTCACTCAGTAAACAGGACATTCTATTAGAAATCACAATCCTGCGCAAAGGGTTTTAGTGTTATTAGGACTGGGTGACTCCTGGATAATGATTTGTTGCTGAATACCAGGGAGTGAAGGAAAAATCCAGAGGCACTGTAAATTGGTCTTTAAATGACAATAGGAAATAGCAGCTAACCATAGGAGACTGGTTCCTTTCTTAAATGGATTTTGCCACCAGAATACTGAATATACACAGTGACTATAAAAACTATTAAAACATTACTCAAAATCATCTATTTACATTTTAGTAACAGAATTGCAAATGCATGAATTAAGGGGGGGGGGGGTTAAATTTGTCTGTGGTGTCTTTTGTTTACAATATCATCTGGGGCTTGGTATGCAACTACTTTTTTATGGGAAATGTGTAATTTGCATTTCAAGCCACAGGTGAGATCTTAAACAGGAGACACCACATACACAAAAACACTTTTTTTTCCATTTCTAAGTTAAATTGGTAATGGGTAATTAGGGTTTTGTGACATGTGACCTGCTTTAATACATTTCTTACCACATCTCACGTGGATTTCTTCATGTTTGTGTTATATTCAAAATTCTAAGTACCAGTCATGCAAATACAACATCATATCAATTATAGAAAGTATAGAAAAATCCATTAAATTCTTTGAAGAAGTGAGTAAAAATATAGCTATGGGTGCTGCAGTGGATATGATAAATTTAGACTTTGCTTCGACATTTGATAGGGTTCCACACAAAAGGTTACTGTGCAAATGTACTGAAATAGGCTTAAGGCCAAATGTTTGTACGTGGATTGGCAATTGGTTGAAAGATAAAACGCAAAGAGTGGTGGTAAATGGGAATTTCTCAAATTAGACAGATGTGACAAGTGTATGTACCTCAGGGATCTGTCCTGGGTCCTCCTCTTTTTAATTTGTTAATGATCTCCCAGAGGGCATAGGGAGCCATGTCTCGGTGTTTGCCCATGACACAAAATTAAGAAGGGAAATACAGTCTGAAGTCATATATTTTTGCTGAAAGAGGTATTGGACAAATTGGACAATTTGGTAGATAAATGGTAAAGAAGATTCAATGTAGAAAAGTGTAAAATCATGCAACATATAATTTAAATTGCGTTTCCTTGGGGAAATCTACTAATTAAAAAAATGTGGGAGTAGTTGTAGACAATAGACTTAACAGTTGTGCACAGTGCCAGCTGGCAGGCCAATAAGCAGGGCCGATCCTAGGGTCATGGGCGCCTGGGTGCAGGATTTTTTTGGCGCCCCCAGGTGGGCGTGGCTATATGATAAACCCCTCCCCTTTACACATGTATGTTCCAGGCATACCAATTTTTCATTATTGGGGTGGGGGGATTCTTGTGGAGAGCACAAACTTTATTTTTAGATAAAGGACCAACACAAGCTTTTATTTTAAATAAAGATATTTATTTGGCCGTAAAACAGTGTAGTGGTTTTATTTATGTCTATGATGCTCAGCCAGCAACATGGGAGACTTTTTGCTGGCCAGCAGTTTTAACTACAGTTCCCATGATGTCCAACCAGCCAAAGTCTCCCATTAGTCTGGCTGAGCATCATTGGAAAAGAAGTACACAAGGAGCAATAAATAATATTCCACCAAGTCAGTCTCTCACTTGTCTCTCTTCCCATACCGCCATGTCTTTCTCCCTCTCCACTCATACCCTCATGTATCTCTCTCTCTCCACTCATACCCTCATGTATCTCTCTCTCTCCACTCATACCCTCAAGTATAACTCTCTCTCCACTCATACCCTCATGTATCTCTCTCTCTCCACTCATACCCTCATGTATCTCTCTCTCTCCACTCATACCCTCATATATAAACATATAAACATAGAATGTGTCCGCAGATAAGAATCATTCGGTCCATCTAGTCTGCCCAATTTTTTTGGAGTACTTTTATTAGTCCCCCGTTCCCATAGCTAGGATAGCCTTGTGTCTATCCCACGCATGCTTAAAATCCTTGACTGTGTTTACTAACTCTCTCTCCACTCATACCCTCATATATAACTCTCTCTCTCAACTCATACCCTCATGTATAACTCTCTCTCAACTCATACCCTCATGTATATCTCTCCCTTCATACCCCATATATTTTTCCATGTCTATCTTTCTGTTCCTC
Source organism: Pelodytes ibericus (assembly GCA_036172795.1). NCBI lineage: Eukaryota > Metazoa > Chordata > Amphibia > Anura > Pelodytidae > Pelodytes > Pelodytes ibericus. Next base: position 157,958,656 of record CM069861.1, on the reverse strand, counting down.
ATGCTCCCCATGGTGGTCTTTTTTTTCTGCATGTCTGTCTCTCCTTCTATACACCCATGTCTGCTGTCTCTTTCTCTTCATAACTCACATGTATGTCTCTCCCTCCTCATAATCCTGTGTATTTGCCTATTAATATGCCACAGCCAGTTTTCCCATTTATATGCCACTGCCAGTTTGCCCATTAATATGCCACAGATAGTTTTCCCATTAATATGCCACAGATAGCTTGCCCATTAACATACCACAGTTAGTTTATCCAATAATATAGCACAGTTAGTTTGCCCATTAATATG